>OW964838.1:15825099-16463239 GCA_943142095.1 Ophonus ardosiacus
ATAATACGACGAATAATTTACAGCCATATTGTAGTACGAATATTTAGACATTTTCATCTGCAATTATTCTAAATACGAGCCCAAACTCATAATAGTTCGGCAAGATTTGTTTTCAACAAACAAGTTATAAAACCTAAGCAAATGGTGAAAAATTGCTATAAATTTCTTTCAGCTAGTTTAAAATAGATTTTAAACTTACAAAAACTAAATAACGTGTCAAAAATATGGGCTCAATTCTTTCAGATTTGAACTCAGCCATGTTTCTTTGATATGTATACAGTTTTATTAATTCAAGTTGATTGGTTTAAAAATTATTAACAAATTTGTAATTTTGAACGATTTCTTTTGTCTTTGTTAATAACCTGTAAACCACTCAACAGTTGTAAATGAAACTTGGTATATACATGCACTATACCTCCCTTAATAATAATTTATTTACACCGGAATTAATTTTTAAATTATTGAATAATTATAGTTGAAGATATCAAATGTACTTTCCGCGGTGGTCCTGTACCTTTTATTCAATAACTCTTGAACTAATCAATACTAATTAATAAAATTTTGTTTGTGTATCAAAGAAACAAGTCTTGAGTTCAAATTTGAAAGAATTTAGGCCGTATCTTTTGCGGATACTATTTTAAATTGTTCTTAACTCTCTAAAATTTATTCAGAATTGCTAGAAACTATTTCAAATTGTTCTCAACTGTCTAAAATGTATTCAGAACTGCCGGAAACTGTTTTAAATACTTCTCAACTGTTTAAAATTAGTTCGGTTGGTTAACATTTTCAACAAACAAATTATAAAACCTATCTTAACCGACTTCTCATTTAAAATAAATTTAATTAATTTTACCCTATGTGATGATGAGAGTTGCTCAGTATAGTCGCCGTCAAATGAGTATGGACTGATGTTCTTTTTCCCTTCTTCACACCCTGTCCCTTGCCTTGTGGTGTTGCCGCTTCTTCATAACTTAGCATTTTCAACATTGCCCCTGAATTGGCAACAGTGTAGAAAACTCCAGTCCATACTTATTTGACGGCAATTATAAACATTTAGTTATAATTTTAAGTTTAATATTTCTGATTTTTTTATTAATTTATTCATTAAACAACTTTGTTCCTTTACAAAACAAACAACTGGGCTGCGCTCCAAAACCGTACTCTAAAGTACGAAATTACTTTAAGTTGTTCCAAAACTAATAACGTTACTCTTAACCTGTTACAAAACTGTCAGAGTTTACTCCAAAGTGATAATCTACATACTCTACTATCGAGGAGGATACAGAAATTACAAGACAATATTTTCAAACTAGGATGCTCACGATTCTCAAAATATAAAAGTAATTTGCCTTCTTGAGGAAGAAAACATACTTTTGGTTGAAAATAAACATAAGTAAATTCATTGTATCACTACCACACTTATATAAAAAAAAGCACTTTTATGGTGCATCCTTTCACATTCCACAAAAGCGCTTTTATTATAAAAATGCACTTGTACGAGTCCTAACAACATAAGGTTCAGACGATACCAATTTTTGCAATTAATAGTCTCTATATGTACTAAAAATCGTTAATGATTAATTTTTATTGAATGGTTTATATTTTCAGGCTACATACGGCAATCAATTTTTAAAACATATAATTTTTACAAAGGGAAAATGAAAAACCCACCAAAAGCACTGGCTACTTAATGTTCGGACAACTGTAATTTGTTAATTTATTGTAATCAAAGTTGCCATGATTATATGACAAATTTGATGTTTATCACTCTTGTAAGTGTTGATTTATGATTATACGCGATTTGTGCTGTTAAAAATGAGCCGTGGCAAGGCTACTTCAAAGAACATTCGTAAACTTGTAGTGAAACACTACCATGAAGGGAACAGCATGAGTATAATTGGAAAAGATTTGCAGTTGGCGAAATCCACTGTAGCAGATATTATTAAATGTTATGGCGAAACAGGTGGCTGAAATTCGAGGAAAAAGTACCGGACAACCAAAGAAACTGACTCCTAGATTGAGGCGACAACTTGTGAAAATTTGTAAAAATTACCGAAGAGCCACTCTAAGGGAGGTAACGGTTCTCTTTACTACAGAAACCGGTGTACAAATTTTACGAGTGTTATGTTCTTATAGGCGAAAGAAAAACCGCTGTTAACGAAAGTACAGATGAAAAACAGTCTAAATTGCACTGGACAGTAGACGACTAGTTCAAAGTCGTATTTAGCGACGAATCCAAATTCGATATCTCTGTAGGTGGCTGTAGAAAACGAATTATTCGGGATAAAACGGAAGCCTTTCATACTGTCTCAAAAGAACTGTGAAATTTGCAAAGGGGGTAATGATTTGGGGGCGAATGTCTGTAAATGGCGTAGGAAAGATGGAAATAATAGATGGACTAATTAATACCATTAAATATCAACAAATTCTGACGAATAGCCTTATTTCTAGTGTAAAAGAGTTCTATCCCGATGGAAACTTCATCTTTCAGCAGGATGGAGCATCATGCCACACGGCAAAATCAACAACAACAAAAAATGGTTTGAAGACCACGATATGAGAGTTCTAGAATGGCCTTCAAGCAGTCCAGATCTCAATATTATTGAAATTTTGTGGCACCGAATGAAACGTTACTTAAGAAATAATCTTCAAAGAACGATAAATGATTTAAAGACAAAACTCCAAGAAATTTGGGGTTCTTTTACACCAGATTATTGCAGATCCCTGCTGACATCCATGCCAGCCAGAATACAAGCTGTTATAAAGGCGAAAGATGATGCGACGTCGTTCTAACTCTTGTAAAATCAGTACTCGTCCGAACATTAAGTTGTTACTAATAATTTCTTTATTTTTTAATTTGTTAGGTTCTAAGCATTTTGTGTTAAAATAAAATCCATAAATATTTCAATATTAAATCTAATTCGTCAATCTCAAATGAAACATCAATAAATATTTGTGAAAACTGATATCGTCCGAACCTTATGTTGTTAGGGCTCGTAATACGAGCTAGACATTAATAATGTAATTATGAGTAGTTTTGTTAATTTTTTAAAATTATTTGCAATTTATTACTACAACAAAAGTTTCCTTCGTTCCAAAACACACTACATTCTTAAATTATGTCATCATACTCTAATTCCTACTCCAATACTAGGTACTCTTGATTTTGGAACGCAGCCCTCATGTTGAATACAACAAATTATAGAAAAACGCAAACTCAAATGAAACAACTTGTTGCTATTCTAACAAAGAGAAAAAATGGCTGTTGCCGGGTCGAGGCAACCGCCCACGCCACGCCAAGTGTTTGTTATCCTCGTTCCTCTAAAATGCCTCTTACAGACCTGCGAACCATTCAACGAACCGTGACATTTTAACCGCAAGGGTAGATAAAATAATACTTTAACAGCAAGAGTAGATAAAGAACTTTAATTTTTATTTAAATAAAAACACATTATACATTTTGGCGATTCATATTATATATAACTTCAATTGTATAAACATGAATAAAATGAAATTGTTTTCAAATAAATTCTATAACCACCAAGCTACTAATCGGTTTTTCTAATTTTTGCACTTAAAATCTGCTATAGAAAAAAAAAATAGAATTTTACACACGACGATAAAATTAAATTATTGGATCGCCGTTTTGTTCGCCGAACGTTTCGCAGGTCTGTACGAGGCTTTACGGTGTGAGATATATCTTTCTTCTTAATCCTAAGCGTTCCCTTCGTTCGTACGTAAGCATACGTTCGCTTACATCTGGTAAATGGCAAGATTTTTTATTCATCGAAGTATAATAGGCATTAATACTAATTTCATCAATCCATTTTTTTATTCAGCGCTTTACTCATCACACTTTCATCGGTTCCATCGTACTTGAGAGCCGATGAATCCGATAGAAGAACAGTGGGAGAAATCAAAAGTTTTCTTGTTATTGTTGTTTAGATGCAGTTATGTTGCCATTTGACATTATCATTATTAATGGAATTTAAAAATATAAATGTATAATATGGAATTTCTATTGAAGTGGATAATATAATTAATGCAAATAATTCTAGGAAAAAGTTGGTTGAATTTCATTTTCGTGATCTAAGAAGGAAGAATCTGAAGAGTTTAACAATTTTTGGAATATAAACAAACTAGCTTTCATATTTAAATTAAGCAGCTTTTAATCGGAACCGTTTCTATAACCATACTCCATCGGTTCCACCGAAAATTCATCAGTGAAGTCATTTTAAAATAAGCTGAAATTTAGCCCTAATTTTTGTGATGAATAAAAAAACTTGCCTAAAATTCCACCACTGCAAAGTTAATGAATTTGTACAAAATTCTACGCCAAAGCAGATATGTCAAATTAAGGGCATTGACAAAGTAAAATAATTATAATTACTAGGCAAAATTTTCCGAAATTCTAAATGAGACATATCTGCTTTTGCTTTAAAGCCACAGAATTGTAAAGAAAATAATACGCAATCCAGTAAGATTCCTACCTTATACATGTAGACAGCAAGCTTGAATATTTGAATTGTGAGGGCCCCATTTCAACAAATCCGTTGTTTCCCACTCTTTTTAAAGGTACTCGGCCCTTATTATTATATTTACAACACTTGAGGTCGTTTCTCGCATTCTAAGTACCATTCTTGTTTATTGATCCATTGATCATATTCTAGATTTCTATGTGCTCGGCCCTTTTTCGTTCTAAACTCCATTTTTCCCAAACTTTCATGCTCATGCACGCAATCTGAAATAGAATGAAAAATGTGTTACTTCAGTCATCTTTTTGCGACTTTCATTTACCAATACGTATTTATTTACATGAAATAATATAAAAAAAAGTCCATAAATCGAACCAAAACTACAAACAAATTATGTTAAACATTACTTGCAAACCGAAACTTAAATGATACATATCTGCTTTTGCCTTAAAGCCACAGAATTGTAAAGAAAATAATACGAAATCCAGTAAGATTCTTACCTCATACATGCAGACAGCAAACTTGAATATTTGGATTGCGTGGGCCCCATTTCAGTAACTCCGTTGTCTCCCTTCTTTTTAAAAGTGCTCGGCCCTTTTTCGCTCCTAACTCCATGTTTCTGAAGCACTCATGCTCATGCAAGCAATCTGAAATAGAAAGAGAAATGTGTTACTTCAGTCATCTCTTTGAGACTTTCGTTTACCAACATGTATTTATTTATATGAATTAATATAAAGAAGTCCATAAATCGAACCAAAACTACAAACAAATTATGTTAAACATGTTTTCATTGTAATGACGATTACTTGCAAAACCAAAACTTAAATGAGACATATCTGCTTTTGCCTTAAAGCCACATAATTGTAAAGAAAATAATACGAAATCCAGTAAGATTCTTACCTCATACATGCGGACAGCAAACTTGAATATTTGGATTGCGTGGGCCCCATTTCAGTAACTCCGTTGTCTCCCTTCTTTTGAAAAGTGCTCGGCCCTTTTTCGCTCCTAACTCCATGTTTCTGAAGCACTCATGCTCATGCAATAATCTGAAATAGAAAGAGAAATGTGTTACTTCAGTCATCTCTTTGAGACTTTCGTTTACCAACATGTATTTATTTATATGAATTAATATAAAGAAGTCCATAAATCGAACCAAAACTACAAACAAATTATGTTAAACATGTTTTCATTGTAATGACGATTACTTGCAAAACCAAAACTTAAATGAGACATATCTGCTTTTGCCTTAAAGCCACATAATTGTAAAGAAAATAATACGAAATCCAGTAAGATTCTTACCTCATACATGCGGACAGCAAACTTGAATATTTGGATTGCGTGGGCCCCATTTCAGTAACTCCGTTGTCTCCCTTCTTTTTAAAAGTGCTCGGCCCTTTTTCGCTCCTAACTCCATGTTTCTGAAGCACTCATGCTCATGCAAGCAATCTGAAATAGAAAGAGAAATGTGTTACTTCAGTCATCTCTTTGAGACTTTCGTTTACCAACATGTATTTATTTATATGAATTAATATAAAGAAGTCCATAAATCGAACCAAAACTACAAACAAATTATGTTAAACATGTTTTCATTGTAATGACGATTACTTGCAAAACCAAAACTTAAATGAGACATATCTGCTTTTGCCTTAAAGCCACATAATTGTAAAGAAAATAATACGAAATCCAGTAAGATTCTTACCTCATACATGCAGACAGCAAACTTGAATATTTGGATTGCGTGGGCCCCATTTCAGTAACTCCGTTGTCTCCCTTTCTTCTTAATGGTGCTCGGCCCTTTTTCGTTGCTAACTCCATGTTTCTGAAGCACTTATGCTCATGTAAGCAATCTGAAACAGAAAGAGAAATTTGTTACTTCAGTCATCTTTTTGCGACTTTCATTTATCAGTGTATTTATTTATATGAAATAATATTTAAAAAAAGCTCCATAAATCGTACCAAAACTACAAACAAATTATGTTAAACAAGTTTTCATTGTTATGGCGATTACATGAAAACCACACAAAGCATGTGGCAGACTTTATATAGACGAATTACATAATTATTATCATAGACACATCTTTTAAAATCATTACAAATAACGCAAAAGTTGTTAAGAAGTACAATTATATAATAAAACTAACGTTTGACTTACTTTTTCCGCACGATTTCAGTGGAGAAAACCACTGCAAATGGACACGTTCTCACCGTTACGTTGTTTTTTTTAGTTTACCCACGCTGCCGCAATCGTCTTTGTAGATGGAGCAGCACTGTAGCCACAATGTGGAACTATTTTCGAAATACCACGAGGTCTGACGAAGATAAGCGAGGATTTTCAAATTTCGGTAATTCTGCTGAAGTTGTAGTAACGGAAAATGTTCCTTGATTGATTTGAATTCGACGTTAAATACTGCGTCTATATTTTTATTTCATAAACCGAATTTCTTGGGAATTGTTTGGCGGCGGACGTTTGCTGTTCATTTAGCGTTACCCAGGGAGCACGTGTGGTATTTTACCACGGACGCGAACAGCACTACCCCCCATTTTTTAATTTTATTTTTCTTGTAAAATATAAGTATGAAAAAAATACAATTCTTTTTACATTTATGTTTTTCAATTTCTTCGAATATTGTGTTGTATAATACCTACTTATTTTTTAGGAAACTTCAATTTCACATACTTTTTCGAAATTTCTACAAATATATATATATATATATATATATATATATATATATATATATATATATATATATATTTATTTATTTGTAGAAATTTCGAAAAAGTATGTGAGGAAATATTAAATATTCCGAGGCCTGAGATATCCGCCTCCTAATAACTTTATTTGGCGAATAATTTCTAACCTGTGTGAAGTTGGTACCCCATGTAGGAATTTCGAGAAAAAAATTATTGCATAATTTTGGCCAAGTTGTGCCCAATACTTAGTGTCACTTGTTGCGCTAACTGTACTCGCCGTCAAATGATTATGGACTGATTTTCAACTTTTATTCCTTTCCACACCCTGTCCCTTGCCCAGCGGTGTTGCCGCTTCTAACTTGACATGACCAGGAATGAACGCAAATGTCATATAATACAACTAAAACTAATTAAAAAATTTAATACATCGTAAATGACTAAAACATTATAACAAATAAGTAAGGTAAAACAATAATACGTAATATAAAATATAATAATTGTCTCTGTGGAAATTTATATTTTGACTAAAGTTTCCACACATCAAGCTAAGGTGGCGTTTGCGTTAAAATACGATAACCGATGAAATATAAATAAACGGCCTTATTCTGGTGGCCATTGTATCCGAAGCAATATTGTAATCTATACAATAATGATTTCAATGTTGTATAAGACATCGTATAGATTTGGTATTCTGGTGTCCACATTGTAATCGTATGAAAGTGGTATTGTAATGAATACAATATTGTATTCACCTGTTTGCAGTGGTGTCACTCTATAGAAAATTATAATAAAATCTTAATATTATTTTATTTAAATAAATAAATTTTACAATGTTAGTAAATTTCCATTCGTAGGATTGATATTTGAAGTAAAATAACGTAAATATTAATTTGTATATTGATAAATTATATTAAATAAATATGATGAATTTCATGCGACAATTGGTAACACTGACTGACACCTAACCTAGCATTTGCTTACATTTTGAAGTTAGAGAATGACAAAAGTGTTTGTGTCAAGTGAAATATCCACAAAAAGGAATTTGTGTGTAATAGTGTAGTCTAATAATGACTTCATCTCAAGAGAAGGTTTCTAAAAGACAACTTCAAATTTATTTATTTGTTTATTTATTTATTTATTTATTTATTTATTTATTTATTTATCGTTTCCAACAATTACAAGTAGTATAAACGAGTATAAAGTAATATCAAAAGCGAAAGAAAGAAATACAAGAAATATAAATATACAAATATGTGAAGATAAAATTTTGGAAAACAATTTGAAGATGAAATTGACAGCTGTCAAGATTAAAATGTAAATTGAAATGGGCCATGCAGAAGCGTAATCGTCGCGGCCCTGGATACGGGTTTTTAATCAGTATCTACAAATTCTGCAACTACCAGCCAAGTAGAAATTTATTTATATTATTACGAAAAGAACAGTTTATTACGAACAGAAAAATTAACCCCAGGAATGCCTCAAAACGTACTACAAAACTCAGATGTTCCACAATAATTTGTGTCACTTCTTTTATGCTGCGCTGATGGACGTCTGACTCATAGAAATTTAAAAATTTTGGCCAACTGATGGTAGATTCCTTGACCATAAATAGTAAAGCTTTTAGTATCTTTATATTTGAATGGATCCAAATCTATAATAAAACCAGAAACTGACGCGATAGTCTGAAGATGCTACTGAACACAATCTCTGAAAGAGTTAAGGGATCAGTAGCATCACGCAAAACTCTTCTATTTATACGTAAATCATGTCTAAATAAAAATATTTTTTATAACATATTACATTTTTATTAATTAATAACTTACCGATTTTTTTCATTTTCGAGCATGTCAAAAATTAAAATAAAACCATTATTATACATTTTTATTATTATCATTTCTTTATTACTTACTATTTTTTCTCTAAACTTTCCAAAAAAATACTGTTACCGAGTTAATTTCATGAAATAGTAAAACTTTTCTACTATACAATGTTCATAACGCGAACTAAAATTTGACTTTACCAAAACCATGAATCTATACGATAATTGCTTCGTATACAATGACGTTTTAATAATAAATGGTTACCTGAATACTAATTTTATACCATATCGTATAGAATATAATTATTGTATTGGAAACAACATTGTATTGAAACCAATGGTTACCGGAATACCATTTCGGAAAATTATTGTATTGAAAACAATAATGGTATTTTATACAATATTGTATTCAATACCATGGACACCAGAATAAGGCTGAAAAGGTAAGAATAATAGGGCACCTACACCTACGTCACAACGTGGCGGATGATCAGCTGATCTCGGGCAACCAAGCTTCAGTTTAACATTGCGTCTTATGTAGCGAATGTGTTTCTGTACAAGAAATTCAGTTTTTCCTAAATTTATACATGCTATTTTAAAATGTAATTAGCCATAATTAAAGATAAGTGTATGAATTATTTACTAGTAAAACAAAGCAGTCGTATTTATAAATAAATTTTTAAAAATATTAAATTGAAATAAGTAGCTTATGTAGCATCAGGTTGTATTACATTCATTTGAGTTTGTATAAGTTTTTTTTTTATGTGTATTGTTAAATGAAAACATGAATATTGAAATTAAAATAAATTGAATTATTAGATTTCACGCGCGCATACTATAACTAACCGTTAATGATCATTAAATTGTACACTACTAAAAAAGGCTGAGATAAAAATTTGATAATTGCATCATTCGATTCTACGTGTTTTCCTCTACTAGTGTACCAATTTTCAAAATTATTACTCAACTGGTATAGGTACTATGAAATTGTCATGTCGTAGGTAAGTGCCTAATTAAGAAAAATTTCTTTAAATAGTTCAGTATAGATTCGAAATTTTTTAACAACAAATTGGATACACATGTACTAGGTAGAAATATCCTACCCAAAAATGGGCACATGTGACAACTTAATAATTTCCCCATTCGATTCTACGTTTTTCTTCTATAAGAATACCAATTTTCAACATGTCTCAACTGGTGAGTTACTATGAAATTGTCACAATGTCGTAGGTAAGTGCCTATTTAAGAAAAAAATATTTAAATAATTCAGTAGAATTATTTAAATGTAGATTCGGAATTTTTTAGCTAAAAGTTATACACCCAAAAATGGGCAAAGACAACAATTTGATAATTCCACCATTCGATTCTACGTGTTTTCTTCTATAAGTATGCCAATTTTCAAAATTACTTCAATATAAAATCATGTATTAAAGGAAAAAAATCTGATGTGGCCAACACAAAACCTCCCGCTACTTAATTTTTATTAATTTAAATACATACCTACGTATTTAACAATGCTGCGAACTATTATTATGTTCCATTGCATATAACTGCTTTATTTACGATTTTCTTTATTATTTAATATGTTCACTATTATTCATTTGAAGTAATTAGTTTTTTGGCAATGACGTTTACCTGTCAGTTACATTCATTTGAAAAATGAACTGTGTAACAAAAGAATTGTGTTTATCTTAAGCTTCGGGATTAAAAAAAAAATTATTTTTTAATTTATCTGTAAATTATATAAAGTATTAATGTATACCTGTAGAAAATTCAATAATCTTTAATTTTCATAATGACAAAATGCGAAAATATAGCATTTAATGATATTTTTTGAAGAAAATCCATTATAAGCTTCAAGTAAAGTGCCATTTCCGTTTATCCGATTTACACCAAAATCTAATGGTTTCTTTTCATATTAGAATAGGGTAGAAATACAAGGTTTCAGAATTTTTCGAATAATAGTATTTGAGTTAAAGCAAAGACAAAATTCATACACATACATACACACACACACACACACATACACACCTACATACATACATACATACATACATACATACATCCATACATATACCGTGAGTATTTTTTAACGTGAAACATTGGGTGTGTTATATCCATGGTTACGACGTTTGATTGACAGCAATGTATTTGCGTGTCCCATTTAAAATGAAACATAGGGAACGAATTTGACAGAAGTATTATATTTAAATATTGTAAAAAATTTAATTGAGTCAGAAAACCATTCGAGAGCACTAAACATGCACACAATATTTTTTCTACAACTACATTTAATATTTAGAAAACATGTATAATTATTTAAACAAAATTAACCTCTACTGACATCTTGTCAATGTGACATTTCATTGACAGAAATATATTTGTCTGTCTCATTTAAAATAAATCATGAATGAATTTGATAGAAGTATTATATTTAAATATTGTAAGAAATTTAGCCAAGTCAGAAAATCATTGGGGCACAAGGTGCACACAATATTTTTTTCTATAACTAAATTTAATTTAGAAAGCAAGTACAATTATTTAAACAAAATTAACCTCTATTCACGTCTTGTCAAATGTCAAATTCATTCCCTATGTTTCATTTTAAATGGGACACACAAATACATTGCTGTCAATCAAATGTCAAGTCGTAACCATGGATTTCACAAACCCAATGTTTCACGTTAAAAAATACTCACGGTATACATACATACACATATCATCGTGAAAATTTTAAAATTGGATTCTAGGGACCTTAAAACGTGGTCATTTACTAAAATCTCGATATGTGATTTTTAGCAAGATCCCTATACCTCCCTTACCAAAGGTAGCGGGAGGTAAATATCAAACTAGTAAATATAAGCTTCTAGTAATAAAACTATTGATATTATGGTAATGTGACATTTGTGTTTTTTTTTTTCTTCAGTATAATAATAAATGACATTTTTGTAATATGCTGGCATAGTTCCCCTATATTTGAAAGCATAATAAATTATATTGGAAGCAGAAAACAAATCATCAAAACAAAACAATTACTAAAGAGAAAATAGTAATTAATTAGAATTATAATTACTTAAAACAATTGGAGTCAAATCATTTATTAAATATTCCAATTACATTATACTAACATTTTGTAAAATTAATGCGTACTTTATTGTATTATTCTAATTAATAATACATTTCTTAATATTAATTGTTAATATATAGGTAATTTTAATGTTATATTAGGACTATGTATCAAAATGAATTAGATACATTACAAATGAAAAATTACGACGAAGTCGAATTGTCATACATTTCGTTGATTACATCAAATATAGTAACAGATGCAATATTTTGGAGAACGAATAATAAATATGTACTTATGGCTCCCGCGATCTGCAATTTAATTATTTCTTTTAATTTTTTTATATATGTGGCAGCCGGATTGTAAAGTTCGTCATTTTACAAAATGCGTAGTCATTTTATAAAATGCGACCAGATTTTCAAACTTTCGTTAGCTTAACAATGTTGTACAATCTAGATAAACTTTTTATAAAACAACGAACAGCTTACGGCCGCGTTAACCCGACGCACAATAGTCACGAATGGAAAACCTGAGCCGAGTTTTATGCTTTAGGTTAAAAAAAATAACACTTTGACATGTTTCACAAGATTTGAGTCTCTGAATCAACCTCTCGGTCATTTATCTGAGACTGGTCCACTCAACCAGAACCAGGACCCACTAAACATCCCAAAAAAATATAATGACTGCAGAATCAATATTTTTTCCAGAGAACACGTTGGTCGCATTCAGCACCTTTCATCGCTGGCATCGCTAACCTCCGAAAGTTTGACGAACACAATGAATAGACGAATGTAATTAGTCCAGCAATTGCATTCGGCAATCATCGGCACGCAGCGGTGCTCAGCGCTGCCGGGGTGCTGAACGCGCCCATTTTTTTTACTTTTTACCTCCCGTTACCCTAGGTAAGGGAGGTATAGGGATCGTGCTAAAAATAGCATATAGAGATTTTATATAATAAGCACGTTTTGATGTCCCCAGAATCCGATTTTAACATTTTTACAATGATGTCTGTAGGTATGTATGTGTGTGTGTGTCTGTGTGTGTGTCTGTGTGTGTGTCTGTGTGTGTGTGTCTGTGTGTGTGTGTGTATCTTGTGGACACGATTACTCAAATACTATCAATCAAAAAAATTTTGAAATTTTGTATACCCATTCTATACTAATATGGGAAGTGCTCATTAGTTTTTAGTGTATATCGGATAACCGGAAGTATCATTTATACAAGCTTTAAACAGTTTTTCTTGTAAAAAATTAATTGAATATAATTTTTTAGCAACTTTTACTAATTAAAATGGAATACAATGGTTTAATCTTCAATTCTACGAAAATAACATGTAGTAAATAACTCTAAATAACTTTAAATATGAATATATAATATAATTTATTTCCATGTATCACCTAGCCTTTGCGTCAAACAAAATCATAATTTTATTGACAGGTTTGACACATTTAAACAAATGTCACTGACAGGCAGTAATTATATTAAAATTAATAATGGAACCGTGTTAATGAGAATGTAATAGTAAAATATTTTATTAAGGTTTGTAAAAATAATATAATTTCCATCATACATAAATGTTAGATGTACGGGATGATCTGATTTAAATTTGCTAATTGGTATTTTTGCAGCATTATAAAATAAAATAAATTTACAACTACACATTTACGAAATGGATTATGTACGGCGAAGAATTTACAAAGATTGCGTTTTAGAGCACCTAGAAGATGATGCTGATTTTTATAAGAATGTACGTGTGTGACGATTTTTCCTTAAAGCCTATTAAAATATGATCCAAAACTTCTGAAATTTGGTATTTAAAACTCGTATATAATTTGAAACAACATATTAGATTTTAACCATATATGATAAATCGGATGTAGTACTTAATTTGGAGCTCTAACAAATTTTTGAGGAAAAACAATAAAACAATCCAAAATTTCGTATTACAGACTTTTCTATTTATTGGACAACAAATTAGATTTTATTTACAAACGATTAACCGGAAATGATACTTTACTTAAAGCTCACTGCTATTTTAAACATGGAATTGGCGGGAGGTCATGTGTTGGCCACATCAGATTTTTTTTACAAAATTTTGGACTTTGGCGTGATTAGTCGGTTTTATACAAAATTTCTTACAAAAAACATGTTAAACAAAAATTATTGCCAGTTTTAGTATCCATGGGGACAGTTCTACCATGGGTTCAGCGTTGTACATTTACTTACATAACACCCTGTATTGTACTTTTATTATCGTTAAATTAATGTTGTTATATTCGATTTAGAAAAATATACAAGCTACGTAAGCTGTTCGTCGATTTATAAAACGCCTAGACAACTAGCCTGATTGCAAAATATTGCTAGGTCAACAAAGGTTCAACAATGTGACTACCACATATACATTTTTCATTGTTACTTACATTGTACATTAATGAATAATCAACTACAAAAATTCCAAATGGTTTAATCTGAACGTCACTATGTAATGTTCGTAATGATAATTTTGTTACCTAAAATATATTCAAAATCGATTTCGGAAATATATTTCATATGTTAATATACATACATCATGTCTAATATAAGAAAAATCGTGGCACATATTAATATTACATATTGTATCTTTCATTTTATTGGCCTAAAATATATTTTTAAATTAAAAAATATATATTAATATATGTGCACCATTTAGAAGTGCCGCCATTGGGATCTCGAGAACTATAAGAGATGCGATGACGGTTAAATGGAACTTTTTGTGCACGTTTGGGAGGCAATCTCAGATGTACTTTTGTTTTTCCAAAAATTCTCATAGGGCACTCGATAATGACGAAAAACTGAATATTGTTGATTTTTTTCTTTTTCAAATTACTTCTAAACTATTAGTAATTGAGAAAAACGTTTCAAATATAAAAGATAGATATTTTTATTATCTAACCAGTGGCGTACGAAATAAATTTTTATATCCGTAAATTTTCGAGATATAACACAAACTTATATTTTTTTAAAAGGAACCCATATCTGATTTCAGTCTCAAAAAAATCACTATTTTTTTCTCTTTTCAATGATGTAAGGGTTATTATGTTTTATATTTGTTTTGCTCATAAAATTTATTTTTTTTCTTTATTTTTGTGAATTTTCTTATTTCTCAAAAAAAATTTATTTTTTTATTAATTATATATATATTATATAATTACAAATTACACTGTAATATGCCAAGGGCGACCTGATACAAAATATTATAAAAATTAATATGATACGAGTTTTGAGCAAATTTTTCTAACGAAATAAATTATTTAAATAAAAGGAGTATTTATAAATAGAAATCTACTAATATTTTCAAAATAATTGTAAATTTAATACAAAATAAAGAAAAAAATAATAATTTTGAAGGCAAAACAAATATAAAACATAATAACCCTTACAACATTGAAAAGAGAGAAAAATAGTTATTTTTTTGAGATTAAAATCAGATATGGGTTCCATTTAAAAAAATATAAGTTTGTATTATATCTCGAAATTTTACGGATATAAAAATTTGTTTCGTACGCCACTGGTTAGTTAATAAAAATATCTATCTTTTATATTTGAAACGTTTTCCTCAATTACCAATAGTTTGGAAGTTATTTAAAAAAGAAAAAATCAACAATAATCAGTTTTTCGTCATTATCTAGTGCTCTATGAGAATTTTTGGAAAAACAAAAGCACATCTGAGATGGCCTCCCAAAGGCGCACAAAAAGTTCCATTTAACCGACATCGTATCTCTTCTAGTTCTCGAAATCCCAATGGTGGCACTTCTAAATGGGACACACTGTATACACAAAAAATTATAAAGAATATCGTTATTGACCAAGTGAAAAGATTACAGTCCTAAAGGAAGCGAGGGATTTCATTAGCAAGGACAATATAGTCTTCATAATCGTGGTGTATATTTTATTTTTTTCAGTACTAGCACGAAATTATAATTATTTATAAAATTTATTCCATTTCCATAATTTTATTTAATATTAAAAATATTATGAATTTTAATATTTCAAGCCAGCTTCAGCAATTCTTGAGAACAGTTTTCCTTTATTTATTATTATTTTGGAGCCGGAGATTAATAATTTGGACACTATCATAAATATTTTTATCCAACACTGGCTCATAATATACTTGTTATTATAGTCATTTCAAATAACTAATGTACAACATTACTCACGGAGTGCGAGTGAATATTTAGTAAGTCACGGAGGAATTACTAATGATTTTTGCCTTTTTTTCAATAAAAATAAAAAGCAAGTTGACAAAATTATTTTATTTTTAAAGTAATTTAAAATTCTAAAGATTATTTATTTAAATCAATATTAACATTTGTGTTAAAAGATATTTAGGTTACATATCTTTATACAATGGGAGCTGTCATCTACGCCTGTTGAAACGAGTTTGTGGTTACTAGCTTCGGAATTAAATTCAACGATACTGCTTATGCTTTAAGTGAATATGTTTTAAAAGAAGATCCTAATTTTCATTTATTTTAAAATTTATTTTTCTTCAAATAATTCCCAATGACAGACAATAATTATTGTAGGATTTTTTTCAATAACAATATAACAAAACAACAACCATTCAATGGCTACTTATAATTTTAAATAGTATATCTATTGATTGAGAGCGAGTGGCTAAACATTTTCTTTCGTGACTAATATGTTACATTCCACACTCATATAATAAATAACTATTACCCTATGATGTAGTTTATTACAAACACTAGTAATATTGAACATTTTTACTGTAAAATATACTATCCAGTAAAGACAAGAAACAATCACATAATTTTCATTGTTTGCATTTGGTTTTAATATTATTTCTCCAAGTAAATTAAGTATCTGATACAATCTAGCTATAACAATTACAAAAACCATTGTTGTGTATGCTGTCAATACCGCACTAAACATATTTTCCACTTGTTTGGTTATTATACATAATTTGCCATACAAAAGAGACGTTTTTTGAATAACAGTCTTCACTTTTTCCAAAGCAACAGAATTTATACATTGAGTTTGATATTGGTCAAAATATTTTAACATATTTTCTGATAATAAAAAGAATCTTTCTGATAACAATAAAATCAAAATTTCAAATTGAAGAATTACTGAAATTCTTGGAAAATTATTTGCAATAATGAAAAAAACATAACGAATTCTTTGAAAAAGTGTTTCATGAATTTGATATTTAATAGCAAACATATTACAAGCTAGCAAAATAAAAAACGTAGTTTCCATTATGAAAGATTTGATTGTATATTTTAAAACTTTTTTGTAATTTATAAAAACTCCAAGTGTTTTCAATTCTTGGTCAACGAAATTTAATGAATTTAAAATATTTAAATAAGAATTTTTATATTTAAAGACTGTTCCAATTAATGCAACAGTAAAAAACATTGCGGCATTCGTATGTATGAGAAACATGACTGTATTCATTTGAGTAAGATTATTGTAAATCATAAGAATTACAAAATCATATAAATATAACGACACAAGCAATAAAAATATTGATATAAATACGCTATATATAAAAGAATATTTGCAATTAACATATCCGCGAAAACCATTTAAATTTACTGGTCTACATAAAACTGTACCAGACAATTTAGAAAAATAGTAAACTAGAAATATAGATGAAAACAGGTCTGGCATGTTTAGTAGAATGAGATAATGAAAATTAAAAGCAATTTTTGTTAACTAAATGTAAATAAACATATTGCGTTTTTAATCAATTTAAAAGCATCTTTTCATAGGAGAATGTAATGGTAATAGACAATACAATACAGGCTGTATTACAACTTACAGTGCGTAACATTAAAGGCTAGCTATAATTTGATATACTGATTTTATTATAAAAAAATATTCGTAATGTGGTATGTGACCATAATACTCCTACGTCACAGCAGTGGGGGTTGTTTTACATGACTATTCCTGGCGCCAATCTTTTTATTTAATTATTTCCAAAAATAAAAATAAATTATTATTTTTATCACTGTGAAAAATATTTCATAAACTTTCTTACTTTTTTCGTATTTTGTACAGTAATGTACTATTTTAATATACTCAAAATCGTACAACAACGGGTTACTTTACAACATAGGGACCGTTACTGCATAGCAACGGCTTTGTCATTAAAATACATTTTGACACAAGGAATTTGTTTGGAGGTTGTAAGGTACAAAAAACAATAACTGTCAAGATAGTTTGTTACTGAGAATCAGACTACTATGATTTTTAAATGATTTTAATTCAGTATATTATGCCGCAAAAAAATCAAATTTTAATACTAATACAAAGTACGAAAAAACAGTGTACGCACCACGTCAGAAAAGTGATTTTACTGTACTCGTATGCCATGTTCGACTGGTAAACTTTCACTTTTTTTTACTTAGAACGTAATATACTATTAAAAAAATGTAGGTATATATTTAAATTAATAAAAGTTAAATGGCGAGAGATGTTGTGTTGGCCACATCAGTCTTTTACCTCTCACTAAGAGAGGTATTGGCTTCATGCTAAAAATAGCATATCCAGATTTTAGTGAATAAGCACGTTTTAAGGTCTCTAGAGTTCGATTATAACATTTTTATGATTGTGTGTGTGTGTGTGTGTGTCTGGATGTTAGAAGGACGATACCTCAAAATTCATAATATTTAAGACCTGTTTAACTACGTATTCCTCAATCTGACATTAAAGAGTTAATGAGAAGAGCTGAAAACAATTGGACAACCGGACGTAATAGTTTCTTTAAAAAAATCTTCTAAATATTTTTTGAAAATAAACATAAAATTCTCCATTCTAATACAGTTAAAATTTTTAATAAATCTTCTATAGATTTAGAGATAAAGAAAATATAATATATAGAATAATCTGTTGCAAAAAATCGCACAATCCAGACTACACCAAAGAAACCAGTTGTCAAATTTAAATGTTTGGACAGTCTGCGCGCCCAGAGAAAAAACATGCGCAGAGAGCAAAATTTGTCCGGTCGAGTCCAAGTTGTGAAAGTAGGGATAACTAAAGAAAAAACCCCTTAACCTTAACAATTATTTAAAAACTATATACGTATTTCGAGAACTAAGTTCTCATCATCAGTAGAAACTACAAAGTGAAAACAGAGAAGTTAAGATTACTCAGCATGTAAACCATGCCAGAGGTCAAAACAGCTCTGAGGAATAAGGGAGAGAACACGGGTTATATAGGGACAGGAGTCATAGGTGAATGGATACTTAATTGGGTAACTAAGATTAAACAGAGTAATTGTCTTATATTAACTCATATAATTTAGAATTTGGGATGGGACCTAGGTCCGCGTTCATCAATTTATCTTTAAATTTATGTATTATCAAACTCTCATGTTATTTACGGTTAAAAATTTAAATTTTGTAAACTATTTTATTAGTTTTTTAGTCAAGTAAGCCATGGAAACAATTGATTCTTTGTTTTTTTTGACGTTTAATAATTTCTCCGTAAAGTTCTCTGTGTTTAATAATGTTTAATAACTTTACAAATGAAGAAAAGTAAGATATGATCGTGCTATATGGAAAGTTATATCTAGACACCAGTTACGTAGAACGGTCGGCTCTCTTTCCAAAAGAGTTTAAATGTGCGAAAGAAATAATGGCTCTCAATTTGAATATTTTCTTTGTTTTGTTATTACTGTAAAATAAATTAATAAAATAATAATTTTATAAAAGGCAATTGTTTCCATAGCTTACTGGACCTAAACTAATAAAAGATAATTTTTATCTTTAAACGTAAATAACTCGTTTATTTGAAAAAAATGTACATAAACATTACCTTATTGGAAAGAGAAAAAAATACTCTTTCTAATAAGATAATAAAAAATATATAGTTCCATTTAAAAAATATATATTCTGTCCCAAATTTTGGGAACCGCTGACACAATTTTTATTTTGTCTACATGACCAATTTTCTAATATAAAATGGCACAATTTTGCTAATTTAACCAACCTCGTATCTCTTCAAATAAAAAAGTTACCAATAGTGAGCAAGCTTATTGAGACACTCTGTAGTTTTTAAATTATTGTTAAGGTTAAGGGGTTTTTTCTTTAGTTATAACTTTACCTTAAGACTCCATTTTAGTTTTATAAATTAGGGATATTGCGATGTTTTAACTTAACAAATAGTAGCTGTATAGCGTACAGGTATTTTATTAATAGTAGTTTATGTATCAAGGGAGTAAAGTTCATCATTATTTGTCGAGAGCGAAGATTGAATCGTTGGGGCGTAGTCCGAGGGATGCAATCGCTTGAGGCAAATAATGACACTTTACTCTCGTGTTATATACATTTTATATACAAACGGAAAAGAAGAAGAATAAAGCACATTTCTATAAACGAAGAAAAACTATTTATTTTAAATTTAATTTTACAAAAATCATTATTTTTTTTCCAAAATACTTAAATATAATAAATAATATTCCTTATTTGTTAATCAATATCAATTACCAAAGGACTTGAATCACTTTATTTCCCTATGGGGTACTTTATTTCCCTTGATAAATAATTTACCGGTTGTATATAAATGTAATTTTTGTAATTGTAATTTTGTTTTGTTGCAATAAATGCTTTTAGTTTTATTGATTTCGATTTTTGTTGTTTATTATTGCGTGTGATATTGTACAGTTAACATTTGTAGGTTGAGTAGTACAACTACCATTGCGCAGATATGATTTTTCTCTAAACGCGCGGACTCTGACTGTCAATGTCAAAAATCAACAATTTTACTGACATATCTTTTTCGAAAGTACATTTAATATTTCTTACTAAATTATTAAAGGTATGTATATTAATAGTAGTAGTACAAAAATATTCTAAAGAAATATTGCCAATCCCATCAATAAATTGGAACCATGAATATTTTAGAAGAGTAGGACAAGATTCCTTATAGAATGAAAGAATAAATAAATAAATAATTGAATATATCATCACGGCATATTACCCATTTCTGGGTGTGCCAATCTGCTTTGCGGGCGTTTACCAGGCGTTACCTCACGGGCACTCATTGATATAATTATAATTATTTGTGTGTATTAAGAAATGTTAAAAATCCGATACTTATGTAAGAAAACGGAAATGACAAGAGATATTGTACTGGCCACAATAGATTTTTTTCAATTCGCAATGATTCCAGCCTTAAAATATGTACTTCAATATTAAAATATTGTTCAATAATAAATACAGATACACCAATATTACACATTTCAGCACAATATATTTTTAATTGACAAAATATATTGCACAATCATTCAATATATTCTACAGAAGATCAATACTTATTGTTTTAATGTGATATGGACTTAATTATATCTACATAGTTATATTTCTTTAAATATAGTTCGCACAATTGAATTTGAGTCCACATTAATATTTTATGTAAATTATTATAATTTTGAGAAATATAAAATTACTCACCAATTCACTTTTCGGTGTCTACATGTTTGCACGGTGCACTACTAGTGGTGTAGCATATCTGAAAAGAAAAGATTTACCAATTAGTAATCAAGAACATAAAATTATTAGTCTTTTGTATGTTTAGCATAGAATAATCATTAATACCTTCAATTTAGATACACTAAATGCACGAAAACTGTAATAATTCCACAACTAAAATCTAATACACTTCAATAAGCATTTTTCACAGCAAATTCAAATGCAAGCTTACCCTAAAACCACTAGTAAGCAAGTGAAAACAATGCACACCAAAACAAACTTGTTTGCTACGCAGCGAGACGCAATGACGTAATGCTAATGAACATCATGCTTGGTTTTGTTCCGTAAAATGGAAATAAATTTATTTTGTTTAAAAATAATATATGAACTTTAAAATTAATTAAAATGTTATTTATTTAAATAAAACACATTAAACAATATACTGTACAATCATATGCATCACTTGTTTCTTGTTTCGTAGCACAACACTCGCCACAATATTTACAAAAATAAAATTCTAAAAATGGTGTTTCATTAATCAACATTCATTTTATTATATGAAATAATATCGAAATGTCCATACATCATATCTAAACCACATGCGAACAATATTATTGTGATTTCAATGTAATGGCGATCTCGTGTGATCATTATTGCAACAAGTGGTCCAAAGTTATACACAAATTACATACTTACTACTGTCGATACATCTTTAAAAAATATATTAATTACCACAAAAGAACTTAAATACTAAAAATATATAACAATATTGACATATAACTTACTTTTTCCGGCAAATTTCAAGCCCAGAAAACCACAAAAAAATCTACACACCATTCACCTTGCGTGCCATGTTACTTTAGTTCACTTACGCGGCCGATACATAGAAGGAGCAGCACCTACGTGTACTACGTGAGTCAACTGCAAAAATATCGCGAAAAGTCAGGTCCGTACTAACAGTGATTTTTCGGGAATCCTACAGAACTTTTATATGGAAAAATTGTATAAAAATTTGTATAAGGTAGTAAATACGTTTCTGTAGTTTTTTATAAAGAAAATATTATGCCCCGTTGCAGAAACGTTTATCAATTCCTTGATCAATCAAAGGTTTATCACAACGAATAAATGCAACGCGATTTTTTGACAGCAATGATTTAAATACCATAAGAACAAGAACGTTTCTGCAACCGGGTATTAGTGGCATTTTTTCAGTTATTTATAAAATGTTGTATCTAAATCAACAAGCAAAATTCATTTTACGGCAAAAATTAAGTATGAAAATGCTGAAAAATAGTGAAAGCCATGAAATTGACACAAACAAGTAACAAATGTTATTATTGTTTGTAATTTCTGTTGAAGTGAATAAATATCTATTTAAATTAATAGATGATTGTTCACATGAAACAGAAATTACAAATAATACAAAATAAAAATAAACTAACTTAACTTGGCAGATAAACCGTTCAACATTTAATTTAATTTTCTATTTAAATTTCATAGCTATCACTATTTTTTGAGTGATTTTCGACATTTCTGCCCTTACTTATTAATACAATGCAGAATTTAATGCTCTAAAAATTTTATTAAAAGCTTTTTTATCCAAAATAATTAATGATTAATACCTTAAATTTATATGCACTAAATGCACTGAAACTAAAATAAATGCACAACAACTATGTATAATCAAATACACTTTCATAAGCTTGGTTTCATACAATCTATTATTAAATTTTAATCCCAAAGTAAAATTAATTATATGAACAAATTCGAACGTTATTTAACTCTGGTTTCAGAATCGCTCTGTAAATTCATTGCTGTCAACAAAATCGCGTTAGCGTGAGATTTGTTCAATTAATTTACTTTGGAAGAAAATTTATTCATAGATTAATTTGTTTTTTGATTCCGGTGTTCTTATAAGCCTGCAAAAGCACTGTTAACACGTCACTAAGAATTTCTATAAGTAAGTGCAATATTTGATACAATCAAAGAAATTCACAAAACACAATAAATAAACTGTGAAAATATAAAATTTCTATTGTTAGCGGGAAGTGCTACAACATAACTAATAAAAAAAACATCAAGTCATATTTTTGACAAGTCGCATATGAAGAAAAAATAGTATATCAAACATGTTTCATAAGACACTAAAGATTTTATCTTTTTCTGTGTGAACCGTAACAAATATCACAAATTAAACAGAAAAAAAGTTTACTATTGAATGTATCTTTCTGAAAAAAAAAAAATTACGTTATCGGCATGACCATTAAAAAGTTACGGCCTAATCAACACTAGGGGTTCACTAATAATAACAAGTATCATCTTAAAAGATGGCTTATAACCCTATGAACTGTCATACAAAATTTCATCCAAATCGAATAAAGCGTTCTGTTATTATAAGCAATATATATACAGCAAAATTTTTGAAAGAAGTCCGATCAAGGCCATCTACGAATTGTATCTATGAATTAAGATTTTGTGCTGTCAAATTTAGTAGTGTCTTTTACTTAGTTTTTATGAGGGTACATAATATCTTGTATACCTCATAAAAACTATGTAAACGACACTACTAAATTTGACAGCATAAAATCTTAATTCATAGATGCAATTCGTAGATGGCCTTGATCGGACTTCTTTCAAAAATTTTACTGTATACATATATATTCGAAGAACTTTGAAGCAGAATTCTGGCTAAATGGTACACTTTCCGGTAGAAGCAAGTTCAGTTAAATCGTCTTATTTTAGCCTCAGGAATCTGCGGTTAAGTCATGTCCCCCTATTTGAGAGACAGTCCGTATATATTCAATATAATGGGCTACTTGCATGGTACTGAAAATTCGATTTCTATCACTATATACGTAATGTTATGTTGAAAACATATATAAAAATATAAATTTTATTTTAAAAAAGTTATTTGTTTTTTAGTAAATTAAGAAAGAAAATTTTCTGTGACGTTATTATATTGAACCGAGGAAGAGAACTATGTTTAAGAATGTAACTTATAGATGGCATTGCGTGCGAGAAAGTTTTAATTTGAATTTGACATTTTGCTCTCTCTGGGCTCTCAAATGTATTAATTACTTCACAAATAAACACATAGGTAGTTATATGTAATTTAAAATATCGATACGAAAAAAACAAACTAAAATACTAACCTTCAAACTATTGTTGAAATGTCAAACAGGAAATCTACATTACCCGTACAAACAAACACTATGGCTTTACGATCACTCATTGGTGCGGCGTAATTCTACGTCATACATGGCGGTAATTCAAATAATCAAATTTCATTATTTATTTTCTGGCTAATTAATAAAAATTTTGTCAAAAGAAAAAATAGGGGTAGAAAGTTTTTACTTGCTCTTCAAAAATATGAAATAAAAAAAGGTACGCAAGTAGCCCATTGTAAATGACATTTTTGTAATATACTGGTATAGTTCCACTATATTTGAAAACATAATAAATTATTTTGAAAGCAGAAAACAAATCACAAATGTTAGGTAAAACAAAACAAATACTAAAGAGAAAATATTAATTAATTAGAATTGTAATTACTTAAAACAATTGAAGTCAAATCATTTATTAAATATTCCAATTACAGTATACTAACACTTTGTAAAATTAATGCATACTATATATTGTATTAGTCTAATTTATAATATATTTCTTAATCTTAATTGTTAATATAATTTTTAATGTTATATTAGTACTACGCACCAAAATGGACCAGATACATTGCAAATGTAAAATTATAACGAAGTCGAATTGTCATACATTTCGTTGATAACATCAAATATAGTAACAGATGCAGTATTTTGGAGAACGAATAATAAATATGTACCTATGGCTCCCGCGATCTGTAATTTAATTATTTCTTTTAATTTTTTATACAGTGTGTCCCATTTAGAAGTGCCACCATTGGGATCTCGAGAACTATAAGAGATACAATGTTGGTTAAATGGAATTTTTTGTGCGCCTCTGGACGGCCATCTCAGATGTGCTTTTGTTTTTCCAAAAATTCTCATAGGGCACTAGATAATGACGAAAAACTGAATATTGTTGATTTTTTCTTTCTCAAATAACTTCTAAACTATTAGTAATTGAGAAAAACGTTTCAAATATAAAAGATAGATATTTTTATTAACTAACCAGTGGCGTACGAAATAAATTTTTATATCCGTAAATTTTCGAGATATAACACAAACTTATATTTTTTTAAATGGAACCCATATCTGATTTTAGTCTCAAAAAAATCAATAATTTTTTCTCTTTTCAATGATGTAAGGGTTATTATGTTTTATATTTGTTTTGCTCCTAAAATTTTAATTTTTCTCCTTATTTTCCTGAATTTTCTTATTATTTTCCAAAAAAAACATTATTATTTTTATTAATTATATTGTATTTGATCAAAATAATTTGTTTCATGCCTTTATTACTTAATATTTTCATTCTAGACCTATAATTACAAATTACACTATGATGAGCCAAGGGCGACCTGATACAAAATATTATAAAAATTAATTTGATACGAATTTTGAGCAAAATTTTCTAACGAAATAAATTATTTAAATACAAGGAGTATTTCTAAATAGAAATCTACCAATATTTTCAAAATAATTGTAAATTTAATACAAAATAAGGAAAAAATAATAATTTTGAAGGCAAAACAAATATAAAACATAATAACCCTTACATCGTTGAAAAGAGAAAAAAATATTTATTTTTTTGAGACTAAAATCAGATATGGGTTCCATTTAAAAAAATATAAGTTTGTGTTATATCTCAAAACTTTACGGATATAAAAAATTATTCCGTACGCCACTGGTTAGTTAACAAAAATATCGATCTTTTATATTTGAAACTTTTTTCTCAATTATTAATAGTTTAGAAGTTATTTGAAAAAGAAAAAATCAACAATATTCAGTTTTTCGTCATTATCTAGTGCCCTATGAGAATTTTTGGAAAAATAAAAGCACATCTGAGATGGCCTCCCAAAGGCGCATAAAAAGTTCCATTTAACCGACATCGTATCTCTTATAGTTCTCGAGATCCCAATGGTGGCACCTCTAAATGGGACACACTGTATATATCATATATTGTAAAATTCGTCTTTTTACAAAATGCGTAGTCTTTTTATAAAATGCGGCCAGATTGTCAAACTTTCGTTACGCTAGCGATGTTGTACGATCTATAGCTAGACGTTTAATAAAACTACGAACAGCTTACGGCCACGTTGTAACCAAACATAACGCACAAAAGTCACGATTGGAAAACTTGAGCCGAGTTTTATGCGTTACGTTAATATAATATTTAAAAAATAACACTAACATGTTTCACAATATTTCAGTCTCTGAATCAACCTCTCGGTCATTTATCAGAGACCCACTCGACCTAAACCACACACGCGTTTCGCTCTTATTGGAACTCTTCAGTAAGGTCTACTGCCGCCACTAGAGGGCACTGAGTCGGTTGCTCGGACGGATGAGAAACATCCCAAAAAGATTTGATTACTGCACAAGTACAATAAAGTACAATATAATGAAGACACTTGGTGAAACTATTCTTATATGATATTTAAAAAATAAATGACAGAGGTTGACACAGAGATTGAAATCTTGTGAAGCATGTCAAGTGCTATTTTTACCTCTCACTAAGAGAGGTATTGGAATCATGCTAAAAATCGCATATCCAGATTTATTGGTTAAACACGTTTATATCCGATTATAACATTTTTACGATGATGTATGTATGTGTGTGTGTGAGGATGTTCGAACCACGGTTTCTCAAATACTATAACACTTAAAAAATATTTAACTGCATTTTCCTCAATCTGACATTCCTGGGAAGAGCTGATTAAATTTTGGTAACAATTGGGCAACCGAAAGTAATAGTTTTAAAAAAAATCTACCAAATATAATTTTTTGGAAATTTTTGTTATTACAAATATTGAAGAACATAATAAATTCTCCATTTAATACACTTAAAAAATGTATTATATGTATCTTTAGATATAGGTTTAGAGATAAAGGCACTGTAATATATAGAGTAATCTAATGTAATACATCGCAGAGGCTAAGGCACTAAAGAAACCAGTTGACAAATTCAAATGTTTATAACATAGTTTGTAAATGACAGGTCTCCATGTCAAAAAATCAATAGTTTTAGTGACATTCTGAAAGCTTTTTCTGGGAAGTACATTTAATCTTTCTATTGTTTTATTACTTAAATATTTAAAATTAAAGGTAAAATGCATATATCCATCAGAAATACCGCCAATCTAGCTAAGGAATTGGAAGAATCTCTGACATTTAGGAACTTCCTCATACAATGAAAAATAAATATAATTAGAATTGTATGTGTGCAAAAGACATGTTAAATACAATAAAAACAATATTTGGATAAAGTTCTGTAATTTTTTTGTTATAAAACGACGGTTCGCAAAGTGTAATACCATCCTTATATAACATAAAATGGAAATGGCGAGAAGTATTGTGCTGGCCACAACAGTTTTTTTTTAAATATCATATTAGAACAGTTTCACCAATTGTTGCAATTATATTGTACTTTTATTAGTGACCAAGCTCGCGGCGTTCTTGATAGATGGCTCTGCATGTAGTTACGAGGGGTCGTTTTTATATTCCCATACTAGGCATGAAAAGAAAAGATTACGAGGTGTGTTCAAAAAATATCGCGAATTTTGTGTTTTTTCAAAAATTATTTATTTATTCATGAATATCTATTTTGTCCCCTTCAAAGTAATCTCCATGAGATATTATACACTTGTGCCAACGGTTTTTCCAATCTTCAAAGCACTTCAAAAAATCATTTTTTTTTATCTTGTTCAGCTCCTCCTTCGATGCCGTCTTTATCTCGTCAAGCGTAGCGTAACGTCGTCCTTTCATGGGCCTCTTCAGTTTAGGGAACAAGAAAAAGTCACAGGGGGCCAGATCTGGGGAATACGGTGGCTGCGGCATCATTAGTGTGTTGTTTTTGGCTAAAAAGTCGCGCACAAGCAACGATGTGTGAGCAGGGGCGTTATCGTGGTGCAAAAGCCAATTTTTGTTCTTCCACAAATCCGGGCGTTTCTGGCGGATTGCTTCGCGCAAATTGCGCATAACTTGCAGGTAATATTCCTTATTGACCGTTCTACCCTGTGGCAAGAACTCATGATGCACCACGCCCCTGCAATCGAAGAAAACTGTCAGCAAAACTTTCACATTCGACCGAACTTGGCGCGCTTTTTTCGGTCTTGGTTCGTGCGGCAGCTTCCATTGAGATGATTGAACTTTGGTTTCCACGTCATAACCATAAACCCACGATTCGTCACCAGTTATGACCCTCTGGAGCAAATTTGGGTCGTCGCGGACAGAGTCCAACATCTCATTAGCAATGTTCATGCGATGCTGTTTTTGGTCGCAATTGAGCAATTTTGGTACAAATTTCGCGGCGACCCGTCTCATGCCCAAATCATTGATAAAAATCGAATGGCACGAGCCAATCGATATGTTTAGGTCCTCAGCAACTTCTCTAACGGTGATTCGACGATTGGCCAATATCATTTTCTCCACTTCATTAATTTTTTCGTCTGTTGTTGAAGTGCTCGGGCGTCCGGCACGCTTTTCGTCGTTCACATCTTCTCGGCCTTCTGAGAACATTTTGTACCACCGATAAACGTTGCTTTGGTCCAAGGTAGCTTCTCCGTATGCCACAGTCAACATTCGGAATGCATCCGCGCACTTAATTTCGTTTTTCACACAAAATTTGATACAGGTTCTTTGTTCCATTTTTTTGAATAGGTAAAAATCGAAGACGATCCAAAACACGTGCAAGCAAAGCAGCTGTCAACAATTAAGTGAACATTCAAAATGGCCGAGCTTGTCGACATAAGTGAGAGACATGAGTACCAACATAAAGCCACAAAAAGATCGAAATTCGAATATACGTAACCCGCGAAAATTCAAAATTCGCGATAGTTTTTGAACACACCTCGTACAACAGCAAAAAAACTTTATTTTTCAATATAGACCCCTTGCTTTCGGATACAACTATTACGTCGTTTCAATAGCATCTTTAATCCATTATAAAAATATTCCTTTGTTTGTCCGCAAAATTCCTTTCAACAGACGCTATAAGATCGTTATCGTCCCTAAATTTTCTTCCCCTTAGTGTTTTTTGAGATTTGGAAACAAAAAATAGCCATTGGGGGCTAGATATGGACTATAAGGCGGATGGCCAATTTCTACGAAGCCACATTCGGCAACGGCAGCTTTTGAAAGTCTTGAATTGTGGGTTGGTGCATTGTGATGGAGCAACAGGACACCTTGTCCTTGTGTGACAACACAAACTGACAGATAGAACTAATATTGCTGAAATTGTTTTGTAAATTGACACACACGTTAACGAGGCATGTGATTCAAAAACAATATAATGAAAAATTACATTAAAATTTAAAACTGCCTAGTTCGGGAATATAAAAACCAGGGTTGGCAAAACCATGATTTTTTTAATCACATAAAACATGATTTGATTATTTATTTTTAAAGATCTGTTGTGGTTATTGCACGTTTTAAATTGTTTTAAACGCAATTTAAATATTTTATTTCATAAACGAAAACGAAATCTGTAATAAATAATACCCAAAGAATGCATTTGAATTTATCAAAAATTACGTAGTACATAACGCGTCCACGTGCGCGCCTCTTTTTAAACCATGCACCTAAATAAAACAGGTCCAAAACATACAATTAGTAATCTGTTAGAATTCGAATATAGCCCATATTTGTTGTTATTTATACTTGTGTATCAAATAAATACATTTTCTGTCTACCTATACGAAAAGTGAAATTTTACGTACTTATTTTCGGACGAAAAATGACACTTTTCTGAATGTTATCATTTTTCGTCCGCAAACCTTTTTCGTACGCTAAGCCTACTACGATTTTATGATTATTGTAATTGTGTGTACTACCGGAATTGTAAATAACAAATATCAAACGAACAAATAAAAATATTATTTTAATGACAAATTTAATTTAAATATGTGCGCAATTAGTAATTAAATTAATTATACTAAAAATTATTAATTTTGACATGACTAATTGTTAATCTAAGATGCCGCTGGATAGTAGTTTTCGAGGTTATTTTGTCTGTTTTGTTTATTTTCACCTGTCAAATAATGTTGATCATGATGAATAATTAATTTTTGTAAAACATTATTCATATAATAAATACAGTCGAACTTCAATAAGTCGAACTTCGATAACTCGTATTTTTGATAACTCGAATCAAATTGGTTGGCAATAGCGCCAAGAGTGAGAATTATGGGTAATTTTTACTTGATAACTCGAACTTCGATTACTCGAATATCTTTATAATTCGAACAGAATATTTGACGCCAGCTTCAATAAGTCGAATTCTGCGTGGAATCCCTTAATTACATGATTTTGTAACAGGTGTTTTTATAACATGATGACGGAGGCAGTTTGGTTTCTGCACTACTGAAGTTCAAACATATGCTTTGTTGATTATTATTAAGTGAAAAAAAAGATACTGTGCCTACTTGATTTATAACGTTTAAGACATTTTCATTCCTGATGATATGTCATTGAAACGTACTTTAAAAACTTTATCTATTGATGAACATTAAAGCTTTTTTTATTGAAAATCAAAATAAAAAATTCTCTCGTCAGTCACAAATAAGTGACTTTGTTACACTAAAATAATGTTTATAACTTTGATCTGTATACAGGGTGTCCCAGAAGTCGACGATCAAACTAAATGGGGTGATAGGGGAGATCATTTCCAATCAAAATAACTATATATATTGTAATGCAATTGTTGATGGTTCAAAAGTTATTGCAACTTTTGTAGTTTCTCCTAAAAACGGCAAGGCGTCCAATAGAATTATTATTATTTTTACTACGAGACGTTTGTTTCTCTTTTTCTTTTTTATTGTATGCACCTGAAGGGTTCTACTTTCTAATAAAATCATTCTCATGAACATGAGTACCTTCTATTAATAATAAAAATATTGTTTTGTGAAAAAAATTTCTACCGAAAAAAAAGCTACTTGATTTTAAAGTGACGCTGACAGAAAAAAATGTACTAAAAAAAAATTGATCAACTATCTGAAGAAGTTGTGTATTTAATGTAGATTTTAACGCGGTATAACACATGGGGATATTCAGAGCAGATTTTCTTAAATAATTTTTTTTCTGCAAGAAAGTCATTTTACTTGAAAAATACATTTGAAAAAAATTCTTGAATCATAGTTGCTGTGTCAGAAATAAAACAAAAGAAGGTATATGAAGTGACATATCGATAATAACTTAACTGTTTGTGTGTTTTTGATTTATCAGTTCTTCGTTTCTTAAACTTTGTTTTAATTTTTGTGATTTTGCGTATTTTTTGGTTTTTGATACTCCTTTAATTTGAACTTTGTTCTTCTTGGTCTCAAAAATATGTCTTATACCCCTCGAGAATATGCAGAAATGCATTACGTGTACGGGTTTTGTGACGGGAACGCTCGAGCTGCTGCAAGAGAGTATCGGATACGATACCCTAATCGAGAACGCTATCCTGATTATAGGGTATTTCAAAATGTTCATCGGTCTTACTTAGAAGGCGAAATCCCTGGCAATCCGCGAAGAGAAGGAAGACATGCGCTTCAGTGCAATGAAGACGATATAATTGAAATGGTGACAGAGAACCCGTCAACAAGTGTTCGTCGTATATCTAGACATTTGGAAATTCCAAAATCTACGGTTCATCGTGTTTTGCAAAAGGGCCAGTTGTATCCATACCATGTGCAGCGCGTGCAAGCACTTTTACCTGCGGACTATGACAAAAGAGTGCAATTTTGTCGGGAAATGCTGCGTCGTCATAGAGAAGACTCCGAATTTTTTAACAAGATTTTGTGGAGCGACGAATCAAACTTTTGTAGAACCGGGATATTTAATATTCACAATTTACATTTTTGGGACTATGTGAACCCTAGAGTTGTTAGAAATGACAACTTTCAACACAAGTTTGGGGTCAACATATGGGCGGGAATAATTGAAGGAAAATTGATTGGTCCATTTGAGCTCCCAGGAAGGCTTAACAGCGAAAATTATCTGCATTTTTTGCAAAATGAGTTACCTTATCTACTTGAAGACGTGACATTGGAGACACGCCGAGATATGTGGCTGCAACAAGATGGAGCTCCTCCTCACTATTCTGTAGATGTGAGACGATACCTTGACACAGAATTTCGGAATCGGTGGATTGGCAGAGGAGGGTTTATCACTTGGCCACCGCGATCACCTGATCTTAACCCCTTAGATTTTTTTCTATGGGGTTATTTTAAAGAAATAGTCTACATGACAGAAAGTCAGAATGAACAAGAGTTGCGACGAAAAATAAGAGAGGCTACCAACATTATTAAAAATAATCAACGGGCGTTCCGAACAATAAAAAGAAATTTTATTCGGCGATGCGTAATGTGCATTAGAAAACATGGTAGAAATTTTGAACACTTTTTGTAAAATTTGAAAACATCATGAAAAGCTTCATAAACCCTATTTTGTTTTAATGTTGTATAAAAACTATTACAACTATTATTTTGTTTTATTTCTGACACAGCAACTATGATTCAAGAATTTTTTTCAAATGTATTTTTCAAGTAAAATGACTTTCTTGCAGAAAAAAAATTATTTAAGAAAATCTGCTCTGAATATCCCCATGTGTTATACCGCGTTAAAATCTACATTAAATACACAACTTCTTCAGATAGTTGATCAATTTTTTTTTAGTACATTTTTTTCTGTCAGCGTCACTTTAAAATCAAGTAGCTTTTTTTTCGGTAGAAATTTTTTTCACAAAACAATATTTTTATTATTAATAGAAGGTACTCATGTTCATGAGAATGATTTTATTAGAAAGTAGAACCCTTCAGGTGCATACAATAAAAAAGAAAAAGAGAAACAAACGTCTCGTAGTAAAAATAATAATAATTCTATTGGACGCCTTGCCGTTTTTAGGAGAAACTACAAAAGTTGCAATAACTTTTGAACCATCAACAATTGCATTACAATATATATAGTTATTTTGATTGGAAATGATCTCCCCTATCACCCCATTTAGTTTGATCGTCGACTTCTGGGACACCCTGTATATCAATCTGTGCCGTGAGTATTTTTTAACGTGAAACATTGGGTTTTCATGTCCAAGGTTACGATTTGACATTTAATTGACAGCAATGTATTTGCGTGTCCCATTTAAAATGAAACATAAGGAACGAATTTGACGGATGTGAGCTAAGTCAGAAATTTAGCTAAGTCAGAAAACCACTCGAGAGCACTAAACATATTTCGGGCACACAATATTTTTTTTGCAACTAAATTTAATTTTTAGAAAAAAGGTATAATTATTTAAACAAAATTAACCTCTAATGACGTCTTGTCAATATGACAGATAATCGCTGAATTTTCCTATAAGTTACGACTTGACATTTGATTGACAGTAATATATTTGCCTGTCTCATTGAAAACATAGGGAATGAATTTTACAGAGTATTATATTTAAATATTGTAAGAAATTTGGCCAAGTTAGAAAATCACTCGAGCACAAGTTACACTAAATTTAATTTGGAAAGCAGGTATAATTATTTAAACAAAATTAACCTCTACTGACGTCTTATCAAATGTCAAATTCGTTCCCTATGTTTTATGTTTCATTTTAAATGTGACACGCAAATACATTGCTGTCAATCAAATGTCGAATCGTAACTATGGATATGACAAACCCAATGTTTCACGTTAAAAAATACTCACGGTATATGTATATCATAAGGTAAGTGATTTTTACTCGAATAAATACATAAATAATATTTATACATAATATGCATTTTATTTAATAACCCGAAGTCTTGATAACTCGAACTTTTTTTGTGGCAAGTCATGGTTTGAGTTATCGAAGTTCGACTGTAATAAAGTTTTTCGAATTTAAAAAACCCGTGTATTTATTTCTAGTGCCCAGTTGCACCGATACCACTTAAGAATTTAAGTCTCGTTTAGCCTTAAGTTTAGTTTTATTTCGTTGCACCGTGCGCTAAACTCTCCATAAACATCTTAAGGTTTCCATAAATTTGAGCCTCCGAAATTGACGGTTTATCTTGCACTTAAGTAAGTAGTGAGGTTATATTGAATGGAAACGTTTTTAATTTCTATCAGAATCATTGAAGTTATTGATTTTATTGTCGATGATGACGATTTAGACGCATTGGATTTAATTTTATGCGGAACACCATGGCAAATATACGACAGATCTGATCATTTTCCTACTCTTTCTGATCATGCTTTTTTTCAACGGTTTCGATTTACCAAATATACAGTATTGCAATTACTGATTTTTATAGAAAATAATATTGAATTTTATAACGACATGTAAGTATTGCATTCATTTTTCTTTCAATGTTTTACTTATTAATTTAATTAGTTAATACAACGTGTTCGCTTTCTTTTTTCGTCTGATACCATTTTTGCTAAAAACAATGAATATATTTAATTACACTTCAATTTTAAAAACTATAATTCTATTTGAATCGAACTTACCGATATAACCTCCAAACTTTAACACAAACAAAATCTCTAAATTTTATTTTTCTTGTTACAAAAACTACAATTTAAACAGCTTTAAAATATATAAACTCCACTTACTTAAGGTTATTAAAAAAAATATGTGTGCAACAGTAGATAAAAATTAAGTGATACTTAATGTAAGTTCAGTTTTATTAAGTGTAAATTTAAGAAACGTCGGTGCAACCGGGCATAGATCTATTACGTAAGGTAAGGTAGACAGAAAAATGTAATATGCACCTCGGCAAAAACAAAAAATGCAAATTATAGCCTCGCTTGTTTGCTTTACCTCGGCTTCGCCTAGGAAAGCAAACTCAAGCTCTGCTGTAATATGCAATTTTTTTTTTTCATCTTTGATAAAAATCAACGATTTTCATTTTTAAAATCAGTTGATTTAAAATCATGATTTAACTCTTGATTAAAATCATGATTTAACTCTTGATTAAAATCATGCCAACTCTGATAAAAAACGACGCCTCGTACTTACTGCTTCAGTTAGTGATGCACTCGATTTCGAGCTTTGGCCCGGCCCGGCCCGGCTCGAAGCCCGCCTCTATTTCGAGTCAATCATCGAGCCGGGCCGAAGATTTTTATCGGGCCGAATCGGGCTAATCATTTACAAAAGTTGAGGTGAGTCGGACTTTTGATTTTGGCCCGGCCCGAAAATTCGAGCTTTTCGGGCCGGCCCGAAAAATCCTATTGTTCAATCAAATGCACAGTTTCCTTAATATTTTAATGAAAATGTATGGAGTTAAAAAGGATCAAAATGATTTAATAACATCATACTTCACATCTTAACAAATAAAAATGTTATTTTACTTCAAAAATTCAAGGTTATTCACTAAAGCATAATAATGCTATTCTGATATTATTACTATTGTTACTACTCGTAAACTTAAATAAAAGTGATTTTTGTCTTATTTTTGAGCACAAAGTAAGATAAAAAATCATTATGTAAATGACATTTTTTGTATAAGATTTGTAGAAAAGTTGTTTCAATTTTCGAACGCCTTTGGTAAACAAAGTGTCAAATACGGATAGGTCTGTAATTTTTATAACAAACTTACACTAGAAGTGTATTTTTTTAATTACTTCTGTTAACTAATGTGGAACGTTATAAGGATGTGAAGGTTTTTTTTAAGTTTGACACGAAAAAAGTTAAACATTTCGCCTCACATAAAAATTAAAATGGGGGATTACACCATTTTTTTTTTTTTTCATAATTTCATCTGAAAATATTAAGAAAACTAAGACTATTGATGAAAATCCGGTGAAAAAATTCCTATTAATAAGCGAGTTATGGTCTCCCGAATTTTGATAAGATTGACGTGACGTCACATTTATGTGTTTTTATATCAAACTGTTTTCATCATGGACCTAAATGTTCTTGAAATATATGCTATTTTAAGTTACATTTACATAAAAATAAATGAATATTATAACACTGTATAAGTCTACATACTTTATAATTACAGGTGTATTTAAATTATTAAGTTTAATGCAAGAAATTTATGTTAAAATAAAAACTGTTTGGAAACTGTAGTACAGGAATGTTAGCCCCTCCTTTCGAATTTGAATTTCTTAACTTCCATTGGTAGTAATCCCCACCTCCTAACATGCTATTTGTAATGCATGTATAGGCGGTTTCTCGGTCGCCAATCAAAATATTTTCATATTAGTGTCGAAGCGTTATAACAAAAAACCCTTTATTTCCGAAATATCTCAATTATACCATTTCATTTTGTTATTAATATTCGTTATTCAGCATATACATTCGTATTTTTTTACTATTTCCCTTTAATTCGATTGAGCTGTAATCCCCCCATTAGGAATACCGCATGCACTCAATTTCGAGTTTAGGCCCGGCCCGGCCCGAATGCATCTCTAGCTGCAGTCATCATATCGTTTTGGGATTATTTATCATCCGTCCATTCTCCGTTCAACCGACTCAGTGTCTCCTAGTTGTGGTTCTGGTTGAGCGGGCCACTCTCTAATGAATGACCGAGAGATTGATTAAAAGACCGAAATCTTGTGAAACATGTCGCAATTATATTGTACTTTATGGTACTATAATTATCGTTAAGTTTATGTTGCTATTTTCGTATTTAGAGAAATATACAAGCTAAGTAAGATGTTCGTCGATTTACAAAACGCGTTGAAAGCTAGTCTGATTGTAAAATATCGCTAAATCAACGAAGGTTCAACAATCTGAGTACCACATAGACATTTTTCATTGTTACTTACATTGTACAATAATGAATAATCGACTACAAAAATTCCAAATGGTTTAATCTGAACGTCACTATGTAATGTTTGTAATGATAATTTTGTTACCTAAAATATATTCAAAATACATTTCGGAAATATATTTCAAATGTAATATGCATACATCATGTCTAATATAAGAAAAATCGTGGCACATATTAATATTACATATTGTATCTTTCATTTTATTGGCCTAAAAAATATTTTTAATTAGAAAAAATATTAATAGTACATATATTATACATCAAAATTATAAAGAATATATTGACCAAACAAAAAGATTACAATCCCAAGGGAACAGGGATTTCTTTAGCAAGGACAATAGTCTTCATAATCGTGATATATATATTTTATTTTTTTCGCTACTAGCACTACACGAAATTATAATAATTATTCATGAAATTTATTCCTTTTCTATAATTTAATATTAAAAATATTATGAATTTTATTATTTTAAGCTTGCTGCAGCAATTTTATTAATAGTTATTTATTACACATGCGGATTAAATGAATGTATAATGTAAGATTAAGCGCGCGAACGTCTAAATCCCGCGAGTTAAACATTCATTTTAACCGCGAGTGTAATACAAATGTTTAGTCAATTTTGCCCCAATAAACTTCTCCGATTTGAGTGTAAGATTTTTATAAATGAAAACAGAATCTTGTTATAATAATAATTTATTCTAAACTGTTTTTTTTTTTTTTTTAGACAACAATCAAAGAGATATGTTATTGCAAAATTGTAACATTCTTATTCTTCTTGTGGCGAAATAGCGGGTATGCGTTGAATATTTGAATTTATTCCAACAATAGGGTAATTGCGCATTTTCCAATTTATTATTTTTTTTCTGAAAGAATTGTTTAAGTTACTCACTTTAATACATGTTTTATGTCTGGCAACTGTATATTTTTCAAAATATATTTTTTTTAAGAAATATTCTTATTTCAAATTTTCCCGTGGTGACGTATATTATTAATACCAATCACAGTCTTTCTTGCCCTAGCGGTACGCTCTCGGTAGTACACTCTGTACACAATACTACCATTTTTATCTAAAACGATTTATATGTTTGAGAGCAGCACTATTTCAAAAGAAATTATTAATTTTCACACAAATTCATTAGTTTCATTACCTTATCTTAAATTTGCTGATATAGAAAAGAAAAAGAAAATATGATTTTAACACGTAAATCATAGGTTAAATGTCACTAAAAATGACATGTACATTGCCTGAAATGTGTAGCCACCTGGTGGCAAAATTATGAAGTTGTCTACATAAGAATTAAGCATCTTGAAAATATCTGGTATTCAAGTAAATAATTATAAAATGAAAAGTTTTATGTTTTCTAATAATTTTTACATTAATATGTTTAGAATTAGTTTATAATTCATAATTAATAGGAAAAAATAACATTTATTTATTTCGCAACTACCCCATTTTGGTTGACATTTCACATTTTAAAACCGCTAGCAAAATAAAAAAAAATTAAAACGCTAGCGAAATAAAATTTAATAGTCCGTATCCCAGGAAATTAACATAACATGACTTTATAAGGCAAAATTAAATAAAACAGTTTTCCTGTATTTATTAATATTTTGGAGACTGAGATTACTAAATTTGACACTATTATAAATGTTGGTTCATAAGTAAAATTTTATAGAAACATATTAAACGCTCGTACTTAAAATAATTCATGTTGGACGGTAAGTTTTTCTGGATACAAAATTCATTATGCTTGCTATTTACATTTTCAGTAAAGTTTGCATTCGCAGAGTAAAAATAAATACTCGATACAAAAGTTAGTATTTTTTATTGTCAAAAATATCTTAAAATATCAAGCAATTATTATTTTTATCGTGCATAACTTAAATATAGTGCATTTTAATGTTGCATGTACATTTTCTTGGTGATCATTTTTGATTATTTATCATCATGTAAAACTCAATAAAATAACTACCATTTTATTCGCACTCATGATTTATCACTAGATATGAACAAGTTCAGACCATTCGTTTGTGTTAAGTAGGTTATTATTGTTATTTAAATATCAATTACCCATTATTAATTTCCGATTGTAAATAAAATAATATACAAACCACGGTGAAAAGTTTCATTATGTCTTGGGCTGTAGCAAACCTCGGCGCTTCGCGCCTTGGTTAGCTATCTTCACCCTTAACGCCAATGAAACACTTTCCACGTAGGTTAATAATAATACTATTACCTTATGTTGTAGTTTATTACAAACCCTAGTAATAGTGAACATTTTTACTGTGAAATATGCTATCCAGTAAAGACAAGAAACAATCATATAAGTTTCATTTTTCACATTTAATTTTAATATTATTTCTCCAAGTAAATTAAATATCTGATACAATCTAACTATAACAACTACAAAAACCATTGTTATATATGCTATCAATAACACACTAAACATATTTTCTACTTGTTTCGTTATTATACATAATTTGTCATACAAAAGAGACGTTTTTTGAATAACAGTTTTCACTTTTTCCAAAGCAACAGAATTTATACATTGAGTTTGATATTGTTCAAAATCTTTTAACAAATTTTCTGATAATAAAAAAAATCTTTCTGATAATAATAAAATCAAAATTTCAAATTGAAGAATTACTGAAATTCTTGGAAAATTATTTGCAATACTGAAAAAAACAAAACGAATTCTTTGAAAAAGTGTTTCCGGAATTTCAAATTTAATAGCAAACATATTAAAAGTTAATAAAATAAAAAATATAGTTTCCATTACAAAAGATTTGATTGTACATTTTAAAACTTTTTTGTAATTTATAAAAACTCCAAGTATTTTCAATTCTTGGTCAACGAAATTTAAAGAATTTAAAATATTTAAACAAGTATTTTTATTTTTAAAGATTGTTCCAATTAATGCAATAGTGAAAAACATTGCGACATTCGTATGTGTGAGAAATATTACTGCATTCCCTTGAGTATGATTATTGTAAACCATAAGAACCACAAAATCATATAAATATAATGATACAAGCAATAAAACTATTGATATAAATATGCTATATATAAATGAATATTTGCAATTAACATATCTGCGGAAACCATTTAAATTTACTGGTCTACATAAAATTGTACCAGACAATTTAGAAAAATAGAAAACTAGAAATATAGATGTAAACAGGTCTCGCATGTTTGGTAGAATGAAATAATGAATATTAAAAGTAATTTTTGTTAACTAATGTAAATAAACATACTGCGTTTTTAATCAAATTAAAAGCATTTTTTCATAGGAAAATGTTATAGTAATTGGCAATACTATATAGGTTGTATTATAACTTACGAAGCGTAACATTAAAGGGTAGCTATCATTTGATATACTGATTTTATTATAAAAAAAAAAATATTCGTAATGTGGTGTCCTACGTCACACCAGTGGGGGGTTGTTTTTCATGACTATTCCTGGCGCCAATCTTTTTATTTAATTATTACCGAAAATAAAAATAAATTATTTTTACTGTGAAAAATATTGCATAAACTTTCATACCGTTTCCGTATTTTGTACAGTAATGTACTATTTTAATATACTCAAAATCGTACAGCAACGGGTTACTTTACAACATAGCAACCGTTATTGCATAGCAACGGTTTTGTCAATAAAATACATTTTGACACAAGGAATTGTTTATTTTTATTTTTTATCTTCTAAATCGTTTTCAATGTTCTTTTCATCATTTACTAATAATCAGACTACTATGTTTTTTAAACAGGGTTGGCCTGGTTTAAATCATTTGATTTAAATCATGATTTAAATCAATTTATTTTTTAAAAAAAATCACTGATTTTTATAACAGATGAAAAAAAAATTCAAATTGTAATAAAAATGAATTTATTTACTACAAAAGTAAAAATAAGAACAAAAATATGGACTGTATTTGAATTCTAATAGATTACTGATTACATGTTTTGGCCTATTTTATTTAGGTATGTATTGTTTAAAAACACGCGCGCGCGTTGGTACGTTATATACTAAATTTATGCAAAAATTCAAATTCATCTTTTAGGGTTTATTACAGATTTCGTTTTCGTTTATGAAATAAAATATTTATATTGCTTTTAGAACAATTAAAAAAGTACAATAACACCACTAGATCTTTAAAAATAGAAAAAAATCAAAAAATCATGATTTTTTCCAACCCTGTTTTTAAATTATTTTAATTCAGTATATTATGCCGCAAAAAAAACAAATTTTAATGCTAATACAAAATACGAAAAAATAGTGTACGCAGCACGTCAGAAAAGTGATTTTACTGTACTCGTATGCCATGTTCGACTGGTAAACTTCCACTTTTCTTTTCTTGAAACGTAATATACTATTAAAAAAATGTAGGTATGTATTTAAATTAATAAAAGTTAATTGGCGAAAGGTGTTGTGTTGGCCACATCAGTCTCTTACCTCTTGCTAAGAGAGGTATTGGCTTCATGCTAAAAATAGCATATTCAGATTTTAGTGAATAAGCACGTTTTATGGTCTCTAGAATTCAATTATAACATTTTTATAATTATTGTGTGTGTGTGTGTGTGTCTGGATGTTAGAAGGACGATTCCTCAAAAACCATAATACATAAGACCTGTGTAACTACGTATTCCTCAATCTGACATTAATGAAAATACAGAGTTTCTTTAAAAAATTCTTCTAAATATTATTTTTTGAAAATAAACATAAAATTCTCCATCTAATACACTAAAATTTTTGAATAAATCTTCTATAGATTTAGAGATACAGAAAATATATGTATATAGAATAATATGTTGCAATAAATCGGACAGTCCAGACTGTACCAAAGAAACCAGTTGTCAAATTCAAAGTTTGTAGAGTCTGCGCGCCCAGAGAAAAAATATGCGCAGAGAGCAAAATTCGTTGTGAAAGTAGGGATATTGCGATGTTTTAACTTAACAAATAGCAGCTGTATAGCGTACAAGTATTTTATGAAATGTAACTTTTGTAATTGTAATTTTGTTTTGTGCAATAAATGCTTTTAGTTTTATTGATTTCGATTTTTGTTGTTTATTATTGCGAGTGATATTGTAGAGTTAACATTTATAGGTTGAGTAGTAAAACTTCTACTGTGCAGATATGATTTTTCTCTAAACGCGCGGACTCTGACAGATAAATGTCAATGTCAAAAATCAACAATTTTACTGACATATTTTTTTGGGAAGTACATTTAATATTTTTTACTGAATTATTAATTAAATATTTAAAATTGTAAGTAGGTATGCTATGTATATTAATAGTACAAAATAAATACCGCCAATCCTGTCAATGAATTAGAACCATGAACATTTTAGAAGAATATGACAAGATTCCTTATAGAATGAAAGAAATAAATATATCATCACGACATATTACCCATTTCTGGGTGTGCCAATCTGCTTTGCGGGCGTTTACCATGCGTCACCTCACGGGCACTCATTGATATATGTAATTATAATTAGAATTATTTATGTATAGAAGAAATGTTAAAAATCCGATACTTATGTAACAAAACGGAAATGGCGAGAGGTATTATGCTAACCACAACAATTTTTTTCCTATTAGCAATGATTGCAGCCTTAAAATTTGTACTTCAATGTCAAAATGTCCAATAATAAATACAGATATACCAATATTACACATTTTAGCACAACATATTTTTGATTGACAATAGTATATTGTGTTATTAGGAGTAAAAGTGAAACTTTGTGTGGCGAGCATGTAAGTTTGAACGACGAGCTTTAGCGAGTCGGACAATTACATGCGAGGCACACAATGGCACTTAAATATGTAAGTCTGCTATTTTATAATATGTTATTTCGTTAAATATAAACTGTTTATATTTCAGTTTGTAGATTATCAATTTAAATTTGACAGCTGTTGGAAATTTTTAGTAACTTTATTTTTAGGTTATCTAGTGTATTTATAGTGCAACTTGGGGCGATATTACAGGTTTCTATTTTATTAGTCACTTCTTATTCGCTCATTTACTCCGGCGGCGTAGAAATGAAACTTCAACCTTGTGAATCAAGTCACAAAAGATGCCATTTTTATGACTTTTGAAGAAAAAATATATTGCATATATTCAATAAATTCTACAGAAGGTCAATACTTATTGTTTTAATGTGATATGGACGTAATTATATCTACATAGCGTTCTTCAAGCTATCTCAAATCCTTTTACAATTGACCCGATAATACAATATATCTTATCCCTGATTAAGTATTATCAAGATATAGGAAAAGATATTTCATTTCTTTGGGTGCCCAGTCATATTGGGATTAAAGGAAATGAGATGGCTGATGAAGCAACACATATTGCGGCAGAAAATGACTCTGTTGATCACTGATAAAACATTCAGACACCTGTCTCCACCTTAAGAAAGAGGTATTGTCTATTTGACAAAGAACATGGAATGAGATACAGAACCATCTACGATCTATCAAGCCGATTGTTGCACCAGTGCAACTTCCCAGTGATCTTAACAGAAGGGAACTGGTCAAAATTCATCGTCTAAGATTGGGTCATATAACGCTGATGCGTAAGTTGAGGCATGGTTATCGTCTAAGTAGGGATAACGCTCCTACGTGCAACAGATGTGATGTTATAATTACTATACATCACATCCTTGTTGTATTTCCAGAGTATGACCAAATCAGGCAACTTTATAAAATTGACCAGAACCTTTCTCTTATTTTGACACATCATAACAAGTTAAGGAATATTTTGAAATTTTTAAAAGCAGTGAATTTATATGACGAAATTTAAAATTTCAAGTTTTTCTTCAAAAGGGTAAACTAATTACATTTATATTGCTAATTTCAAATTTTTGTAATATTATATTGTGTATTGTCATACCTATTTTTATATTGTTGTCTTATTTATTGTTATAAGTTATAGTTTCATATTCTTGTATTATTATTTTTATACTGTTATTGTTAATTTGTTATAGGATAACCTTTGTAGTAATAAATAAATATTTAAATTAAATTAAATTTAATATTTATATTTATTTATTTAAATTTCTTTAAATATAGTTCGCATAATTGAATTTGTGTCCACCTTAATATTTTATGTAAAGTATTATAATTTTGGAAAATATTAAATTACTCACCAATTCACTTATCGGAGTCTACATGCTAGCCCGGAACACTGCTACTCTTAATATGTAATTCAGCATACCCATTCTCAACTGCTGTCTCACATCTGAAAAGAAAAGATTTACCAATTAGTAATCAAGAACATAAAATTATTAGTCTTTTGTATATTTAGCATAAAATAATCATTAATACCTCCAATTTAAATACACTAAATGCACGAAAACTATAATAAATGCACAATTAAATTCAAATACACTTCCATAAGCATTTTTCACAGCAAATTCATGCATGCTTACCCTAAAACCACTAGTAAGCAAGTGAGAACGATGCACACCAAAACAAACTTGTTCGCTACGCAGCGATACGCAATGCTAATGATCATCATGCTTGATTTTGTTTCGTAAAATGTATAATAAAATAAATTTATTTTGTTTAAAAAAATATTTGAACTTTAAAATTAATTAAAATGTTATATATTTAAATATAATACGTTAAACAATATACTGTGTAATCATATGCATCACTTGTTTCTTGTTTCGTAGCACAACACTCGCCACAATATTTACAAAAATAAAATTCTAAGAATGGTGTTTACCGACATTCATTTTATTATATGAAATAATATCGAAATGTCCATACATCATCTCTAAACCACATGGGAACAATATTATTGTGATTTCAATGTAATGGCGATCCCGTGTAATCATTATTGCAACAAGTGGTCCAAAGTTATACACAAATTACATACTTACTATTGTCGATACATCTTTAAAAATTATATCAGTTACCAGAAAAGAACTTAAATACTAAAAATATATAACAATATTGACATATAACTTACTTTTTCCGGCAAATTTCAAGCTCAGAAAACCACAAAAATATCTACACAACATTCACCTTGCAAGCCATTTTACTTTCAGCTTTCAGTTCACTTACGCGGCCGATACATAGAAGGAGCAGCACCATACGCGTACTACGTAACTCAACTGCAAAAATACCGCGAAAAGTCAGGTCCGTACTAACAGTGATTTTTCGGGAATCCTACAGAACTTTTATATGGAAAAATTGTATAAAAATTTGTATAAGGTAGTAAATACGTTTCTGTAGTTTTTTATAAAGAAAATATTATGCCCCGTTACAGAAATGTTCATCAATTCCTTGATCAATCAACGGTTCATCACAACGAACAAATGCAACACGATTTTTTGACAGCAATGATTTAAATGCCATAAGAACAAGGAATTGATTAACGTTTCTGCAACCGGGTATTAGTGGTATTTTTTCAGTTATTTATAAAATGTTGTACCTAAATCAACAAGCAAAATTCATTTTACGGCAAAAATTAAGTACGAAAAAGTAACAAATGTTATTATTGTTTGTAATTTCTGTTGAAGTGAATAAATATCTATTTAAATTAATATATAATTGTTCAAATGAACAGAATTTACAAATAATACAAAATAAAAATAAACTAACTTAACTTGACATATAAACCGTTCAACATTTAATTTTCTATTTAAATTCCATAGCTATCGCTATTTTTTGGGTGATTTTCAACATTTCTGCCCTTACTTATTAATACAGATGCAGAATTTAATGCTCTAAAAATTTTATTAAAAGTTTTTTATCCAAAATAATTAATGATTAATACCTTAAATTTAGATGCACTAAATGCACTGAAACTATAATAAATGCACAACAACTATGTATAATCAAATACACTTTCATAAGCTTGGGTTAAATATACCTAAATTTAATATTTCAAATGTCAAGTCAGAAACAGGAAATAAATTTATGTATGAATCTTACCAATTTCAAGTTTTGCCAACTGAATCAGTTATTTATGATCACTCTGTACTCTGTACTATTATGAAATCGGGCATAAATTACTTCATTAAACCAAATTTTAATCGTTAAAGTAAAATAATAATAAAAGGAATTAATATTATTATTTTATAATATAACAATAATATATATTTATATTGTACAAGATTTTAAGGTGACGTACAATTATTTTTTTTTTATGTCTGTTAAAAAAGCACACTCTTTTATTAATATGAATTTATAAAGTATGTCTTTTTTAACACAATAAAAATGTGAAAAAAGTTTTTTAACGCAAATGTGTGAAATAATGAAACGTTACGGCACTTTTTTCACACTTTAGTTACAGACGTAAAAAAAAATTGTATGCAACTCAAGTAAAAAGTGTCTTATTTCACTCATTGGATTTGACGAACTCGCCTACGGCTCGTTCGATTAAACTTTTCTGTTCGTGAAATAAGACTATACTTTTTACACTTGTTGCATAAATAACTATTATTCACTTCCTGCTCTTGAGCTTTTTGTAGGAATTACTGCCTTTGTTATTTTAGCAATCTAATCTTGATCAATAAATATAATTTACTGCCTTGGAAACCCTGTTGGACGGTAAAATTTTAAAAACCCAATCAGTTCATAAGAGTTCTATTCACACAATGCCATCTCTACGTTTGAAAAGCAAACGCCATGCTTATTAATAAAAATGTGTTCTACTTGTATACGACTCCGTTGATCTGTGAAAATTGATGAGAGCCAACAAAGTATCTGACATCTGGTGGCGAAATTAAAAATGCAAGTCGTGGGGAAAACGTTGCGGCATGTGAATTGTACTAGCAAACTAGCATAGGAACCAAGCAAAAATGAGAGAAATGTCTTGCAAATGTAAGCAATATTGCTCTGTACCGGAGTGCAATAATTACGTTAGTGCACAAATGTCAATGCACTCTTTCCCGAAGGACAAAGAAATGCGAAAAAATGGATAATTACGTTAAAAATAGGAAAGAAAGTGACACGATAAATGAATGTGTGTTCTGCTCATTTTCTGCCTTCGGATTATTATGAAGGTAAATCGTATAACAGTTTCAATATATTTTTTTAATATTATAAAAAAAAAAAATACAGGAGAAAACCCAAATAAAAGATCTCTTTTGAAAAAGAATGCCTGTCCTACTAAATAAAAAATATTTCTTTTTATATTAAAGACGAATAATACACTTAAGGTAATAAATGTCATTTTTAATTTACCATATTCAACTGCTAGAATATATTTTTGGGAAATGCTAGAAATACTTACAATTTTAAAAACAATTATTTTCATACCTGATAAAAGAACAACACATTTTAAATACCTATTCCGAAATATTTTTAAAAAAATCAGAAATGTTAGAGTAGTGCTAGATTGCACTGAAATTGATATTCCGAAATCAAAGTGTTTGAGTCGCAGGATAAGATCATATTTTAATTATAAAAAAGACATACTTTAAAATATCTAATAGGAGTTACCCCGGCAGGCGTTATTATATTTCGTAAGTTCTGCTTTTGGTGGCAGAACTTCTGATAAGGCAATCGTTAGAGAAGATTTTTTTTTTGGATCTCCTAGAACCATACATGGATGCAGTTATATAATAAATAATGATTTTAAAACCAATAAATTAAAAGTGTCTTTCCAAATACAACATACACTTCCACTGTTATATATTGTTTTCAAGGCAAATGCGGATATTCAGCCTTATTCTGGTGTCCATGGTATTGAATACAATATTGTATAAAATACCATTATTGTTTTCAATACAATAATTTTCCGAAATGGTATTCCGGTAACCACTGGTTTCAATACAATGTTGTTTCCAATACAATAATTATATTCTATACGATATGGTATGAAATTAGTATTCAGGTAACCATTTATTATTAAAATGTCATTGTATACGAAGCAATTATCGTATAGATTCATGGTTTTGGTAAAGTCAAATTTTAGTTCGCGTTATGAACATTGTATAGTACAAAAGTTTTACTATTTCATGAAATAAACTCGGTAACAGTATTTTTTTGGAAAGTTTAATAAAATATTAGTAAGTAATAAAGAAATGATAATAATAAAATGGATAATAATGGTTTTATTTTAATTTTTGACATGCTCGAAAATGAAAGAAATCGGTAAGTTATTAATTAATAAAAATGTAATTTGTTATAAAAAATATTTTTATTTAGACATGATTTACGTATAAATAGAAGAGTTTTGCGTGATGCTAGCGATCCCTTAACACTTTCAGAGAATGTGTTCAGTAGCATCTTCAGGCTATCGCGTCAGTTTCTGATTTTATTATAGAATTGGATCCATTCTTTCCTACTCCGGAGCGTGAAGAAATTGCGAGACCTACAAATATAAAGATACTAAAAGCTTTACAATTTTATGGTCAAGGAATCTACCATCAGTTGGCCAAGATTTTAAAATTTCTATGAGTCAGGCGTCCGTCAGTCGCAGCATAAAAGAAGTGACACAAATTATTGTCGAACATCTGAGTTTTGTAGTACGTTTTGAGGCATCCCTGGGGTTAATTTTTCTTTTCGTAATAAACTGTTCTTATCGTAATAATATAAATAAATTTCTACTTGACTGGTAGTTGCAGAATTTGTAGATACTGATTAAAAACCCGTATTCAGGGACGCGACGATTATTGATATTACTTTTATACTCATTTATACTACTTGTAATTGTTGGATACGATAAATAAATAAATAAATTTGAAGTTGTCTTTTAGAAACCTTCTTTTGAGATGAACTCATGATTAGACTACACTATTACACACAAATTTCTCTTTGTGGATGTTTCACTTGACACAAACACTTTTGTCATTCTCTAACTTCAAAATGTAAGCAAATGCTAGGTTAAGTGTCAGTCAGTGTTACCAATTGTCGCATGAAATTCATCATATTTATTTAATAAAATTTATCAATATACAAATTAATATTTGCGTTATTTTACTTCAAATATCAATCCTGCGAATGTAAATGTACTAACATTGTAAAATTTATTTATTTAAATAAAATAATATAAAGATTTTATTACAATTTTCTATAGAGTGACATCACTGCAAACAGGTGAATACAATATTGTATTCATTACAATACCACTTTCATACGATTACAATGTGGACACCAGAATACCAAATCTATACGATGTCTTATAGAACATTGAAATCATTATTGTAAAGATTACAATATTGCTTCGGATACAATGGTCACCAGAATAAGGCCGTTTATGTGGTATCCCTTTTAAATTAAATGTTTGTAAACAAAGACCGTGAATTTCCACATTATTTTCTTTATTAAATTGGAAACCACACATTATTATATGACCAGCAAAAATATTATAAATTTTCAATGTTACCTTACAAACTTTTCTACTAACTACTTTTTTTTTAAATGTTGCTTCTCCTTCCACTGTTGGCCTTACTGCACCATTTAAATATATGTAGATATCTCCGAGTGAGATAAACATCTTATTTTAATTAATTATTTCACGCAAATAAAGAGAACTAAATCAAAAATTCGAGATTACTCCTATACCATCAATGTACAAAATACAATGTTTTCCCCACTACGAAGATTTCAATGCTGCCATCTATTGACGGTGGTTACCGCGGATTGTGTCGGTCTGTGTGTCTGTGAGATTCTGTCTATTTGCTCCTGTAAGGTTATGTGAAAGTGACAACGACGTACGTCGATAACCAATCTTTCCCATATGTTTTGCACATGCTTTACAACGTGGTTGTCAATAATAAGTTATAATGAGTTTTATACAAATTATATAGACAACAAATATAATACAATAACATTTAAATCTTTAATGTAAGAATAAACAATTTGTATTTCACAATATAGTGCAATTGTATTTTCTTTCAGATCACGATGAACAGGCGAGCTCGAATAAAAGGAATAGCTAATATTCCAGTTAGAAACAAAAATGAAAATGCAACAAATTCACAAAAAAATGAGACTGAACCACCTACAATTATTACACCACAGGAACCAGCACCAATACTTGAAACTGCGAAAGAAAATGAAACAAAAGTTGAAAACTGTACTTCTGATGACATAAAAACTGAAGTTACAATAAGTGATGATTCAAATAGTGTAAACTCAAATAATCCAACAACTAGAAGATGGGTACACAAGCCTAAACCATTGGTAAAAATTCCATCGGGGCTACGGAGACCAAAACCAGTAATTCCTCCAGTCAAAGAAGAACCAAATGTGAGTCAAAATATTGAAAATGAGTGCCCTAAAAACACTGATAATGAAATTAAAAGTCCTCTTCCACACACATCTGACAATCAGGAAATTAAAACACCGACAACTCCAAATGAATCTGCTTTAAAATCTCCAGAACCGGACAGAATATTAGCCAGTCCTTTATCCCCAAATAAAATATTAAATCGGGCAAGAATTCGACCAACTCCTAAATTAATTCGACGAAACAGCGTTCAAGGAAGTGCAAGCGAATCTGAAGATGATGGCAGACGATCGAGAATTAGAAACGATTCTGTTTGTTCAACAACTACAGAAGTCTTTACAGTTAAAGAAAACACAATCATCTCCAAAGATAAATTGATCTCTATTAAAGTTCAAAAACTATTTCGCCGTTCGGAACAATCAAGAAAAGTCGCAGAGGCTCGCCGAGAATTTTACCAAAAATTCGGCACAAAAATTCCCGATAAGAAACGTTTAACCATGATGGATTTAATTTATTACAATCCAACAAGTAACCCCATGCCCCAAAGAAAACAACAATCGGAAGTTGCTATAGTAGAACCGGAACCAGTTGAAGAAGTTGTCGACGAACCCGAAGAAATTGAGGAGGATTCGAATCCGGTTCCTCAAGTAAAAGTCGGACCGAACGGTGAAATTATTTTGGACGAACAAAGTTTAGTTATTGAACAAACTGGAATGAAAAAAGGACGGGAAAAACTTGCAAATTCACAAATTGTAAACGTTGATGACTTGGATCGCGCTTATGGTATTTACAAACGTCCAAAACGATCCAAAGATTGGTCTGCCATGGAAACTTTGCGATTCTACAGAAGTTTAAACACTGTAGGAACTGATTTTTCTCTCATGGTTTCTCTTTTTCCTGGTCGGACACGACGAGAACTCAAAATGAAATTCAAAAAGGAAGAAAAGATAAACAGGCAATTAATCGATAAAGCATTAACAAACCCCGTCGATTTTGATATATCAGAATTAGAAAAACAATTTAAAGAGGAGGAGGAATTAATGAAAAAAATGGAACAAGAGGAAAAGGAAAAAAAGAAAGCAAGAAGATTAAAACCGAAAGAAAAACGAAGTATTCTTGCCTCTCAAATGGATGAAGAATTAGACGATAATTCTGAAAAAACAAAGAAAATTGAAAAAATGCGTAAAGTTGCAAAAGCTACAAAAGTTGAAGAAAAACCGCCGAAAGATGATTATAGTGCTTTGAATGTCTCTGAAATTACATCTAGCGAATATGAATCTGAAGATGAAATAATACCGCGCAAAAAGAAACGAATATTCACTGGTCGCGATTGTTTAAAAGAAAACAGTAAAGATTATCCCAACATATTATTAAAACAAACCAAAAACGAAACAGACATCACCGATGACGAAGATGAAAAAGAGGAAGACAATAACGAAACTATTGAGCCTTCTACTGAAATTGACCAAAACTGCGCAATACCAAACATTTTACCCAACGATTTATCAACAGTAGAACCCGGATCTCTCATGATTTTATCCTCAACTGGCCCAGATGGCCAACAAGTCTTCAAAGTTTTCATGGTCACCCCTGGACAATCCAAAGTTCCTGTAAACCTTTCCGAAGACGTTGTCGAGTCCTTAACAACTAGTTTGGGATCAGCGGAAGCTGTTACATTAGATTTACCAGTAATAAATGATGAAAATAATGAAATGTTGTTGCCAGATACGTGACGCTGTAAATATTGTATGAATTTATTTATTTATTGTTATTTACAATACATGATTTCTTAATAATAATGAGTTAGGATACTTCCAAAGCCTCGCACGGTAGCCATTTTGATGATTCCAAAGCGTCCCATAAATTCACGTCTTGCTCGATATATTCTTTGTTGAATTTATCTGCGTCGACCGGAACTGTGTGTTCTAAAATAATCGATTAGTGTAGCCTAAAAGATATGTTTGATATTCATAGTTTATTATATTACCGATTAATTCCAATTCGTCTTCATGATCTTGCGCAATTTCCAAGTGATGTCCATTACTCGCTGGTATTTCTGCATGTTGATACATTTGAGTCATGTCTGTCATTTGGCTCATATCTCCAGATTGGTCGTAATATCCTTGCCAAGAAGCATAATTACTCCAATAAGTTGACGGGTCGTAATACTGACTATAATCTGTTGAAGCAGTGTATGTTGGTGTGGCAGTAGTTGAAGTAGTAGTAGATGAAGGAGGTGTTGTTGGAGGCCCTTTTGGCTTTGGAACTGCGTTACATATTTTCAAAGCTTTAGTTCCAAGTCCGACATAACCGTTCATGGCTGTTAAACTATTTTTTTGCTCTTCTTCACTTCCAAATCTAACAAATCCATATCCTTTACTAAAACCAGAGCTGTCTAAAATTACTTTCGCTGTCTTAATCGTATTGTATTTCGATGCAAATGCACGATACAAATTATAATCATCAACATCTGGACTCAAATCTCCCACCCAAACTGAAAATTCTCTTTCAAGAGCTGTTCGTCCCGTGCTACTGGCGTTATTTAATCTAAATCTAACCACAGGATTTGTGCCAGGAATAGGCTTTCCGTTTAACTTGTGCATGGCATCAATAGCTTCTTCATCGTTAGCAAAATGAACAAAACAATAGCCTGCTGGTTCGCCGGTAAACTTGTTTCTCATTACTTTCACTGTCTGTGGATTTTCACCCATTTTCCGAAAGGAATTCATGATGAAACTTTCGGTCATGTACGGTTCCAAACTTCCCATCCATAACTGACAATGTATCATGGTCATTCTACTTTATAACTATAAAACTTTTGTAAATATTCTAGCACAATTTGACAACAAACGTTTACAAGCTTACAGTTCTAACCTCGTTTCACCAACAGTGAAAATCACTAGCGGCAGATACAGTGTTGCCACTCGTAGGAATTTCTCCCTACTTGTAGGTATTTTTTCGGAAAAATATCCGTAGGGAAAGATTAATCAATTTTTTTTAAAAAGTAGGAATTTTTGAGAAACCTCAATAGGCCCATAAACCATAACAAAAAATAATAAAATATACACTTTATCCTTAAAGTACTACTCAATAAATAACGATTAAGATAAAAAGACATTTTTTTTAATAATTACTTTACGAGATATTTGAATTTATTTCCAGGGGTACAGATGACGTCACACTATTCGTATCTTTCTCGCGCAGCCTACTACACAAACTGGTGTGAGAAAGATAGCTATCGGTTTCTTTAAAAATCAAATTCAGCTATACAAAAAACAATTGACTTTTTGATACCACGAATTGCTTCAAAATTAAACGAACTTTCATTTAAAAATATTTTTCAAAAATTGGTTTATTGTCCTATTTTTGTTGAAGAAAGCGTTCTTGCCATTTTATGTAATATAATTAACATTTTAAATCTTAACATCAAAGTGAATTGAATTGTTTAATGCACAAACCAATAGGGTCCTATAACCATTAAGTAAAAAGTTAGTTATATTGAAAGTAGATAAAATCATGGTTGAGACGATAAAAGTTTTTTAAAAATTGTTATATTTTGAAATATTAGTGATTTTAAGCATCTATACATCTACGTCACAACGATTGCTATCTTTCTCGCGCAGCCTACTACAGAAACTGGTGCGAGAAAGATAGCTATAGGTTTCTATAAAAATCAAATGCAGTTGAACTAAAAACAATTATGACTTTTTAATACTACAAATTGCTTCAAAATTAAACAAACTTTCATTTAAAATAATAAAAAAAATAGAGTGGAGAACCCTATTACAGAATGATCAAAAATAACTGATTCGGTTGGCAATACAATTCTGAGAATCTTTTTATTTCACAGTTTAAACAACATGAGGTGAAGGTGGAAAGACTATTTGACATGTCATTTTGACAATAAGTACAAAAAAGGTATGTCAGGTCAGGGCCCTGACAACTAATAGGATTTTGAGTAATTGAAATGGTTTAGATTATTGCTGTATGTAAGAAATAAAAGTAAGTGGGTAAAAGAAATAATCATTTTTATAAAATTTTAAATTTCAAATGTCACTGTCAACACTGTGACAAAAACAGGAAATAAATTTATGTATCAATGAAACTTGAAATAAAAAATAAGTGAACGGAAATGTAGTGATTTTTAAGGCTACTAGGTAGGGATAAATTATTTGTATTGATGGCAACACTGCGCAGATATGAAAAGGAACTAGATATGACAACAACGCAGCTGATCAAGCAACATGTGACATTGTTTATCTTTTTAGAACAATAAAAATGACGATTAGTTTTGTTTTATCAATTGATAACATTCTGTGATAGTAGCAGGAAGAAAAGCATTGTGAGCTGTCATCCTTATTCTGAGTGAGTACTTTTATTTTAAATATACTTTAAATCACCCGCAGATTTATAAATTGACGCGTTTCCAGCAAAAATCCCCTCTACTAATATACCCCCACCCCCACACAAAACGTTCCTGTCTTGATCTAATCGCACACGTGCGAACTCTAGAATAGCGAATTTGTTTAATTTGTATTTTGTAGTCAAGTGCGACAGTGTTCTTGGAACAGTTATTTGAAAAGCTGACAAGAAGTAGTTAATTCGCAATCATTTGTATTAATTTGGTAAGCAATCATTTCTAGAAATATTTAGAAGGGCGGGGCAGATTAGTACAGTGCAAATGCACAACATCGCCACGTGTTAGTACATTTATAAAAAAATATTTTGAAAATATGGCTCAACATCTGTTTATATACTTTAAAGTGCTAAGTAATGCATATATGCTTCATTAATATAGCTTTTTGAGCTTATTGCATGCATATTACTCACAAATATTAAGTTTTATGTTTCATAAAATATGTTTAAGAATATTGCACATTTGCAATATCAAGTTACGTTCATGCAAGTTTCAGCTGACAAGCTACATGGATATACAAGAAATCTTTTGTTTGTAGTAAAGAATATTTAAATTATTGATAACTTTTATCATAGTTTATTTATAAACCGGGGATTTTTATTTATTTATTTTATTGTTGTTTACAGATTATTGACAATGGTTTCGAATACAGATAACAACAACGACACAGTTGATAAAAAACCGACTTCCGATCTTCCCGAAGGTCGATATCGTTTAATTGGCTGGGACATTGATACTACCGGTCGTCGATTAATTGACGAAATATGTCAACTCGCAGCTTATACCCCTAATTCCAAATTTTCTCAATACATTATGCCTTACGCAGACTTAAACCCTTTCGCGCAACGACGTCACAACATTCGCGTTGTTACCGTCAGTCGCTACCGTATGTTGAAAGATCTTAAAACTAACAAATTCCTGAAAACCAAATCTGAAATTTCCGCTTTAACCGACTTCCTTCAATGGCTAGAAGAAAATCGCGGCGATTCCACCGATGGAGTTATTTTAGTTTTCCACGAGGTCCGCAAGATGGCTCCAGCTATGTTGTTGGAAGCTTTACGGCGATACAACCTCATAGACCGATTCACAGCTGTTGTTAAAGGCTTTGCCAACAGCTACACCTTAGCAGAGAACAAATGTGCCAAAACTATGAAGTCCTTTTCGTTGAAAGTTCTCTCTAGGGTCTTGCTGGACAAAGAGGAGGACTTAGATAATGCAGCCGATCGTGCCAAACTTTGTTTCCAAATCGTACAACATCTAGGACAAGGCGAACGGCAAGATTTGGACGCTGAGGGCAGCGGAGATACTGGGACCACAGAACGGCATGCAACTGAATTAGTTAAGCAGTATGCCATGAGTATCGCAGCTGAAGAAAAAGAACTTGCAGACTTGAAGGTAAAATATTTCTTCTTATTTAAATAATTGAATCGTTCACGTTTCTGAATGTTATAATAAAAACTGTATGAAAACAGTTGAATGTAAAATCTACTATACATATTTTGTTGCGATTTATGTTAATTTTTTTCCGCAGACGTTGTTAGAGCGCCAAAACACCTTCCGCCCAGTCTTCAAAGAACTTATGAGCTCCAATTTCATGAATCGTCAATACGTTTCACGTCTCCGTCGAAAACTAGTGGAAAACGACTTAGATTATGACAAAATAAAAACCGCATTTGAATCTGGCGGCAAAAAATCCATTGAAGAGATTCTGAAAAAGATCTCCACGTTCAATGAAAAGGAATATGATGAGTTACTAGAGATTTTGGACTGCTATTTCGACCCGGAGAAGAAACCAGTAACACCGAAGCCGTGGCCGGGAAAAGGGGCCAAGCAGAAGGAGAATAAGAATGAAAAGAAGCTGAATAGTTCATCGGAGGCGTCGCCGGAGAGCGCCACGTCTCCAAGGAGCGAAAATGCAGTCGCCGCACAGTAGTGTAACCAATGTGGCCTTCCAAGTGCCTTGATCACTACAGATTATTATTTTCGTAAGTTTGGGTTTCGACTTGTTACAGATTTTGGTTCAGAGATTTATTTGAGTTGTTTTTTTTTCAAACTAATTTTATTATTATTATTATCAAATGTATATGTATATAGTTTTGTCTCTTAAGAGACCATAAATAAATAAATAAATAATATAAATTGTTGCCAATGTTGTACAAGAGAGTTTATTTTTGTTTTGTACTTTATTACAAATGTATTTTTACGCTACGTGATAATAAGTTTAAGTTAGTCACTCTAGTGCAATGGGTGATTTCAGATCTCATTGTTAGCAAATTTCGACTAATGCTTTTTTTCTACTAAAATTTATTTGTACTTATTAAATGGAATAATTGGGCTTTCTAGTCACAGAAGTGTAATTAATTTTATTGTAAAATGTAAATAATTTACTTGTAACTAAATTAGCAGGTACAAATTACTTTATTGTTCCAGCTTACTAATATACTTTTCATATGTTCATACAAAAAAATTGAAGAATAAATACTAATTTCTACATAGCTTTTCATTTCCTTTTCACAAAAAATACGTAGTATATTTTTACTATTTTTACAGAAACGAAACGGTAAGTATATCATCCAATGGCAAAAAATATTGAAAAGGTAACAGTATTTAAATTATGTTTTTGAAATTTGCACAGTACTTTTTATGCAGGTTCTCACTTCCGTTAAATTACAATGCAGTATGTAGTACATTTATTATCAAATAATTACGATTTTTTATGAATGTGGCAAAAATAGCTAACAGTATAAGTAATTTAGTTTCAAAATTTTATGAATTCATTCAGCAAAATAAGGTGAAAGTACATTAATGTTTTATTTAGAATGGGGTACTCTACTTATTTTGTCAAAGTCAAACACATACGTTTCGTATTTATATTTTAAGCCCGTGTGTCACGATCTAAATTTTTTTAACATTTTGTGATCGTGTCACTATAACGAAATTTATGCAAGCTATCAGGACATCCTAACCGCCAAAACATTCGTTAACAATGAAACTATTTTGTTATCAAATTAATAACAAATTTGATAATAATTTATGATCGTGACGAGTGCTTTATATAAATTCCTTTCACAAAGTTTATTGCAAAAAGATTATATATTTCCAGTAAAATTATTTCGCGAACGTACCATATAAATTGTCCTTGACATTGACATCTGACAATGAGTAATATTTAAATATTCTAAATGTATTTAAGGAATTATAAACGTCCAGTTAAATTTACTTCCAAAGTAAATTTAATAAAGTGAACAAATTCGAATCAATTTCTATGCCCTTATGACATTTAAATCATTGCTATCAAAAATTCGCGTTGCAATTGTTCATTAAATTAAATGTACTATGGATCTAAATTTTACTAGACTTTTATAACACCGGCCCATAGATAGCAAGATTTATGAAAATTAAATATATTGAACATGAAAAAAATATAATCAATCCGTATCATAAATAATAATAGTTATTTATGATATAAGTGTTAAAAGTGACATTTTATGAGTGAGTGGGGAAATTTGTGAAACGAGGCGAAGCCGAGTAAAACAAACCCCACGAACGAAATAAAATCACTTTTAACACGAATATCATACACTATTTTTCCTACGACCCTAGTTATGTATTAGTAAAAACTAAAAATTATAGAATGACATTTATGACAGGTCATGATGTATTTGCTATGAACAACTGAAAATTGTTTATTCTAACCTCTACTCCCAACAATACTGTTTTAAATTCCAATTCTTCAAACGCCTTGCAAGGAATTACTATAAACAATTGTAATAATTGTACTATAACAATAAACGTTTCAAAATAATGTGTACTTCTAATAAAATACCTATATAAATAATTTCAGTACAAAATTTTTATATAAAATGAAACTACATTTACTTATGAACACTAAATATAACTAGATTTAGTTATATTTTTAACACTAAATGTAACTAGATTTAGTTCTTTTTTAACACTAGTGTTAAAAGTAAATTTGTTTTTTACTTTTAATCCGTTGTCAATGACAACGATTTAAAAGTATTCACTGTGTTATAAACTGTTATTTTTAACTCGCTAAGCAACCGTTAAAAAGACTACTTTTAACAGTAGTCGTAGGAAAAATATTTTTTTAATATTTATAAATAAAATGATATTTACCTACATTTTTTTCAATAAAAACTGTTAAAAATTTCAAATGAGGGTACTTCCGGTTGACCAATTATAACCAATATTTAATCAGGCACACACATATACAGACTTTATAGTAAAAATAATAGAATCGTACTGTATGAACCATAAAACGTGCTTATTCAATAAAAACACGATCGATTTTTTAAACTAAAGACAATAATTGATATTTTTTATTTTTGTGCGCGCCTGAGGGTCTGGTAGCGAATCTGGGAAAAGATTCGATGCAGTGGCGTACCCAGAGGGGGGGCGATGGGGGCGATCGCCCCCCCTAGACCTACACACACACAATTAAAGGAATGCCAGAAAAGCTTTGTATTTAAAAATTATGTATTCTCCGTCTTTCATATATAAATAAATAAATATATCATCACGGCATATTTCCCATTTCTGGGTGTGCCAGTATCTACAACACATGTAGACATCGGTAATGATGACGAGATATTTTACCGTGTGGGCGCTTACCAGGCGTCACCTCACGGGCACTCATAGCTGGCGTGGAGAGTGCACCACAGGGGTCACTTTTGTGCCATTTTTACAATTGGAAATATTTTGCGTCTGTCGGGATCGAACCCGGTTCCCCAGGTTCTCGACCAGACAATCAGGCACGCGGCCACGGGACCCCATATATGTGTTTGAATTTCTTGATTTACAACAAATAAAATATCACAATATATTACACCCAAATATAGCCACCTAATAAAGATTGATTGTCATTTATGGAGGTCTTAAATATTACTCGGTCTTTAGTTTTATTAAATATGGGTGTATAATTCGTATTCACTTTATCAAGGGTTAACAATCATTTCTGCTTTTGTCGTCATTTCAATTTTAATTATTTAAAGTAAAAATTAATATTGCCTGTTAGTACAGCATCGGCAGAGAGAATTCACCGAAATAGAATAGATGTTGGAAAAGTAATACAAAGTTTCGCAAAAAGATCCAACCGTAAATTAGACTTCATAATACAATATCTTGTCAGCTCTATGTAATATAATAATATACAATAACATTTTTTGGTTCATGTTCTTATCTAAAATATCTCATTTTTTATTTAACGTTTCTTAAATTTTAATGTTAACCTTCCTACCTCAATATCTTAAAATATCTTTGTATTATAAAATATAAATATGAGAAAATAAGTACATGAAATTATTTTGTCGCCCCCCCTAGACCAAACTCCTGGGAACGCCACTGATTCGATGCTGATCGACGCCAAAAGTATTTCGAATTTTAAATGGCATATTTCTGTAGTGCACCCTTCGCCAACAATGAGTGCACGTGAGGTGACGCCTGGTAAACTTCCAGGCGGTAAGAATAAGTCATAATCAATAATAATAATTATTACAGATATCTGTGTACAAAGAAGATTGGCACAGTAATGGGTAATATGCATTGATGATATATTTATTTTATTTATCTGTAGGTGATGGAAGATAAAAAAAATCTGGTGTGGCCAGCACATTACCTTCCGTCCCCATTGGGGGATTACGGCTCAATCGAATTAAAGAAAAATAGTAAAAAAATACGAATGTATATGCTGAGTAACGAATATTAATAAAAAAATGAAATGGTATAATTGAGATATTTCGGAAATAAAGGGTTTTTTGTTATAACGCTTCGACATTAATATGAAAATATTTTGATTGGCGACCGAGAAACCGCCTATACATGCTTTACAAATAGCATGTTAGGAGGTGGGATTACTACCAATGGAAGTTAAGAAATTCAAATTCGAAAGGAGGGGCTAACATTCCTGTACTACAGTTTCCAAACAGTTTTTATTTTAACATAAATTTCTTGCATTCAACTTAATAATTTAAATACACCTGTAATTATAAAGTATGTATGTATTATACAGTGTTATAATATTCATTTATTTTCATGTAAATATAACTTAAAATAGCATATATTTCAAGAACATTTAGGTCCATGATGAAAACAGTTTGATATAAAAACACATAAATGTGACGTCACGTCAATCTTTTCAAAATTCGGGAGACCATAACTCGCTTATTAATAGGATTTTTTTCACCGGATTTTTATCAATAGTCTTAGTTTTCCTAATATTTTCAGATGAAATAAAAAAAAATGGTGTAATCCCCCATTCTATTTTGTACAAATCTCATACCAAAAGTTCCTTGGAAAAAATTCTATAAATAAATAAATATATCATCACGACATATTACCCATTTCTGAGTATGCCAATCTGCTTTATCACAGATGTCGATAATGATGATGAAATATTTGTACCGTGCGGGCGTCACCTCACGGGCACTCATTGCTTGCGTGGAGAGTGCACCATAGGTGTCACTTTTGTGCCATTTAAAATTCAAAATTATTGCGTCGGTGGGGATCGAACCCGGTTGCTTAAATTCGCAATCAGACACTCAGGCACGATCCAACGAAAAAGATCGTATATATTCAGTAAAATTGTAACAGGCGAACATATACTATTTTCTACAAATTCCGTACCGAAAGTTCCTTGGAAAAGATTCTATAAATCTAATAAAATTATAACCCAAACATACACTATGTTAATTGCACGTGACACTGATATCTGTCATTTAAAATTATTTGAATATATCAGCTGTTCCCATGATTGTAGCAAAGCTGGCTGATTTATGAAAGTTAATCTCTTTAACTCTATATCTATTGAATATGAAGGAAAATGTATATACAAACCGTACGGACAATAAAATATTCTTTCATATTGATAAAAATAATAATAATAATTATGAGTCATATCAAGTCAAGTAAAATGTCAAAAAGTGATGTTTAACTGCAAAGAAAAACTGTTAAGAACTTCAAATAAGGGAACTTCCGGTTAACCAATTATAACCAAAATCTAATCAGCTGTTCATATGAATGTAAAGAAGAGGAATACGAACGAATGGGGGATTACGGCTCAATCGAATTAAAGGAAAATAGTAAAAAAATACGAATGTATATGCTGAGTAACGAATATTAATAAAAAAATGAAATGGTATAATTGAGATATTTCGGAAATAAAGGGTTTTTTGTTATAACGCTTCGACACTAATATGAAAATATTTTGATTGGCGACCGAGAAACCGCCTATACCTGCATTACAAATAGCGTGTTAGGAGGTGGGATTACTACCAATGGAAGTTAAGAAATTCAAATTCGAAAGGAGGGGCTAACATTCCTGTACTACAGTTTCCAAACAGTTTTTATTTTAACATAAATTTCTTGCATTCAACTTAATAATTTAAATACACCTGTAATTATAAAGTATGTATACTTATACAGTGTTATAATATTCATTTATTTTTATGTAAATATACCTTAAAATAGCATATATTTCAAGAACATTTAGGTCCATGATGAAAACAGTTTGATATAAAAACACATAAATGTGATGTCACGTCAATCTTTTCAAAATTCGGGAGACCATAACTCGCTTATTAATAGGAATTTTTTCACCGGATTTTCATCAATAGTCTTAGTTTTCCTAATATTTTCAGATGAAATTATAAAAAAAAATTGTGTAATCCCCCATAAAAAAATTTTGCCACACAAACATAAACATCATTGTAGAACTGCTTATTTATTAAAAAATCACTGCCGAATTTTTTGACCAGAGACAATACCTTCCTTAAAAGGTGACGGAAGATAAAAATGAAAATGTAATACACTTGTATTACACAACCGTATGTCGATGTGACATACATTACAGTACAACTATTTTTTGTTTCTTTACTTTTTCCTAAATAAAGCAAGTTTCTTTGCCAAAATATATAGAATACAGTATAAATTCCTTTCAAAATATTTATATTTCTGGCTTTATATATTCAGTTTAATATTATTCTCCAAGCTGCATTTCGCTAAATTTTTAAATCGCGCAGACAAAAGGCCTAATGGAAATTTCTTGTAAGTCTCCGTAGAAGCTGAATTCAATTAATTCAAAATCTATGTTAATTCATTAAACATTTACCGGTAAGTAAACATTTATAACATACGGATATACGCAAAGTAGTAAACAATAAAAATGCAAATTCGTTAGAAATTAAACGAAGAAGATTCATCTCCCGAGCTTCTACACTTAAGTTAGCGTTCTCTCTGTCACCATACGCAGTCTCTCTACACCTTACCACATTTCATTCTCTCGTAAGCACGCGTAGTGATCAGATATTTCATCCGAATTCAAAATTCTCTCAATAAAATAACGTCTTACTTTCACCTGATAAAACAATTGAAGTTCAGTAACAAACGACAGTCGCGAAGTGCCCGGGAGATCGGGTAGTGTGCAAAATTGCGTGCGCATTTGTTTTGTGTGTGATTTGATTGGCTGACAGCAAGAAAAGTTGGCGGGCCAGACTTCAAACAATGTGAGTAAACACTTGAGAAGTACTTGTTTAGTTTTAAATTTGTTACTGGTGGATTGAGGACTTCAAACATCGAATGAAGTGGTTTGGTTAAGAATTGTTGACCGCACAAGTATTTGTTAAAAGAAAAACAAACTAGAATGAAAAATTATTAAAAAGAAACAAGACTCAATAAGTTACTTTATATGCAAAATATATTTGCGTGTTCTTTAAAGTTTATATTGAAATATTATTTTTTAACAATTATAGAAGAAAAATATGTAATATATTTATAAACACCAATGAAGATTTAAAAAATGATCCATTTATTTACAAGTTATTTAATAAATTGATTCATTTAAGTTCCAAAAGATTAAATACCATTTTTATGTTTTTCTTTTATATTCCCTTGTCCATTACGTGTCGAACTATAAGTCAGAATATTTTGGTATATTTGCTACTTTTTTACCTACATAACTCCTTGTACATAATACATATAACAAGTATAGTTCGCGTTAAGATAAATGCACATTGACTTTTTTTTTTAAATAATATGTTTATATTTTGTTGTTTACAAATGAACACTTGAAACAAGAATAACACGAAGCAAAGTTTTGCGAAATTTATATAGACGAAATATATTAATAGTATATTGTATAACTAGTGCTGAAAGTTGGATATTTCACACGAACGTGAAGTTTGAGCCACGAGCCGAAGGCGAGTAGTTTAATCACGTGAGTGTGAAATACCCTTTCAGCACGTGTTGTACACGATATTTTTCCGACGACCACAAAAAATAAAACAATATAAAATTTTCATAAAAATATTAAAACAGAATGGCTGGTAGCACAAGCCCTGTTTTAACTAAAACACTGTTTTAAGAAATGTCAAATTCAAATTTCAATATTTAATTTCACCAACGATTTTTAAAAAAATATTTATTTGAATACAAACTATGTTCTGCTTTAAAATCATATTTTGATAAATTTGATACTATTTATTTTTGTTATTAAATAATGAAATCTGACATTTCTTAAAACAGCGTTTTAGTTAAAACAGGGCTTGTGCTACCAGCCATTATGTTTACATCATTGCTATCAGAATTCGTCAAAAATTATGTTAAAATCTGTTAAATCAGGGTCCAGCCTTCTTAATCCGTGTAAATTTACCAAATTATTTGCAACTGTCAAATTTTTACATACAAATTTTTAGGTTAGTTCGCTCAGTTATGGCAGTGAGTGATAAAATCATATCACACAGTTGTGGACGCATCTGATTGGCTAACGAGCTTTCATTTCACACAGCTTTGGTAGTGATGTGCAATGATCAACTTTCAGTAATAGTTTAGCGTGTGAATTTATGTACTTTTCGTAGTGGTCGTCGGAAAAAGATTTTAACTGTACATTTCCTGGTTTGTACTGCAAATTTGGCAATCAGCTCCTGACCACTCAGGTAAGGAAATATCCCGAGGTGATGTGTTAATCGAGCTTAAGAAGTCGAAGTCAATGTGCACTTATCTTGAGTTAACATTGGTCTTGCCACATAAAACATTATTTTAATTAAATAATATTTTTTAAAAGACTTTTATTTAAAAATTCTTCTATGTACTATTATTTTGGAATCCAATGGTGTAGATTCCATGTATTATTAAAATACTAATAAAGGGCACAGTGATTCAAATGGATTTTTCCAAAATCGGTATTTATTTAGAGAAAAATTGGTAATGCATAATAATATTAGTAACTAATACACTGATTACTAACCGCGGTTAAATGGCTAAAAATGAGTAACCGAGTATTGCTGTTTAACCGCGAAAACTCGATAATACCAGGGTCACGCTAGAATTACTGAGAATAAGAAAAGCAGGTCATGAGAAACAAAATTTGCACTATCATTTTCAGCAGTTATTTATCTGTCATTTGGACTTAAGATGCGAAAGTTAAAGTTAAAACTTAGTTAATCAATTTTTTTAAAGTATTGTTGTGAGTGCCATAGAAAGCATTTTCCAATCATTATTTATAATTTAACAGCTGTAACGGTTTTTAAGTTAGCCTGAATTTAATTTGACAGTTTTAAGCCCGTCAAGGGCTACGTTCCAAAATCAAAAGTACCGAGTATTGGAGGAGTTAGAGTCTGATGACGTAATTTAAGAGTAGTGTGTTTTCGAACAAATGAGAGTTCTGTTGGAGTAAAAAATTGAAACTAAATTAAAAATAATTTTAAAAGTCAAGCCCGTAATTCAAGCGCACTTTTATAATAAAAGCGTATTTATGGAACATTCTCCTCATAATATAATGTGAAAGTACGCTCCAGAAAAACAGTTTTATTATAAAAGTGTGCTCGTAATATACACCAATGTGTTTACTTAGTTTATTTTCAACCAAAAGCATGTTTTTTTTTTCTCAAAGAAGACAAATTACTTTCATAAGTTGAGAATCGTGAGCATCCATGTATGAAAATATTGTGGAGTAATTTCTGTACCTTCCTCGATGTAGGGTAAATAGAGTATCATTTTGGAGTAAACTCTGGCTGTTTTGAGAGTAAGGTTATTAGTTTTGGAACGCTTTTGAATAATTTTGTACTCTGGAGTAAGGTTTTGGAACGCAGACCAGTAATTAGTTTGACAGAATTTAGCTATCGTAAGACAAAGGTTTGAATATATGATTGCTTTAAAAGGTATGAAATTGTTGTTATTGCTTGTTAATTATGAATATATTAAATGACAATTGATGTTAATTTATACGTTTTATTTTCAAATTTGTGAACACCAACCACAAAGTCTTATTTATAATTTTATTTATATTTCTTATTTTCGTATCTGTGAATGAGCCATAAGTTTAAAAAACACAATACCGACTACCAGAGTCAACTATCCGGTTATTTCAAATAACCGGTTTAACGAAGTAGATGTTCAATCGATTTACTATTTCTAGTAAAACGCAATAACCGATTACCTGGTCAACCGAATATTTTTGACAGCACTATTAGTAACAACTGGTTTTAGAATTATTTAATAATTTTTACCTCTCGCTAAGAGAGGTATTGGATTCATGCTAAAATTCGCATACCCAGATTTTAGTGACTAAGCACGATTTAAGGTCCCTAGAATCCGATTATAACATTTTTAAAATGATGTGTGTGTGTGTGGATATGCGTGTGTGTGTATGTCTGGATGTTGTAGCCACGATTCCTCAAAAACTATAAGACTTAAGAACTGTTTAACTATGGATTCCTCAATCTGACATTCCTGGGAAGAGCTGAAAAGGTTTTGGTAACAATTGAACAACCGAAAGTAGTAGTTTTTAAAAGAAATTCTTCCAAATATTAATTTTTGAAAATTTTTGATATTACTAATTTTGAAGAACCAAATTCTACACCTGATACATTTAAATTTTTTATTATATCTTCTATAAATTTAGAGATAAAGACGCTATAATATATAGAATATCGGGATATAACAAGTCGAGTAGGCGAAACTACACTAAGGAAACCAGTTGACAAAGTCAAATGTTTATAATATAATTTGTAAATGAAAAGTGACAGATTTCAGTGTCAAAAATCAACAGTTTTAGTGACATTTTGATAGCTTTTTCTGGGAAGTACATTTAATCTTTCTTATTGTTTTATTAATTAAATATTTGAAATTATAGGTCATATGCATATATCCATCAGAAATACCGCCAATCTGGTTAATGAATTGGAAGAATTTGTGACATCTAGAAACTCCCTCATACAATGAAAAATAGATATAATTAGAATTATATGTGTGCAGAAGACATGTTAAATACAATAAAAAGCAATATTTGGGTAAAGTCCTGTAATATTTTGTTATAAAACGACGGTTCGATAGCAAAGTGCAATACAATACTTATATAGTCTAATATGGAAATGGCGAGAAGTCTTGTGCTGGTCACAACAGATTTTTAAATAATAATTTAAAACAGATTCAGTCAGTTGTATTTTCTCTATTAAACTGCAATTTATATGCCTTCATAACTGAAAATAAACATTGCTTATTTCTTATTTATTTGTCATCAATGACGTCGGCTTCTTTACTCTTTCGAATATAATTACAGCAAATAATCTGACATTCGAGTGACTGGATAATGCTCGGTCCGTTTCCTTACACGTTTTGCGTCCTTTTTGGTTACGACGAGACGGGAAGGCAGCGCACCAGCGCACGTGGTTCGCAATAACTCCAGGTTTTTTCGCGACACTAATAAGCCGTGTACAAGGCACTGTTAACTAATGAAGCGTTATTATCCTGTAATTAACGCGCAACTGTTTCTGACAATTTTGATTTATTCATTACAATTACACTAGAATGGGTTTACATGCTCAAAATCGGGCGGACGATACAAGTTCATTTTTTGATAATATACGTAACTAGTACAGGTATCCCTGGTCGCCCTAATACGTTTATAGAATAGGGTCCTCCACCGTAGTAACAAATTAGAACAAGGATCAGTTATATTAAAACTAGACCTTAAAACTGTATATTAAGGACTATCAAAGTTTAAAAATAGGTATTAATTTCTAAAATAATCGAATTTTTATTATCATTTCCTCATCTCTATATCTACGTCGCACATTTATTCTATTCCAAATTCTTACTACTTTCAAACCTTCTGCTATCGCCTTTTTGAAATACGGAATCCATTTGTAAGTATATAAATACAGAAAAGAACAACAATAAAACAATTAACAAATACTAGTTTAAATTTATGATGCCATGACAGATTACAAGCGTTAGTATGAAAGTAAAATATATGTTGAATGACATAGGCTACCAGTGGTAATCAAATCTTGGATTAAAATATATACGAAGTATTTTTATTAATTATGACATTAAATTACTTATTATCCACCCATATTTCCAATTATTGACCACAGGGATTATTTTAACATATTTATACATTTTATAAGTGCTGAAAAAAATAAAATTATGTGGCTTCAATTATTAGCGAAATTCAATGTTTGAGAACAAAATCATCTCTATATCTACGTTACAGAATATTAAAAAAATTATTACGGCTTAACGAATAACAATAAAATAATAAAGACTTTCTAAAATTACATATCACTTTCAGTTTAGATGAAGTTTTGTAAAAAAAATATAGCGGAGGACCCTATTGCACCTGAACCTCGTACAACACGGTTCATCTTCATATAACAAGGTATCATGTTAATGAGCAGGTTTCACATATTTTTAAAATCTGTTGTGGCCAGCAAAATACCTCTTGCCATTTCCATTTCGTGTTATACGAGTAGGTATAATAAATATTGTATTGCACTTCGCTGGTCGAAACGTCGTTTTATAATATTTTTTTCAGAACTTCTCCCAAATATTGTTTTATTTATTGTATTTAACATGTCTTGTGCACACATAAAATTTTAATTATATCTATTTTTTACCTCTCACTAAGGAGAGGTATTGGATTCATGCTAAAAATTACTTATCCAGATTTTAGTGAATAAGCACGTAACTACGTATTCCTTATTCTGGCATTAATGGGACAAACTGAAAAGGTTTTAGTGACAATAGACCATTCCAGAATGACGTCACCTGCCCCTCACAGGAGTGATTTTAACCTCACTTTTGAATATTTTTTAAAATTATTTAATTATATATCTTATGATATATATCGAGACATTTTCATTTTGATACAATTCATTCATAAAATTAAACCATAAATTTTTCCATTGCTATATCATTGAGTAAATTATGTATGAAATTTATTTCTGACAGTTTCCCTAACGAAACTCATTTGTTCTGGATTGATCTATTGGATAACTGGAAGTAGTAGTTTCTTAAAACAAATCTTCTAAATATTATTTTTTTTAAATTTATGTTTGTTATTACAAATATTAAAGAATATAAAATTCTCTATCCGATACATTTGGACATTTTTATTATATCTTCTATAGAATTAGAAATAGAGAAGTATAAATATATAAAATAATCCATTGTAATAAATCTCACAGCCCAAAAACCAGTTGAAAAATTAAATTGTTTGTAATTAACAGAAAAATGTGTCACAAATCCATATACATTACTGAAGGTGTTTTCTGGTAAGTAAATTTAATATTTCTTATTTCATTATTAATTAAATATTTAAAATTATAGATACATACATTACATATACCCATAAAAAATATAGCTAATCTCGTCAATGAATTTGAAGAATCTCGAATATTTAGAAGAATATAAAAATATATTAATATTAGATGATATTATAATTTTTGTCTGTGTATCAGAAATGTTAAATACAATATGTATATTTGTAGCCTAATATGGAAATGGCGAGAGGTCTTGTGCTGGCCACTACAGATTTTTTTTTTTATTCATTTTCCTCAGTACTATATATGCTCTTAAAGTTTGCGTACGAACTTGTGAATCACGCTGTATAATTTTTATTTTCATTTAATTTTACTGCTAGATGTAATTTTTAATTTATCATAACTTGAAGACTGAAAGTTCGGGGAAGTCCCGAATTCTATATGTTCAGTTGTTATTATTTTGAATAAAATTTACATGTCTTATCAACGGAGATTGTATGCATGACGTGTTTTTAGCGACAAGTCATAATATTAAAACTATCGCAATTTCAATGTCAAAAGAGCGTGCTATATTTTGATGTGAGAGCAAGATTTTCATAGATAATATTTATTTTTATAACAAATGCGGAAGATTAGTAATTTTGAAATGAATAGCTACCGTTCCAGTCTTTAGTTGTTCTTATATACAAAAATCTGTTGTGGCCTGCACAAGACCTCTCGCCATTTCCATATTAGGCTATATAAGTACATTTCTGGTACATACACAAAACTTCTAATTACATTTATTATTAATATATTTTTATATTTTTTAATTCTTTAAATAAGTTTCTTTCTGCTTTTCTAAATGTATATGGATCTATAATTTTAAATACCTATTTAATTAATAATAAAATAGAAAATATAAAATGTATCTCCCAGAAAAAGCCTTTAGTATAATGTATGTGGATTTTTGACACTGACATTTTTCTGTCATTTACAAACATTTTAACTTTTCAACTGGTTTCCATGGAATTATTTGGGTTATGAGTTTCATTACAACGGATTATTTTATATATTTATAATTCTCTATCTCTAAATCTAATCTATAGCAGATAAAATAAAAATGTTAATGAATTGGAGAGAGAATTTTATATTCTTTAATATTTATAACAAATTTCCAATAAATAATATTTAGAAGATTTTTTTAGAAACTACTACTTCCGGTTGTTCAATGGGCTACTTGCGTACCTTTTTTTATTTAATATTTTGGAAGAGAAGATAAAAACTTGCTACCCATATTTTTTCTTTTGACAAAATTTTTATTAATTAGCCAGAAAAAAAATAATGAAATTTGATTATTTGAATTCCCGCCATGTATGACGTAGAATTACGCCGCACCAATGAATAGTCGTAAAGTCACAGCGTGGTGCCGTCCCATAGTAATGGTATGTTTGTGCGGGTAATGTAGATCACCTGTTTGACGTTTCAATAATAGTTTGGAGGTTAGTATTTTGGTTTATCTTTTTGGTATCGATATTTTAAATTACAAGTAACTACCTATGTGTTTATTTATTAAGTAATTAATGTATTTGAGAGACCAGAGAGAAAGAAAAATGAACTAATGTCAAATTCAATTTAAAACTTTCTCGCACGCCATGCCATCTATTGATAACATTCTTAAACATGCTTCCCCTCCCCCAGTTCAATATAAAGACGTCACAGAAAATTTTCTTTCTTAGTTTAGTAGTAAACAAATAATTATTTTAAAATAAAATTTATATTTTTATTTTTTATATATGTTTTCAATATAACATTACGTATATAGTGACAGAAATCGGATTTTCAGTACCATGCAAGTAGCCCATTGTTAGCAAAACCATTTCAGCTCTTCTCATTAATGTCATAATAAGGAATACGTAGTTAAATTCGTCTTTAGTCTTATAGAATTTGAAAAACCGTCTCTCCAACATCCACACACACACGTACACAGATCCACATACACACACAGACATCATTGTAAAAATGTTAAAATCGGATTCACGTGACTTTAAAAAGTGCTTATTCAGTAAAATCTGGAAATGTGATTTTTATCATGAATCCAATACCTATCTTAGCGAGAGGTAAAAATATAGGCACGTCTTATGAGCGCATTTTTATAATAAAAGTTCACAGTCAAAATCATTTAGATCAAATATTGATCTTGGTTAATCTCTCATTAAGTGACAGATATTACGAGTATACATTTTAAATTAGTGCGAAAAATATATAACAATATGTTAAATGCACACCTGGTCATTACAATTATCTTTATATACTGGGTTAATAACTGCATCAATCTATATTATTGAATGTTTTACAAATCGTTTTATATTTCATTAATATTAATATAAGTCATAAATGTAAAGTTATTGTAAAACTAATAATAATAAGATAAGTAATAGTTATATCAAAAATAACTAGTACTTCTATTATTAAAAAAAAAGGTTATTGAAAATGTTTCATTGTAACAAATAGTTATGCGTGATATAGTTCTAACTCTTAATTGATCGTTAATTACTGACTATAACCTTTAACAATTAACTATACTTGCAGTATCTTTATATATGTTGCAGCAGCCAATTATATTTAATTGATTTGAAATCAAGTTGTACGTATATCAGCCAGTCATTATAAATCTTTTGATGATCAGCTCTTTGTCTTTAATATTCATAAGAATAGAATTGAGATGTAAACCAGTTATGCTAAAATAAAACTAGGAATATGGGGTGTTACCCACTGACTTCATTTTAAACCAATAAATCTTGGTAAATGAGAAACGAATTAAGAAGTAAATTATATGGTATTTCTCGGCAATTAAAAAAAATCCAAGTGACAATTTATGTTTTAAAGTTAAAAAACTATACTGCATACAATAAAAATATATCTGCATGCATCTTCTTCTTTTATTAATGTTCTTTTCCATCTTGTTAAAATCTGTGCAAAACACATATAATACATTAATTTTATGGAAAAATAATAAAAAAAAATATTGTGTTTTACCTGGAAATGAGGCAAATAGAAATATAATACTTTCTTATTTGAAACACTTTTCTCGATTAATGACAGTTTAGAAGTTATTTAAAAAAAATCTAATGTCGGCAATACATTACCTTCTGTCAATTCGATGTATTTTGTATAAATCCCATACCAAAAGTTCCTTGGAAGTTTTTTTTTTCTATATATGTAGTAAATTGTAACTCGAAAATAACGAAAAAAGTTATTTATGCAACTCGAGTAAAAAGTGTCTTATTTCACTCATAGAATTTTTCTATTCGTGAAATAAGACTTTCCTTTTTGTTTCATAAATAACTATTATGTAATAAGTGTGTAAAGCAGCTTTTTGGTGGAGTGCGTCATAAATTAGCAGGAGATAAAAAATACTATTTCAGGCACTAATGTTTGAAAAGTGGCACTTTACACAATATAAAGAGTGCGTAAAGTATGTACTTTACACACGGTTGTAGGAAATAGATATTTGCATTATACGTGCGGTAGGTGTTATTTTACAACGTGTAGTTTTATACTGAAGTACGACGCGCAGCGGAGTGCTGCAATAAAATCGAGCCTTGTATAAATACCTAATGCACACATTATGTATTAATTTTTTTGGCCGAGATATCTATTACAATATGTATTTTCTATAAATTTTGCTTGCTAACCTTTAACCATTGTCGTAATCAAGCTAGCTGCATTAAGATTCACTCTATTAAATACATTGTTCAATTAATTAACGACTTTAATTCATGTACAGAGTTACATATTCATGCTTTTTTGAGAGGTTGGGATTTGCACTTTGATTATTTGATTTATTTAAGAAAGCCTATGCTGGAACATAATTAAGGTTAGGTAGATTAGTTTCTACATATATCAAGAGTTAGTTCCTAAACAGACTACATGAATATGAATGATTCTAATGTTACGTACTCTTTTCGGCATTCTTTATTAAAATGAATCATACATTTGAAATAAAATAAATAAACAATTCTCATCAATCATTCAATAAAGTTTATCATTTGAAAATTTTAATACATTGACATTGCCGATTGAGAATTATTATTTGCTAATGCTAACAGATGGCATTGGTAGATTTAATTAAAAGAAATTCAGTTTTATATATTTATTATTATTATTATTATTATTATTATTATTATTATTGAACGATGTATTGCGGTAACTAGCGTTTTTGTAGGTACTCTTTATTATTACAAAGTAGCTTTATTTATTAATGGTCTCTTAAAACTTAAAAATATGGGTATTTTTATCATTTTATTCGATGCGGTAAAGTCAGCTTATGTGTAAAATCGCAACTACCATAGCATAGACGTCAACGATGTGTGATTATTATGTTTACAGTTCAGGAGGACAAAAAATAAATTACGGCTATTTCCATCAATTAAGACTTTTTACAACAAATATAAATCGCTAATCGATGTCAAACTAGATAAAATTTCATTAAAAAAGTAGCAGATTAACATTTGGCGAAACCTTAATAAAAACTCGGACTAGCCGAATATTCTCTAGAATACGGGTACTAATTGCTTGTAGATATGGCAAATTTATGTATATTAAATAAAATAGAAAACTGTTCATACTTTGTATCTCAATTATGTCAATGATTAAATATGATTTATTAATGTTCATGTAGTATGTTATTAAGTAAACATATTATGAAACTGAACTACCTACCTACATTTTTACCTCTCGCTAAGAGAGGTATTGGATTCATGCTAAAATTCGCATAACCAGATTTCATTGAATAAGCACGATTTACGGTCCCCAGAATACGATTATAACATTTTTAAAATGATGTCTGTGTGTGTGTGTGTGTGTGTGTGTGTGTGTGTGTGTGTGTGTGTGTGTGTGTGTGTGTGTGTGTGTGTGTGTGTGTGTGTGTGTGTGTGTGTGTGTGTGTGTGTGTATGTGTGTGTGTGTGTGTGTGTGTGGATGTGTGTGTGTGTGGATGTGTGTATGTGTGTATGTGTGTATGTGTGTATGTCTGGATGTTGTAGACACGATTCCTCAAAAACTATAAGACGTAAATATATTTAACTGCAGTTTTCTCAATCTGACATTCCTGGGAAGAGCTGAAAAGGTTTTGGTAACAATTGAACAACCGGAAGTAGTAGTTTCTTAGAAAAATTCTTCTAAATATAAGTTTTTGGGAGTTTTTTTTTATTAAATATTGAAGAACATAAAATTCTCCATCTAATACACTTAAAATTTTTACTATATCTTGTATAGATTTAGAGATAAAGACACTATAAATTCATAGAGTAATCTAATCGCAGAGGCTAAGGCACTAAGGAAACCAGTTGACAAATTCCAATGTTTATAATATAGTTTGTAAATGACACATGTCAGTGTCAAAAATCAACAGTTTTAGTGACATTCGAATAGTATATTTAATCTTTCTTATTGTTTTATTAATTAAATATTTGAAATTTTAGGTAAAATTGTGGTAAAATGCATATATCCATCAGAAATACCGCCAATCTGGTTAATGAATTGGAAGAATCTCTGGCATTTAGAAACTTCCTCTTACAATGAAAAATAGATATAATTAGAATTATATGTGTGCAGAAGACATGTTAAATACAATAAAAAACAATATTTGGGTAAAGTTCTGTAATATTTTGTTATAAAACGACGGTTCGAAAGCGAAGTGCAATACAATACTTATATAGCCTAATATGAAAATGGCGAGAGGTCTTGTGCTGGCCACAACAGATTTTTGTTACTCAATTTAAAATTAATAAAGTAACAATAACATATCTATAAAGATTTCATCTGTTTCTATTTCCAACTTAATTTCTCTGTTCAAAACGTATAAAAAACTAGAAGACACCGTCCATTAATGATACCAATCTACCGTATTAGCCCTGAACGACCTGAAGTTGTATTTAAAGACAACTATGTTATATATCAAAGACTTTGTCAGCTACATTATTAATGAGAGCAAGGATTTAAACACCTGCGTTGCATAAAATATAGTGACTGAGTACAACATATATTTTAACTTTCGTTTTAACTGTTTCCCACAGAAGAAATAACAAATGCATCCTAGGTATTTCAACGCACAGTATTTGACATATAAAATTGTTTTTGATATTTTGATAAAACGAATAATAAGAGCAAAACTAATTATTGATAATGAAGCACTTACATATTTTGTTGGATGCACTTTGTTGGATGGTACTGACACAGTGGAAATACTGGACACTGGAAGCTTCACTCCAATTTGTAGCTGAAGATCTAGTTGATGTTTCGAAATCTTGTTCCATAGTATTCCAGAAAGTTATGTTCTGTAAACATACATAAAATAATATATTTTAGTAGTAGATAAACAATTAATTAAAAAGTATTTTAAACAAAGATGTTTAAAAAAAGTCGTATACCGTGAGTATTTTTTAACGTGAAACATTGGGTTTGTCATATCCATGGTTACGACATTTGATTGACAGCAATGTATTCGCTTGTCCCATTTAAAATGATACATAGGGAACGAATTTGACACAAATATTATATTTAAAGTATATTCTAAAAATAACAAATTTTAACCGTGGTTAACCAAAAGTGTTCCAATAATATCAAATGGTAAAAATTATACATTTATGAAACATGGTTCCGGTTAAAATGGTTGCAACCGAAGCGCACCAACGCAACCACGATTTTTCCTCGGTTTTTCCGGTTAACATCTTCTGTCCTTTTTCATAAAATGTCAGATTTTATAGGTTAGTGTGGTTAGGTAGTATTTATTGATTCTTTGATGTTTGAATCTATTTTCTACTATTTTCACTCTATAATTTAGGATTATGAAAGACGATAGGCGTAATGTTTTGAAAAAAAAATTTAGGGTTTCCGCGAATTACCCGCGAATGAAACCGAACTGTTTCAATAATAGTAGTCATGTGACTACAACCAGTCGGTAACCGAAACCATGGTTTTGGTTATTATATTTTATTTTTGGAATATACCCTTATATTGTAAGAAATTTAGCCGAGTCAGAAAACCACTCGAGAGCACTAAACATATTTCAGGCACAAGGTGCGCACAATATTTTTACTACAACTAAATTTAATTTTTATAAAACAGGCATAATTATTTAAACAAAATTAACCTCTAACGACATCTTATCAATGTGACATTTGATTGACAGCAATGTATTTGCCTGTCTCATTTAAAATGAAACATAGGGAAAGAATTTGATAGAAATATTATTATTTAAATAATGTAAGAAATCTAGCCAAGTCAGAAAATCACTTGGGCACAAGGTGCACACAATATTTTTTCTAACTAAATTTAATTTAGAAAGCAGGTATATATAATTATTGAAACAAAATTAACCTCTATTGACGTCTTGTCAAATGTCAAATTCGTTCCCTATGTTTCATTTTAAATGGGACAGGCAAATACATTGCTGTCAATCAAATGTCAAGTCGTAACCATGGATATGACAAACCCAATGTTTCACGATAAAAAATACTCACGGTACAATTAAATTCTACACGTAAATCATACTAAAATCAAAAATCAGATATTATTTTACTCATTTTATAACCTGTAATATCGAATTTGAAATTTTATAAATATTGCTCATTTGCAGTGATATCCATGAAATTGAAACAAAATTACAAATAAATGCATAACGTTTGAACTGTCAGAGTAATACCATTTAATTATTTGCTACTTTTCTCTGTAATAAAAACGCTTCGTTTTTAAATCAAAACACGGTAAATAATAATTTAATATTTATGTATTCTCTTTTTATAGCATATTTAAATAGAAAATAGTAGTAACAATAATACATTAATTTTTCTGTCCAACCGTTATTCATTTATTTATAATTTTGATTCAGTTCTAAGGCACACATAAAAATGGTCGAGTGTCTAATAGCGAATCGTGTTCGATGTTCGATCATGACTGACGCCAAAAATTATTTCGAATTTTAAATGGCTCTCCGGTGTACTCTCCGCGCCAGCAATGAGTATCGGTATGTCTGCCAATTTGCTTTTTTTAGATTTCAAAATAATGACCGTTGAGGGCGCTTATCCAACCCAGGTATCACCTTTCGAGCTATCAATGCTGTTGTGGAGAAAGCATCGCAAAAAAGTGCAAATATCGTTATTATTTCTTGGAGAATACTAAAAATGGCACGAAGATCACGATAAAATTAAACCTATGTTATGTTTGAAATAAAATAAAGAATTTTGAGAGTTAATTAGGGCGTGATTTAGGAGTCTGTTTTACATCAAAACATTTTTGATGTTTAGAAAGAAGCGCCAACGGAGGGTTATACAGAGACATATTTACGTGCTGCCATCTATTGATATTTTCCTTTAACGTGACTCAGCTGCTATAATACAAACAAATCGCTGTCATGATGGCAGTTGAAACAAGATGGTTCAAATATGAAAAAAGACCGAATGTAAGGTCTTTGTAACAGTGACTCCCGTTATAATTATAAAGATACATGACAAATGTGAAATTCTTAAAGTTTCCACACCCATCCGAAGATATTGAATTATGTAGAACTCAACAAAACTCAAGTGACAGAAGACAGAACTTTAACAATGGCGATGGTTTGTTTGTATTATGATCTTCCATCTCAACTTTTACATCAACTCTCTCTTTCTTGCGTGTGACGTGAGAAGTATAATCCTCCATTACACAAAACCGAAAGAGAATAAATACAGGGAAATAGTCAAGTAAAACTTAATGAACGACAATACAAAAACAAATAACGCACAGCGCTGCAGCTCCACCAAGCAAACATTTGCCCCGGAAAAAATTTGAACTAAATTTGTAGCAGTAAATCTATATCCAATCAGAACAACAGAATTGTGATTGTGAATGTACACGCACTGTCAAAATCATTTACGGTGACTGGACTACGCGATTTTTGAATTATTAAGTCAGTTTTGTGAAAACAGTCTTTGTCACTATTACATTGGCCAGTGTTTTTCTTTTTAAAAATTTGTTGTGGCCAGCACAAAACCTTCCGTCAATTCAATGTATTTGTACAAATCAGATACCAACAGTTCCTTGGAAAAGATTTTATATATCCTGTAAAATTGTAACATGAACACACTATTTTTTACAAATTCCATATTGCAAGTTCCTTTGAAAAGATTCTATAAATCCAGTATAATTATAACACGAATGTTCATTCTGTAAATTGTACTTCACACTTCCTCATTCCTAACCAACGCATCTTTTTCACACAGTTCTTTCTCTCTCAAATATTCTGCTACACAGTCCTTCCATCTTCTCTTTGGCCTTCCTCGTACTCCCGGCATTGAAACTGCAAGTCACTTGCGAAGAACACTCTGTCACTTTCTGATGCTTTACTTTCCACTTCCGTCTTGCACTTGACACTGACATCTGTCAATTAGAATTTTTTGAATATATCTGCTGTTTCCATAATTTTTGCAAAGCAGACTGATTTTTGAAAGTTAACCTCTCTTAATCTCTTTATAACTCTATATTTATTGAATATGATGGAAAATGTTATGGAGTTATCGTCGGAGAAAAATTTGTCACACACACACACACACGGACACACACACAGATACACATACACACTTACAGACATCAATGTAAAATTAGTAAAATCGTATTCTAGGGATCTTAAAACGTACTTATTCATTAAAAACTCACCACCGAATTTTTTGACCAAGGACAATACCTTCCTTTTGACGGAAGGTAAATAAACGGTATGTAGTTATTTTGTTTATAAAAACTTTACTGATTTTACAATGCATAACCTCAAAACTACTTTGTTTGTGTAAACCACGATTGACTATAGCTATATAGCATCCAGTAGAATCACAAGAATCTATATGTCAAATTCTTTCGGTATTTTCAACAGAGTATAGTGTGCGACTATTTGAAAAAAACTTTTACTTGATTTGACAGCACCGTCCATTTTTCGTAATAATTGCATACTAGATTAATTTTTATTGTGACTTAAAATTAAGTCTACTCGGTTACCAAAGAGGTAAAATCAAAAAATTTGAATTCAGAATTGTAAACAAATATTATTTGAAGAAAAAAAAAGTTTTCCCATTCTAAATTGCCAAGGATTGTTTGGAACAGGTACCTAGTAAAAAAGCGAAGATATTGTTGTTGTTTCTTGGTGAATACTTAAATTGACCCGAAGATCTTTTTGAACTTGAAAGTAACATAGTGAAAGAAAACCTGATAATCCGTTTTGCACATATTTTTCTTCACTTTAACAAGCTATTGTCTGGAAGAATTCGATCCGCGAACATTTAAACTTTAGCGAAATGTATTTCTACTTTCGAAACGAATGCGAGACGAAAGATTTGTGAAACAGCTGCGAAGAACACAGATTAAATGTTGCCCTCCGAGATTGCTATCTTATGGGTGTGATTGCAAGTATTGTAATGGTAAAATGAAATGAAAAGAGCTCCCAGCAAATAAAGATATTGTTTTGCTTTATTTGCCGAGAAGAGAATGAATTATATTTATATTCCGAGCCAACAGATGATGATAATATTTATGTAAAATCTAAAATAATTGTATAGTTTGTAGTAGGTACTCCTAGACATAGAAAAATTAGTTTTCTTTATAAATTTGTTCTATTTACCTTATACTACATATGTATCAACAGGTTTTTTTTTTGTAATGTAACGTACAACTTTTTTCGACTTGTTTTTTTTTTTAAATTATTTACTATTTTATTTATTTTGATAATTTTATTAAGTTGTGGATATAAAAATTACGCCAATGAAATATTCACACATCTGAAGCACAGTATAAATATAAACAGTATTGCACTTCTCAGCGGTGTTTTTAATCTAGTAATTCGACAGCACATCGCCTAAGCTTCGACTCCTGGTTTATACATATGCGCATAATAATAAATGACAAAAATATACGTTCTGTTAAATGTTTACACACAAGCTGTGCAGATGGAAATTATTATGAATTTTTATTAGTGTCATAAATTAATGTTAGCATATATTTTTTTTTTCATTAAAAAACATACAAAATTATTTTTTGATTTATTTTTGTACATGAAAGGGTAAGCTGTTTCACACTCCTTGAAAAAATTTAACTTTCAATTATAAGGCATTTGACCTTGAATAAAAAAAAATTTCCACTGTGTATCAATGTCTTTTGATTTTGAATATTAGGCCCTACCTCTTCCAAAATAGTCAAACTAAAATTATTGAGAATAAGGGCTTATTTGTAATGGATTTAATTTATAAATTTAAATTCCAAAGTGCATTTTTTTGCTGGTTCATGATGCATATAGATTTTTATATTTGAAATATTTTAAATCTCACCAAATTCGGTACGGAATTTTTGGAAAATGTATATGTTCGTGTGACAATTTTACTGGATATATAGAATCTTTTCCAAGGAACTTTTGGTATGGGATTTGTACAAAATGTGCTGGCCACATCAGATTTTTTCTCTGTTAATCGTTTATAGATTATTTTAGTGAAAAATACTTCAAATAACAGTTATGGAAAAATTAATTGTACTCATCTTTTATTTGAAGTATTCTATTCCAAATTCATAGCAATAAGTAAGTAAATAGACAAAATGATGTTACAGTTATTGGCAGTATTCAAAATACGTCAAAATTTGGTAATTTATAATCAAATACATAATGAATATTTAATATAAATTGGGTATGGTACGGGTTTTTGATGTACGAGTAGAATTGCTCTGTAATTTGTAAATCAAGAAAACCAAATCATAGAAGAAAATCATTTATTTGATTGGATTAATTTGTAAATCTAAATTCATCATGAACCAGTGCATTAAATCTAAATTTCTAAATTAAATCCGTCATAAATAAGCCTTAAATTGTTCATAGTTTTTAGAATTTTACATTAAATAATAAGTTCAAAGTAGTTCCCTTTAACAATAATAAATCAATCTTTTTACCTCCCGCTACCCTTGGTAAGGGAAGTATAGGGATCTTGCTAAAAATCACATATCGAGATTTTAGTAAATGACCACGTTTTAAAGTGGTCCAATTTTAACATTTTCACGATGATGTCTGTATGTGTGTGTGTATGTATGTGTGTACGTATGTATGTATGTATGTATGTATGTGTGTGTGTGTGTGTGTGTGTGTGTGTGTGTGTGTGTGTGTGTGTGTGTACGAATTTTGTTTGCACTCTAACTCAAATAATATCATTCGGAAATTCTGAAACTTTGTATTTCTACCCTATTCTAATAGGAATAGAAGCCATTAGATTTTGGTGTAAATCGGATAAACGGAAATGGTACTTTACTTGAAGCTCATAATGTTTTTTTTTCAAAAAATACCATTAAATGCCATTTTTTCGCATTTAATGTCATTGGAAAATTAGAGATTATTGAATTTTGTACAGGTATACATTAATACTTTTTCTACATATTTTACAGATAAATTTAAAAATCATTTTTCTTTTTTTAATCCCGAAGCCTAAGATAAACACAATTCCTTTGTTACACAGTTTATTTTTCAAATGAATGTAACTGACAGGTAAACGTCATTGTCAAAAAACTAATCACTTCAAATTAATAATAGTGACACATTAAATAATAAAGAAAATCGTAAATAAAGCAATAGTTATATGCAATAGAACATAATATAGTTTGAAGCATTTCTAAATACGTAGGTATGTATTTAAATTAAGAAAAATTAAATAGCGGGAGGTTTTGAGTTGGCCTCATTAGATTTTTTGGATTGCTTTCAAAATAATCAAATTACATCAACAGTCTCTTCGTCAGACGAAAACTTTGAAAAAACGGGTGTTTTAGATATATTCGAAATTCAGTATAAACTGTAGATTGATTGTGTTATATTATGTACCGGTAAAATGAAACTAAAGATTATCAAGAAATAAGATTAATTTTTGTCCCACATTTCACATAGAAAAGAGAAAATGTCTAGAATAATTTCAAATAAATAGTTACGTGTATACATTGATGCATTGCTGGCTACATATGCAAATTGTTTATAATGTAATAAAAAAAAAAATCTGTTGTGGCCAGCACAATACCTCTCGCCATTTCCATTTTACGTTATATAAGTATTGTATTGCACTTCGCTATCGAACCGTCGTTTTATGACAAAAAAATTGCAGAACTTAACCCAAATATTGTTTTTTATTGTATTTAACATATGTCTTCCGTACACTTACAATAATTCTAATTATATCTATTTTTCATTGTATGAGGAAGTTCCTAAATGTCAGAGATTCTTTTAATTCATTAACAAGATTGGCGGTATTTTTAATGGATATATGCATGTTACCTATAATTTTAAATATTTATTTATAAAACAATAAGAAAGATGTACTTCCCAGAAAAAGCTTGCAGAATGTCACTAAAACTGTTGATTGACATCTGTCATTTACAAACTATGTTATAAACATTTGAATTTGTCAACTTTACCTCTAAATCTATACAAGATATAATAAAAAAATTAAGTGTATTAGACGGAGAAACTGCAGTTAAATATTTTTTAAGTCTTATTGTATTTGAGAAACCGTAGCTCCAACATGCACACACACAAACTCACACATACACACACACACACACACATACATACATACGGACATCATCGTAAAAATGTTATAATCAGATTATAGGGACCTTAAAACGTGCTTATCCACTAAAATCTGAATATGCGATTTTTAGCATGATTCCAATACCTCTCTTAGCGAGAGTCATTGCAGTACTCAAATACATATTGACCGTTATTCATTTTATGATGTATTTAAGTATCAATAAATACACATTTTTAAGTATTACAAACCTTATCAAATACATTATTGTTAACAAAGTGTATAAATTTAATTGTTATTTTATCAACGAATATCTAGGAGCAAAAATATATTCTAGAAATTAAGGATGCGGAAAGAAGAAAAACATATTTAAATTCAATTTCTCTGCTCATTAAAAACTTTAATGAATTTATAAACACATCCGTTGAATAAAATATACTCTATATATTTAATTAATAGAAGAAAATGATATTGAAAATGAAATTTCCGACTGTAAATTGCTTATTAACCTTAATTTCATACAAAAAAGTAAAATTTATTGCAAATATTATGTCAGATTAATTAAAAATAAAGTAATATATCATAAAACATTTATGTACCTACATTGTAAAATGTTAGTTTAAAGATACCTACATATTTTTAAAACGAGCGTTTTTATTAATGCATGATTTACTATAAATCAACGTTTTTTAATATAAATACATTACAAATCCAAAAAAAAAAAAAAATTGTCACATAATAAATTTAGATTTTCTCCAGAACGAAAAAAATCTAACACGTGTGTTTACCGGCAATTAATAATCCCAAACATTTCGATTATTTTTGATAGCAAAATTATTAACAATCACAATAATTTAATATATGTATGTATATACGTATATATAGGGTGTAACACGAAAACCGTGCCATATAGGCGTTTAACATGGGAAAACAGTTTTTCCTTGCCCAAAAGTGGTCTATGAATTTTAGACAAAAATGCTTCAAATCAATGTTATAGGGAATTAAATAAATACTCATTTTTTCTTTCGCATGTTTGGTAACGGAGAAAATTGAATTTAAAATTTTATAAAACTTACTTCTTTATAGTGTTAGCCATGGCATTGAAATAAAATTTCAAACAAATTTTATGACATTTTACCTGTAAGATATTATAAAATATAGTTTTCATCAAATTAATACTGCTATCTTCTCCTCCTGTAATAAGCCCATAAACCCTAACAAAATAGTAATTAAGGTACCAAGGGTTGTTATAAGGACAATAATGCCTGAGGTCAACAGTGTACTGTCAAGGGCCTGTGACCCGAGGCGACTACGTTGACCGAAGGCATTATTGTCGTTTAACACCCGTGGTGCCTTCAACGTTTTATGTCTTACTAGAAATTCTTAATAAACATTTTGTCTGACTAGAATTTATCAAACAAAAATAATAAATCACAAAATTTTAATACAACTTACAAAGTAGCCTGTGAATGCTTTATCTAGGTAATACCTATTTTGTTTCTGTAAACAAAGCATTTTTTCAAACAAAAAATATATTTCTTGTGGTATTTTTCTGTCAATATGGACGAGTATTGTTATTGCTAAGAATAAGAAGTATGCTGGTTTGTATTTGTGATGAAACAAATATGATTATAAACGACTACAATTCACAATGCTTCTTAACCTTAACTGCACTTTATGTTAGTACCAGTATTATTAACCTCAGTTTGTTGTCAACATTACCATAGCAACTTAATACGCCCTAGGGCATTATTTACTCAATAACGGACCTAATGTTGAGGTTGTTATAAAACAATAACATACTAGTAAGACATAAAATAATAAAATGTACACTTTATCCTTAAAGTACTACTCAATAGATAAAAAAAACATTTTTTTAATAATTACTTTGCGAGCTATTTGAATTTATTTGTAGGCCACAGATGACGTCACTCTATTGGTATATTTCTCGACCAGCCTACTACAGAAACTCGTGTGAGAAAGATAGCTATAGGTTTCTTTAAAAATCAAATGCAGCTATACAAAAAACAATTATGACTTTTTGATACCACGAATTGCTTCAAAATTAAACGAACTTTCATTTAAAAATATTTTTAAAAAATTGGTTTTTTTTTGGCCTATTCTCCATTTTCAGTAATGATAACTCAAAACAGAGCGTTTCTAATAGGTAATATTACAAACAAATATAATGACATTTTACCTATCAGAAACGTATCTGTCAGATTTGGACATATTCTACCTGTTTGAGTTTTCATTATTGAAAATGGAGAATTATGCAAAGGAAGAAGAGATAAAAATCATTTAGTAGTATTATTTTGATGAAAACTATATTTTATTATTTCTGACAGGTAAAATGTCATAAAAATGAAGTACCTAACTTTTATAAAATTTTGAATTCAATGTCTTCAGTTACGAAACGTGCAAAAGAAATTGTGATTATTGATTTTTATGCAGAATTTAATTATCTGCAACATTTATTAGAAGTATTTTTGTTTAAAATTAATAGGACACTTTTGCCCAAGGAAAAAATGATTTCCCATATTAAATGCTTTTGCCTCGGTTTTCGTGTTACACTCGGTATACATATAGTGTGTTAATTAAGAACCTGGCCATAGGCGTTTAACATGGGAAAACAGTTTTTCTTTGCGCAAAAGTCCTCAATTAATTTTAGATAAAAACGTTTCAAATAAATGTTGTAGATATTAATATTCTACGCCTAAATCACTAAACAGATTTAATTTTGCACGTTTAGTAACTTGTAAAATCTAATTTGAAATCGTACAAATATTGCACATTTGTAACGATACCAATGAAATTGAAACAAAATTACAAAGAAATTTATATCGTTTGAACTGTCAGAAATTTAATTTTATATATTACGGAATGTGAAAAAAAAATAATAATAAAAGTTATTTAAATGTTAGATTTTAAATATAATACCTGTGTAGTGATTTAGGTGCAGAATTGAATTATCTGCAACTTTTAATTGAAAACTGAATATCTGACAGTTCAAACGATACGCATTTCTTTGTAACTTTGTTTCTATTTCATAGGTATCGCTAGAAATGAGCAATATTTTTAGACAATTTCAAATTAGATTTTACAAGTTACCAAACGTGCAAAATTAAAACTGTTTACTGATTTAAGCGTAGAATATAATTATCTACAACATCTATTTGAAACATTTTGTCTAAGATTAATTGGGGACTTTTGCGCAAAGAAAAATTGTTTTCCGTTTTCCTATGTTAAACGCCTATGGCCAAATATTTAATTAACACACTGTATATATATTTGAAGAACAGTTTCATTGCTTTTAAAATTGTTGAAAACATTTTTTCTTTGGTAATAAGTATGTATACATATTTGAATGGCTTATTGCACATGAATGATAAAAATAAATTTTTACAAAAATAACTAAGAATGCACATCATGTTTACCCATCAGGACGACATTAAAATATCTATTTTATTTATTAATAACCCATGTATAAGCAAACAAGCAACACCTTCAAGTGTTTTCTGTTTACGTTTAAAATCTCCAATCATTCTTCACTTATGTGGCCATTTGCATCTCTGCTTCTTCAAGTAACGTGGCATGTGGCATCAGACGTGCGTTTGTCACGTGTTCAAGTGTCAGCTAAGTGCCAGTCAACTGTTCGGCGAGAAAATATACGAGCGAAGAAAGAAAAAAATATTGATGATGAAAAAAATTGGATTTTTTGTTATCAACTTGCAGAAGGATTTAATTGTATAAAAATTAATAGGTAAAAAGAATTTGGAAAATAAAAGATAATACGAAATTCAGAAATGACAAGGATTTGTAATTGTAAATAAGGCAGCAACAGATATACTCCTATATAACTATTGTTGCATATATGTAAGGCGAATAGATGATAAAAAATATCGAGAATTTTTATTTGTTTTGAAAACTAATAACTCGCGAAAAATAATTCACTCGCGAAATCGCTCGTGAATTAAATTTTCCTCTCGTCGATAAAATACAATTTTATCGTCTTGTATAAAAAATAACTATTGTCTTGTTTCTCAAATTGTTTATTTAGTAAACAGACATTCTACTATTTTTGTTGGAAGTAGGCACGTAGTTAATGTCAACTTTAATCTTCAGTATATGTTAATTGAACCCTTTTTGTATTTCTTTGTGACTACGAAGTCTGTCTAGTTTTACTAAAGGGTTAGTTAAAATACAAATGAATAATTTATATACAAAAACCTCTTAATTTAATTCAAGATATCAATTTTTTGCCCCTACTAAATGAGAACTAATTAATATTAGTGATTACAGTAATTTAAACTAGTTGGAAGATAGTTTAATTAATTCATTTTATTATCAAAAGACAATTTCAATAATAGAAAATGTTTTTCAAAGCTATTTTGATTTCTAAACGTAAAGTGGCCTTTAAATTTCAATGCGATATAAGAAAAAAGTATTGTCACATATTTTAAATTTAGATAGTCATTTTTATGTTTGCTACGCCTACTTTATACCCAAAATGTTTTTGATGCGACAGTATTTACTAATAAATTTGTCCATACACTCAAATATTCAAATGAGTATCGCGCATATTTTACGATGGAAATAGAATATTCAACGAATAAATATTGTAAAATTAATGGTAGTGAAAACAAATATAAATTAGTAAACAGTTAACAGTTAGGTTTATAATGTTTTACTCGAACGGGAATTTATCTTGAGATATACGGCGGTCACGCTAAAATTATTGGCTAGATTTTCCCCGGAAAATAGTGTAAGATATTGTTTTTAATAAAAATATTAATAACAATTAAGGTAATAAAGTTTGATAGTCTTTGTAAATTAATAACAATATATGTACCTACCTATCTAGGTAAATAACAAAAAATTTAATGAGAATTTTTCAGAAAAAAAATAAAATTAGAAACAAAAGTTTTTTAACATGCAGAACCATTAATAGCTAATTAATGACTATATTAATACTAAATGTTATTAACACAAGTTCATAAACGTAATTAAAAATATCCATTTGAAAGCATTCATTCTTTCCTTTCGTTTCTTCTTCTTTTGAAATGTCAAATAATTTCTAGTCACACGTCACTTTCTTAATGGTTTTTTTTTATCATTAGTACTATATAGTAGGTCTATGAATATCTAATTTTGAATAGAAAAATATAAAAAAATTACATATTTTCAATGAAAGTTTATGAAATATTTTTCATAGTAATAAAAATAATAATAATTTATTGTTATTTTCGTAAATAATTAAATATAAATATAGTCATGAACCCCCCCCCCCCCCTCCTGTGACGTCAGAGTACATACAGCAAGTCATTCGTATAATCATAGCCAATAGGAACCAGATAATGTTAATTTATAGAAATAATGAAACAAAAGTAGGCGATAGTTTGTCACATGTTAAACTGTGACTCTGACGTCACATTATGTTGCAGATCCCGTGACTTTCAAAATATTATACAAATTTCAATATTTAATTGTAAAATATCTAATGGATATTTCGTGATATTTTCAAATTTGAGAACATCCTCGTGAATTTAGAGAAAAAAATAATCAACACAGATGGAGCTTTAATATATGGCTTGGAATGTTTGGGAATAAAATGATTGGACCACATTTTTATGAAGACAATTTAAACGCTGCACATTATTTATGTTTCTTAGAAGATTTAAACTTGAATGAAAGACAAAATATGTGGTTCCAACAAGATGGAGCGCCGGCTCACAATACTCGTCGAGTGTACGAACGGCTCGACGAAATGTTCCAAGGTCGGTGGATAGCAATAAATGGGCCGTACAAATGGCCCGGTAGTTCCCCGGACTTGACACCCCTTGATTTCTTTTATGGGGATATCTTAAAGATAGAGTATATTCAAAACCAGTGACAACGAAACAAAATTTGATGAACAGAGTTAGAGAAGCTTGCGCTGCTTTGACACCAGAAACTGTAATAAAAGCTACTTCTTCTGTTTTAAATAGAATAGTATTATGCTTAGAAAATAATGGAAATCAAATAGAACATTATTTATAAGGAGTAATTAACAATTACTAATTTTCAATTTAAATTTATCACTGTTGTTTCTCATTCATGGCCTACTGTACAATAATAATAAAAATAAAAATTTATTTAAATTTCAATCGCATTTTTTTCAATATTTTTATTATGTAAGGATATAAAACTAATACATGGTTAAATTCAGAAAAAAATATGCTATCGAATAGGCATAAAAAATATGTAGAATCCCATTTGAAAAAATATAACTTTGTGTTGTAACTTGAGAACCGCTGATTTAAAAAAAAAATTTTTTTCTCTGAAAGGATGTCCCCTTTGGTCCCCTACAACTTTGTTCTATAGTATTTTTTTGTAACTATAATAATAAAGGTAATAATGGCGGTGGTCGGTGTTACTTGTTACACCCTGTATAGGAATCTTGAAATATGCATACATTACAGTAACATAAAGTTTGTATTGCACATATAGTAAAAGCTATAAGAATAAATATAAAATTTGTTTATTCACAATCATTATAGTAATATACAGATTCCTAACGTTTTGGAGGTTGGAAAATACGTCATTCCTAACTTTAATGACAATCTCTTGGGTTGGAAATAACAGATTTCACTTCCATCTCTTGGGTTGGAAATGTTTATGTAGGGGTTGCCTAGCAACATTGCCGTAGATCCCCATAATTAAGTAGGCTAAACAAATTTTAAGACAGCTGTCAAAATATTAATAAAATTAAAGGTTATAATTCACTGATTTATTTTGAAAATTATAAATATTAATATACATAAGCCCTCGGCTGTAATGAAACATCTCCCACCTCGGATGTAAAATACTATTTATATTCTGAGGTTACATGCCAGATATGACACTTTTTCAAATACTCCATATCAAGTTTAAAGTTTGTCGACTTATAAAAAAATCTGATTTTGAAATCTCGATCTGCAAATTAGTTTTGATTGATTTTCTATCCATGATAAATTACAGAACCAATTATTATTGTAATGATAAAAATTAATATAAATAAAATTCATTTAATTTTCATAACAATACGCGTGGTAGTGTTATTAAACATAACAAACTTCTTATACATTGTTTCATTGTTTCCAAAACATTTCTGATTGTTGATTGTCCTCAAATCAAAATTCAATTCCTATCACCTATTAAGTGACTCCTCAATTTGTCTAAACCTCAATTAAGAAGCCGGCTTGAAAATTCTCTGATATAATCTACATCAGTGAAAATATTTCTTTCAAGTAATTCGAATCAATCAATTGAACAGATAATCTTTAACTCTTCTAATAATATACTACGTCGAAAAGGTATTTACATATCAACGCTCCAGGTAATGTAAAAGATAGAAGCCATCTTACCTTTTTATTTCTTTGTGAACACTTTTTATTGATTTGATTGGTGTATTTGAATATGTGAATATACATATGAGTAGAATATCATATTATTATGTAACTAAGTTGCAATGAGAAGTGCTACGTCCGCACTCTTTAAAAGATAAATTCGAACTGATCATTTCTTGCAAAAATAACATAATAAATACTTCAAAAATATACTTAATTATTGTATAGAGGTATTGCGTAACTTACTTGGAGAATAAAATTTGAACCTACCTGATTTTATTACTCTCAATAATTCTAACGTGCCCTTCATAAAATTCCCTTATAGGAACGAAATAAGATCAGGGAATTTGGAAGTAGACATTTTGTATAGAGATGCATTCGGGCCGGGCCGAGCCGGGCTTTGAGGTTTGGATCGACTCAGCCCGAAAATAAAAATTACCGGCCCGACTCGAAGATCGACTCGACAAAAAAATTAGCTGGCCCGGCTCGAAAATTGACTCGAAATCGGGCCGGGCTTCGGGCCGGGCCGGGCCAAAACTCGAAATTGGGTGCATCCGGCATTCCTAATGTTGATTTTTATGTTAATACCCGAGACAGACGATAAAAATTAATTATCATTAACGGTTATATATAGTATGCGTACGTAAACTTGAGACCATTGACAGATGTTAAAATTGCGTCTATTAACAAACCAGAAAATATTGACTGTAGTAAGTACGTGTTACTTATTGTTTTGTATCCTGTGAGTACAATACAATAAGTAGCACGAGTTTACTACATTCAATATTTTCTGGTTTGTTAATAGTCGCAATTGACATCTGTCAATAGTCTCAAGTTCACGTGCGCATACTATATCTAACCGTTAATGATAATTAATTTTTGTCGTCTGTCTCGGCTATAAGGCTAAATGTTTAACTTTTTTCGTCTCAAACTTATAAAAAACCTCTACATTTTTATAACTTTCAACATTAGTTAACAAAGTAGTTAAAAAAGAGACTCTTCTAGTGTAAGCTTGTTATAAAAATTACCTACGAATATTTAACACTTTGTTCGAAAATTTAAACAACTTTTTCACAAATTTTATATAAAAAATATAATTTACATAAGGATTTTTTATCTAACTTTGTTTCTGCTCAAAAATAGGACAAGAAATCATAACCTATGGTAGGAACAAAAATCACTTTTATTTAAGTATACGAGTAATAACAATAATAATAGCAACATCACAATATAATTATTATGCTTTAATGAATAACCTTGAATTCTTGATGTAAAATAATACATTTTTATTTATTAAATCGTGAAGTATGTTGTTATTAAATCATTTTGATCCTTTTTAACTTCATTCATTTTCATTAAAATATTAAGGAAACTGTGCATTTGATTGAACTATAAGATTTTTCGGGCCGGCTCGAAAAGCTCGAATTTTCGGGCCGGGCCAAAATCAAAAGTCTGACTCGCCTCAATTTTTAAAAATGATTAGCCCGATTCGGCCCGATAAAAAATATCTTCGGCCCGGCTCGAGGATCGACTCGAAATCGAGGCGGGCTTCGGGCCGGGGCGGGCCAAAGCTCGAAATCGAGTGCATCTCTAATTTTGTATAAGTAAAACCAAAACGGAAAGAAAGAAGAGTTAAATTTAGTGGAAGTTGTTCCGTCATTTATCCTTTAATTCCTGTATATAAACAGGTGTTATAAATCATCTATTTAATCCTGTTGCATTCCGATTGAAGTGCAAAATTAATTACCACACAAAACACTCTTTATAACGGAACGGAATATTTCAATCAGAGCAAAAAGAAAAAAGCGGAGTCTTTCATTACAACCGACAGCAATTACCCCAATAATAATTCTTTGTGCGTATGTGCCCCTGCGCTACATTCAACAGGTGGCCGAGATATTTTTATGATTCTCGGTAATCAAGTTCATCATTGTAATGGATACGTTTTCATTAAAACCATTGTCACACAATTGCATTTTCATTTGCGCGGCTTTTTTGTCGCGCATTTTGGTTGGTTATCTCGTAGTTGTGATTTTTTGTTTAGGAGATAAATCACAGAGCGTAATATAGTCTTCGTTTTTTCGATCCGAGTGAGGTTTGCTTTGCTGGTAGATGATTTATTAGATTCCTACGGTGAATGTTTTTAATTGATGATCTGATGTTTATCTGCATGCTACTGAGAGAATAAAATTTTGATTGGGGCGTAATTAAGGGTAGATTTTTAGCATAAATTAAACTTAATCCTTGGAACTATTTGGTGCCACAGGGTATGAAAGTTTCTAATAGGTGCCGTCCATTAGAAATAATATCTAAAGCATATTTTACGTTTGTCACTTTTTTATAATTTTTAAGAACTTTGCTAAGCTTTAAAAATTAAGCTTAAAATTGTGCAATAAATTGATCAATTTCTGGACAACCTGACTTTTTGGATATTGAAATAATAAAAGTCATTGACGTGTAACAGTCATACAATTAAATTGACATGTTTGTGTGCTATTAAAATTACGACAAAAATATAAAAAAAATTGAAGTTAAAATAAAACATGGTCTATTTCCAGCTTAATTACCTTAATTGGCGCAATAAATGACAAGTGTAATGCAAATGTTTTAAGCTCAATTTCTAGAACTTGACCAAGTTTTTAAAATTGACAAAAAATGTAAACAAGCTTTATGTGCAATAGGTTTCTCCAGCATAGTAACCAAAGATCTTAATCTGTATGACACGGATTATCAAAGTTTGAAACGAGTTTATAAATTATAGAAATTTTTAACGTCCTTAGCCCTTAGCATCTATGTCAGAACATTGTTATTTTTTTCCATCTTTCTCACTCACACATCTATTCTATTCCAAATTCTTACTACTTTCAAATATTATGCTGTCGCCATTTTAAAATCCGAAATCTATTTTCAAGACAATGAATTCAGAAAATAACAAAAGACGTAACTTCTTGGAACTTATAATGTCACGTCAGGCAGAAACCACGTGTGTTTGTTGATACGTATTTGAATGACATAGGCAGCAAAATCATACCAGTGACAATGAATACTTGAAATGTAATATAATAGTTATTTGTGTATCAAGGCACTGAAATACTGTTTTTTTTTTTCACGAATGTGGAATTTATTTGCCGAGATCCCCAGGGCCGAGTAAAATAAACTATATGAGTGATAAAAAGGAATTACAGTGCCGAGGTACATATTAAATTTTATTTGAAATGGAAAAATTGTGAATATGAAACAAATATTTATTTTATAGATTGTGTTTAACTAATAATATGTCAGTCTGACATTCATTGTTGTTTACCTCGGACATTGAAGTAATCGTAATGCACACTCAAAATTATGTGTTTTACTTGAAACTTATTCATCGGAATTATTTAATTCGTTCTTGTACATATTTTTATCATTTTACGTATAAATTTACTGTTGTACATTGTACATCTGCCCAAATTATCTTACATACACAGCAATTATCATAAGTTTGGCAACACTGCAATTGCATGAAATCGTCGTATAATGGATTACTTTAGTGCCGATTTCTCAGTTTTTAATAACCATTTTTATGCACTTTAGTAACGATTTCAAATAAAATAATAATACGTAATTTTTATTTTTTAATAAATAAATAGGTATATCATCACAGCTCATTACCCATTTCTGGGTGTGCCTGTGCCAAGATTTCAGCAATGATAATATCTACCGTTGAGGGCGTTTAACAAGCGTCACCTCAAGGGCTCTCAAAGCTTTCGTGGAGACAGCACCAAAAGGACACTTTTGAAATATTTGAAAATTGGAAATAATTTTCGGGTTTTACGTTTGACCTCACGTTTGACTTCGGTCAGAATCGAAACCGGACTGTCCGATCCACACCTTAACGCACATAGTCACGCGACTCTAAATTATTATTTTTTTTTATTAAATTGCTTATTACTAACCACGAAAATTATTTTAAACATATTTATATATATATTTGTAAAGTGTGCATTACATTATGATGTAAGTTCAAGAAAGACAGATGAATAGACTTTTAACGGAAAACTTTCAACGAAAAACTGGAACTTTTTCTTAAAAGTTCGTATAAGTTTTGGCTGTCAAGTAACTGTGAAATGTCATTTGTATTCATATTTTTGATATGTACCTACAAGTGTAGTACTATGCAGTGATTGATTTTAAACTGAAAAATGGCAAAATGGGATAGAAAAGTAATTGAAACCTTGACGACTGTACGTGAAAAAATCAAGAGATACAAATTCAATGACAATTTAATGTATGTATAACTCCTGTATAACTTAACTTTTGACACTTGGATATTTTAATTAACGCAAATTTTGATCGTGTAAATATACTTGTAAGGTCACTTACAAAGACACTTTTCAAGTTACTTGAAAAGACAAACTAATGCACGCATAAGTGCTGATAGATCACTGTTTCTATGTCATCTCTACGTCATATAGAATACTAAAATAATGATTACGGCTTAATGAATAACAATTAAGACCTTTTAGAACTACGGATCGTTTACACTTCTTTATCAAAGTATTGAAGCCGGTTTACCATTGACGTGAAGGAGGAATTTCCAGAGAAGATGCGTTCCTGCCGTTCTATTTAATCAGAGCCGTCTTAACAGCATTATGGGCCCATGGCCAAACTAGTGTGCAGGCCCGGATACAGCCCATGGGCAACCGGTGGGCCGAACCTTAAAATCGGGCAGGCTGAATTCCAATTTGGGATTAATTTTGATTCGGGCCGGTCTGCCACTATTTGCCCGGGCTGGAGTTACACCTCGTATCCGGCCCTGACAATATGTTGTGGCCCCTGTCCATATGACAACCACTCACAAAAATGAAATGGCAAGTCAATGGGGTCCTCCACCATAAAACAAAACGTAAATGCACATTTTGTACTTAAATTACTACTCAATAAATAACGATTAAGCTAAGGAAAACATTTTTTAAATAAATAAATATATCATCACGGCATATTACCCATTTATGGGTGTGCCAGCATCTACAACACATGTAGACATCGGTAATGATGACGATATATTTTACCGTGAGGGCGCTTACCAGGCGTCACCTCACGGGCACTCATAGCTGGTGTGGAGAGTGCACCACAGGGGTCACTTTTGTGCCATTTAAAATTGGAAATATTTGGCGTCTGTCGGGATCGAACCAGGTTCCCCCAGGTTCCCGACCAGACACTCAGGCACGCGGCCACGGGACCCCATTTTTTTTAATAACTAAGAAATATTTAAAATTTATTGTCGGTGTTACTGTGACGTCACATTATTGCTGTGTTTCTTTCGCAGTTTACTATAGAGATTGATGCGGATTGCGAGAAAGATATTGGCATTTAAAATCAAATACAGTTAAACTAAAGATAATTAAGATTTTGTAATACTACGAATTGGTGAAAAATTAAACAAATTTTCATTTAAAATAAAAAAAAAAAAATTATAGTGGAGGACCCCATTGACATACACCGATTAGCATAGGGCCCCTATGCTCGTAGGGCCCACAGGCAAGTGTTCAGCGGGACCTTGCGTTCAGACGACGAATCACAGATACGGCCAACTGAGCGAGGGCGACTGGGCGATAACCAAGTGAGCGCAAGGCATCTGGGCGATAAAATATGTAATAGATGTCTATAATTATAAAATTGTGCAATAGGTTTGGCTCAGGAAAATTAGGGCGTCATGAACTATTTTTCCTATTGCAAAAAATCCACCAAATTGTATACCTTCTAGGCGTGCAATTTTTTTAAGTTTGTCGCGAACCGGACGAATCCGGCCTAGTCAATTTAATAAATAATCTATCTACAAGAATATTTTAATTTGTAAGATTTAATAAGCCGAATTGGAATTTTTGGAATGGAAAGTAAAAACATTCCTTTTTATTGGAGTACTGGTTTTATTGTTTGCTGTATTTTTTTACCTCTCGCTAAGAGAGGTATTGGATTCATGCTAAAATTCGCATATCCAGATTTCAGTGAATAAGCAAGATTTAAGGTCCCTAGAATCCAATTATAACATTTTTAAAATGACTTAAGAATTGTTTAACTATGGATTCCTCAATCTGACATTACTGGGAAGAGCTGAAAAGATTTTGGTAACAATTGAACAACCGGAAGTAGTAGTTTTTGAGAAAAATTCTTCTAAATATAATTTTTTGGAAATTTTTGTTATTAAATATTGAAGAACATAAAATTGTCCATCTAATACACTTAAAATTTTTATTATATCTTGTATAGATTTAGAGATAAAGACACTATAATATGTATAGTTATTTAATAGCAGAGGCCAAGGCACTAAGGAAACCAGTTGACAAATTCCAATGTTTATAACATAGTTTTTAAATGATACATGTCAGTGTCAAAAATCAACAGTTTTAGTGACATTCTGACAGCTATGAGTGCCCGTGAGGTGACGCCTGGTAAGCGCCCACACGGTAAAATATATCGTCATCATTACCGATGTCTACATGTGTTGTAGATACTGGCACACTCAGAAATGGATAATAGGCCGTGATGATATATTTATATTTATTTATTTATTTTCTGGGAAGTATATTTAATCTTTCTTATTGTTTTATTAATTAAATATTTGAAATTATAGGTAAAATGCATATATCCATCAGAAATACCGCCAGTCTGGTTAATGAATTGGAAGAATCTCTGACATTTAGAAACTTCCTCATACAATGAAAAATAGATATAATTAGAATTATATGTGTGGAGAAGACATGTTAAATACAATAAAAAACAGTATTTGGGTAAAGTTCTGTATTTTTTTGTTATAAAACCCCGGTTTGAAAGGGAAGTGCAATTCAATACTTATATAGCCTAATATGGAAATGGCGAGAGGTTTTGTGCTGGCCACAACAGATTTTTTTTATAGTTGCGACGTTTCGGTCAAAATCCTGGCCATTATCCAGCAAAACGTTACAATAGTTACAAGATATATAATTACTGCGGTTACATTTTTTAACGTCAATATACTTAAAATATATAATTTGAAGTGTGTACATACTACATGCAATAAAGAATAAAGCCAGTAATCGAATAAAAAGTAGTTTTTACTTTCTATTACAGGAATATTTTAATAAAAATATCTGTTTGTCCTGAGAAATCGTTCCAAAAATTTAGAAAAATGTTTTCCTAATAATTACTCCAGAAAATTCTGTCTAAATTCATCAAATATCCCGAAGAAAATTAAAAGAAATTCAATATTCTCTCAACCAACTATTGCCGTCTGGATTCCAGTAGCTTAAACTCCTCATTTCACCAAAGCTTCGGAGCTTTTCAGCTAGATGGCAGCACCATTCGCTTTCCCAGTTAATCACACCGACAATAATTTCCGATTAATAATTTCAGATTAAACTTAATTAATGTAATAAAATATCGTTACATTAATCTGTAACATATCCTTATAATAGTAAGTGTCTATTTAGGCACCAAATACTATTCATAATCTATTATTTATCGAGATTTTTGACATGAAGTGATGAATATGAACGCGTCAAATTTTGCGGTTTTGACACGAGCGAAAATCCGTGAGTGGGCTGCAAAATTAGGAAGGAATAATGTATTCTACTGCAGAATGATATTAACATTGCATGCATGTAGCAGTATAGCTAGTTGCATGCTAAGAAATGCTGCATTATCGTTACATCGAGAATTATAAAATTTCAAATTTTTGCGGACGTAATTTGTAGAGAAACAGTACTTTACAAAAGAAAAAAGGGAAACCTTTATAGGACACTGCGAAATATAAAAGTAACGGAATATTAATCATTAATACAAAGTACATTTTTAGAAAAATTGTACGTAATAAGGACATAGTTGAGAAAAGATTATACAGGGTTGGGCAGAAAGGACGGACGTTTTTTAAAACGTCACAAAATTAATACTTTTTACTTAAGAAAAAATCTGTTGTGGCCAGCACAAGACCTCTCGCCATTTCCATATTAGGCTATATATGTATTTTATTGCACTTCGCTTTCGAACCGTCGCTTTATAACAAAATATTACAGAACTTTACCCAAATATTGTTTTTTATTGTATGTAACATGTCTTCTGCACACATATAATTCTAATTATATCTATTTTATATCATTTTAATTTCAGAGATTGTTCCAATTCATTAACCAGATTGGCGGTATTTCTGATGGATATATGCATTTTACCACAATTTTACCTATAATTTCAAATATTTATTTAATAAAACAATAAGAAAAATTAAATATACTTCCCAGAAAAAGCTATCAGAATGTCAATAAAAATGTAGATATTTGACAATGACATGTGTCATATTATAAACATTGGAATTTGTCAACTAGTTTCCTTAGTGCCTTGGCCTCTGCGATTAGTTTACTCTATAAATTATAGTGTCTTTATCTCTAAATCTATACAAGATATAATAAAAATTTTAAGTGTGTTAGATGGAGAATTTTATGTTCTTCAATATTTAATTTAAAAAAACTCCCAAAAAATTATATTTAGAAGATTTTTTTAAAGAAACTACTACTTCAGGTTGTTCAATTGTTACCAAAACCTTTTCAGCTCTTCCCAGGAATGTCAGATTGAGGAAACTGCAGTTAAATATTTTTAAAGTCTTATAATTTTTGAGGAATCGTGTCTACAACATCCAGACATACATACACACACACACACACTCACACATACACACACATCCACCCACACACACACACACACACACACACACACACACACACACACACATCATTTTAAAAATGTTATAATCGGTTTCTAGGGACCTTAAATCGTGCTTATTCAATAAAATCTGGATATGCGAATTTTGGCATAAATCCAATACCTCTCTTAGCGAGAGGTAAAAATGTATTTAACATTTTTGGTACACACAAAAAATTCTAATTACATCTATTCTTTATTTTTCAATTCATTCTATGAACAAGTTTCCTCTTTCTCTTCTAAATGTTCGAGATTTTTCCAATTTATTGATGAGATTGGTGGTATTTCTGAAGGGTATATGATGAAATATATGTATAGCAAGCGCGTGTTTAGTTGACACTGAAACTGTACGTAGTTTGCTTTATAAATGAACCCCCTTTCTTTTTATACCAATTTTAGATATTGATAAAGTCTTTTAATTGTTGTAACAATAGCCTATTATAATTACTATTACATCTCGACTTGCCAAAGTACGAATTTTAGATTTTCCGCATTCCTAACAGTGTCAATTTAACGTGCGGCAGGTTTATCTATTATTTTAAATATTTAATTCATGATAAAATAGGAAATATTAATGGCCGATTTCACCACCGTTTCCTAAATTTTGAGTAATGCCTATGTACCCGATGTGCACCACATAGGCATTACCTAGCAAAATTTCGTTTTCACCAACCGCTAAGCATTGCCTATCTCGATTTAGGAATTAGTTAGTTAGGTATCTGTTTTCCGATGCCCAAATCGCTAAGCATTTCCTAACGTTTGACAGCTGACACTTCAAAACAGAATTTTATATAACTATACGAGTTTATATAATATAAAATTAATTAGTAACTACATAGATATATCGTTTTTATTCTTTATTTCATATTTTGGGAAATTACAATGGGTATTCACATTCATAATTTCTACAAAAATACCATAGTCAAATATCATAAATATGCGTTACTGTTGTCACATTTTAAATTTTTACTTGAAATCATAGAATTCAGTTTTCGTTTTTGTATTATGAATTTATTCTATATTTAGCCATTTACATTTTTTTTCTTGTTCATTTTCATCTTTGTTTCATTTATATTTTCCACTTCTGTAATACCTACAAATTTATAAATATATATGTAAAGAAAATATCTTTAAAAATTTGCATACCTTAACGTAATAATATCTGCATATAATTTCCAATGTCACTGTTGACAAATACAATTGACAAATGTCATAAATTATACAAATTATTCATTTATTTCCAGTGTGCAAATATAATATTACAAAAGTAACTAATAATCCGATGCCTACGTAAGTAATTCGTAGCTGGACATTGCTTTGTTTGGTGAAATCCAAAATCAGTTTAGGCAGTTCTTAAATTTAGGAAATTCCTTGCTATAGGCAACTATTTAGGAATCGGTGGTGAAATCGGCCGTAAATGTATTTCCCAGAAAAAGCTTTCAATAATATCATTGGATTTTTGACGCTGACATTTATGTCATTTGCAAACATTTTAATTTTTCAACTATAGTTTTCATGGGCTGTTTGATTCATTATACAATAGATTATTGTATATATTTATAATTCTGTACCTCTAAATCTATAGAGAATTTTATATTCTTTAATATTTGTAATAACATAAGTTTCCAAAATATAATACTTGATGTTTTTTAAGAAACTACTACTTCCGGTTGCCCAATTGTTACCAAAACCTTTTTAGCTCTTGCCTTTAATGTCAGATTAAGGAATATGTAGTTGAATTATAGTTTTTGAGAAATCGTCCCTCCAACATCCACACACACACACACACACACACACACACACACACACATACACACACACATATACGCACACACACATACACACACATGCACACACATCATTGTAAAAATGTTAAAATCAGATTCTAGTGACATTAAATCGTACCTATTCACTAAAATCTGGATATGCGATTTTTAGCATGAATCCAATACCTCTCTTAGCGAGAGGTAAAAAATTATTGACAGATTTGAGTTCGTAATGACATAGCATTTGAAAATGTCCGGCTTTCTGTCCATGCCTGTATTTACATTTGTCCAAATTTGAAATATTCTCAAATTAATAATGGCGTATGCGGGTATGCGTCATGTGACCAAAATGGAATTTCACTATATGAATCATAAAATATAAAAACAACAGTTTCTCATTATAATAATAAAAATCTGTTGTGGCCAGCACAAGACCTCTCGCCATTTCCATATTAGCCTATATAAGTATTGTATTGCACTTTGCTATCGAACCGTCGTTTTATAACAAAATATTACAGAACTTTACCCAAATATTGTTTTTTTATTGTATTTAATATGTCTTCTGCACACATATAATACTAATTATATCTATTTTTCATTGTATGAGGAAGTTTCCAAATGTCACATATTCTTCCAATTCATTAACCAGATTGGCGGTATTTCTGATGGATATATGCATGCATATTACCTATAATTTCAAATATTTAATTAATAAAACAATAAGAAAGATTAAATGTACTTCCCAGAAAAAGGTATCAAAATGTCACTAAAACTGTTGATTTTTGACACTGAAATCTGTCATTTACAAATTATGTTATAAACATTTGAATTTGTCAACTGGTTTCCTTAGTGTAGTTTCGCCTACTCGACTTGTTATATCCCGATATTCTATATATTATACCGTCTTTATCTCTAAATTTATAGAAGATATAATAAAAAATTTAAATGTATCAGGTGTAGAATTTTGTTCTCCAAAATTAGTAATATAAAAAATTTTCAAAAAATAATATTTGGAAGAATTTCTTTTATAAACTACTACTTCCGGTTGTTCAATTGTTACCAAAACCTTTTCAGCTCTTCCCGGAATGTCAGATTGAGGAATTCATAGTTAAACAGGTCTTATGTCTTATAGTTTTTGAGGAATCGTCCGTCCAACATCCAGCCATACACACACACACACACACACACACACACCCATACACACATCCACACACACACACACACACATTATTGTAAAAATGTTAAAATCGGATTCTAGTGACCTTGAAACGTGCTTATTCATTAAAATCTGGATATGTGATTTTTAGCATGATTCCAATACCTCTCTTAGCGAGAGGTAAAAATTAAAAATTATTTCGTAATAATATAGTTATTTGCAATAGAATGTCCTAAATAAATAAATAAATAACTAAATAAATATATCATCACGGCATATTACCCATTTCTGGGTGTGCCAGTCTGTTTTCACAGATTTCGGTAATGATGATGACATATTTTACCGTGTGGACGCTTACCAGGCATCACCTCGCGGGCACTCATTGCTGGCGTGGAGAGTACACCACAGGGATCACTTTTGTGCCATTTAAAATTAGAAAAATATTTGGCGTCGGTTGGGATCGACCCCGGTTCCCCAGGTTCGCGACCAGAATGGCCTAAGTTTATTTTTTACCGCTTATCAATAACTATGGCATATTGTAACTTTCTGTCTTTGTTTAAAATGCTCGGGTCATAGTGACGTCAGTATACTACTTCATATTTTAGTATTTTTTTTCTTGAAAACTGTAAATAATTAATCGAATTAAAAAAATACGAGCATTTCGCTTTTCGGGCATTTATAGTAACATATATTAATGAAAATTTAGTCACATACCTCATTATTATTAAGACGTATATTAAAGTTCATTATTTATCGTATGGCATAAATAAAATAGTGTGATCAGAAAAAAATCTAATTCGGAGTATAGCCTATGAACACAGAAACGTCTGATCATTATTCAATTCAAAAAGTCAAATTGATCGTGAAAATGGAGAAAAGATAATAAAGAAGGATATTCACGATTTTCTAATTTATTCTATTTCTAAAATAAGGATTCAATAAGAAAAGCTTTGATTTCAAATTGACATATGTTTTTTGTTCATAGCCTACTCCGAGTTAGGATTTTTTTTTTGATCACACTGTATACCGTGAGTATTTTTTAACGTGAAACATTGGATTTCTCATATCCATGGTTACGACTTAACATTTGATTGACAGCAATGTATTTGCCTATTCCATTTAAAATGAAACATAGGGAACGAATTTGACATTTGATAAGACATCAATAGAGGTTAATTTTGTTAAAATAATTATACCTGCATTCTAAATTGAAATTAGTTGTAGAAAAAATATAGTGTGCACCTTGTGCCCGAGTGGTTTTCTGACTTGGCTAAATTTCTTACAATATTTAAGTATAATACTTCTGTCAAATTCATTCCCCATGTGTCATTTTAAATGAGACAAATACATTGCTGTGAATCAAATGTCAAATCATAACTTATAGGAAAATCGGTTATCTGTCATATTGACAAGATGTCATTAAAGGTTAATTTTGTTTAAATAATTACACCTGTTTTCTAAAAATTAAATTTAGATGTAGAAAAATACTGTGTGCACCTTGTGCCCGAGTGGTTTACTGACTCCGCTAAATTTCTTACAATATTTAAATATAATACTTCTGTCAGATTCGTTCCCTATGTTTCATTTTAAATGGAACGGGCAAATACATTGCTGTCAATCAAATATCAAGTCGTAACCATGGATATGACAAGCCCAATGTTTCACGTTAAAAAATACTCACGGTATAATGTTCATCAACCTTACACTATTTGTTTATTTTTTACTACACTTGGTGTACAATTGATAATTTGTATGTTTACACTTTGAAGGTTATTTGACAATTTTAAAAAACATTTGCATTGTGTTTAAAAGATTTCTGTGAGTTGTGACTTGTGCTATTTTCATCCTTGTTTATTATATTATAAATTAGTTTGTTTTGAGACTACTATTAGTTTTTATTTATTTTGTTTCAATATGATTCTCAAATCTATGTAAACGTTGTAGTCAATTTTTTTTTGATGACATGCATTGGTTGTTTGTCTGATTTTAGTGCAGCAAATTTTTGACTGATTATATTTGGTAACAACCGGACAACCGGAAGTAGTAGTTTACTTGAAGCAGTAAACAGCTTTTCTTAAAAAATAAGTCTAATTTTATTTTTTACCAATTATGTTAGTACAAATAATAAAGAACATTAAATTTTCTTTATATTACATTGAAATAAAATCCTTTATTATATATTTTCTATAGATTTAGAAATAAAAGAAAAACATAAAATATATTTTGTAATAAATTTTGCAGTTGGAACTATTCATTGGAAACCAGTTGAGAAATTCAAATGTTTATAATTAACACGTGCATAAATGTCAGTCTCAAAAATCTAGAGTAGTTTGGATATTAAATTCGCGATATAATTTTGCTGAAAATACGATCAGAAATTAAGTTTACTCGGTCACTAATGCCGTAAATTTAAAAAAATTGACACAGAAAAATGTATGTTTTAACTTATAAAGCCCGATTCACAAAAAAAGTTGAAGCTAATCCTCATTTTTGGATTGGCGAATTCTACTCTAATTTTGACAGTTTATATCTTAAAATATAGTCTAATCTATTCCTAGTATCTATATACCTTTATTGATAATATCATGAAAATTAAATTTTAAATACCTGAATAGAATTGTATTCACTAATCCAAAAATGAGGATTAGCTTAAACATTTTTGTGAACTGGGCTGATAAAGTTTAATGGGATACATAATACATATTTAACAAAAACTATTTTCCCAAGTTAAACGCGGATTCTTTCATTTGCTCTGCTTACAACAGTATGAAAAATAAAATGGAATTGGCGTCATAAAACCATGCAAGGTAAAAATATGAGATTCGAATAGATTATAAAATACATAAGGTTAAGCTAGAATTATTGAAAATAAGGCACATATGCTTCGTTCACATCAATTTCTTCTTCAGACAAACACATGCTTCCGTATATCAGGTGAGTATGGCCGGTATTGTATTACTTTTATATATTATTTTTTTTAGAAAAAAAAAAAAAAATAATGAATCATGGTTAATTCCGTATTTTCACTCACAACGATACTTTAAAAAATTGATGAACTACCTATAAGTTCTAACTTAACTGTCGCAACTTAATTTCAAATGACAGATAAGAAAATCTTACAAACTGAATGTGCAAATTTTGTTTTTGTCTAATAATTAATATTAGTTATTTATATATGAAGTTTTACTTTTTATCACGAATATAGAATTTAGTTGCCGAGGCCGTAGGGCCGAGAAAAATAAACCATATGAGTCATAAATAGGAACTACAGTGTCGAGGTGCATATAAAATTTTATTTGAAGCTGAAAAATTGGGAAAATAAAATAAAATAAATAAATATATCATCACGGCATATTACCCATTTCTGGCTGTGCCAGTATCTACAACACATGTAGACATCGGTAATGATGACGATATATTTTACCGTGTGGACGCTTACCAGGCGTCACCTCATGGGCACTCATAGCTGCATACCTATAATTTTAAATATTTAATTAATAAAACAATAAGAAAAATTAAATATACTTCCCAGAAAAAGCTATCAGAATTACACTAAAACTGTTAATATTTAACAATGACATGTGTCATTTACAAACTATGTTATAAACATTGGAATTTGTCAACTGGTTTCCTTAGTGCCTTAGCCTCTGCGATTAGTTTACTCTATAAATTATAGGGTCTTTATCTCTAAATCTATACAAGATATAATAAAAAATTTGATTGTATTAGATGGAGAATTTTATGTTCTTCAATATTTAATAAAAAAAACTCCCAAATAATTATATTTAGAAGAATTTTTCTAAGAAACTACTATTTCCGGTTGTCCAATTGTTACCGAAACCTTTTCAGCTCTTCTTAGGAATGTCATACTGAGGAATTCATAGTTAAACATGTCTTTAGTCTTATAGTTTTTGAATGTCAGATTGAGGAAACTGCAGTTAAATATTTTTTATGTCTTATAGTTTTTGAGGAATCGTGTCTATAACATCCAGACATACATACACACACACACATACACATACACACATCCACACACAAACACACACACACACACACACACACACACACACACACACACACACACACACACACAGACATCATTTTAAAAATGTTATATTCGGATTCTACGGACCTTAAAACGTGCTTATTCAATAAAATCTGGATTTGCGAATTTTTGCATGAATCCAATACCTCTCTTAGCGAGAGGTAAAAAAGCACATTGGTACACCCAGTAATGGGGAATAATAAGCCATGATGATATATTTATTTATACTTAAATAATATACACTGCTTATTTTTAAAAGTTTAAATTATTTAGAAATGAAATCCTCTTGGTAAATGCAAGCGCGCATATGAATTTTATAGAATATTGAAATTTTTATCGGCACTAACTAGAGAAAATGAAAATTTTCATTGTTTTCCACGGGAAATTTTCAACGCGAACCTGAATTCTCGCACAGCTGCGTAGACAATGATCGAAATTTCACGATGATTTTGAACCGTGGATTTTTTGGAAAATATTCCGATAATGCGGTACACAGTACACGGGAACACAACAATTTTTGTGATTAATTTTTTTGAAGGTTTAAATATTTGATGTTTTATTTGCCAGAGAACTGGAGAATATTTAACAAAGTTTACCTCATTTCATTTCTGGGAGGTATTTCGTTTCATTTTTGCTAAAATGTTTCAAATTATTTACACACTTAGTACATATTATATAAATATAATGTATAAACACTGCTTGTACTGTACGTTTTAGTTTTATATCACTTTTGTGTGATGTTATACAAAATTAAATCCTACAACAAAGAGTAAATTGAGTTTGTTTTAAAAAATAGATGAACAAGAAGTACCTACCAAAAAACTTGTGGTATAGTTTTGAAAAGAATCTTGTAATTTTATTGATATAAATAAATAAAATAAAAACGACGATCAGCTTTAAGTCACATTGTAAAATGAATATTTGGATATTTTCGCTTGCAATTTTTCTAAACATATCTCAACATAACATAATCTAACGCAGAAAACTCGCGCCTGGAAAACTCGGCCAGAGTTTTGTGCGTTAGGTTAGGTTATTTTATATATTTAGAGAAATATTAGTGATAATTAAGTCCAAAACTCATCAGTTTATAATGGGCTACTTGCGTGGTACTGAAAATCCGATTTCTGTCACTATATATGTAATGTTATATTGAAAACATATATAAAAATATAAATTTTATTTTAAAATAATTATTTGTTTTTTACTAAATTAAGAAAGAAAATTTTCTGTGCCGTCTTTATATTTAACTGGGGAGGGGAAGCATGTTTAAGAATGTTATCAATAGATGGCATGCCATGCGAGAAAGTTTTAATTTGAATTTGACATTAGTTCATTTTTCTCTCTCTCTGGTCTCTCAAATACATTAATTACTTTATAAATAAACACATAGGTAGTTATTTGTAATTTAAAATATCGATACCAAAAAGATAAACTAAAATACTAACCTCCAAACTATTATTGAAACGTCAAACAAGTGATCTACATTACCCACACAAACATACCATTACTATGGGACGGCACCACGCTGTGACTTTACGACTATTCATTGGTCCGGCGTAATTCTACGTCATACATGGCGGGAATTCAAATAATCAAATTTCATTATTTTTTTTCTGGCTAATTAATAAAAATTTTGTCAAAAGAAAAAATACGGGTAGCAAGTTTTTACCTTCTCTTCAAAAATATTAAATAAAAAAAGGTACGCAAGTAGCCCATTAGCTCAATCATTTTGAAAATTCTTAGGCGTTTTATAAAACAATTGTTTTTGTAATTTGTCTACAATATTGCAGAACTAAAGTTTTAGAAAATGACTGAAATCTTTCACCAGAATGTAGATCAAGCAATAACTTAAAAAAAATGCCAATTTAGCCGTAAGCTATTCGTCGTTTTAAAAAATGGCTAGCCAAATTGTAAAATAACATTGTCAACGAAAATTTGCCAATCTCGTCGCGTTTTATAAATAGTCAGGGCATTTTATAAAAAGACAATCTAATCTGGCCACCACAGACATACGAAATATAAAATAAATTAATAAGAAATAAATTTAATCAAATTTATGAAGATACTGAAATTAAAATAATTCAGTAAAATTACGTCATATTGTGTATATATACGAGGTGTGACAATTACATAACAAGATTGATCTTAGAACATTGACATTGTATAAAATTACACAAAACAAATATTGCCACCTTCAATGTACTCTCCTCCCCGAACCCTACACCGCCCGATGCGAATATTCCATTGTTGGAAGCAATGCCTGCAGGCCTTTTTTGTTAGGTTGTTCATAAGCTCTGCCGCTTTTCTATAACTACATCTCGGCCCCGAATTTGGTGCCTTTCAACGCAGAATTACAATTTGAGAATAAAAGCATGTCACATGGCACTAGGTCAAGTGAGTACGGTTGATGTGCCAACACGGTGATTTTTTATTTCGTCAAAAATGTCTTGCCGGTCAGGGCGCTTTGTTCCGGCGCGTTGTCTCACCCGTGCATGAAGGGTTATCAAAACCTTCTTGTAATACGTTTGGTTAACGAAATGTCCCTTAGGCACCCATTCTATGTGAACAATCACTCGCATTTCGAAAAAAAACAATGTCAGTGTACGGCCGAAGCGCTAATCGTCTCCGATCTCTTTTCTTCCTTCTTTAAATCCTCTAAACTGCTCGAAAACTTGAGTACAAGATAGACACTCATCACCAAAAATATTCTTCAACAATTCATACATTTCTGTAGCGGTTTTTTTAAGTTTCACACAGAATTTCATATTGACACTAACATAATTGCGGCGGAGTACAACAAAGTAGTTAACTTTAATCAAAGGCTACTGCCGAACAGTTTGCCTAATTATCTTGAAATTTTAACAGTGGATGGAGGGAAGATGACAAATTAATATAACATAGTCTGCAATGTCAAATTTACAGGGAAGCCGGAAAAAATAAATCTCGTTATTTAATTACCACACCTAGTATATAAATATAAATATTATATTAGTAGGTACTTCTCTTTGCAGTTGTCCTAACGAAGCAATAAATAAATTATTTAATTGTTTACAAATCAGTGTATTATATATAGGTACATACAGAATATAATGTGAATTATATATAAAAAGGTCTTAATAAAAAAATAATGAAGTACTAGAAATGAATTATAATACGATTTGATACTGTTAAGATAAAAGGTTTTTATTTAAAAATTACAGGTATACTAATTATGATTATTAATGACACTGTAATTTAGCGCATATTAATACATATAATTGAAATAATGAATATACGCTTGAACTAATTACATACAATTATTTAAGTCGCGATATTTGATTTTAATTAGATTAGTGAACTAATAATCGCGTATTATCAGAGATCTGTACTTTATTGTTTTATCAATAGCGTTAGATTATAACAGAAAGATTTAAAATTTTAATACGTAACAATGAAATTTGAAAAGAGTATTCGTTTTTTAAAATTTTAGCACATGTAGCTAACATAGACAACCCGCATATCATTATTGTTTTTATTTATGTTAACTTCATGTTCCAAATTTTAACAATTAATCTGCGCTCAATTCTTAAAATAACACATGAAGCTATAGCTTTTTTCATGGAATGGTTTGCAAACGGTTGGAGTTTGAGATCGAATGCACGTGCCCGGTTTCAAACTAGTTGCAAATCAAACGGTTTGAATTTTTCTGCATACTGAAAACTCATTTATAAACATCTATTGTGTCGTTTTCTTCAGCTTGATAATGGAAATACTGTGGAACTGTAAATCTTACTGCAATATCATTTGCAATTCGTTTGAAAGTGTTCAAAAAAATCTGAATATTGTATTGTCATTTTAACATAATTCTCATTTTTGGGTTTTTTCTAATAGGGCTGTTGCAAGAATTTTTATATGACTTCTAAGTATTAAATTTTAAAAGATATTGTTCTTTAAAGAGCCTCAATTTTGAAAATATCACGAAATATCCTTTAGATATTTTACAATTAATTTTTGAAATTTGGATAAAATTTTGAATAAGTCACGTGATCTGAAACATAATGTGACGTCAGAATACATACATCTTCGGCGGTTCTAAGGTGTCAAGTGTATTGTCAAAGTTGTCAAACAATTGTCAAATAAGAATCACGACCAGAACTTTAAAGTAAAATATATTATTAATTTATATAATAAATTCAGTTTTTATATTTTATTTTACCTCAACTCTTTAACACCCCTTATTTCGGTAGCAGTAAAACAATCGTTCTGATATAAATTCAGCCATCATCCAGCTATCGACCTTCGGTAAATTGTCCGACTTAGCTTGAGTGTAATTTAAATTTGCCATTATTGTTTTATTATTCAATTACAATGAGCAATGTCAGCGTCAAATGTCAAATCAGGGAATTGTCAAATTAAAAGGTTTTTTTTTATTAACACGTGACAAACTTTAGCCTACGTTTATTTATATAAATAATATGAATAAACGTAGGTGATGGAAAAACTATTTTCCTATTGATTATTAATGATGTAATGTATGTGCTTCTACGTCACAGGACTGGGGGGTAGTTTTTAAGGACGCCAATCTTTTTATTTAATTATTTCCACAAATAACAACAAATTATTAAAATAAAAATTATTACTAAGAAAATCATTGCATAAACTTTCATTTAAAACAGTTTTTGAAAAATGTGAAACAGGCTCATTGCCATTATTTAAAAATCGTCATCAGTCACCGTGATCTATTATTAAGAGAATTTTGTTTTAATATGTATCTTATTTAGCAATCATATAATCAGAAGTAATATCACAAAACCTCCTTTTTTTATTTTGCACGAATTTTATCTGAGAAAATCTGAGAGGTCGTGTGGTATTTGGTGAGATAAATTCCAAAATGAAACTTGACACATGAATTGTCACACTGACAGTTATAAACAATAACAACTGTTTATTTACTTGGTAGCGGAAAATTATCAGAAGTAATATCACAAGACCTCCTGATTTTATCGATAAATTTTTATTTTGCACGAATTTTTTTTGCTTAGCAACAAACACGAAAGCAAACTGCATGGTAAATCCCGACTCCGAAGGAGGAGGGGTTTTACCTAATGTCAGAGTTTGCTTGAGTGATTTTGCTTAGAAGCAAAAAAAAAATGAGTGCTTAAAAATAAAAGTTTATCTGAGAAAATCTGAGAGGTCGTGTGGTATTTGGTGAGATAAATTCCACAAACAACGCAAAATGAAACTTGACACATTAATTGTCACACTAACAGTTATAAACAATTACAACTGATTATTTACTTGGTAGCGGAAAATTATCGGGGTAACGGGGTTTTATCAGTATAATACTGTTCCCATTGGTTGAATTGTCAAGTGTTTTGCATCATGATTGGTTAAAAACTAGTCGTTGGAATTTATCACCTTAAAATATTTATTAAAATAGTAAATATAAATTTATCTTTAATGTATCAAACAGCAATTATACAGATAACCTAATTTTCTGCAAACGAAAATAAACTCGAACATATGCGAATTGCAAAACTTCTGCAAAATTTAAATGCGCATGTCTAAAACTAAAAATTTTCAGCCGAGTTGGAAATTATTCTGAATATTACTAGTCAGTCCCCAACCAGTCAGAAAACTTCTGTGAACAGCCAACTAGTTGTCAAAATTTGAAATTTGTTGCTAACGGTTTCAAACTCTATGAACAAAGCTTGCTTTTACAACGACTTTAAAATTAAGTTTACTCGGTCTCTAAAGCCGGAAATTTAAAATTCTCACATTAAAAATATACTCTGAAGTTTATTTTTTTAAAAGTGTATGTATAAATCACCTTATAAAGTATTACGGATCAGAGAATACGAAGAAAATTGTTTTCCCATGTTAAACACCTATGTAACAGATTCTCTTGTTCATCTGTAGCAATATAGAAATTACTGAATGTACTGTGCATTATGTGTATTTATTTTTGTTCTTTATATTCAATATTTTTGTTTTAAATTAAATTATTCCTTTTATTTATTTACTTGTTTACCGAGAAAAACAAATTAAATTTCTAACCTCAAAATTTTTTCTTCCACAAAAGTGTATTTCCTTTTCTGTTTTCTGTCTGTTTAACCAATAATATTTTCTCTATTTTCTATCGTATCAAAACTATTTTCTATGGAGGCGATAAAACTAGTAATGCAGTCTGAATTTTCTATGAAGGCACTCACACACAAACACAGGAGACAATACGATGACAGTTCGTTGTTTCTATTTGCGTCATTTCCACTTCCGGTCAAAGTTACGTTGGCAGGCGTGGAGGAGCTGACCAAAAGAAGAATTTTAAATTTTAGACACTAACACAATATACTCGTGTTGTACGAAATATGAATGTTTTGATCTAACAAAATATTTATGAACTAAGTTCAAATTTATAAATAATGTATTAAGTAACTCTATATTAATAATAATAGAGTTAAGTTTTTTTCTAAATTTAATGAATGTAATATATAGCAAGCACATAAGAATAGTTTTAGGTAAATTGAATCCCATATACATATTGTACGTTATTTCATTTTTTACTTGAAAGTTTTTCAGAGAAATACGAACTTGTTAACAACTGAAATCGTATATAAACATCAATTATTGCGCTTCATAAAATTGCGTATCACTTGAAACTCGCTGAAACTTTTCTACAGGGTGCTTGAACTTCATTTCACATTTCCTCTCATGTAATTAAATATTTTAATAATATATGTATCATGAACATCGTTTTGTGTAACTTATAACGATGTAACTTTAAAAGTTTGAGAATGGCTGAATCATTTCACAGGAATATCATTCTGAAAATAATTTTATTTAGAAGAAATATATAAGTAAATGACAATTTTACATATTGCTTGATGCCTGATAGATTTTAGAACTTATTATAGATCGTTTCACGTAAGAAAATAGCAGAGGAAATGATATTTGAGAACCGGCAGCCGATTGTTTTTACATGAATTATAAATAAAAATTTCTATAGCAGATTTTAAAGTGTGCTTTGTTCAACTCGAATAGTTGACTAAGTGACATTTTAACCGCAAGGGTAGATAAAATAATACTTTAACAGCAAGGGTAGATAAAGAACTTTAATTTTTATTTAAATAAAAACACATTATACATTTTGGCGATTCACATTATATATAACTTCAATTGTATAAACATGAATAAAATGAAATTGTTTTCAAACATATTCTATAACTATCACGCTACTGAGATTTTTAAATTATTCTTAAATAACTTAATTTATAATAGGTTTTTCTAATTTTTGCTCTTTAAAATCTGCTATAGAAAAAAATGAATTTTACATACGACGATAAAATTAAATTATCGACTCGCGAAAAATAATTCACTCGCAAAATCGCTCGTGAATTAAACTTTCCGCTCTTCGATAAAATATAATTTTATCGTCTTGTATAAAAAATAACTATTATCTCTAAAAGGTACCTACAATACCTGAATATAAACATTTGCAAAGTCGAAAACAAAAATCTGATTAAATATCATGTATTTTAGTCAATTTTATATCTGACAACTGACAGTTGATAAGCTGATATTTTTTTAATAATGTGAATTTCTTGTATGGCAAGAAACCGGTTTGTTAACCGATTTATAAAATCAGTATTTTAAGTCCAAACCGGCGATTTTAACCGAAACTGAAACTGATATTTTTATTTAATAAAAAACCGATAACTATTAATCGAAATAATTTAAAACCGGTTCTAGAAAGAAAGGGGAAGTACATTTCTTTTGTTTTTTAAAAAAAATTTATCTGTCACACCATTAAATTTTCATTTTCACTCATTTCAACTCATATTTTTCATTATTAATAATTTCTTTTGCAGTTCTTGTATGACTTTTGACATTAAAATTGCCATTAACATTTGTGATAAACTTATATAATTCTCATTTTTATTTGTGATTCCATCTTAATAAAATAATTACTTTTTTCACTGAATGAATGTAGACGGGCGTAGAGAAAATTATATAAATGAGGGTTTTCCTGAATGATTTTCATAACCGGTTTATTTAATCGGTTCGTTTTAAAAAACCGGTCAAGTAAAAGTAAAAACATTACGTTCACGATTGTGGTTCACCAATAACCATGACTTTTTTACCTCCCGCTACCCTTGGTAAGGGAGGTATAGGGATCGTGCTAAAAATCACATATTGAGATTTTAGTAAATGACCACGTTTTCTGGTCCCTAGAATCTGTTTTTAACATTTTCACGATGATGTGTATATGTGTGTGTGTATGTGTGTGCGTGTATGTGTGTGTGTGTGTGTATGTGTGTGCGTGTATGTGTGTGTGTGTATGAATTTTGTCTTCGCCCTAACTCAAATACTATTATTTAGAAAATTATGAAACCTTGTATTTCTACCCTATTCTAATACGAAAAGAAGCCATTAGATTTTGGTGTAAATCGGATGAACGGAAATGGCACTTTACTTGAAGCTCATAATGGTTTTTCTTCAAAAAATACCATTAAATGCCATTTTTTCGCATTATGTCATTATGAAAATTATAGATTATTGAATTTTGTACAGGTATACATTAATACTTTTTCTATATATTTTACAGATATATTTAAAAAAACATTTTTCTTTTTTTAATCCCGAAGCCTAAGATAAACACAATTCCTTTGTTACACAGTTTATTTTTTAAATGAATGTAACTGACAGGTATACGTCATTGTCAAAAAACTAATCACTTCAAATTAATAATAGTGACATGTTAAATAATAAAGAAAGTCGTAAATAAAGCAATAGTTATATGCAATGGAACATAATATAGTTTGGAGCATTACTAAATACATAGTTTTTATGAGGTACACAAGATATTATGTACCCTCATAAAAACTAAGTAAAAGACACTACTAAATTTGACAGCACAAAATCTTAATTCATAGATATAATTTGTAGATGGCCCTGATCGGACTTCTTTCAAAAATTTTACTGTACCTACATATTTAAATTAATAAAAATTAAATAGCGGGAGGTTTTGTGTTGGCCACATCAGATTTTTTCAATATCTTGTCTAGATTTCTTGTGTATCCTGACCAATCAGAAAACAGAATAGATTTTCTAAACCCACTTTAATTTCTAAAACTCGTTTGACACTGTCATAATTTATCAAAATTTTGTGATCGTATCGCGCTGTAGAAGGACTATTTTGAAAAACGTGATCCGTACGCCTATGACAATACTCCCATGAATATGCAGGTATGATAACCATATTCATATGTGTACATTTCCGACTTATTTTTCCAATTCTGATGGCACCTTTATAAATTTAATGTCATTAATAATTAGTCCCAATAAAAAGTTGTCATGATCTAGTTAATCTCTAAAATAATATTTCATTTGCAATTATTTAATTGATAAATATTTATTTACAGTCGTACTTAAAATAATTACTAATTAATTAATTAAACTAATTAATAAATCATGAACAATTCGTTTAAAATTCAGCGAATTTTTGGTGGAAAACTTCGTATGTAGCCACGTAACCAGGATTACAGAAAAGCGTAGCATAGCCAACAGTTGGATGTAAATTTTCATGTATTGATGTAATTATATATTGCATATTTTAAAAAGAAATGCATTTATGCATGCGATGTTCATAATATATTGATATTAATATATTCACCTATAGGTTATTAATTTTATTTCAACATGTATTTGTACTGTACTATTATTCTTTTAACTTTGTTAATAACACAAAATATATTTGCTCATTTCTAAAATTGAATAATTTATTACATTCTTCACACGTATTTATACTCTGCATTTAGTTTTAAATATTTATAAAACCATTATATTTTTCTATATTTACATCCGTGTGCAGTCGTTATCAAATTATAATATAATATGAATTTTATTTTGCATAAATTTTTAAATTTATTTAAACAATAATTTAGTTTAATGCCTTTTGGGGTTTCATATTTTTACCGTGCATTTGAGTAAAAAATGTAATAAATAATTAGTAAAATGATTCGAGAAAATTTCACATAAATATAAGAACTACAAATAGTTAGTTGATGTGTCCAGCACATTATCTTCCGTCAGTTCTACGTACTTTGTAGGTACAAATTCCGTACAAAAAGTTTCTTGTAAAAGATTATTTATTTCCAGTAAAATTATAACACGAACATACTATGTAAATTGCACTTGACACTGTCATCTGTCAACCAGAATTATCTTAATTTCTTAATATAAAAGTTCATAGCTGGCTGATTTACGAAATTAAGGTTCTTTATAATTCTTTAACTCTATATCCATCGAATATGAAGTATACAGTGCAATTAAATCGTATAGACTATAGAGAATACAAATATTAATATAATAAAATGTCAAAAAAATGATTTTTAACTGCGTTTTTTCAAGAAAAAATGTTAAATCTTCAAATTAGGGTACTAATCTATTTCCGGTAGATCATTTTGAACGAAATTCTAATAATTTGTTAATTTGGATGTAAAGAGGACGAATACGAAACAATTATATTTTTTGGAATTGTAGTATTTGTAGAGATGCATTCGGGCCGGGTCGGACCGGGCTTTGAGGTTTGGATCGACACGACCCGAAAATAAAAATTGCCGGCCCGATTCGAAGATCGACTCGACAAAAAATTAGCTGGTCCGGCTCGAAAATTGACTCGAAATCGGGCCGGGCCGGGTCAAAGATCGAAATTGGGTGCATCCTACATTCCTAATTTTGATTTCTGAGGCGAAATGTTAAATTTTTTCGTTCCAAATTTATAAAAACCTCTACATTCTTATAACTTTCGACATTAGTTGTTAAAAAAAGAGACACTTATAAAAATTACAGACTTACAAATATTTAACACTTTGTTTTCCAAAGGCGCTCGAAAATTTAAACTGTTTCACAAATCATACAAAAAAATATCTTTTACATAAGGATTTTTTATCTAACTTTATTTCTACTGAAAAATAAGACAAGAAATCATTATAGTAGAAATAAAAATCTCTTTTATTTAATATAGTAGTAGTATACGAATAGTAACAATATAAATAATAACAACATGACAGTAGCATTATTATGCTTTAATAAATAACCTTGAATTTTTGAAGTAAAATAACATTTTTATTATTAAGATGTGAAGTATGTTGTTATTAAATCATTTTGACCCTTTTCAACTTCATCCATTTTCATTAAAATATCAAGGAAAATGTGCATTTGATTGAACTATAAGATTTTTCGGGCCGGCCCGAAAAGCTCGAATTTTCGGGTCGGGCCAAAATCAAAAGTCCGACTCTCTTCAACTTTTGCATATGATTAACCCGATTCGGCCCGATAAAAAAATATCTTCGGCCCGGCTCGATAATCGACTCGAAATCGAGGCGAGCTTCGGGCCGGGCCGGGCCAAAGCTCGAGATCGAGTGCATCTCTAAGTATTTGTGTTATCGAAGATGAAAAAATCGAAACACACACACACACACACACACACACACACACACACACACACACACACACACACACACACACACACAGGCATCATCGGAAAAATAGTAAAAAATTCCATATTTCTAATAAAATACGTCTGTTAAAAAAAATACACTTTCTTTCGTTAAAATGTGTGCAAAGTATGTCTTTTTTACACAATAAAAGTGTGGAAAAAGTGCACTTTTTTAACGCAAACGAGTGAAATAATTAAACGTTATGGCAGTTTTATTTACACTTTTAATGCAGACATAAAAATAAATTGTATGCAGCGAGTAAAAAGTGTCTTATTTCACTCATAGGATTTGACAAACTCGCCTGCGGCTCGTTGGATCAAACTTTCGTATATGTTAAATAAAACTATGCTTTTTACTCTATTTGCATAAATAACTATTACAAATGTGCATAATTTTTTTTACGGCTGTTAAAAAAGTACACTTTATCCATTAAAATGGATTTGAAGTATGTCTTTTTTTAACACAATAAAAGTGTGAGAAAAGTGCACTTTTTTAATGCAATCGCGTAAAATAATGAGACGTTACGGCACTTTTATTGCAGATGTAAAAAAAATTGTATGCAACTCTAGTAAAAAGTGTCTTATTTCACTCATAGGATTTGACGAATTCGCCTGCGGCTCGGGTAGTCAAACTTTCATATTCATTAAATAAAACTATGCTTTTTACTCTTGTTGCATAAATAACTATTATTTTTATTTATTCTTATTTCATTGGCAATATTCTCCTGTGCAAATAAAGTGGACCCAAAAAAATATTTCTACAAATCATAATAAATGTATTTATTCCTTATTATCCTATATTCCTTATTAAAGTCCATTTTCTCATCATATTGTTTAACTTTATCTTTCACGTTTCCACCACCTGACCCTTCTCTGCACATGACACCAGGACTTGCAGCTGTTTCCTGTTCAGGGTGAATGCCTATCCTTATTTCCATGCACGGAGCACATTATCCCACATTTGCCGCACGCTATAAATTGAGACTCTGCTAACCCAGGTGTGGTTGCTTACACTGAACTGCACTATATGCAGTGGCGGGATACGGGGGATTCGTAGGGGGCATGAAAGCAAAATGGTAAGAGAAGTATTTGATTTTAAAGAGATCTAAGTAAAAAAATAAGAGTTAATATGAAAATGGTCAATGTGCAAAGATTAATGTCGGAGAATTGGTGTAAATAGAATAAAATTACAAGTCTGGGAGAAATGTGAAAGCAAAGTTTTATGTACAAAAAAGTAGTGCACATGAAAACAGTAGCAATACACAAATATGCATGTGTATTTGGTTCATATGATAGTGCATTGTAAATTTATAGTACTACATATTTAAAACAAACAATGTTAACAATGAATGAAATTAATATTGTTGTTGAGTCTTGCAGAAGCAGAACTATTTTTTTTAATAACTTCAAATTATATAATGGCACTTTTTTTCGACAATAATAAATATACCGGGTGAAACACGAAAACCGGCCATAGGCCTTTAACATAAGAAAACAGTTTTTCCTTAGGCAAAAGTGGCCTACTAATTTTAGACAAAAATGCTTCAAATAAATGTTGTAGAGAATTAAATTCTGCATTTAAATCAATAATCACATACCGAGATAATTGAATTTAAAATTGTATCCAAGCTACTTCTTTATAGTCATGGTATTGAAATAAAATCTGAAACAAATTTTGACATTTTACTTGTCAGAAATTATAAAATATAATGAAAGATTTTTATAAACGAGTGTGAAACTGTTAAACTTTAAAAAAAAAAAAAAATCACAGGGAAACCGCTCGTAGCAGCTGTAGACACGTGTAACATGCTATGCTGTACTGATGAGCTCTATTAAGAGCGAAACACGTGTCTACAGCTGTTATGAGTGGTTTCCCTGTAAAAAAAATTTTAAATTATAAAATATAATTTTCATCAAAATAATACTACTTAATGATTTGTATTTTCTTTTCCTGTGAATAATTCTCCATTTTCAATTGACACAGAATTGACGTCATTTGCAAGAGAGAGAGAGATAGAAGATCATGCTTCCAAACAAACCTCTCCTCGTTGTCTTTCGTCTAGCTCCCTGATTCTATCTGTCATTATGTTTGCATCTGTTATTCAGTGTTAACCTAATTCTTATGATTTGTTCGTTGTGTTCAATAAAAATGAGTTTAAAACCATAAGATATGCGTGGGGCAACTTTTTTTTTGTTTGATAATATTGAAGATCACTCGATTATTCAACTAAAGCGATGGCTAGAGTGTAGAAGTCTATGGCTGATGACAGGTCTTTGTTTGGACGTGGTAACCATAGCAACCTTTAGTTTTATGCTTTCCCGCTAGATGCGCTCTTGCAAATTGCAATTGTGTAAGTGTCTATTATGTATGATGTCTCAAACAGTGTTTCTGACAGGTAAAAAGTGTCACAATTTGACAGATACGTTTCTGATATGTAAAATATCATTATATTATTCGATACTCAGGCACACGTTCCGAGACGACCCATAAATATAATTATTTATGTATCAAGGACAAGGTACTGAAGTTCTGCTTTTTATCAAGAATATGGAATTTACTTGCCGAAGCCGTAGGGCAGGACCGAGGAAAATAAACCATATGAGTGATAAAAAGGAACTATAGTATTTTATGTTATCTTTAAATATAATCTGTCAATGTGACATTCAATGTTGTTAAACTCGGACATTGAAGTTATCGTAAAGAACACTAAAAATCAGGGATAGTAATAGTAACCATAAAAAAATATAGGTTTAGGTTACGGTTTCGGTCATCGTGAAAATAAAAATTCTGTTTTGATTTGGGTTTCGGTTTTTATACAGCAATCGGTTTGGTATACCGGTTTTACTTAAAGGGTTTCGGTTTTGCAAAAGTAATTTACGAGAATAATAATATTATTAATTTTGATTAAACAATTAATAATGATGCAAAAAGTGTCCACAAACACGCGCACAAAATTTTATAACAATCACTTTTAATGGGAAGCAAATATTCAAAATCATCTAATTTTCCATGTTAAATGCCTAAATGTAATATGTAACGGATTTCGAGTGCCACCCGATTGAGGTACTACGTTGAAAATTGAAATACGTTTCGACAAAAAAAAAAAAAAAAATAGAAAATAAATTTATGTTTATATTTTTTTATATATAAGTATTTTAATAATAACAATTTATAATATTTAGCAACTAACAAGAGACCTGTCTATAATGCGGTTAACCGATAAATAAAAAAGGGTTTTGCTTTCGGTTCCGGTTTTGTATCTGTTTCGAATTTCGGTACAGGTTTCGGTTCTCATTTTTTTTTCGGTATTTTCCGGTTTCTGTTACCATCCCTGCTAAAAATTATATGTCTCAAACTTATTCATTGGAATTATTTAGTTCATTCTTCTTGCACATATTTTTGTCATTTTACGTACAAATTTAGATCCGTACATCGTAAACCTGTCGAAATTATCTTACATGTACAACAATGTACAGCATTTGCATAAAATCGTCGTATAATGTATTAATGGATTAATTTGGTACCGATTTCTGATCTTTTAATGACGATTTTTTTACCTTTAGTGATGATTTCAAATAAAAATACATATAAAAATCTATGAAATTGGCCCATAGTCATTCAATTTCCATCCAAAGGAGCATTTTTGTTACATTTAAAGAAGACGAGGTATCCACAGGAAGGTATCAAAATATTTTGACTAATACATCGACGTATTGTAAATTTTTAAACAAATACAAAACACTATATTAAATACCTAACTTTAAAACATAAAAATGTTACAAGACTATGAGATAAGTTATTTCTTCATTGTGTGTTCTTCTTGTTATCTTAATTTTGAATTAAGAGAGCTGGCGCAATTTTCGCATATAGTTAGTAGGTTATAAGTTAATATGTAAATCTGATGAACCGTTGCTCAAGTAGGACGGAAACACTTTGTAATGTAACACTTGTTACGCAAATCCTGATTTTTGTAAGTTATATGTAATGATGTTAATCTCACATGAAGATATTTCTACACGTCTTCATGCAATAGGATAAAAAACTGCTTCTCTCATTTAGAAAACAGATATACGTAGATCTTCATAACGCAAGACGATTTAGAAATGAGTTCGTATGTTATAATTATAACATAATACTGTACTTAAATAACGGATACTTAGCTATCAGTAAATATATATTATTGCCATTGGTAGCTGAACTGATTTATGTAATATTATTGGCTTTGCGTTTTTTACCTCCCGCTACCCTAGGTAAGGGAGGTATAGGGATCGTGTTAAAAATCGCATATAGAGATTTTAGTGAATAAGCACGTTTTGATGTCCCCAGAATCCGATTTTAACATTTTTACAATGATGTCTGTGGGTATGTATGTGTGTGTGTGTATGTGTGTATGTGTGTATGTGTGTATGTGTGTGTGGATCCTGTGGACACGATTACTCAAATACTATCAATCAGAAAATTTTGAAATTTTGTATACCCATTCTACACTAATATGGAAAGAGCTCATTAGTTTTCATTGTATATCGGATAACCGGAAATATCACTTATACAAGTTTTTAACAGTTTTTCTTGAAAAAAATACATTGAATATAATTTTTCAGCAACTTTTACTAATAATAATGAAATATAATGGTACAATCTTCAATTCTACGATAATAGCATTTAGTAAATATCTCTAAATAACTTTAAATATAAATTTATAATATAATTTATTTTCATATATCATTTTGCCTATGTCTCAAACAAAAACAACATTTCAATAACAATTTTGACATATTTAAACAAATGTCACTGTCAGGATGCAATATATTAAAATTAATAATGAAACCGTATTAAGGAGAATGTAGTAATAATATATGTATTTGAATCTAATAAAATTAAGGTTTGTAAAAATAATATATTTTCAATCATACATAAATATTAGAAGTACTATTGATTTGCTTCATTATCTTCTAGAATACAAATTTGAAAAGATGTCAAAATGCGAGTACTATTTTGATTTTTGTTAAGTGTTTCTATTAGTTTTATCAATATTTGTAAATTTATTTTGTATATGATATATTTGTTAAATGTAAAATAAAAATTATTATGAATGAATGTAAAAATATTTGAACATAATGATTACTTTATTTATAGTGCATGGTTAAATATCCAGCGGGAGGTTTTGGGCTGGCCACATCAGATTTTTTATATAGTGTGTTCAGCTAAAACCTAATTCGAAGTAGGCTATGAACTCAGAAACGTATGTCTGATTACTATTCAGTTCAAAAGTGAAGTTGTTAAAAATTGATCGTGAAATGTAATTTTAAGGAGAAAAGATAATAAAGTAGGATACAGAATATTGCCATGCACCATTTTCTAATTTATTTTTATTTCTAAAATAAGATTTCTTTAGATAACATTTTTGACAACATCTAATTAAATACTTTCAAATTGATATCCGTTTTTTTTTGTTCATAGCCTACTCCGAATTAGGATTTTTTTGAACACACTCTAGTATCCGGTCAGTTTCGATTTCGGTAAAAAAATATCTGGATAATTGAATGATAAACAATTCGGATCTCGGATCTAGATCTCAGTATCGGATCTAGGATCCGGATTAAAGTGTCGGACCCGGATTAAAGTGTCGTATCCTGGGTCCGGATCTAAGTATCGAACTTCAGATTTGAATCTGAGAACCGGGTCTTAGAATTGAACAACTCTGATAATTCTCCATGCATTTTGGTTCGATGTAGTTTTAAATTGGTAGTAGATAATTTATTAGGGATTTTATAGAACATTTTAATAGATTTTTGCCTTCGGATCCGAAACGAAGCATCGAATTCAGAATTTTGATCTCGAAATTTATAATATGAGACATGGACATTTATATTTTTCAGAAGTTTTGAGAGTTCCACATGTTCGAGGTTTGATGCATTAATAGTTATTTACGACACAAGTACATAAAGCTAGATTTTAGTCACGAATGGATCAGAATTACCCTTGTGTTACGTTTGTGTATTGTACAATATATTATCTACGACAGAATCTAAAAATCCAAGAAATATAAAAAAATATTTTTAATTAAGATAATATTAAATGTAAAGTTTGCCTTGATAACAAAATATTCACTAGTTTTTAATCACTTTTTGCTCGGCAACCCGTGACTAATGAAACCTTGTTACCAAATAACAGTTTTACAAACTTAAAACTAACACTAATCCTCAATATATATATTTTTTAAACGACTGTATATACTTTATGAATATATATTTAAATAAAAAGGAAATTCAGTCATATAATGTAAATGTTTTATTTTCTTTGTCTACGTTTCGGAAACTATTTTTCCTTCATCAGGACACTACAATAATTATATAAAATACAATAATTCCTGTTATAATTTTTTGTAAGTATTATAGTTACCCTTTATGTATTTGATTATTGTAATTTCCTTTTTATTTAAATATATATTACTAATCCTCAATTTTATGCACTACTGTAGATAAAAATTAATTTATATTTATTATTTTAGTGTGAGCATATTATTGCAAAATAATAAGATACCTATAATATTAAAAGGCACTTAACAATAGATGACGGATTCGATAAAGGTATGGCCAGTGGAAATTTTGACTTTTTAAATGATTCTTTAAATGAAGGTGACGATTTTGAAATGGTCTATTAGAAAAAAAATGAGAATTAAAATAAAAGTAAATAAGGTACAATAAGATGGTAACACTTGGTAAAACAGTTAAAAAAAAATAACACTTGACATGTCTCACAAGATTTCAGTCTCTGAATCAACCTCTCGGTCATTTATCAAAGACTGGCTAACTCAGCCAGAACCACAGAATAAGAGCGAAACGCGTTTGAAACATGTCAGGTGTTATGTCGTTTATGAATGTGGCTGAGGTGAAAGAAGTGTGCATGGATAGGAATGTGTGGCGAAGGATGATTGTTGCGTAACTATTATTGTGGTCCGGATGCGGTTATTTGTATGAATGTTATGATGATTTTAGACAAGGCGAAAGAAGAATGTTATTAAAGAGTTAAGTGATTCAGTGGAGCTCTTACTTTCATCCATTTTCTTATTGTTTTCGGGTTTTCGCTAACCCACTAAGTGGGAAACGCGTGATTTTATGTATGTATGTATGTATGTATGTAGAATTATATATACCCAAGTATTCTGAAGTTTTTGCTGAACACTTCGTGTCAGCAAACAAATTGCAAATAGTATTGTAGTAAGAAGTTGGAGAAAACTGTTAGTTTTTATTGTGTTCACAGAAAAATTCAAACTGTTTGATTTGCAACTAGTTTGAAACCGGGCATGCGCAAAGGATATCAAACTCCAACTGTTTGAAATCGTTGTATGAACAAAGCTATTATAACATAACACACTCAGCCACGTGACCCCAAGAATAGAACTGCCAATATTAGACGATACCTATCTAGGAATTAATCGTGCTCATCCATCTTTGTAGACTGTATAGATCATATTCGATAAGACTATAGCGATGTTTAAATATTTGTTTTCACTTTTCGAGCAATTTGTGAATTGTCAATCTGCTCTTGAACTGCTGCATGAAATTACAGATAAATCAAAATGCAGAGGACACTTGGTGAAGCAAAAGAGACCTGATAATTGTCGAGATGATATATAGCGACAGAAGTCATTAATGAGTTATTACAATGTCAAAAATCCAACTCGTTACCATTTATCTTACGCGGTCAGTCAGTCAGTACAATTACCAAATATAAAAACTTTATTAATCCGTTTGCCGGTCAAACAACCAGCGAAAGAATTTTCTGTTACATTTGTCTCGATAGGCGTTTATCTGCTATCAGCCTATCAGCGGTTTAGAATTCGTTTGAGTGAATAAACAAATACTAGGGCGATGGTGATGTCGAATTTAACACGATGTACTCGAAAAATGATTAATGGTTGTACTGTTCAATTAATTTCAATTAGAAAAGTTGTTTTGTCTTTTTCTCTTTGTTAGTTGATGGAACACACGTTACGTTATGATGTAAACCTGTGTTTTGTTACTTTTATCGCACTCTATGCATATCGTAAAATGTATGAGTTTACAAACATTCAAATCAAACTGTGACATTACATACCGGCAAATTAAGACAATAACAATAAATCTGTAATCTGCTATGATTATTTCATGAGTATTTAAGGTCTCGTATTTATCCGGGAGAGCCACATCCTAGAGATGGCAGCACTAATGAACGACTTATAGGGAAAACATTATATTTTACTTTTGTGGTAATTGTATTTTGATGCTTTGTTTTGAGGATATTTTGCCATTTTTTAATTGAAATCAAATATGTTTATCACAATGTCAAATATATATATATTTATTTAAATGATGCAGTGCGGCCTATGGTCGAAGGAGAAGTAGTATATAAAGGTAAAATAAGATTCAAAATTGAGGTTATCTGCATGTTAACTACTTATTTAATTATTTTTAGCTGGTCATATTATCTTGTGCGGATATAAGACAGATAAACAGAATAATATAGTAATAAATGAACTGTGTGTTCAAATATCTAATTTTAAAGGGACTCTTCACTCAATCGTAATAACTTAAATACAAATGCACATCAATTTCTTTGTTTTGCACGTCTTCCTCTTGCTCAATTTCTGGTATTTTTATAATTTCTTCTTCTTCTCTGTCTTTCCTATAAACAATTTAAAATAAATATATAATATTAAAGAATAATAGTTACTACTTACAGGTAACGTCTCTCTATTTTTTTTTTCTGTAAAGGGCTTTTGTCGAATTTTCTTTACGGTAATTTTTGGCTTGGTATATCATTTTTTTTAATATATTTTTTTAATGACTACAAAAACAATCTAATAATGTTTTGAAGCATAAATATTTTATAAATACTTACATGGAATAAAATCGCTTAAGTAAAAACGTTGTGAACAAACGTTCATGAACGGTGATATGTCCTTTCCGATTTTTAACGTGATTTTCCACTTATTTTTTAATATTTCTCTTTTTGGGAAATAATGAACTGATATGTCAGCACTTGCATAATTATTGCACTGCGGTACAGAACAATATCTCTTCGATTTGTTGGTCATTTTATGTTGTTGTTTACTTATTACCCTATATGACAGCACAACGTTTTCCCTACTACTTATATGTTTGATTTTGCCACCAGATGTCAGACACTTTGTTGGCTCTTGCCAATACGTAGATGGATTGAAAAATTCGAGGCTTAATACAGAGAGGGCAGCACTAAAGAATATTTTTTTGTGAGGTTATGTGAACTGGAATAATTTCTTATGGGAATGAAAACTGCAGTTGCAAAAAATATTTCAAACAAAATTAGCATTTATATTAAAGGAACAGTAAGATTATTTTATTCACAATCGGTTAGTAATATGGCGATTTCCGACTTTTAAAAAGTTGAAAGTTATAGTTATGGTCAACCTCATTTTCCAAGAGGTCGGAAAGTATAACGTGAGTAGAGCTGAGGTTGGAAAGTGTCAACTTTGAGAGCTATACTTTCCAACCTGTCACATCCCAACTTCGGGGCTATTTCCTATTCCCACCCTAAGAGATCAGTGACTTGTAAACAACGCATCTTTAGATTTTACATGTAAACAGACGAATGTAATTGTAAATAATATAAATAAGTGTAGATATATGAGAAATCAAAATTTAAGGTTAAATAACATACTGAACTGACACTTCATGTGACAAATGAACAAGCTCAAACCATTCGTTTATTTATGTTAGGTTATTATATTTATTTATGTATTAAGAGCGTAAGGACTAAGGAGGTTTTTATGACCTGCGGCGGGATTTTGAGTCCGAGGCGTAAGCCGAGGGATAAAAACACGTCAAAGGCCATAAAAGCAAGTTAGGCTCGTGGTGTGGTACATACAACACTTTATGCACGGACAAAAATTGTAACGAAAAGAATTTGTCCTCGTACATCCAGTATCTAGTGTTGCTATGACAGCGGAAAACAACAGTTTATTGTTTGTTTATTAGTTCTGTCATTTGAGTTTTATTTTGTGTATCTCCGTGCTTTCCATATAAATATCACAAAATTAATTTTCATTTTTCATTAAAGAATATAAAAATTTTCGATTTGTAATAAAAACTTTTCGTGTTGCCTGTTTAAATTGTTTATATTGTAGGTTATAATTTGGTTTGACGTTTCATTATAGCCCGGCGGCCTATAATAAGGCCCGCGGGCTATAAAATAACGTTTATGTCAAACAAATTCGTGTATAATAGTCAAATTATGATACGTCCGTGCTTAAATCATTTGGAGGTCTCGTGGCCGCGTGCCTATAAGTGTCTGGTCACGAACTTAGAGAACCGGGTTCGATCCTGATGCCACATATTTCCCTGTGGTGCTCTCTCCACGCCAGCAATGAGTGCCCGTGAGATGACGCCTGGTAAACGTCCGCACGATAAACATATGTCATCATTATTACCGATATCTGTGACAAAGCAGATTGGAACACTCAAAAATGGGTAATATGCCGTGATGATATATTTATAGATTTATTTAATTACTCATTATTAATTTCCGATTGTGAATAAAAGAGTATACAAACCTCAGTGAAAAGTTTTATTATGTCTCAGGCTATACCAAACCTCAGCGCTTCGCGCCTTGGATAGCTATCCTCGCCTTCCACAATAATGAAACACTTTCTACCTCGGTTAGTAATATACTATTACTATACGGAGTGGGCAGGGAATCCATTCAATGCAGGTCTTCATTTCAACAGAGCGGCACAAATGATGGCACGTTGGCATTTCATGTAAAAGCAAGCAGTAACAGATATGTGCCGCCTTGTCATAATAGGATTTCCACCGTAATCAAATATAGTAAAAGTTTATTGAAATATGAAAGATAAATAAGATCTATAAGTATGCATTCCTATTTTGTGAACTCCGCCTCTACTAACAATATACAGTGTGAACACTGAAAACCGTGACATAGGCGTTTAACATGGGAAAACAGTTTTTTTTCAAATATTATCTGTCCCGTAAGACTATAGTGGGAGTTTTTGATATGGTGAGAAAGATTATTTAATTTGGCATCGAAGAGTATCTAAATACTCCCAATTTAATGCCTTATTATTGAAATATTTACGAAAATATAATCCTACTTGACAGTTATTACTTACAATTCGGTAATCATGGAAATGTATTCGGTAGCTGACTTGGTTAAATCAGGGCTCCATGATAATTTTTCACTGATTCAAATATCCCTCCCGGTTTAAGTCAATATTTTTATTATTTTTAAATTTATTTTGTACAATGTATTATTAAATAAATTACAAAATTAAAACGTAATAGTATTAAGCAAAAAACAAAAAGTAATCACTAATAAATAAACCTTCACACAGTTGTTAGACGTGTTAGAATTAGTATAATTAAATTTTACAATCAAGGGATGAGTTTACGAGAAATTCGAGACTTTTTTGCTAGGATATATCGTGATAGACAAATTGCATCCCATGAACGAACTAGACGAATCATAACTATAATCATAGGGTAACCTTGAGGAACAGGGTTTTTTTTTGGAAAAATATTATTCCGTTACTTTTGAAGTGAAAAATTATTTATTGACATAAAAATGTAGTGAAATGTATGCCATTTAAGTTATGTTTGGAAAATAATGTCTGAGAGATGTTGAACACTATCATTGATGCAGTCTTTGTCATTCAAAATATCTGATGTGGACACCACATGACTTCCTTGTACGCCAGTTACACTAAATGTACATATTTTGTTAATAATTAAAATATGTATTATAACAGGCCCATCATAAAATTGCACGTATTTGACATAATTTAACATTGACATTAAATTCTTTAATTTTTGTTATTTTTTTGTCCTAATTCATAACAAACTTAATTACAGTAATCAAAAAGTACATAATTTTTAAATTTACATATATCGCTTATACAAAAAGCTAATTTAATCATACTTGATGTTTTCGACGCAGAATTTAATTCTCTAAAACTTTTATTTGAAGCATTTATTATTAAAATCAAAACAACAACATTTTTTTCAAGAAAAACTGATAACAGCTTCAAGTAAAGTACCACTTCCGGTTATACTATTTTAACCAAAATCTATTAAGTTATTCCCATTGATATAAAAGTATTATGTACCAAATTTGAAAAGTTTCGGATTATATTTTAATATAGTTTTTCATTAAAATCTGTTATAGGCTTCAAGTAAAGTACCACTGCCGGTTAGACCATTTTAACTAAAATCTATTATGTTATTCCCATTGATATAAAAGTATTATATACGAAATTTGAAAAGTTTCGGATTATATTTTAATATAGTTTTTCATTAAAATCTATTATAGGCTACAAGTAAAGTACCACTTCCGGATAAACCATTTTAACTAAAATCAATTATATTATTCCCATTGATATAAAAGTTATATGCCAAATTTGAAAAGTTTTGGATTATATTTTAATACAGTTTTTCATTAAAATCTATTATAGGCTTCAAGTAAAGTACCACTTCCGAAAGTTATGTAATGACTAAAAAGGGAGGTGCACAACTAGATGTTATAACAGTCCTAAATACAAAATTTTAACTTTCTACGGCTTCCCGTTTTTCAGTTATGCGAGATACGTAAGTACAGACGTCACGACGAAATTAGTCAAAATGGATTCAGGGATGGTCAAAATGGATATTTCCGTTGAAAACTGGAAACCGAAATTTTTCGCGATTACAATACTTCCTTTACTTCGTACAAGGAAGTAAAAAACATTAATCAATTTTCATTAAGTCGAACCGAACCTGAACCCCGAACAAAACCGCAAATTTTATTAATTCTTGAACCACCGCACCCGAACCCATTTTTCAAAAAACAAATTAACCTTAAGCTGAACCGAACCCAATTTTTGGCAGGTTCGATGTCCTAGTATAAAGCAAAAACTAAGTTATCCATCATTCTAAAAGCTATTTTAAAAGATACAACATTTTACTATCAATAAATCATTTTCTGATTAACAGTTGATAAAAATAACAAGAAATTTTAATTTATCCCCTATGGTTTGTGAAGTATAAGTGCTAATTTTTACCTAGTGCACATTCATATTATTACCACCCTCGCATAAAAATTATCTACACTTTCGATCTGACATAGGGGTAGGTAAATAGCGGAGAACAGTCGTTAAAACATTATAATACCCTATTTATGCCATATATGAAATATAGCTAAAGTTATTGTTTGACGAATAAGTGAATTCATTTATATTCAAGACATTTAAGGCGTTGGATTTTCAGACACGTATTATATCAAACATTTCCGTTCGGTACTTATAAGTAAGCGAACGCCAATACCGCAAAAATGTTTACTGAATATGTATGTATACTTATAGAACAGCCTGAATAAAAATATTATTCACTGCACCTCGGCCGTACGCCTGTTACGTGTGCAGTTGAAAGAATTAATTTAAGTTTTTATTTATGTACATTTTAGAAAAAAATATTTCTATTTGTTTTTATATCATTAATACTACAAAATAAAGTTATTTTCTGCTTAAAATTTTATTTATGTCACTATTAGCTTACTCTAAAACACCGTGTCATCTAACCTAGCATAATCGAGATAGATGGCATTTTATATAATTTTCATTTCTTTCTTTTTACATGTAGCTAAGAGAGGTATTGGATTCCTGATAAGAATCACATATCTAGATTTTAATGTGTGTGTGGATGTGTGTGGGGATATGTGTGTGGATGTGTGTGTATGTGTAGGTATGTGTGGATGTTGGAGGGACGATTACTCAAAAACTATAAGACTTAAGACCAGTTTAACTATGACTTCCTCAATCTGATATCCATAGGAAGAGCTGAAAAGGTTTTGCTAACAATTGGGCAACCGGAAGTAGTAGTTTCTTAAAAAAAAAATCTTCTAAATATAATTTTTTTAAAATTTTTGTTATTACAAATATTGAAGAACATAAAATTTTCTATCTAATACACTTAAAATTTTTATTATATCTTGTACAGATTTACAGATAAAGATATTATAATACATATATAGTATAATCGGATGTAATACATCGCAGAGGCTAAAGTACACTAAGGAAACCAGTTAACGAATTCGAATGTTTATAACATAGTTTTAGTGACATTCTGAAAGCTTTTTCTGGGAAGTACACTTAATCTTTCTTATTGCTTTATTAATTAAATATTTAAAATTATAGGTAAAATGCATATATCCATCAGAAATACCGCCAATCTTGTTAATGAATTGGAAAAATCTCTGACATTTAGAAACTTCCTCATACAATGAAAAATAGATATAATTAGAATTGTATGTATGTAGAAGACATGTTCAATACAATAAAAAAAACAATATTTGGGTAAAGTTCTGTAATGTTGTTATAAAACGACGGTTCGCTCATACGGTACAAATATGTCATCATCATTACCGATATCTGTGATAAAGCAGATTGTGGCACACTCAGAAATGGGTAATATGCCGTGATGATATATTTATTTTATATTTTATTCGATAGAGAAGCGCAATACAATACTTATATAACATAAAATGGAAATGGCGAGAGGTATTGTGCTGGCCACAACAAATTTTTTATTAAGTCTTTTTAAAACTGAGTAGTTTACCATACTCAATAACAAACTACAAACATTACTGTATCCATATAATATTGTAATATATTTTTCCTGTTATTTTAGGTAAGAATTATTACACTTAAAAAAGGTGTGGCATTTCTCCCGGACTTCTCATATCATCACGGCATATTACCCATTGCTTGGTGTGCCAATCTGGTTGGAACACAAATATTGGTAATGATGATAACATATTCCAACCGTGCGGACGTTTACTAGGCGTCACCTCACGGGCACTCAGCACTCATTGCTGGCGTGTAAAATTCGAAAAAATATAAATTTCGTTGATGCTGGATCTCGTATCATTGGTATAGTTATTGAAAATAGAAGTATTAAAACTCTGCACCCTAACCAAAATATTATAAACAACCCCCGTTTTTGCATTTCTGTTCGTGCTCACTATACAATATTCGCATACACGCGCGCTTAATTATAACGCCCCCTCTCGTCTCTACGTACTGTACTGGGGACTACAGCAATGAATTATACCACACACATACACACACGCATGCACTACATCCTGTCCCGTTACGTCACGCGTGCTACTTCCGCTACAACAGCGACGCACACACACATGTGGCCAACGGTGGAACTAAGGACCAGCCATGGGTTCATGGGTCCGACGGTTTTTATGCTAATACGAGCAAGAATATTATAATAAACTCATTATCAGATGAATGCACTAAGCAAGAGTTCAAATACAACCAAATACGACTACATTGCGAAATGACAAAAACTATTGCAGGAAAGAACTTATCCGAATATCATCTATGCTCAACCTGGCTTCATTCAAATAATCAAACTCTCTCTTATTTGAATTTTTCTCTAAATCGAATTATTTTTTGACATGTTCCACTGTACATGCTTTCATATGTAAAAAATCTGTTGTGGCCAGCAAAAGACCTCTCGCCATTTCCATATTAGGCTATATAAGTATTGTATTGCACTTAGCTTTCGAACCGTCGTTTTATAACAAAATCTTACAGAACATTACCCAAATATTGTTTTTTTATTATAGTTAACATGTCTTCTGCACACATATAATTCTAATTATATCTGTTTTTTCTAAATGTCAAAGCATGCCAAAGATTGTTCCAATTCATTAACCAGATTGGCGGTATTTCTGCTGGATATATGCATTTTACCACAAATTTACCTAAAATTTCAAATATTTAATTAATAAAACAATAAGAAAAGTTAAATATACTTCCCAGAAAAAGCTATCAGAATGTCACAAACTGTTAATATTTGACAATGACATGTGTCATGTTATAAACATTGGAATTTGTCAACTGGTTTCCTTAGTGCCTTGGCCTCTGCGATTAGTTTACTCTATAAATTATAGAGTCTTTATTTCTAAATCTATACAAGATATAATAAAATTTTTAAGTGTATTAGATGGAGAATTGTATGTTCTTCAATATTTAATAAAAAAAAACTCCCAAAAAATTATATTTAGAAGATTTTTTCTAAGAAACTACTACTTCCGGTTGTTCAATTGTTACCAAAACCTTTTCAGCTCTTCCCAGGAATGTCAGATTGAGGAAACTGAAGTTAAATATTTTTTAAGTCTTATAGTTTTAGAGGAATCGTGACTACAACATCCAGACATACATACATACATACATACACACACACACACACACACATACACACATCCACACACACACACAGACATCATTTTAAAAATGTTATAATCGGATTGTAGGGACCTTAAATCGTGCTTATTCAATAAAATCTGGATATGCGAATTTTAGCATGAATCCAATACCTCTCTTAGCGAGAGGTAAAAATATTCTTTAAATTGTATTTATTAATTCGAAATTTCCTTTAATCAAATCAAATTTTAGGCATTTGCCATCAAGTTCAGTGAAATTCGCCTCTCTATAAATCGAATTTAGATTTAGATAACTGAAATAGTTTTGTTTGGGACACTCGGCATAATGTTTCAATTTGTATATTTACTAGATATATGTACATCTCATTTTTCTGAGAATATTTTTTTTTTTATAAGGGTGTTAAAGGTGAACATAAGGATTTAAAATGGGATTTAAGTTTTAAACAATTTACTGATCTATTCATTTTACGGCAAAACCTGTAGAGTGCAAAGTTGTTTATAATTAAAAGTTTCACATAAAACTATTTTTGCATTTTTATTGTTTCTAGTTTTTCACAATTTTAAAAAGAAATTTTAAAATATCTGTTACTTTGTAGCAATAGACGTGACATTTGCTTTCGTTTTTCTGGTTTTCAGAATTTATTTATGTCAAACATCAATCTGACTTATGGAAAATAATTCCCGTATTCTTCAATAACTATTTCCATCATAAATCATAATAGATAAGTCAGTTTGGACAATTCTTAAATTTAGCTATTTTCTAGCTAGGCAACAGTTTAATAAGAATCGGTGGTGAAATCGGCCGAAAGTAACCTCCTAGCTAAGTAACAAAGCGGTCACAAACAACTTATTTCCAATTTCATTCGCCATTTTATGTGCAATTTGAAATTCGCGAGGCTTTAAGATACTCTTCTTAAATTTAAATTTCAAACTTAAAACTTAAACTTAATTGCGTAGGTAGGAGGACTGAAGCTTTGCTAGTGACTATGTATGTATCAAATCATATGGTCATTTATTTCATTAAAAGGTGAAGTAACACTTTTTTGGTGATTCTCGAATTTATTGAAATATTTAAATACGAATCATTAATACAAAGAGAAAAAATCTGATGTGGCCAACACAAAACCTCCCGCTATTTAATTTTAACATACTTTCATACGTACATAAAATCACGCGAATCCCACTTAGGGGGTTAGCAAATACCCGGAAACAATAGTAACAATAAGAAAAGGGATAAGAGTAAGAGATCAGCTGACTCACTTCATTCTTTAACAACATTCTTCTTTCGCCTTGTCCACAATCATCATAGCATTCATACATAAGAACATATTAGAGTGACCGATTTTCGGTAGCGAATAACCCCATCCGGACCACAATAATAGTTACGCAACAATCTTCCTTCGCCACACTTTCCTATCCATTTTTATTAATTTAAATACATACTTACGTATTTACTAACGCTGCAAACTGTTCCAATGCATAAAACTATTGATTTATTTACTATTTTCTTTTTAAAATATCACTATTATTAATTTGAAGTGATTAGTTTTTTGACAGTGACATTTACTGTAAGTTACATTCATTTGAAATATGAACTGTGTAACAAAGGAATTGTGTTTATCTTAGGCTTCGGGACTAATAAAAAAAAATATTTTTAAATTTATCTGCAAAATATATAGAAAAAGTATTAATGTATTCCTGTAGAAAATTCAATAATCTTTAATTTTTATAAGACATAAAATGCGAAAAAATGGCATTTAATGATATTTTTTGAAGAAAAACCATTATGAGCTTCAGGTAAAGTGCCATTTCCGGATATCCAATTTACACCAAAATCTAATGGCTTCTTTTCATATTAGAATAGGGTATAAATACAAGGTTTCAGAATTTTCTGAATGATAGTATTTGAGTTAGAGCGAAGACAAAATCCCTACACATACACACACACACACACATACATACATACACACATACATACACACACATACACACATACATACACACACATACACACATACAGACATCATCATGAAAATGTTAAAATTGGATTCTAGGGACCTTAAAACGGTCATTTACTAAAATCTCGATATGTGATTTTTAACACGATCCCTATACCTCCCTTACCAAGGGTAGCGGGAGGTAAAAAAATGATGCAGTTGCAATACAATTCTGGGGATCTTTTCATTCCACAATTTATACAACCCCAGGTGAAAGCGGAATTATTATTTGACATGTCATTTTGACAATAAATACAAATAATAAGATGAGTGATTGAAATGCTTTAGAGTTTAGATTATTGATCTATGAGTAATGTAAAATATAGAAGTACGTGGATATGGGAAAAACCAATCATTTTAATAAAAAATTGTAAATGTAGTCAAATTTAAGTTTTTAAATGTCAGTGTCAACAACAGGAAATAAATTTTTGTACCAGTGTTACTAATTTCTTGTAATTTTTGTTATTGCCAACTGAATCAGTTTTTACCTCCCGCTATCCTTGACTAGAGAGGAAAAAACTGATCGTGCTAAAATCGCATATCGAGATTTTAGTAAATGACTACGTTTTAAGGTCCCTGGAATCCAATTTTAATATTTTCACGATGATGTTTGTATGTGTGTATATATATGTGTGTGTATGTGTGCGTGTGTGTGTATGTGTGCGTGTGTGTGAATGGATTTTGTCTTCGCTCTAACTCAAATACTATCATTCAGAAAATTCAGAAACCTTGTATTTCCACCCTATTCTAATATAGAAAGAAACCGTTTGATTTTGATGTGAATCGGAGAACCGGAAATGCCACTTTACTTGAAGCTCATAATGGTTTTTCTTCAAAAAATACCATTGAATGCCATTTTTGCGTATTTTATGTCATTATGAAAATTAAAGTTTATTGAATTTTCTACAGATATACATTAATACTTTTTCTATAAATTTTACAGATACATTTAAAAATTATTTTTTTTATGAATCCCGAAGCCTAAGATAAACATAATTCGTTTGTTACACAGTTCATATTTCAAATGAATGTAACCGACAGGTAAATGTCACTGTCATAAAACTAATCACTTCAAATTAATTATAGTGACATTATAAAAAGAAAATAGTAAATAAAACAATAGTTTTATGCAATGGAACATAATATAATTTGCAGCATTAAATTATTCTTCAATGTAAATAAGTGTAAAGTGATGTCATACACAATGAAAAAGAATTACTTACAATCTAATTATTCAATGGATAACTTAATACTCGAAAGAGTAAAACTATATAAGGACCTGGGAGTTTGGTTTGATGAAAAATTAACATTTTCACATCATATACATATTACCATCAAAAGTTCATATAAATCTCTTGGATTTATTATTCGCTGTTCCAAACATTTTCACAAACTATCCACTCTCATCTCCTTGTTTAATTCATTTGTTCGCTGTAAAGTAGAATATTGTAACCTAATCTGGTATCCAATATATAAAAATCATGTACACGCCATTGAGGTTATTCAAAAAAAATTTGTTAAATTTTGCTGGCGTAAAACCAATGGATTTCCTACAATTATTGATAATTATTCTTACATTATGTATTAGCAGAATTTGGAATTACATCTTTGGAAAATCGCCATAAAGTACAGTCGGCCATTTTTCTATATAAGCTTGTCAACAATATCGTTGATGACATCAACTTACTGGCTCGTGTTAATTTCTTTGTACCTAGAATTAACTCTAGGCATCGAATCCTGTTCAAGTCTACAATGGCTAAATGTAATTATGAACTAAAATCACCGATCCGTCGCCTATGTATTTATTTAATACAATTCCTTCGCCACATAATTCCATTGATTTATTTTCAAATTCATTAAGTATATTCAAAAACTTACTAACTTGTTACTTTTTGTATAACTGAATTTCTCACTAGTGTCTCATTATATACTAACAATGTAAACAATAATCTATCGCTGTTTGTGTATATATTTGTAACTTTATTGCTACTACTCCTCGATAAACTTTGTATTTAATTTGTAATAATTTTTCTAACCCTCAGTAATTGGGACTTTGTCCTGTTGAGTGGTTTCAAATAAATAAATAAATAAATAAATAAATAGGTAGGTATGTATTTTTTTTGGTCACTCTGTAGCAGTAAGAGAGTAAAATTGTATCGTATGTATTTGAACTTTGCAAAAATTGTAGTCATTATGAACGTATTTGTGAAATACTTGACAATGCAACTTTAAGATTTTCTTATACAGCATGTCGACATCCCTGCTCTCAGAACCATACATCTTGAGATGCAATCTTGATACTTAAGAAAAAAATGCAATCTTTATTCTTTGAAATGTCGTAATAGTACAACGCTGAAAAAATCCGTACACTTTTTAAAATCTTATTTCTCATTTGGACGTTATCTATAAATAACGATTTCTTCGTTCGTTTTTCGTGAATTTTTTGCTCGTCCCGGAGGAAGAAGACAGCGACAGTTGCGCAAAGTTTTACATAAAGATAAGTGTTATAACGGCAAAAACTAGCGCTGGGCAAACAGAAGAAAAAGTCCGCAGACAAAAAACACCTTCAGGGCATTTGCATGCAGGCTATAAATACAAAGAACGTGTAGTGCAGCACAGTAGCTCCTGGCCCTGGCTGGCCTGCAGAATAAGATCGGGCAGTCAGGATTTTTGCTACGTGCTTGTGATACAAGCTTATCATAAAGCTGACAATGTATGCTGGATCGCAAAAAATACCTTCTTATCCATCACTACATTTTGAATGAGTGTTATTATCTGCAACATTCTAATGGTGAAAATTTTAACTATGAATTCTTACAGCAGTGTTTATAATAACACAGATAGGTAAATTCAGTTTGAACCAGGTTTACGTAGTCTGGGATTAAACTGGGATTAATATATGTAGTCTATGCGTGACTGACATTTTTAAATCAATATCATGTTTATTATATTACTGAATATTCTTGTCTAATTTAATTCGATTTTTACCTTCCGTCACTTTTAGGTAAGGAAGGTATTGTCTTTGGTCAAAAAATTCGGTGGTGAGTTTTTAATGAATAAGCACGTTTTAGGGTCCCTACAATACGAATTTACTATTTTTAAGATAATGTCTGTATGTATGTATGTATGTATGTATGTATGTATGTATGTATGTATGTATGTATGTATGTATGTATGTATGTATGTATGTATGTATGTATGTATGTATGTGTGTGTCAGTGTGTGCGTGTGTGTGTGTGTATGTGTGTCCGAGTGTGACAATAACTCCAATACTACAATTCTAAAAATTATAATTCTTTCGGATTCCTCTTCTGTACATCCATATGAAGAGTTGATTAGATTTTGGTTATAATTTATCCACCGGAAGTACCCTTATTTGAAGTTTTTAACAGTTTTTCTAAAAAAACGCAGTTAAATATTATTTTTTGACATTTTGTTATTATATATATTAAAGAAAATACTATTCTCTATACAGTTTGATTATACATTTTCCTTCATATTCAATAGATTTAGATTTAAAGCAATATAAAGAAATTAATTATCAAAAATTAGTCAGCTTTGCTATTTATCATGGAAACAGCTGCTCATTTAAAAAATTCAAATTGACAGATGTCTGTTGCAAGTGCAAAACCAAATATGGAAAGTATGGGATCAAATATTAGTATGTCATAGTGTTCCTCGTAAGTGACATGCAGTGAAAGGCTAAAGAGAAGATGGAAGGACTGTATCGCAGAAGACTTGAGAAAGGAAGGAATGTGTGAAGAAAATGCGTTGAACAGGAATGAGTGGAAGAGAATACAGCGACCTCTAATAAAATAGGGGATAGCTGAAGAAGAAAGAAGGGAGTGTCCAGTGCATTTTACGTAGTGTTTGTTTATGTCATAATTTTATTGGATTTATAGAACCTTTTCAAATGAACTTTTGGTATGGAATTTGTAAAAAATAGTATGTGTTCGTGTTGGATTTTACATGATATTATATAGAAACTGTTCCACGGTACTTTTGGTATGGGATTTGTACAAAATACATCGAATTGACGGAAGGTCTTGTGCTGCCCATAACAGATTTTTTACCTAACGCTACCCTAGGTAAGGGAGGTACAGGGATCGTGTTAAAATTCGCAGAATTTAGTGAATAAGCACGTTTTGATGTCCCCAGAATCCGATTTTAACATTTTTACAATGATGCTGTGACTATGCATGTGTGTATGTGTGAGTATGTGTGTATGGATCCTGTGGATACGATTATTCGAATAATATCAATAAGAAAATTTTAAAATTTTGTATACCCATTCTGTACTAATGTGGGAAGAGCTCATTAGTTTTCAGTGTATATAGATAACTGGAAGTATCACTTATACAAGCTTTTAACATTTTTTCTTGTAAAAAATACATTGAATATAATTTTTCAGCAACTTTTACTAATAAAAATTGAATATAATGGTACAATCCTTAATTATAAGATAATAGCATTTAGTAAATAACCTTAAGTAACTTTAAATATAAATTTATAAAATAATTTTATACATCATCTTGCATTTGTTTTAAACTTATGAAGATAATAAAATTATTTGAAATACACTAAATAAGGAAATTATTAATGAAATTAACTAATTTATTATTTTTAATTGTTCTTCAGTTGTTTCATTGTAACAACCATTGTTTCAAACCTAAAAACTCAATAATTGTTGCATTTTTGCGGTTTGAAACAGATGTACAGACATATTGTACATCGTTAGAATAGAATGCTAAGAAATCTCTTTTCAATTGTGTAACTTAGTTTGACGATGATGTCTGTATGTATGTATGTATGTATGTATGTATGTATGTATGTATGTATGTATGTATGTATGTATGTATGTAATGTATGTAATGTATGTGTGTGTGTGTGTGTGTTTGTGCTGGCGTGCGTGCGTGTGCGTGCGTGTGTGTGCGTGTATGTGTAAAACGCAGTTAAATATTTTTTGACATTTTATGTGATTAACATTATGAAAGAATATCTTATTGTCTATATGGTTTGATTTTACATTTTCTCTCATATTCATTAGATATAGAGTTAAAGAATTATGAAGAGATTAACTTTCATAAATCAGCCAGCTTTGCTATAATCAAGGAAACAGCTGATATATTTAAATAATTCTAATTGACAGATATCAATGCCAAGTGTACTTTCGTGTTTTAATTTTATTGTATTTATAAAACTTTTCCAAATAACTTTCGGTATGGAATTTGTAGAAAATAGCAGATGTTGGTGGATAATCTTTTCCAAGGAACTTATGGTATGGGATTTGTACAAAATACATATAATTGACGTAAGGTAATGTGCTGATCACATCAGATTTTTATATATATCGCACCCCGACGAGAATAGTGACACAAGTCAAAATTTAGAAATTTTAAGTTCGTCAGATAAAATTGGTCAAAAATATGCTTCTAATAATCAGGAATAGTGACATAAATCAAGATTATATTTTTCGAGAGATGGAGCTAATGTAAGTAACTTTACATTCGAGAACTGTCTTCTTTAATTTAAGTTTTACGCAAAACTATTTTTTGGACTTGTGTCACTCTTCTCGATATAGTTAATTCCTTGAAACGAAATACATAGTTTTAACAATTCGTACAAAAATATTGAGTCCTTCTTCCTTATACAATCCTGAATATGAGGACATCTAAAATCTCGCCTTATCAACTGTTCCCCTTTAATCTGTCGGTTGTTTCGCGAATCGAGTCAACGTGGATCTCGCATCTCGCTCATCGTCTCCGCTGTTTCACAACATCACGTTCCGATCTTTGCTGTGAATCTGCAATGTTTCAAAACAAACCGTCAACCGTGATGCTGCTACCGTACCGTCTTACCATAGACACTACTCTGTCCAGGAATCACATTCTTACAGATTAACAAATCGGGTGACATATCAAAATGAATCGTAAGATGTAGGATGCATTTTTCCAAGAACTCAAAAGATGCAGTTTGAATTGTTTATCACTTATTTTCTAAATATATTTTTCTGTGGTGCTCTCGGCATGACAGCTTTGAGAGATCGTCAGGTAACGCTTGGTACATGCACTCAACTGTATACATATTTCGTCACCACTAAAATCTGCGAAAAAATGCAGATTGGTAAACCCAGAAATGGGTAATAAACCATAATGATTTAACGAGAAAGAAAATATAAAGAAATGCAGTCAATATAGATGGTGCTTTTATTTTTTGACGAACATTGACGTATTGTAGCCTACTGCTACTTCTTCAGGATGTCTAGCAAGCTTTTTGCCTTCCGTCACCTTTAGGTAAGGAAGGTATTGTCTATGGTCAAAAAATTCGGTGGTGAGTTTTTAATGAATAAGTACGTTTTAGGGTCCCTACAATACGAATTTACTATTTTTAAGATGATGTCTGTATGTATGTATGTGTGTGTGTGTGTGTGTGTGTGTGTGTGTGTGTGTGTGTGTGTGTATGTGTGTCCGTGTGTGACAAATTTTTCTCCGACGATAACTCCAATACTACAATTCTAAAAATTATAATTCTTTCGTATTCCTCTTCTGTACATCTATATGAAGAGTTGATTAAATTTTGGTTATAATTGATCCACCGGAAGTACCCTTATTTGAAGTTTTTAACAGTTTTTCTTAAAAAAACGCAGTTAAATATTATTTTTTGACATTTTGTTATTATATTTATTAAAGAAAATACTCTTCTCTATATGGTTTGATTATTCTTTTTCCTTCATATTCAATAGATGTAGAGTTAAAGCATTATAAAGAAAATAATTTTCAAAAATTAGTCAGCTTTGCTATTTATCATGGAAACAGCTGATACATTCAAAAAATTCTAATTGTGTTGCAAGTGCAAAACCAAATACGGAAAGTATGGGATCAAAAATTAGTATTTCATTGTGATCCTCTCAAGTGACATGCAGTGAAAGGCTAAAGAGAAGATGGAAGGACTGTATCGCAGAAGACTTGAGAAAGGAAGGACTGTGTGAAGAAGATGCGTTGGACAGGTATGAGTGGAAGAGAAGAGGAAACAGCGACCCCTAATAAAATAGGGGAAACCTGAAGCAGTGCATTTTACTTAGTGTATGTTTATGTCATAATTTTATTGGATTTATAGAACCTTTTCAAATGAACTTTTGGTATGAAATTTGTAAAAAATAGTATGTGTTCGTATTCGATTTTACATGATATTATATAGAAACTGTTCCACGGTCCTTTTGGTATGGGATTTGTGCAAAATACATCGAATTGACGGAAGGTCTTGTGCTGGCCACAACAGATTTTTTTAGTAAGCTTTAAAGATGGTAACTTATTTATTAAATTAATTTTTAAATGAAAATTAGATGTTAGTGGATACATCAAAATATATAACATTATTTGAAATATGCTAAACATCAACAGCACGTGAGCAGTTGCGTTCAATTGCAGCGACGTTCGTCAAAAAATAAAAATACCATCTATATTGACCGCATCCCTGTATATTTCCTTTCTCATCAATTCTACCAGTCGCTTAGTAATTTTTCCTAATGATTTAACCCTTGAATTGTGACGTAATGCCATTCATAATCTCACCAAAGTAGAACTTTTTCATATCTTGAATGAGTTTTTATGAGAAGCCTTACCACACAGCTTACTATACTCTTTTTAAATTTTCATTCAACAACAAAATATTTAAAGCAAATGACTTTTCCAAAAGTGAAATCAACAGGGTCACAACATACCACAGATCATCATTGTATACAATGAGCCTGTTTCACTTTTTTAAAAAGAATTTTAAATGAAAGTTTGTGCAATATTTTCCAATAATAATAAAAATTATAGTTACTTTCATAAATAATTAAATAAAAAGATTGGCGCCAGAAATAGTCAAGGAAAGCAACCTCCACTCCTGTGACGTTGGAACACTATAACACATCATTCTTAGCCAATAGGAAAACAGATAACGTTATTTATATAAATAAAAGTAGGCGATAGTTTGTCATATGTTAAACTGTATGTACTCTGACGTCACATTCTGTTTCTGATCACCTGACTTTTTCAAAATATTACACACATTTCAATATTTAATTGTAAAATATCTAATGGATATTTCGTGATATTTTCATATTTGATGCTCTGTAAATAACAATATCTTTTAAAATTTAGTATTTAAAAGTCATATAAAATTTCTTGCAACAGTCCTATTCAACCACGTTATGTTTGGGTAGTTCTTGATATATGTATTTTAAAACAGGGATATCCAACCCGCGAACATTTAAACATGCCGCATATATTTCGGCACCCGCCAAAATATGATTGACCAGGACGAAATAGTTCAACCAATAAGAATCAGAGCCCTAGTGCCGAGTTAACTGCCATAATATTGAATGATGCTGAAATGCAGAGTGGTGTATGTTCAAACTGTCGCATCACTACGAGTACTATCTATCAAACTATTTATTAGCATCGAAAAACATGTTCAGTTAAAAAGTAAACTTTTATTATATCTACTCATTGATAATACGAGACCAGGCTCAAAGTAGTTTGGCCAGGTTACATTTTCAACAAACAAATTATAAAACCTACACAAATGGTATTTCTATAATGGGGAAGTTTAGCATGGTAAAATTTCTACATAACTTACTATTTTCTCACAAATATAACACAAATGACTGGTGAAATTGAAATTAAAAATTAAAATTATTGCTCCATTTATTTATAATTAATATTTTTTGGGTAAACTCTAAGTACGTCACAAGGTAGTTATGCGCAAACTCAGACAGAACGGTGAAATCGAACCATTTGAACGTAGGTCGTAACAACACCTATTATAGCAGCATTAATTCTATTAGGAATTGTATCCACAACCCTTGCACATTCTTTTGTTAGAGTATTGTCTCAAATGTTTTACAAGGTAGGTGTTATTGTACGGATTGGTTTTTTAGAAAATATTTCATATAGCGCCAAAAGTAAAGGGTCTCGGTAGAAGATAAATTTGAACTAAAAGATAACCTTTTAAATGCAGGTCGTACTATTATCACCGGCCATTTGGCCCACAGTTGCTGTAAGTCTATATTTACATAGTCCAAAGAATTTTGTAGAAATTTCTTACCATTTTTGAACTATTATGGGTCTGGGCTCGTGCGAGTTATATTGTACATAAATATTAAAATCTATATGCGGTGATGACAAATTTTTGGTGGGCGATGCAGCCCAGAGGTTCCAAAAGATTATAGAAACCCACGTTCTAGAACAGAATTTACAAATCTACTCTGTCTCATAAAAACCCAAAAGATCTCCGTATACCTTTGGAACGCCTCTCACTTAAGTTGACACACCAAATTTCAACCCCTCATAAATAACACTGCGAATGCTGTTACTTCTATACATAGAGTTGAACTCTCATAATAAAAAAAATTATGACACTACGCACTTATTAAAAACATTTAACTGCGCATGTGCGTGTAAATAATTTTATTCAAAATAATTTCATTGACTTCATTGTGATGTCCCACTTCAGTAGTATCTTCTTTTGGTTCAGTTTCAAACATTGAATTTCTCTCAGAAACGTCCAGTTCATTAACATTATCACTTGCACCAGCCACGCCACAATCATTTAAAGCCCATGGTTGCCATATGATTTTTTTTTAAATAATGCAAACTTTACTAGTAAAGAAGTTGTATCAAATCTAAGTTTTTCTTATAATGTATTTTATATGGGGTAAGTATGAAATAGTAGGGGAAAATTCAATTTAGGTTAGTTGTTAATTTAATTTGAACACTATTGCTGGGTTTAGGCAGCATGTAAATTATGAAATTAAATTAAGCCACTAAATTAAGAAACTAAACTAAAATAACGTTTTTATGCAGTAAATTAAAATTCAGAATTTTATGTTTGACATTTCGTATAATCTAATTTTTATAGGTGAAATTGCGATACATTACATTTATATAGGATAAAAAATAAAGGTAAACAATTTGTTGAATAAGTCCAATTAGTATTCCGTCGCTCTTTTCTGCAGAATGGCGCAGGCGCAAAACTAAGACTTATAAAATTAAACTGAAAGTTAAAAATCTGATGTGGCCAACACAAAACCTACCGCTATTTAATTTTTATTAATTTAAATACATACCTACCTACGTATTTACTAACGACGCTGCAAACTGTTCCATTGCAGAAAACTATTGCTTTATTTACTATTTTCTTTTTAAAATGTAACTATTTTTAATTTGAAGTGATAAGTTTTCTGACAGTGACATTTACTGTCAGTTACATTCATTTGAAAAATGAACTGTGTAACAAAGGAATAGTTTTTATCTTAGGCTTCGCGACTAATAAAAAAAAAAAAATTTTAAATTTATCTGTAAATTATATAGAAAAAGTATTAATGTATTCCATAATGGTATTTTTTGAAGAAAAACCACTATGAGCTTCAGGTAAAGTGCCATTTCCGGTTATCCGATTTACACTAAAATCTAATGGCTTCTTTTCATATTAGAATAAGATAGAAATACAAGGTTTCAGAATTTTCTGAATGATAGTATTTGAGTTAGAGCGAAGACAAAATCCATACACATACATACACACATACACATACACACATACACACACATACACACATACAGACATCATCGTGAAAATGTTAAAAATGGATTCTAGGGACCTTAAAACGTGGTCATTTACTAAAATCTCGATATGAGATTTTTAGCACGATCCCTATACCTCCCTTACCAAGGGTAGCGGGAGGTAAAAATAGCCAACTTCTTAATTTAGTTTCATTAGTTTAATTCTCCAGTTCAGTTGCATAAACGTTGTCATTGATAACAATAGTTTCTACTGGTTTAGTTTAGTTTTACAAATTAATTTTTTAATTTAGTTGCCTGCATAAACCCAGCATATCTATTTCTTAAAATGTTCGAAATTATAATACGTCGTTTTTATAATTGACACTCAAAGCTGGCTACGTTAATCCAGGCTAATTTACTTAAATTCGAACCTTAGTAATACACCGATAATACAAAGTGTTCAAAAAATTGGTAACACTGACACAAAAATTTATATCCTGTTGTTGACATTGATATTTGAAAATTTAAATTTGAGTACATTTACAGTTTTTACCTCCCGCTACCCTTGGTAAGGGAGGTATAGGGATCGTGCTAAAAATCTCATATCGAGATTTTAGTAAATGACCACGTTTTAAGGTCCCTAGAATCCAATTTTAACATTTTCACGATGATGTCTGTATGTGTGTATGTGTGTGTGTATGTATGTATGTGTGTGTGTATGTATGTATGTATGTGTGTGTGTATGTGTAGGGATTTTGTCTTCGCTCTAACTCAAATACTATCATTCAGAAAACTCTGAAACCTTGTATTTTTACCCTATTCTAATAGGAATAGAAGCCATTAGATTTTGGTGTAAATCGGATAAACGGAAATCGTACTTTACTTGAAGCTTATAATGGTTTTTCTTCAAAAAATATCATTAAATTCCATTTTTTCGAATTTTAAGTCTTATGAAAATTAAAGATTATTGAATTTTCTACAGGAATACATTAATACTTTTTCTATATATTTTACAGATAAATTTAAAAATATTTTTTTTTTATTAGTCGCGAAGCCTAAGATAAACACAATAATTCCTTTGTTATACAGTTCATATTTCAAATGAATGTAACTGACAGTAAATGTCACTGTCAGAAAACTAATCACTTCAAATTAATAATAGTGACATTTTAAAAAGAAAATAGTAAATAAAGCAATAGTTTTCTGCAATGGAACAGTTTGCAGCGTTAGTAAATACGTAAGTATGTATTTAAATTAATAAAAATTCAATAGCGGGAGGTTTTGTGTTGGCCACATCAGATTTTTTTTTATTAAAATCGTCCTTTACCTCATCCACATCCTTTTATATCTTAACATTACCTCCAGAGCAATAATGTAAAGTACATTTTTCTATCACTCAAAATGCTAGCTATCAAGCCCCTGACATAACCTCTTTGTATTTAATCTAAAGATCACATGGCAATGTCAATAGTATTTCCGTTTTTGCGTAACGTAGTGCAACTGTAGGATAAAAAGATCCCCAAAATTGTATTGCCAACTACGTCATTTCTTTTTGATCATTCTGTAATACATTATTTAAATTTTCCCTTTAATCCAACCGTGGGAATTGCAAGTATTGTGACAAACCTGAGGCAATTTGCGGTACACCGCACCAAACTGTTCCTTTATATTTTTATATTATAAGCTATTTATTGCGATCCTTTAGGTTTCGTTGTGACAGAGTATAATCAGGTTAACCGAATAAAAACGCTTTATATGTATTTTATTTCTATATTAATATTTCTGTACTAATAACATGTTTATTAAATTCCCCATTTGACTATTTCATCCCTCACAGGTGGGTTAACACTTGTCCTCTCTCCAGGTCACGGTTGGGGCACAGTCCCCCGAGCTGGGGTGATGTATGTGCGAGGGTTGCACCCTCGCTGCCGCAGGCCGCTGCGTTGTGTCCATCAATCACCCCCGGCTGTCACAGGGGCGTACAGCACACCACCCAAAAGGGGTTCGCTACGGTAACCCTTTATTCTAAATTACTTTTGTTCTTTTACTGTCTTCCCGTAATTCACTTATTTTGAGGTTTAAATTCGGGGGCGGCAAATAGGTGATACGGTGGTTGAAAGATGGTTTTGTGGTTGGAAAAATAAATGGGATATTAAAGGGAAGTGGAAATGTTAAAAGTAATAAAATCATAAAAGAGTTTCAAATAAAAGTTACATCCAGAAGATGCCAATGGAAGTGATTTTGTAGATAGAATGGATGAACTTTTGGAAAGAATGGTGTCCTCCACCATAACAAAGAAAAATAAAATGTACACTTTGTACTTAAAGTACTAATCAATAAATAACGATTAAGATAAAAAAAAATAGTTATATTTTATACAAGACGATAAAATTTAATTTTATCGTCTTGTGTAAAATTCTATTTTTTCTATAGCAGATTTTGAAGAGCAAAAATTAGAAAAACCGATTATAAATTAAATTATTTAAGAACAATTTAAAAATCTCAGTAGCATGGTAGTTATAGAAATTGTTTGAAAACAATTTCATTTTATTCATGTTTATACAATTGAAGTTATATATAATATGAATCGCCAAAATGTATAATGTGTTTTTATTTAAACAAAAATTAAAGTTCTTTATCTACCCTTGCTGTTAAAGTATTATTTTATCTACCTTTGCGGTTAAAATGTCACTTAGTCAACTATTTCGAGTTGAACAAAACACACTTTAAAATCTGCTATAGAAAAACAATTTTTTGATAATTACTTTAGGAGATATTTGAAAATTTTTGTCAGTGTCCCTGTCACGTCACACTATTGCTATCTTTCTCTCGTAGCCTACTATAGAGTGTGGTTGGAGCGAGAAAAAGATAGAAGTACCGCCGTGACGTCATATTGGCATTAAAAATCAAATGCAGTTAAACTAAACACAATGAAGACTTTTTAATATTACGAATTGCTTTAAAATTAAACGACCTTCATTTAACATAATAAAAAAAATAGAATGGAGAACCCCATTGCGATGTGGATGCAAACTTATACATACAGGAAGACCCCAAGGTCTCAAAAGACACCCTAAAAGGTCCTAAGAAGTTTAAAATGCAGTTGAAATAGGATGAAGTCCTAAAATATATGAACAAAATGAGATATATGAATGTAAATTGAAAAATTCGCGGTCTTTTGCACCAACATAAAATTAATATAATCACGTTTAATCTACGTTTAAACAAAAAAATGCAAATCGAAATTTTGACAGCAATATATTATAAGGCGTGTTTCTTCGGCCTGTGATTATGATTTTCTAAATAATGATTTGTTCAATAATGATTCCTTCGAATCATGATTAAATTTAATTCCAAAGAAACAATAAAATTAACTCGATAGATGTGAAACCTACACAACGTCGAACAAACTAGCGGCAAACGTAAAATGATAAATAGTTAAAAGATGGATTGTGCTGAAGCAGAAATAATATTTTTGGTATGGAATGTGAAGTGAAATATGAAAACAAGTTTCTTTAATTTATTTTTTGTACCTGCAAGATCTAATATTAGAAAAATCGAAACCAATAATGAATGTAGAATCTACTGACTCAAGTTCTAGTAGTTTGGATGATTTTGATGTAGACATAAATTTGCACATTCCAATATTTCATTGCTTGCTTTTTCCGCCATTTTCAAATATTTTGTTATTTCAATCATAGTGATCATGCGAAAAGACTGATTCAGAAGGGAAAGGGAAATGGCGTGTTGTGATCACAAAATGAAAGAGTGGGGATAACGAATAACGAACGAAGAAACAATTTTCTTTTTGATCATGTTGACTTTGTTCAATTTTATCACGAATCACAGTCCGAAGAAACACGCCTATTATTAATTTGGCATTTCATGTCGATGCAATATTGTCAATTTAAACCGTGTTTAATATTTGAGATATGTTGGTGCAATTGGGCATAAGACAGACAGTGCAGCATAAGACGCACAATTATTTGTTGTGAGGTTATGTTAATGTCATTAGTGGTCTTTTAAAGTTTTAGACGAATCCGCTAATTTGTGAAGTAATTGCAATTTTTTGAATTTATGTGTGCATTGTTTTTTTTTAATTGAACACCATGCAATGATCAAATCAAAACATAGAACCCGCCAAAAACTGGGTTCAAGTTCAGGTTATTTTGCTTTTTGAGAGATGGGTTCGTGTGTGGTTCTGGTTCAAGCATTAATAAAATTAGCGGTTTCGTTCCGGGTTCAAGTTCGGTTCAACCTAATGAAAATCAGGGCATCGAACCCGAACCTGAACCGAACCAAAACCGGAACCAAACCGTAACATTTTAGGGAACCCAAACCGAGAACCGAACCTCAGATATATTTTTAATTGAACTTGAGTCGAAACCGAACCGAGTATTAAAATTCAGGTTCGGGGTTCAACTCCGGTTCAGGTTAGTTTTTAGTTCGAAAAGTAAATACAGCCGATAATCGACGTCTTAGGCGTCTGCGTTGCTGTCTGGGCTGACTTTTCGTTAAAATTGTGATCGTTTCTTGTTGTGTTTTGCATAAATTCCGGCCCTCATTTTACATTATTTCGAACCTGAACCGCGAACAAAACCGCAAATTTTATTAATACTTGAACCAGAACCGCATCCGAACCCATCTTTCAAAAAACAAATTAACCTGAACCTAAACTGAACCTAGTTTTTGGCGGGTTCGATGCCCTGATGAAAATTGAATTAATGTTTTTTGAGTAACAATCTTTATAGAGTAATTTCACAAGCGAGTCGGAATTAATAATGCAACACAATTTCACGAACCAGAATCGGAGCCAAACTCAGAATCCGAATTTTAATTCTCGGTTCGGTTCCGACTCGGGTTCTATTGAAAATACATCTGAGGTTCGGTTCAGGCTTTGGGTTCGCTAAAATGTTACGGTTTGTTTCGGTTCAAGTTCGGATTCGATGCTCTGGATCAAATATCTGTACAGAAAGGTCAACACCAAAGCGAATTTATGAAGCTCGTATATTTTCATTGGCCATGGGTACTGTGCCTACATATTCTAATCCATGGACCGGGTCTGGTTAAATTCGATTCCGGTTCTAGAATAATCCGGGTACCCGGTAATTTTGATGTATATTTAACCGGTTCTCAATCCTAGGACTGTCACAGATCAGGATTGGTCACTAACCGGAAACACCAATGATCACTTGTAATAGATCTAATATTTATCAATTGATTTGCTTATTTCAGTGATTTCGAACAACTTTTGATTGATTTGAAAACTAAACAAAATCCACAAAAAATTGTGTGCTTGTTGGAAAAAACCACAACAATAGTTGTCTCTAGGTACATACAAACATACACCATCTTCGTGTGAGATCGGCTTGTAAAAAAGTAATAAAACAAAATAAAAAATGCATTGAGATTACACGCGACCCGTGTTCTGTACTGTGCTGTACGTTACGTGGGTGTGCTGTGCAGTACACACACACACGAACACACATACGGACACACGATGGAAATAGCGGCGCCCTTGCGTGCTGGCACGAACGCCAGGGGCGGCGCTATAGGGGCAGACAGGAGGGCGAAGCCCTACCCACCCCCCAAGCACAGGCCATGAGTTGGGAGGAGTAATTAGAATGAAAATAATTTTTAAGTGAATTAAAATAGAGGGGGAATTTTTATTTAAAATACAATATTCGCTTATTCAATTTGTATATTGTACCATGTACTCGTGTATAAAGCCAATGGTTTGGTTATCCCAACTATAGAGACAAAACCGAATGAGCACGGTTAGTAACTGGATGGGTAACCGCCTGATAATATCGTATAATACATTAATAAATTCACGATGATCGATGAAATTTTGCTCAACTCAACAGCCAAAACAGTTTAACCGATTTTGATGAGATTTAGATTGAATTCTAAAGTACAATACCGAACTCTAGGTGAAATAATGTCTAATAAAGAATTAGAACAACACATAAGATTGCAGCATCTGAGTCAACTTCTCGGTTATTTATCAGATGCTGGTCGTGCCCAGCTAGTAACCACAGACGCGTTTCACTCTTGTTGGAGCTCAAGATATCTCATACAAGGTAGATGACTTACGAGGTAACTAACCACATCTATCGAACGCCATAAAGCTCTGGCAGCTATTGAAAGTACAATAGCGAACTCTAGGTGAGACAATGTCTAATAAAGAATCAATCTTTCGGTCATTTATCAAATGCCGGCAGTGAATTCTAAAGATATGAGGCTATGGCTGACTCTTCCCAGTTTTTAATCTCTTTCTCTATGTGATGCACTCGATTTCGAGCTTTGGCCCGGCCCGGCCCGAAGCCCGCCTCGATTTTGAGTCGATCATCGAGCCGCGCCGAAGATTTTTTTTTATCGGGCCGAATCGGGCTAATCATTTGCAAAAGTTGAGGCGAGTCGGATTTTTGATTTTGGCCCGGCCCGAAAATTCGAGCTTTTCGGGCCGGCCCGAAAAATCCTATTGGTCAATCAAATGCACAGTTTCCTTAATATTTTAATGAAAATGTATGGAGTTAAAAAGGATCAAAATGATTTAATAACATCATACTTCACATCTTAACAAATAAAAATGTTATTTTACTTCAAGAATTCAAGGTTATTCACTAAAGCATAATAAATGCTATTGTGATGTTGTTATTACTATTGTTACTACTCGTAAACTTAAATAAAAGTGATTTTTGTTCCTATCATAATGATTTCTTGTCTTATTTTTGAGCACAAAGTTAGATAAAAAATCATTATGTAAATGATATTTTTTGTATAAGATTTGTGAAAAAGTTGTTTCAATTTTCGAACGCCTTTGGTAAAAAAAGTGTCAAATACAGATAGGTCTGTAATTTTTATAACAAACTTACACTAGAAGTGTCTTTTTTTAATTACTTGTTAACTAATGTGGAACGTTATAAGGATGTAGAGGTTTTTCTTTAAGTTTGACACGAAAAAAGTTAAACATTTCGCTTCACATAAAAATCAAAATTAGGAATGCCGGATGCACTCAATTTCGAGCTTAGGCCCGGCCCGGCCCGATTTCTGGTCAATTTTCGAGCCGGGCTAGCTAATTTTTTATCGAGTCGATTTTCGAATCGGGCCGGTAATTTTTATTTTCGGGCCAAGTCGATCAACCTCAAAGCCCGGTCCGACCTGGCCCGAATGCATCTCTAGTAATTAGCTCTTTTTTAGCGAGCTCAAGTGCTTTTCCATTGTCTATAGCTCCCTCATGCCCGGTACCCACCAAAAAGTGACGTGGTTGTGTTTGGCCAGCTGTTGAAGGGTGTTCATGCTTTTGACTCACAAGTGAAGGTACCTAGTACCTAGTGCCTTCAAAGCAGCCTAGATGTTTGATATTATGTCGAATGTTGCTCCATTGAGTCTTTTGTTTAAGTTTATTTGAGCACATTGCGTAGATCTCTGCGTGAAATATAATGAAACTGGTGCCCATGGATTCCTTTCCTTTATTTGAAACTTGGACTAATTAAACTCACTCTAGTTTCTTTTGATTATAGTACTGAACCATCCGTAAACCTGACCAGAGAGTATTTTATGTGCTGGTGGTGTTCTCACACAGTGTTTGTTGCCTTGTGACAAATACGTTACACAAGTCAAGTTCAAGTATTTTTTATTAGCATCTGTATGAAGTAGTGTAGACAGCCAGAAAGGAAGGATTGAGAGTAAGGAAAAAGAACTATAATGAAGCGTAGTTCCAGTGTTTTTAACACTGGAGCATTTAATAAAAAATCTGATGTGGCCAACACAAAACCTCCCGCTATTTAATTTTTATTAATTTAAATACATACCTACGTATTTATTAACGCTGCAAACTGTTCCATTGCAGAAAACTATTGCTTTATTTACTATTTTCTTTTTAAAATGTCACTATTATTAATTTGAAGTGATTAGTTTTTTGACAGTGACATTTACTGTCAGTTAGATTTATTTGAAATATGAACTGTGTAACAAAATAATTGTGTTTATCTTAGGCTTCGGGACAAATAAAAATATATAGAAAAAGTATTAATGTATACCTGTACAAAATTCCATAATCTATAATTTTCCAATGACATAAAATGTGAAAAAATGGCATTTAATGGTATTTTTTGTATGAGCTTCAAGTAAAGTGCCATTTCCGTTAATCCGATTTACACCAAAATCTAATGGCTTCTTTTCATACACACACACACATACAAACACACACATACATACACACATACACACATACAGACATCATCGTGAAAATGTTAAAATTGGATTCTAGGGACCTTAAAACGTGGTCATTTACTAAAATCTCGATATGTGTTTTTTAGCACGATCCTTATACCTCCCTTACCAGGATAGCGGGAGGTAAAAATGAGGCCAACACAAAACTTCCCGCTATTTAATTTTTATTAATTTAAATACATACCTCCGTATTTATTAATGCTGCAAACTGATCCATTGCATATAACTATTGCTTTATTTAATATTTTCTTTTTAAAATGTCACTATTATTAATTTTAAGTGATTAGTGTTTTGACAGTGACATTCATAACTGTGTAACAAAGGAATTGTTTTTGGCTTAGGCTTCGGGATTTTTTAAAAAATAGATTTTTAAATTTATCTGTAAAATATATAGAAAAAGTATTAATGTATTTCTGTAGAAAATTAAATAATCTTTAATTTTCATAATGACAAAAAGTGGTATTTAATGGTATTTTTTGAAGAAAAACGTTTATGAGCTTCAGGTAAAGTGCCATTTCCGGTTATCCGATTTACACCAAAGTCTAATGATGTCTTTCTATATTAAAATAGGGACCTTAAAACGTGGTCATTTACTAAAATCTCGATATGTGATTTTTAGCACGATCCCTATACCTCCCTTACCAAGGGTAGCGGGAGGTAAAAAAGTTAAATTTGTGTAGCCTGTTCAACAAGGAAAATTTCAGAAAGGCACACTTTTTTTAACTAACTTTCGAGGTGGTGTAGGTAGAGTGCGAACTGGAGTGAGGGTAACTTAAAAGTGACAGAAGAGAGAGAAGTTAACTTTTTAAATTTACTGGAAGATTCAAAATTATCCGTTATCTAAAATGACGAATAAATTCATCATTATATCCTAGTACAATTTAATCAAAATAGTTTTGAATGTATTTTATCTTTAGTCTTTGATGTGCATTTCTATTTCCAAAACCTATCATTGCTTGAACCAAATGAATTATCTGATTCTCTAGAATATAACAACATTGCAATTGATCTCAACATTTTATTTGTATTTATTGTGTAAATTCGGGTTATGATTCTGACAGATGTTGATAGGTCGCTGATATGCGCTAATACACTGGTTGCATTTCATGTTTTTACCTCTCGCTAAGAGAGGTATTGGAATCATGCTAAAATTCGCATATCCAGTTAGTGGATAAGCACGTTTTAGGGTCCCTATAATCCGATTATAACATTTTTACGATGATGTCCGTGTGTGTGTGTGTGTGTGTGTGTGTGTGTGTGTGTGTGTGTGTGTGTGTGTGTATGTATATGTGTGGATGTGTGAATGTTGGAACCACAGTTTCTCAAATACTATAAGACTTAAAAAATATTTTATTGCAGTTTCCTCAATCAGACAATCCTCACAAGAGCTGATTAGATTTTGGTAACAGTTGGACAACAGGAAGTAATAGTTTCCTTAAAAACATTTTCTAAATATTATTTTTTGAACATAAAATTCTCCATCTAATACACTTAAAATTTTTATTATATCTTGAATAGATTTAGAGATAAAGGCACTGTAATATATAGAATAATCTAATCGCAGAGGCCAAGACACTAAGGAAACCAGTTGACAAATTCAAATGTTTATAACATAGTTCCTAAATAATAGATGTCAGTGTTAAAAATCAACAGTTTTAGTGACATTCTGAAAGCTTTTTGTGGGAAGTACAATTAATATTTCTTATTGTTTTATTAATTAAATATTTAAAATTGTAGGTAAAATGAATATATCCATAAGAAATACCGCCAATCTTGCTAATGAATTGGAAGAATCACTGACATTTAGGAACTTCCTCATACAATGAAAATTAGATATAATTAGAATTGTATTTGTGCAGAAGACATGTTAAATACAATATTTGGGTAAAGTTCTGTAATGTTTTAGTTATAAAACGACGGTTCGATAGCGAAGTGCAGTACAATACTTATATAACATAAAATGGAAATGGCGAGAGGTATTGTGCTGACCACAACAGATTTTTTGGAAAGGTGAAACTAGTGTACTCTATGCTAGCCTACAGCCTTCAGCCTACAACCTACACTAATATGCAATGCACTACGTTGCACTTTCAAAAATAACAAACCTAATGAATGATATGATCATGGAACACTGTATGCATTAAAAAACGTCAGGTACCTTAAGAACTTTTTAATCGCCGAGTGCTTATTCGATTAAAAGCCAAAATATGCAAGTCTGTAAAGAGGCCTGCAGTTCTTTACGGTACAGAATATAGGTCGATAACATCAAAACATGAACAAATTTTATATACCGTTCAATTTGAACTTGATAGTACTAAAGGCAAGGAATACAACCAATGACCAAATTTGATTTCCATTGTGTTGAAAAACTTCAAAGCTATCTGTCTAAAAGACCGCATTCCCCGTTAAAGCAAACTCATAATTTTGCTCACATGCAAGCAAGGCATCTTGCATGTTGGGCGTGCCAGTTCACGGAGCCTAGCTCCGCTGTCCGAAGACTCAGACTACGAGTACGAGTACACGAAGCGGAAGTGCCCCGTCCTGATAATTGCATTTCATTGTGAATGTCATTTCCGGGCCTGTAGATCACATTCGATAGGGCTTGATTGATGGAACCAACACTTACCTGTTCCACGGGGAGAAACAGTGACATTTTGATCAGCATTCAAGGGGAGTTCGGAAAAGAATAGGGAGTTTCAAATGGTTTTAGTTTTAACGAAAAAACAATGGGAAAAAATTATTCGGAAATTAATAAAACAAGTCTTCTGACAATAGTGTAAAAGCCTAAATCGCGTTAAAAAAATCTGTTGTGGCCAGCACAAAACCTTCCGTCAATTCGATGTATTTTGTACAAATCCGATACCAAAAGTTGACTGATTTTTGAAAGTTAACCTCTCATAATCTCTCTATAACTCTACATCTATTGAATATGAAGGAAAATGTATAATCAAATCGTATAGAGAATAAGATTTTCTTTCATATTAATGATCATAAAATGTCGAAAATTGATATTTAACTACGTTTTTGCCAGAAAAACTGTTAAGAACTTCAAATACCATTTATAACCAAAATCTAATCAACTCTTCATATGGTTGTAAAGAAGAGGAATACGAAAGAATCATAATTTTTAGAACCGTAGTTTTCTAGTTATCCTCGGAGAAAAATTTGTCACACAGACACACACACACACACACACACACGGACACACATACAGACATCAATGTAAAATTAGTAAAATCGTATTCTAGGGATCTTAAAATATACTTATTCATTAAAACTCACCACCGAATTTTTTGACCAAAGACAATACCTCCCTTACCTAAAGGTGACGGAAGGTAAAAAGAATAACTAATTGCAATTTTTACCTTCCACTACCCTAAGGTAAGGGAGGTACAGATTGCGTTTTAGAGCACCAGGAAGTTGGTGCTGAATTTTACAATAATGTGTGTGTAACGATTTTTCCTTAAAATCTATTAAAATATGATACAAAACTTCTCAAATTTGGTATTTAACTCGTATATAATTTGAAACAACATATTTGATTTTGACCTTATATGGTGTAGTACTTAATTTGGAGATTTACTTTATACCCAATTCGTTCAAGCAGCCAGTGCACGTCATTACTTAGTGTAAAAACCTTAATGCATTAAAATCACTAATAGTGAAAAATGAAATAAAATTTCAATCATTTTTAACCGTCAAAAAGTCTATAGTTTTATATAATTATTATTAAGATGAATAGTAGAGTTGATTACTTATCGTATATGACATGAATACTATATAAATAATGCACATTTACTTGATATTATTCGTTTATTTGGTATTATAGTTGGCAACATTGATAATTTTATGTTCATACTGTCAAAGTTATTATTTGACAATTTGAAAAATATTTGTATCGTGTTTGAAACATTTTTGTGCGTTGTAAAGGCCTATTTATAATAAAGTACCGTTAAACGCAACGCAACGACGCAACGTGACCGTTAACGCAAACATAAAATCTGTGATTTATAATAAACGCCAAAGATAGCACTTCTAATCAATCAGAAGAATTCGGTATATTTCTTTGAAATTCGGCTCACTTTTATTTATTGTCTTTATATGACATTCATAAGTATTCATAGGTTAGTATTATAAAATAATTTAAATAGAAATGGACAGTGACGAAAATATAGTATTTATTTTGTAGATCAGACAGTTCATGAACATGTCGATAATATAGATTGCAATCTGTATAACTCTGTTCGTAAAGATTCTAAAACCTCTATAAACGTACCAATACATGACGTCACACATCTAGTTACTTTTATTTATGGACTATCCAGCGAATCAAGCGGTTTACGTCATCGTTTAGGGATTTTTGAAATTTTCTTTATTTTTTTAAATATATTTTATTGACGGTATTTTATTGGTTTTTTATTATTATTATGTATTTGACACCTTTAATAGAAATAATAATCATATTTGAATATATTGTTATTAAGTAAAATTTTGTAAATTTTTGCAAAATGACGTTTGATTATATTTTTTTAATATTGGTAATTCTGAACATGTATATTACTAAATATTATATGTCTATATTTATAGTTTTCAACCTGTATTGTGATTTCATTTTGTTTTTGGTTTGGTTGTTCATTGACAAAATGTCAAATGCTCTGTCATGTCAAATTCAAGAGCTTGTAGTTAATTTATTGACATATTTTGAAAATGAAAAATAGATTGGTGGGCTCTTACTTTCACTGAATTGTAAATATTGAGGTAATATTTCGTTCTATTTGTTAGTAATAATTTGGAAATTAAATTTATAAGTACAGTGTGTGGCAAACGCTATTCGCACTGTACAGAAACAGTGAGAAATTGTATGGTATTGTAGTATTCTGTATTTTTTTAAGGATCTCACATAATACTAGATAGTTTGTTGTATATACTACAAGAATGAAGTATTTATAACGGCGAAATGAGTATCCTTTAGAATATTTTAAATAAAATTGAATTTCGCTGAAAAAAAATGATGCCAGACGTGTTACCATTTTAAGAAAGATTTGGATTTATGAAGGCAACCCACAGATCATAACCTGGGGGAACCGAGTTCGATCCCGACAGACACCAAATATTTCCAATTTTAAATGGCATAAAAGTGACCCCTGTGGTGCACTCTCCACACCAGCTACATGTGTTGTAGATAATGGCACACCCAGAAATGGGTAATATGCCGTGATGATATATTTATTTATTTATTTATGTAAACTTTTTAACATAAGACGTCATTGTTTCTAGTGATATTGTATTTATGACGTAAACCGCTTGATTCGCTGGATGACCCATACTTGACCGATTTGGGTAAACAGATTTTTGAGGAAAAACATGAAAGCATGAAATTGGCGGGAAGTCATGTGCTGGCCATATGAGACTTTTTATTAATCAATGCCATTCTAACGTGAGGAATACTACATGCGACATTAATAGCAATTTTGTCACAGAAATATGATAATAGATTTTAAGATTTCAAAAAACATCAAATGCATTTCAGTATATTTTTTATTATTTGATAAGTGACAGGTGACATTTTTTTCGCTTTTGTGAACTTGGTGTGCATTCTGACTAATCAGCGGGCAGAATTATTTTCCTACCTTCACGGATGCTATTTTCTTACGTGAAATGAACTACAGTAGCTTTCATCATCTCAAAACTGTTTCCTACATGTTTTGCCGTAAAACATTAATAACTTAATTTCAATTACTGTATTCACCAAAATCATTACTAATTCAGTTCACCTGAATAAGCGTTAACAAATAGCGTGCTTTTGAATTAGCTACAGCAGTACAGCATTCATATCATCCCGATAATTTCAATCCTCGATGGTTGATGTGTGTCTGTCAGACAAAATTCTTAATTCTTACCACACACACCGTTGTCTAGAGTGGATATGTGCCTGAGGCGTCCAGCACACTTATAATTAAACCTTCTTTTGTTTCCCCGCTCAATGTCGGCGCTCTGGGTATATAATTTCCCCCCTCGCCTGCTAGATGTGATTGACGGTTCTCGCAGCCCCCAAAACAGGGTAATTTTGCAGCGTTTTCCAAATTGCAGGTTGGGAAGAGACGTTTTTTGAGTTAGATTTTTTGCTTCGTGGAATTTGGGATTTAGATAATGCACGAATCATCTTTTCTAGTTTTCGGAATTAGAAGGAAAAATGGTGGTAATGATATATCTTGCAGGTACCGTTGAGAGCGCTTATCAAGCGTTATACGAGGCTGGATTAAAAATTTCGCGAACTACATGGAAAGTGCAGCACTAAACGCAGAATTTTTTTTTTTGAGGTTATGTGAACTAGCATTAGTGCCTTTGCTAAATTTTATGTTAAACAACATGTTTCGTTCTTAAGTACCGCCGCTGCGACGTTGTATTTATCCACAAAATCGTGGAAATGCTGACCGAAGCAACAAATGTGTATTTGGCTGCTTACTAGTGCTGTTATATTTGTCGGTTTTAATAAATGTGTATTTGGCTGCTTACTAGTGCTGTTATATTTGTCGGTTTTGTATTTACCTCTAGTTAATGTCCAACTATTAACTAGCTATGCTGTACTGATGAGCTCTAATAAGAGCGTAACACGTGTCTAAACCTGCTTTTGAGCCATTCCCTACGAACAACATTTAAATATAATACTTGTCAAATTTGTTCTTTATGTTTAATTTAACTGAATCAAAAAATTACTCGTGCACAAGGTGCACAATATGTTTGCTATAACTAAATTTTATTTTTAAATAACTGGTATAATTGTTTAATTAAAATTAACCTGTGTTGACATCTTGTTAAATGTCAAATTTGTTCTCTATGTTTCATTTTAAATGAGACAGGCATATACGTTACTGTCAATCAGATGTCAAGTTGTAACCATGGATATGACAAATCCAATGATCACGCAGTTTATAAACAGTTGCGATTGTACATAACCTCTCTTTTTGACAGTGACAGCTAACAAACTTGCACTATGGGCTATCCAGCGAATCAAGCGGTTTACGTCATCGTTTAGGGATTTTTGAAATTTTCTTTATTTTTTAAGTATATTTTATTAACTGTATTTTATTGGTTTTTTATTATTATTATATATTTGACACCTTTAATAGAAATAATTATATTTGGATATATTATTATTAAGTAAAATTACATAATTTTTTGCAAAATGACGTTTGATTATATTTTTTTAATATTGGTAATTCTGAACATGTATATTACTAAATATTATATGTCTATATTATACTTTTGAACCTGTATTGTGATTTCATTTTGTTTTTGGTTTCGTTGTTCATTGACAAAATGTCAAATGCTCTGTCATGTCAAATTCAAGAGCTTGTAGTTAATTTATTGACTTATTTTGAAAATGAAAAATAGATTGGTGGGCTCTTACTTTCACTGAATTATAATATTGAGGTAATATTTCGTTCTATTTGTTAGTAATAATTTGAAAATTAAATCTATATGTACAGCGTGTGGCAAACGCCATACGCAATGTACAGAAACAGTGAGAAATGGGGAAGTTTAAGCATGGTAAAATTTCTAAATAACTTACTATTTTCTCACAAATATAACACAAATGACTGCTGAAATTGAAATTAAAAATTAAAATTATTGCTCCATTTATTTATAATTAATATTTTTTTGGGTAAACTCTAAGTACGTCACAAGTCAGTTATGCGCAAACTCAGACAGAACGGTGAAATCGAACCACTTGAACGTAGGTCGTAACAAAGCGTAAAAGCGCTTCAGTGGTAACCGCAACCGTGTGCGTCACTGTATAAGTCGACATACTTTGCGCCAAGCCTCTACCGACGTCATCAGAGCTTAAAATCGGCTTTTCCGGAAAATCAGGGCATTTTTGAAAAAAATAAAACATGTTACATCATTTTTCAAGTCATTTCCCATGGAATAAAAAAATCGCTAAACTTCCCCATTGTATGGTATGCAGTATTCTGTATTTTTTTAAGGATCTCACATAATACTAGATAGTTTGTTGCATATACTACAAGAATGAAGTATTTCTAACGGCGTAAGCAGTATCGTTCAGAATACTTTAAATAAAATTGGATTTCGCTGAAAAAAAAAATGATACCAGACGTGTTACCTTTTTAAGAAAGATTTGGATTTATGAAGGCAACCCACAGATCATATTTTAATCCGTTTTATATGCTCATGTAAACTTTTTAACATATGACGTCATTGTTTCTAGTGATATTGTATTTATGACGTAAACCGCTTGATTCGCTGGATGTGTTGTAACTAGTGTCGGGCATGACATTGGCTGCTATAAGTGCAAAACTGTATATAGAAATGAAAAACGCTGTTAGTAACCTATGCACTTTTTTTTGAAAATCCAAATGCATAATTAAAAATGGATTTATTCAACTTCGTATCTTTTATATTTCTCGAGATATGAAAGTTGGATGAGTTATCGTGGACATCCTATATAGGCTCATCAATAAATTTATTTATGATCTATATATTTAACTGTTTACACTATACGACGATGATAGCGAATATCCGGCATATCCCGAGCAATATTTTGTGGTCAATTTCCTGTAGAACAGTAGCCAGGACAATGTACAGGATCAGCTCTGAGAAAATGTTGATTGCAAAAGTTTAGACTTTATGAGGAAATTACTTACACGGGAACACCAGGGGGGTCCGGGAAAGGGGGGTAGACACCCCCTTTTCCCCTGTGGACTGCTACGCTGACCGGTGCATCGATTTCAACAAATGGCGGACCATGCAGCCACCCAGCTATAGTCAATGCAAAATAGGGATGGAAGGTAAATTTCACTATACAATGTCACAGGAATAATATTCATTTCAATAAAACATTTTTATATATAGAGGATCTTCAAAGAAATTTTCGACAAATTTAAAACTTGGAAATTATTTCTATTTTTACCTCTCGCTAAGAGAGGTATTGGATTCATGCTAAAAATCACATACCCATATTTTAGTGAATATGCACGATTTAAGGTCCCTATAAAACTATTTTAACATTTTTACGATGATCTCTCTCTCTCTCTCTCTCTCTCTCTCTCTCTCTCTCTCTCTGTGTGTGTGTGTGTGTGTGTGTGTGTGTGTGTGTGTGTGTGTGTGTGTGTATGTATGTATGTATGTATGTGTGTGTGTGTGTGGGTATGTGTGTGTGTGTGTGTGTGGATGTGTGTATGTATGTGTGCATGTGTGGATGTTGGAGGGACGATTACTCAAAAACTATAAGACATAAGACTAGTTTAACAATGAATTCCTCAACCGGAAGTAGTTGTTTCTTAAAAAAAATCTTCTAAATATAATTTTTTTTTAATTTTCTTATTACTAATTTTGAAGAACAAAATTCTACATCTAATACATTTAAATTTTTTATTATATCTTCTATAAATTTAGAAATAAAGACGCTATAATATATAGAATATCGAGATATGATAAGTCGAGTAGGCGAAACTACACTAAGGAAACCAGTTGACACATTCAAATGTCTATAACATAGTTTGTAAATGACAGATATCAATATCAGTGTCAAAATCAACAGTTTTAGTGACATTCTGATAGCTTTTTCTGGGAAGTACATTTAGTCTTTCTTATTGTTTTATTAATTAAATATTTGAAATTATTGGTAAAATGCATATATCCATCAGAAATACCGCCAATATGGTTAATGAATTGGAAAAATCTCTGAAATTTAGGAACTTCCTCATACAATGAAAAATAGATATAATTAGAATTATATGTATGTAGAAGACATGTTAAATACAATAAAAGACAATATTTGAGTAAAGTTCTGTAATATTTTGTTTTAAAACGACGTTTCGATAGCAAAGTGCAATACAATACATATATAGCCTAATATGGAAATGGCGAGAGGTCTTGTGCTGGCCACAACAGATTTTTTAAGTAGCACAAACGTGAGTGCTGAGTATTTTCTCCAAGACTGTTTCAAAAGCCCTTGAGTTAACGCATGGTAAGCGTCATCATCAGCGAATAAAGCAAATTGTTATATACCCACAAATGGGTAATAAGCCGTGTTAATGTATATGTATTTATTTGTCTATTAATGACTGCACAGAGTCGTAGAGTGTGTTTGGAATTTCTTTTGAAACATTTTGTTGCCTTAACTATCATCTGACAATTATCCTAAAATGCTAGAGGCTCTGGCATGAACTAACGAAAGGAATGGACCAATCTTGGATATGCATTGATACAAAAACTCCCCGTATTTTCTTTTCCTTTTAAATATTCTCCTTTCAATTATTTATTAAATAGGTTCTCTACAAACTTTTTACTTGCTATCTGATCCGTATATCTTAAACTAGCTTATGTTGCTAGAAAACCTAAGAAAGATTTATTAAAAGTAGAAAATTTAAAAGACTTTTAAAAGTAACAAGTGAATACGGCAGTGACATTAATATGTGTTGGGGTTATATTTATTCAACAATAGTAGGAAATTTAGTTATTAATGCAATAACCACGAAGAGAAAATTCAAAAGAAAGTGTCGAAAATTAGTGCTTTAAAGTAATATAATTTCCTACATGAGAAAATTTGACAAATATTTCGAGATTAGCAAAAGAGCAAGTGCGGGAAATTATTGAAGAATTACGAAACAAAAATGTATACCACTGAAAAAGAATTAAAAAATAAATTATAAAAAGAATGGCAGAATATAGCACCATTGGTGGCCAAAAATTTGATAAAATCATTTGCTGTTCGGTCAGCTGCTGTTTGCTGTTAAAAGTTAAAAGGCCAAAGAAAAAAATCTGTTGTGGCCAGCACAAAACCTTCCGTCAATTCGATGTATTTTGTACATATCCTATACCAAAAGTTCTTTGAAAAAGATTCTATATATCCTGTATAATTGTAACAAGAACACACTATTTTTACATATCCATACTGAAAGTTCCTTTGAAAAGATTCTAAAATCTAATAAAATTTTAATACGAATACGAACGTACATTATGTATTGCACTTAACACTTCCTCCTGCTTCAACTTTGCCCTATTTTATTAGAAGTCGCTGTTTCTTACTCTTCTCTTCTACTCAGTCCAAAGCACCTTCGTGACACAGTTCTTCCTCTCTCAAATCTTGTGCTATACAGTCCTTCAATCTTCTCTTTTGCCTTTCTCGTACTTCTGGCATTATAAGTTCCTATCTTGAGGCGAGGCCGTAAATGCAAGTCACTGGCGAGGGACACTCTGCCACTTATATCACTTTCAGATCATATACTTTCCACTTTGGTTTTGTACTTGCCACTGACATCTGTCAATTAGATTTTTTTGAATATATGTGTTGTTTTCATAATTTTTGCAAAGCTGACTGATTTTCGAAAGTTAATCTCTCTTAATCTCTCTATAACTCTATATCTATTGAATATGAAGGAAAATGTATAATCGAACCGTATAGAGAATAAAATAATCTTTCTATTGATAATCACATAAAATGTCGAAAATGATATTTAACTGCGATTTTTCAAGAAAAACTATTAAGAACTTCAAATAAGGGAACTTCCGGTTGACCAATTATAACCAAAATCTAATCAGCTCTTGATATGGTTGTAAAGAAGAGGAATATGAAAGAATCATAATTTTTAGAATTGTAGTTTTGGAGTTATCGTCGGAGAAAAATTTGTCACACACACACACACACACACACACACACACACACACACGGATACACGGACACATACACAAACACACACACACACACAGACACACACACACACAGACACACACACACACACACACACACACACACACAGACACACACACAGACACACACACACGGACACACACACATACACATACATACATACAGACATCATCTTTAAAATAGTACATTCGTATTTTAGGGACCCTAAAACGTGCTTATTCATTAAAAACTCACCACCGAATTTTTTGACCAAAAACAATACCTTCCTTTTGACGGAAGGTAAAAATATATATTTCTTTCTAAAACAAATATACTTCATTGGTTTATAATTTTAATATTTTGGATATCGCACGGAGACTTTTTTGTAATAAAGTTATGAATACTTTTTCACTAGTTACACCATTGAAATAATAAAATAAATAATAATGTAACAAGAAGCTTTTCATATAGAATTAAAAAAATATTTATAAATATGTAATAAAGCTGCCACTCTTATCTACAATTTTATATTAATCAACAAAAATAGATTCGTTTTTGTCACTTTTTTACAGGTCTGTAAGACTTACAGAATTGGCCTATAATAGATTTGATTGCTAAATTTTCTAAATAGATTGAAACTATTATCGTACGGACACTTTTTTGTGTTACTGTACGCAGTGAAATAAAAAATGATCGAAAATTCCTATGGTGCCTATTAAAGTGTATCAAGAAGTTGGCCTATAAAGACCTACATCAATTTTCTGTAGCGTGCATACTAAGAAAGTTTTTCATATTAGGAACTCGAATTTGTTCCACCAGTACATAGTCTCTGGCGCAATTGGCAATGGTCGTTTGCAAACAACGACTTTTTATGATTATGAATGAATTAACGGCAATGATAAAGACAAATACTGACATCCTTCCTTGAGGGGGATTGGAAACCGGAACATTTAGACTGTAAAGCGAAAAGCGACTGTGTTGTCCCATCGCCATCCTGGTTGGCTTCTAATCTATGTTGTCTATTTTTGTAAACATACAAATGAGGCTCCTCTGGCAAAAATAACCATAGTCCAAATATTGTAAATTTGAGTTATATACATCTATTTTAAGGATACTAAACCAGTTTGGTTAAATTGTTTCTAGCAAAAAGTATCTTAGCCAAAAGTTTTTATGTTTATATTGTAAAATTAAAAAAAATCAATCTTTGTCCCGGTACATTTGTTGTTTTTGAAGGAAACTTGTATGCTAATTTTGTATAATAAATGTATTTTATTCAAAATCATTATAGTCACTCCTAACTTTTATGACAATCTTTTGGGTTGGAAATAACAGATTTCACTTCCATCTCTTGTGGTGCTATTCTGTAACTTTGCTCTATAACACTGTAACTCTATACGCTCTGTAAGCTATAAAGCTCTATAAGATTACACCTTATAGATTAGTAAAATTACCTATTCTGTAACTCTCTCCGTATCAAGTATGGCTACAGATTTGTTTTGGTTGTTATTCATGTCAAACTGTCAAATATTCTATAACCATTTTGACAAGACGTTAAGGAATCATGTATAACTCTAATAATATGTAAGTATATTTTTAATTATATTATTGAATTAATGTTTATTGTCATATACATTTTGATTATTGTAATTGTAATTCTTATTGCTGTTGTGATATAAATAAATAAAATAAATATTAAATATACCATCACGGCGTATTGCTGGGTGGGCCAAACTGATTTATATGCAGATATCGGTAATGATGGTGACATATTCGTACATTGCGGTCGTTTAAGATTCGATATAATTTTGGCTTCGGTCGGGAACGAACCCGGTTCCCCAGATTCGCGACCCGACACTCAGGCGCTACGAGACCCCAGTTATTATTAATTATTAAGACATCATTTAATTCTTATTTTAAATATTCTATTAAGCTATGAACACCAATTTTGATGCCTCCTCTTGTCTTGACCTTTCTAATATAATATATTTTGTGAGAAATATAGCTACGTAAAATGATTCAATTTTATGTCATAGAAAATGTTTTAAAATCGCTTTAATTATTTTTTTATGTAAATCTAACACGAAACGAAAAAGGATTCCAAACACAAGTGTAGAACAGTATGAATTTTTTTAAATGATATGGAAACTATGTTTTTCGGAGTGGCACAACAAATTCTTTCATTTTCCATTTCAATATTTCCTAACATATGACAATATTTTTTTAATATAAATATTTTTGACGTTTCACTATGCTCTATAAATACTTTACAGTCAAGATTTTGGCGCTGTAAGATTTATAGAAATTTCTGTAAGACTATAGCCCTTGTAGTACTGTAACCTAGTTACAGAATAGCTATTTTCTTACATACTGTAACGTCGGTTGTTTATAGAGCCTATAGAGCTTATAGAACGTTATAGAATAATTAGAATAGCACCATTAGGTTGGAAATGTTTATGCAGAGGTTGCCTAGCAACATTGTTATATACCCCTATAATAAAATAGTCTAAAACAAATTTTAAGAAAGCTGTCAAAAATATTAATAAATGAGGATAATTGTGAATAAAATAGTATATATAATCTTAGTGGGAGTTTCATCACAGCCTCGCGCTGTATCTCACCTTGAGGCTTCGCCTCTGTGTAATGTACATCAGCCCTTGGCTGTAATGAAACATCTGCCACCTCAAATGTAATATACTATTACTCTTAATAAAAGAAAATTTTCATTGAATTATCTGTTTGCGAATTATTAGTTTCTTACAAAATAATCAATGCCCTATAAAAATCACTAAAATAGGTAAGTAAATTGCTCATCATTGTTTAATTTCTGTTACTTAACATTAATTATATACTATTTCATCATGAACTTGAGTTAAATTGAATTAAAAAAATATTTAACGACAAGGAAGTATTTAGGTTGTTTTTCCCAGAAGCTCTTTGAGAGAAGTTTATAAAAAACAAAAAGAAATTCTGTTTTTTTTATATTACATACATTAAATTTTCTCCTTCAAAATGAAATGAAAATAAACCATACAATTACAAAATATAGCCCTCATCCAAAACTCGAAATTACATTTTTAATAATTTTATGTGGTACGAACGATATTATTTTTATTAATTCGTATCATTTAGCGATGACGCATAATTTTTCCGATGCTACCGATTACAATATTACATCTGTAGAACAAGTTTTTCTGGTTTGTTCCGTAATGGCATAAATTAAAAGACTTATCTGAAGTTATATTCGCTTAAAAATGGTTATTAATTGACACTATTAACAAGGTAGCTACCGACATTAAAAGTGGGGCAAGGTAACCTTTCTAGCTACAACATTTTTGTTTCCGAATGCACATAAGGGAAATAATTCATTAAGAAGATAATTAACCGTAATTAGATTCTGGGCACTTCATTTTTATTAAGTCAGAAACGTAGGTCACAATAAATACATAATACTTTAAATTTCCGTAGGACTAAATACATTGCATAATGTATATTAACATTATATTATGTATGCATAGTACATATTTTAAATATATAACTTCGAAGTACAGTTTAATGTCTCATCAAGGTTATCTGAAAATTATATGTTAAGATTTTAGCTCCGCTCATTCTTTCTAATTTAGAAATGTCGTTTACTTAGTTTTTATGGGATACATAAGATACAACTGTTATTTTGTTATTATAAAAATATGTTACCGGGTTCGATCCCGACCGACGCCAAATATTTCGTATTTTAAATGGCACAAAAGTGTATATTACAGACACATAGCAAGATATGTTTTCTTAAATATTTTTTTGTTTTTGTGAAATAAAATAATACTTAGTTTTACCAATTTAGAAAATACTGACAAAAAATATACGAATTTAAATAGTGAATGGTTGATTACGATGATCGACTGATTTCAGAATGTAAAAATGGAAAATAATTTCTGTAATATACATTTTTGACTATTTCTAGCCCTGAAGAAGACTTTTGTTAAAGTCGAAACGTCGGCCAGGAAATAAATAATTTACAAACGACTGCATGTCTGATTATTTTCCATTTTTACATTAAATAGTGAAGTTTTATTAAATAAAATGTCTGTATTACAATAATATTTTACTATAAAAAACGATGTTACCCAATATTGATAAATAATCTGAAATTAATATATCGATTTCTGTTACGGTTATACCGTTAAATTTTTAATGTTTGGCTAAAAATTTAATTTAAAATTAGGTTATAATATTTAAAAATCTCCGCAAGATTCTTATTTTGTAAATAATTCTTCTGTACGTAATAGGTCTCTACTCATCTTTTAAGTATTTGCACCAAATAGCTTACTGATGCGCTGTGTACAATTAGATTTTTTTACCTTCCGTAAAAGGAAGGTATTGTCTTTGGTCAAAAAATTCGTTGGTGAGTTTTTAATGAATAAGCACGTTTTAGGGCCCCTAGAATACGAATTTACTATTTTTAAGATGATGTCTGTATGTGTGTGTGTGTGTGTGTGTCCGTGTGTGTGTCCGTGTGTGTGTCCGTGTGTGACAAATTTTTCTCCGACGATAACTCCAATACTACAATTCTAAAAATTATAATTCTTTCGTATTCCTCTTCTTTACATCCATATGAAGAGCTGATTAGATTTTAGTTATAATTGATCCACCGGAAGTACCCTTATTTGAAGTTTTTAACAGTTTTTCTTGAAAAAACGCAGTTAAATATTATTTTTTGACATTTTGTTATTATATATATTAAAGAAAATACTCTTCTCTATACAGTTTGATTATACATTTTCCTTCATATTCAATAGATGTAAATTTAAAGCATTATAAAGAAATTAATTTTCAAAAATTAGTTAGCTTTGCTGTTTATCATGGAAACAGCTGACATAATTATTCAAAAAAAATTAATTGACAGATGTCAGTTGCAAGTGCAAAACCAAATATGGACAAAAAAAGTATAGGATCTAAAATTGGTATGTCATAGTGTTGCTCGCAAGTGACACGCAGAGAAAGGCCAAAGAGAAGATGGAAGGACATTACTTAGTGTAGTTTATGTTATAATTTTATTGGATTTATAGAACCTTTTCAAATGAACTTTGGGTATGGAATTTGGAATTTGGAAATAGTATGTGTTTTTACATGATATTATATAGAATCTGTTACAAGGACCTTTTGGTATGGGATTTGTACAAAATCCATGGAATTGACGGAAGGTCTTGTGCTGGCCACAACAGATTTTTTAAAATTCATATTAAAGTATTGGTAGGTTGTGCGGAGTGTCAGTCCGCGGGAGAGCATTCGTGTATATATTTTTGCGGAGTGTCAGTTCGCGGGTGAGCCTTCTTGAGTGAATTAGATTAATTCAAATTTGTTCACAAGCTTATAATTGGGGTGATTTATGCATATTTCTTATGAAATTACTTCTTAAATATTAATGTAAATAATATATAAATGAATTCGTGGGAAGAAGAGCAGAATCGATTGGAAAAATTTGTGAAAATTGTTCTAATGCTAAAGACAACACTGAATAGTGCTCGCTAAACAAGATTTACTCATTTTTATTTATATTTTGGTTGATTATATTTTTTTAAGCTAGGCAGCAAGTTAATCGTCGTTTACTTTCTATTTTTAAATTACTGATTACGTGTATTAAATTTATTTTGCTTTTAAATTGAATAAGTTGTTATAAACAATTAGTATTTTGTTCATTTCTGTTTTTGTATTTTACAAATAATCCATTTTATTGTTGCGGACTAACAGTCCGCGCGCGAGCACTCCTGTTACGAAAATAAGCGCGAGTACTGGAAGGTTAAATAAAAAGTAAAGATATATTTAATTATTATTACAAATTCTATTAGATAAGTCATGAGAAATGAATATTTAACAAGTGGGCGAACTGATGTGCGACGGGGCTTGTACATAGTATAATTGCAAAACTTGGTGAACCTTTTCTAATATAACATTTAAAAATTCATACCTGAGACTTTTCACGAGATTTTAGTCTCTGAATCAATATCTCGGTCATTTATCAGAAACCATCCCACTCAAACAGAACCACAGTCGCGTTTCGCTTTTAGTGGAGCTCATCAGTGTGGTATACTGAAGCCTCTAGGACGCACTGACTAGGTTGTTTGGACGGATGATAAACCATCCAAATATGATATGAAACTTGTTTACCTCTCGCTAAGAGAGGTATTGGATTCATGCTAAAATTCGCATATCCAGATTTTATTGAATAAGCACGATTTAAGGTCCCTAGAATCCGATTATAACATTTTTAAAATGATGTCTGTGTGTGTGTGTGTGTGTGTGGATGTGTGTATGTGTGTGTGTATGTATGTCTGGATGTTGTAGACACGATTCCTCAAAAACTATAAGACTTAAAAAATATTTAACTGCAGTTTCCTCAATCTGACATTCCTGGGAAGAGCTGAAAAGGTTTTGGTAACAATTGAACAACCGGAAGTAGTAGTTTCTTAGAAAAATTCTTCTAAATATAATTTTTTGGGAGTTTTTTTTATTAAATATTGAAGAACATAAAATTCACCATCTAATACACTTAATTTGGTCGCGAACCTGGGGGAACCGGGTTCGATCCCGACAGACGCCAAATATTTCCAATTTTAAATGGCACAAAAGTGACCCCTGTGGTGCACTCTCCACGCCAGCTATGAGTGTCTGTGAGGTGACGCCTGGTAAGCGCCCACACGGTAAAATATATCGTCATCATTACCGATGTCTACATGAGTTGTAGATACTGGCACACCCAGAAATGGGTAATATGCCATGATGATATATTTATTTATTTATTTATACACTTAAAATTTTTATTATATTTTGCATAGATTTAGAGATAAAGACACTATAATTTATAGAGTACATTAATCGCAGAGGATAAGGCACTATGGAAACCAGTTGACAAATTCCAATGTTTATAACATGACACATGTCATTGTCAAATATCAACAGTTTTAGTGACATTCTGATAGCTTTTTCTGGGAAGTATATTTAATTTTTCTTATTGTTTTATTAATTAAATATTTGAAATTATAGGTAAAATTGTGATAAAATGCATATATCCATCAGAAATACCGCCAATCTGGTTAATGAATTGGAACAATCTCTGACATTTAGAAACTTCCTCATACAATGAAAAATATATATAATTAGAATTATATGTATGCAGAAGACATGTTAAATACAATAAAAAACAATATTTGGGTAAAGTTCTGTAATATTTTGTTATAAAACGACGGTTCGAAAGCGAAGTGCAGTACAATACTTATATAGCCTAATATGGAAATGGCGAGAGGTCTTGTGCTGGCCACAACAGATTTTTAATATAAAATTTAAACCTGTCAAGTATGATTTTTAAAATTTTTCATTAACGGATTCAACAAGTATCGCAATTGTACTTTGTACATTTATTGTTATTTATTGCTGGCCAACCTCACGACATTCTTGATAGATGGCTCTGCATGTGGTTAGTTACCTTTGTAGGCATCATATCATCTTTGGATGGTTTATCATCCGTCTACTGTTTACTCAATCTACTCGGTGGTTCCTACAGGCTTCAGTGCACTACACTGATGAGCTCCAATAAGAGCGAAACGCGTCTGTGGTTCTGATTGAGTGGCCTAATCCCTGATAAATGACCGAAAGGTTGATTCAGACTGAAATCTTGTGAAACATTATGTCAAGTATGAATTTTTAAATTTTTATGTAAAAGCATTCAAATTTCAAAAATAAGTCAACTAGTAAGTTTATTAGCAAATGTAAAACCAAATATGTGAAAAATAAAATACTGGCACAGTGGCAGTGACACGCACGATTATTAATCAATTTAAAATACCCGAAATAATAATGAATTTACGTTATAGCGAAAATATTGTCAACAAACAACAAACACCGTTTTATAATGTCGTAGCCGAGAGTAGATGAATTTTTGAAAAACAGGCGTGTTATCTTCATTGACGCCCTTCTTGGCAATGCAAACAGGAGAAAGAAACATGTATGTCAACTTATTAATTTAGAGATGACCTTGATCAGACCTTTTTAAAAAATTAAACTGTACATTAAAATTATCTGTTGTAAACAATAAACACTAAAATTTTAGCCCAGGCAAATTAAACTTTTGCTTCCCGAAAAATATTACAAAGCTGGAAATGATTTTAATCCATTTTGAGCATCCCAAATAAGAGTCATGTGAGTTTGCGACAGTTTCTGAGGTGAGCTTAACTTTTGGGAGCCAAAAAACCACGAAATTTTGGGACATTTTTCAGTTTTTCGCTTATAACTTGAGAACGGTGCATCTTATAGAAAATTTTATTCTGTCTAAAATTAAAAAGCTCAAAATTTCGCGTCTAAGGAGCTCTTAAATGTTAAATTTGGTTCAGCGGTTTAACCACAATCGATCGTCAAAATTCAGCTATTTTTACCAATTTGGTTGAAAAGTGGGTTATGCTCATTTTCACACGCCTGTAACACAAAAACGGCTCCTTCATATAAAAAAAAGTCAAATTATAAATGTTTTTAAAATTTACTCATTCCTACACTCATGATACACACAAAAAAAAACGAAAGAAGTCGTAGCGCTGAATTTCCGATAGGAGCTATTTTTGAAGTTAAAAGACTTTTGAACCCCAAATCATCCACATTCGTCCAGTTATTATTTAAAGGTAAATTAGTTGCCTAGTTAGTTTTAATGTTAATTCAGCATTTGGTACTGCTTGAAGAAATGTATATTACTATTGAAGGGTCTCCTTATAATTTATTGTGGTTTCAAATTGGCACTCGGTTGTCCCCTTTTTGGCCATGGAGGCATTCCGTTTTATTAGGAGAACCAAACGACGGGCCACCTACCACTATCAAAAAATAATTTCAATTCGACATGTTTGCCTCCTACTGAAGCGGCTGCTCACCAGCACTCCCCCCAGGGGGCATGTATGGAAAATAACATTCTTGATCCACAGCAGAGGGGATGGAAGACCACCAAATACGGTATAATTCCAATTCCAACAGCCCAAACCCCAGCGCCCCAGAAACTAGTAAATATCATATCCTGCATCTGCACAGAAGGATGCGAAACTGCTTGTTCCTGCAGAAAAGCTGGCATCAAATTGTAACGGGCGGGTGCGTAGGGTGTAGTGAAAATCACCCTCCGTTGACGTACTGAATTAAAGCTCAGACAGCCACAGTAAGAATATAAATTAAAGTTATACTTACCTGTTTCACTACGCTGATCTGTGCTGACTCTGGAAGGGGTTGACGGGGTTGTTTCACAAATAATTAAATATTTTAGAAAAATAATAATTATAATTAAAATTTAGAAAAACAATGTTACACACAAAAATAATATAAAGCAAAGAAATATAAAATATGTATTAAATTGAACAAAATTTCGTATGACTGTTCGCCTCCACGATCGAGCTGAGAATCCCTCTCGTCCGTGGATACGAACATTTCCTAGGCTAGTTCAATTGACAACGTTGACACTTTTGCTGGTAATATTCCGCTTTTCCCAATATTCTGCAAAAACACTGAGCGGAAGATCGCCAGCCGCATGTCAGCGATTTGCAACAGTCACGGAGTTCATTCTATGAAAATACTGAATTACACAAATTTTGAGTTCACACACGTGGCTGTTACAAAATTCTCCGCCATATGTGCCCACTGCAAAAGACACACATGCAGGAATTCCCTTACTGAAGATGAAGTGTAACTTGAGACCGCTCCATAGGACGAAGAAATCGACATAGTTGAAAAAGGAACTGAGCAGGATCCCTTCTCTGACGAAGGCGAAGAACTAGAAATCGATTTTTCCTTCCACAAACGATCTTCTTCAAAATGAAGAAGAACATCGAAAAAAAGAAAATGATTGGAATAGGGATTATGTTTTTCGGAAATTTATTAATCAATTTAAACTACATAATCACTTTTTCTGATATGGCTTTCTCATTTTTGAAACTTTTTATTATCATTTGGACTGCCATGGTAATTTCATTCGTCTGAAAAGTAGACCTTTATGAAATTGCCTTTAAATTCGAATAACTGGACGAATGTGGATGATTTGGGGTTCAAAAGTGCTTTAACTTCAAAAATAGCTCTTAGCGGAAATTCAGCGCTACTACTACTTTCGGTTTTTTTGGGTATCTGTATGCAGGAATGAGTGAATTTTAAAATAAACTTCCATAATTTGGCATTTTTTAAATGAAATAGCCGTTTTTGAGTTAAAGGCGTGTAAACATAAGCATAACCCACTTTGCAGCCAAGTTGGTAAAAATTGCTGATTTTTGACTATCGATTGAGGCTAAACCGCTAAACAGAATTTGACGTTTAAAAGCTCGTTAGACGCGAAATTTTGTGTATTTTAATTTTAGAAAGAGTATAATTTTCTATAGGTTGCACCGTTTTCGAGTTATAAGCAAAAAACTGAAAAATGTCCCAAAATTTCGTGGTTTTTCGTCTCCCAAAAGTTAAGCTCACCTCAGAAACTGTCGCAAACTTATATAACTTCTATTTGGGATGCTCAAAGTATATTAAAATCATTTCCAGCTTTGTAATATTTTTCGGGAAGCACGGTCTTTTTTTGGACTAATTTGCCTGGGCTATTTTAGAAAGTCACCATAAAAATCATATAAACTATACTCAGAATTTCTTCGCGGAGGTTTCCTTATTTACATACTACATTGTATACTAAAGACTACAAAATATACAGGATGCCTGTAAGTAAATAAACGAGCAAATATCTCGCTTAGTATTACTTTTAGCGATTTGAACCATACAACAAATTATAGTAGCTATATTAAATCCTCTACATCATTTCGGAAGTAGGTACCTTAATATTATTTTCCAGAAATCGTCACGTAATCTACTACTTTCCTGCCGCAAAATGGTCAGGGAAATTGAATTTTACTTCCCTGCCTAGGGAGGGAAGTAAAATGCAACGTTGCCATATTTATTTTTTGAAACACATTTTACGTTTTAATATGAAATACAATTATAAAATTAAAATAAATAATGTCCAATATACAGTTGTTTTAAATTCTTGTACAATTTTAAATAGATTTCCTTAAGTTTTCAATTTGATTTACTTGTTAAATGAAAATAGGTTATAATATGTACCATTCAGTAATTTTGTATTCTTATGATTTCAGAAAAAAACATTTATACTTATCTCGTCATTGAAGTTGTCTCATCATTATGGTTATTTGCCGAAAAGATGAACTTCCTTGCCTTGATAAGTAAATAAATATACTAGAGGTTTTCGGGTAACAGATACCACCTTATAATTTTCAAATGGACTCTCCTACATATTTATTCAAATTTAAAAAGAAAATGAAATTTACTACACAATAGTATAAAAATAATCATGTATTATATTTTTACAAAATACAATGGGAAATTTACAATATTACATTTTTATTAAATGCAGGAAGGTTTGCAATTCAATTTATTGAATAAGACATATTCTAATAATATTGATAGAAAAGGTTCCTTGACTGGATATATTATTGATGAGGTAATAAAAATTTCTGGATTGCAGTCACAAAACTTTATTTACTAAATTCTCGGTCGACCGGTTTCGAGCTCCACATGAGCCTTCCTCATCTCCTGAGGAAGGCTCATGTGGAGCTCGAAACCGGTCGACCCGAGAATTAAGTAAATAAAATTTTGTGACTGCAATCCAGGAATTTTTATTACCTCTAATAATATTATTTGACATAAAATAGCAGGTGTACTAATTAAACATCAGTAGTAAATGTGTTCACATTTTTTGAAAAAATGTAGCCTAAAATGTATTGAATTATACGGACATTCATCTGAATATTTAATTTATTATTTTCTTTCAATTCGAAAGGTGTAATGTACAATAAATGAAATACAAAGCCTTCTGCATTTAAATTAATCGTCATTGTATTTGATTCTTCATTGTATTCTTAAATAAAATTTGAATAAATATGTAGTGTTTCATTTGAAAATTAAAATTTACTATCAATTACTCGAAAACTGGAAATAATAATATAGAACTACTTCCGAAACTATGGCTGTGTTCGATGTCACATTTAGGTCTTCTCCACATACATACAACTCCGAATGGAACACTAATGATATCCATAGGTTTGTATGGCAACAGTTTAGAACAAAAAAAATGAATTATATAATTCGATTTAGTTTGATGCTTCAGATTAAATGTTAATATTATATTTCACCTAGGTACATATTTCATAAAATAGATGCTAAGAAACTATTCTTTGACTATGGCAGTAAATTTGACGTTTTATACAAACTTTAGGCTGTGTCCGATGTCGCATTTCGGTATTTAGTATTTAAGATTTAGGTTCTCTTTATAATAAATACAACTCCGAATAGTCCATATAGCACACTAATGTTATCAATTCGTTTGTATGGCAACACTTTATAGAACAACAAAAATGAATTATAGAATTCGATTTAATTGAATGCGTCAAATTAATATTGTCACTTCTATTTCATAAAATAGATGCTAAGAAGCTATAGACCATTCCAGAATGACAACACCTGCCCTCCACAGGAGTCATTTTAACCTCACTTTTGAATATTTTTAAAAATTATTTAATTATGTATCTTATGATAAATATCGAGAAATTTTGATTTTGATACCATTCATTCATAAAATTAAACCATAAATTTTTCCATGGTTCCTTCATTGAGTAAATTATGTATGAAATTTATTTCTGACAGTTACCCCTCACGAAATTCATTTGTTCTGGATTGATCTATTCCTTGACAATAAATTTGACGTTTTGTACAAATTATAGCAACGAAAACTAACATAATTTGTTTAATTAATGCGCTTCAACATCAAGGCATAATGTGCTCCTGCAAAAACTCTAAAATCTAATTCATACAATCCTAAATAATGACGTTACTTAGGGCATATAATTTTGGGTCGCGAATCTGGGGAACCGGGTTCGATTCCAACAGACGCCAAATATTTCGAATTTTAAATGGCATAAAAAGTGATCCCTGTGGTGCACTCTCCACGCCAGCAATGAGTGCCCGTGAAGTGACGCCTGGTAAACGCCCACACATAAATATGTAATTATCATTAGCGATATCTGGAACAAAGCAGATTGACACACCTAGAAATGGGTAATATGCCGTGATGATATATTTATTTACGCACAACTATATTGTAATTGTTTGTTTACATTTTAGTTACCATGGCAGAAAATGAACGATTACACCCTGCGGGCGGTAAAGTGTAAAGCAAAAGCCCGCCGGGCGGTAAAAAATATATACGAGTAATATTGATATATCGCCATTGAAATATGCGAGCAACACAGTTTCGTTCAAAATTGTCACATTTTTTTCTGTCAACCAGGCTTGCAACACATCGTATTCGTTTTGATATCGGTCCTTTGATTTGCCAGAACATAAATCCGCTAAAGCTTCATTAGCTTCTAGCAAAATTTTTTCAGAAATTTCAGTATCATATTCAGGTTGAAGCTCCATGCTTGACATTTTTAATTATTTGTTTACACAAAACAAATGGTTGCCAATACAACGCATCGCCTAAATGTTTCTTGGCATAGCCATCTGGCCATCTAATATTTTTTACATAGCAACAAGCTTTTAGTCATGCAATTAAAAATTACGTTTCATTTGGTTTCAGTTGTGCGTAAAACGTTGTACGTGCCTCAGGCCGAAAGAGGTTTACGCCCTTGGACGAATAAAAGCCCTCCGCTTCGCGTCGGGCTTCAAATTTCATCCGTAGGCGTAAACCCTTTCTTTCGGCCCTCTATACGTAAATAACTATTACATAAATTTGGGATTTTGAAATTATTAAAATATCTTTCAAAACTCATATTTATAATTGGAATAATACTAGCTTTTTCCGTTTGGGGCGGTTTTTCCTCTGGCAAAAGGAGAATTTTCATGAGAAGATGCATGTTCGCCGTCCAAGTTATTGCCGGGCATGCATATATTGTCTAGTTTATTGTATACATAAAAAAGGTAACATTTACGTACTTTTCTTGTTATCTTGGTCACTTGTTGTATTTTGCTTTTTTCACATTTTATGTCAATTTTCCCTGAAGAAGACACCAGTTTATGGTGCCGAAACGTTGGTTTTTAATAAAAAATACAGAACATAAACTAAAAAGGTAGTATTATTCCAATTGGGATTTTGATATTAGCGTGATAAAAGTGCAACATTGGACACGGCCTTAATAGAGGTGGTAACATACTATAATTATTTATGTTATGTAGTAATCGCTTAAAGTAGACAAGATATTTGCTGGTTTATTTATAGGCGGACATCCTGTATACTTTGTAGTCTTTGTATACTACAATGCAACATGTTAATAAGGAAAACTCTATGGAGTAATTCTGAGAACAGTTTATATGATTTTTATAGTGACTATCTAACAGTTTTAGTGTTTAATATACAGATAATTCTGATGTACTTCATCGTTCTACGTTAATATATGTATACATGTTAATGTACGTAGTCCCTCATGTAAGATAAGGGCGTTAAAGTAACATGTGTGCACATATGTATGGGGGTACTTTCTTATCAAGATAAGGAGGCCCCTCATATTTATCAGAAAGCTATTCACACTGTTCACAGAGATATCAGTAACACAACACTATAGCAGAATGAATTAAAAATTCACTTTCATATTCCGAACAATATCACTTATTTCAAAAGCCATGATAATATATTCCAAGTGGAGTTCAAAATTTGGTACACCATAATGGCGTATTTAATCATAATGGAATTTTAATATATGGATCATTAAAAAAAAATAAATACTATTTGGTAATAATATAGTTAATTGCATTTTTTTTTTGCAATATTGTAAACTACAAATAACTGTTTGATTTTAAAAAATAATGTTATTTTATTTTCTATATACAGGTGATAAAAATAAGTGCCACAAATTATGAGGGCATATAGTACTGACCAAAATGAGTAAAAAAAGCTGAATCAACATTGGTCGGATCTTCAACTGTTTTTGAGAAAGAAGCCATTTTGTATTAGAATCGAAGAAAAACAGACAAAGATAGTGACTGAACAAAATTTTGTCAATGTCAGTAAATAGACCATAAAATATAATAAAATTTTATACGAAACATTTTTTTGACTTTCTAATAGTTACGAAGTTATTTGAAAACTAAATATTGGCCAAGATCGCCACAATATTTGTCTTAGTAGATTATTGGATTTTTTTTGAAAAACAAAAACACATCTAAGCTGACCTTTGAAAGGTAAACAAAAAGTCTCATTTAATCAAAATTGTAACTCTTACAGTTTTCGAGATGGCAGAGGTAAACCCCGAAAAAACTCATTTTTCATTGCCTTATATCTCGGAAAATATTGAAGATCGGATCCATGTTAATTAAGCTTTTTTACTCATTTTGGTCAGCACTAGATGCCCTCGAGACACTTATTTTTTAACACCCTGTATAGTAACATATAATGTACGTAAAAATCAATAGTCACATACCCCACTGGCATAATCCCATATATGACCTTATATTTTCTTGTAACACCTATTTTTACCTCTCGCTAAAAAAGGTATTGGATTCATGCTAAAAATCGCATATATAGATTTTAGTGAATAAGCACGTTTTAAGATCACTAGAATCCGATTTTAACATTTTTACGATGATGTCTGTGTGTGTGTGTGTGTGTGTGTGTGTGTGTGTGTGTGTGTGTGTGTGTGTGTGTGTGTGTGTGTGTGTGTGTGTGGTGCGGATGTGTGTGTGTGTGTGGTGCGGATGTGTGTGTGTGTGTGTGTGTGTGTGTGTGTATGTATAGATGTTGGAGGAACGATTCCTCAAAAACTATAAGACTTAAGAACTGTTTAACTATGGATTCCTCAATCTGACATTCATGTAGTTTCTTAGAAAAATCCTTCTAAATATATTTTTTTTGATGTGTGTGTGAATGTTAGAGGGACGGTTTCTAAAATACTATAAGACTAAAGACCAATACGTATTCTTTAATCTGACATTAATGGGAAGACCTGAAAAGGTTTTAGTAACAATTAAACAACCGGAAGTAGTAGTTTCTTAAAAAAAACCTTCAAATAATATAATTTTTTGGATATTTATGTTATTACCAATACTAAAGAATATAAAATTTTCTATACGATACATTGAACATTTTTATTAGGTATATCTTCTGTAGATTTAGAGTTAGAGAATCATAAATATATAAAATAATCCGTTATAATATATCTAGTAAACCAAATAACTCCATGGAAACCAGTTGAAAAATTAAAATATTTGTAATTGAAAGAAAAATGTGAGATGTCAGTGTCAAAAATTCATTTTCATTACTGAAGGTTTGTTCCGGGAAGTACATTTAATATTATTAATTAAATATTTAAAATTATAGATACATACGCATCAGAAATATCGCCAATCTCGTCAATGAATTTGAAGAATCTCGAACATTTAAAAGAATAGGAGGAAACTTATTTTTAGAATGAATTAAAAAATATAAAAATACATTAGTAATAATTAGATTTTTTGTGTATGAACCAGAAATGTTAAATACAATATATGTAATTATATGGCCTAATATGGAAATGGCGAGAGGTCTTGTGCTGGCCACAACAGATTTTTTCATATAGTATTTCATTTCTTCCCCAAGTAATATCTGTATTTCCCTGATTTCCGTAACACTTGGTTCATTATTCTCCTACATTACTGTGAGTGTAATGCCTCTCAAATATTTGTTCATTTAATATTTTTATCTTAATACTCATATAATCCAATTGTTATCTGATAATACCTTAAAAAAAATCTGAATTTCCCTAAATTATATCTGAATTTCTCTCGTAAGTATCCATGTTATTTTACAATACTGTGTAATACCTCCAGAATACCTACTTTGTAATACCAATATATTTTCCAAATGTAATTTGATAATACCATAAGAATTTCCGTATTTTCATAAATATCGGAATTTCTCTTGTAACACGTGGTTCATCATAAATTCCATGCTTAATATTTCCTATGGAATACCTCATTCGCTCATTCTCCAACAATATTAACTTATGTAATACCTCTTGAATGGGGAATTCCACCATTTTTTTTTTATATAATTTCATCTGAAAATATTAGGGAAACTAAGACTATTGATGAAAATCCGGTAAAAAATTCATATTAATAAGCGAGTTATGGTCTTCCAAATTTTGAGAAGATTGGCGTGAAGTCAAGCATATGTATTTTTATATGAAACTGTTTTCATCATGGTCCTAAATGTTCTTGAAATATATGCTATTTGAAGTTATATTTACATAAAATAAATGAATATTATAACACTGTATAAGTCTACATACTTTATAATTACAAGTGTTTTTAAATTATTAAGTTTAATGCAAGAAAAAATAAAAACTGTTAGCCCCTCCTTCCGAATTTGAATTTCTTAACTTCCATTGGTAGTAACCCCCACCTCCTAACACGCTATTTGTTACGCATGTATAGGCGGTCTTTCGGTCGCCAATCAAAATATTATATATTGATTTCATATTCTTGTCGAAGCGCTATAACAAAAAACCCTTTATTTCCGAAATATCTCAATTATACCATTTCATTTTTTTATTAATATTCGTTATTCAGCATATAAATTCGTATTTTTTTACTATTTTCCTTTAATTCGATTGAGCTGGAATCCCCTATTCCTGCTTTGTTCATACAATAAATAAATAAATAACATCAGGCGGCTTATTAACCATTGCTGGCTGTGCCAATCTGCTTTATATATATATATATATATATATATATATATATATATATATATATATATATATATATATATATATATCGGTAATGATGACATTGATGACATATTCGTACCGTGCGGTCCTTTGCCAGGCGTCACCTCACGGGCACTCATTGTTGGCGTGAAGAGTGCACCACAGCGGTCACTTTTATGTCATTTAATTCAAAATCAGTTTCTCCCATGAATAGCCATAATTATAATTATGTATATTTTTTGGTGTTACCTGTCATCCTAAATAATACCAGAATTCCTGCGGTAAGGCAATGTCATATTTCCTTTATTTAATTGTAATACCTGTAATATTAATGAAGAATACGTACATAAAAATGATTATTAAAATTAAAATTCACAAGTTCTATTATTCTACATAAGATTTTTTCTGTTTTTATGAATCATAATCACAACTGTTATATCTGCAATGGTTGTTTTTATTCCATGAGAAACTTTTGTTGCTTGGCAAAGATGTTCTTTTGAAATGAGTGGCGTTGTGGGATGACCTTTCATACATCCTGCATTACGTCACCATGTAAGTAACCACGCATAGTAAGTTTTGATCATCGTGCAACGTTACAACTTACAAGAAAAACTATAAACATTGCTTTTCACTTTACTTACGCGCGAGGAGAGACGTTTTTACGGTTTTATCAATTTATTTCATTAGGGAACTAAAATTATGTGTTGGACGTTTCACTCACTGAATTAAAAAAAAAAGATAAAGTGCATGAACATTTGTCTTAGACTTTGTTACCGTTTGTTTTCGATACATATTCATATTCAGGTCATACAAGGACCGAACTAGAACTATTATATAAGAATAAGCACACCAGGTAGACCTGGGAAAACAAAATTTGTATGATTATACAGGGTTATTACCTTCCGTTAAAGAAGAAGGTATTGTCTTTGGTCAAAAAAATTCGGTGGTGAGTTTTTAATGAATAAGCACGTTTTAAGATCCCTAGAATACAATTTTGCATTGATGTCTGTATGTGTGTGTCCGTGTGTGTGTCTGTGTGTGTCCGTGTGTGTCTGTGTGTATGTGTTCGTGTGTGTATCTGTGTGTATGTCCGTGTGTCCATGTGTGTGACAAATTTTTCTCCGACGATAACTTCAAAACTACAATTCTAAAAATTATGATTCTTTCGTATTCCTCTTCTTTACAATCATATGAAGAGCTGATTAGATTTTGGTTATAATTGGTCAACCGGAAGTACCCTTATTTGAAGTTCTTAACAGTTTTTCTGGAAAAAACGCAGTTAAATATCATTTTTCGACATTTTATGATCATTAATATGAAAGAAAATCTTAGTCCCTATACGATTTGATTATACGTTTTCCTTCATATTCAACAGATATAGAGTTATAGAGAGATTAAGAGAGGTTAACTTTCAAAAATCAGTCAGCTTTGCAAAAATTATGGAAACAGCAAAAAATTCTAATTGACAGATGTCAGTGTCAAGTGCAAAATCAAAGTGGAAAATATAGGATCAGAAAGTAACATAAGTGACAGAGTGTCCCTCGCAAGTGACTTGCAGTTTCAATGCCGGGAGTACGAGGAAGACCAAAGAGAAGATGGAAGGACTGTGTAGCAGAATATTTGAGAGAGGAAGAACTGTGTGAAGAAGATGCGTTGAATAGGAATGAGGTAGTGTGAAGTGCAATTTACAGAATGTACATTCGTGTTATAATTATATTGGATTTATAGAATCTTTTCAAAGGAACTTGCAATATGGAATTTGTAAAAAATAGTGTGTTCGTGTTACAATTTTACAGGATATATAGAATCTTTTCCAAGGAACTTTTGGTATTGGATTTGTACAAAATACATTGAATTGACGGAAGGTATTGTGCTGGCCACAACAGATTTTTTTTTTGAGTGTGTTTATGTCCTGACATAGCGATGCTGGATCACTCGCGAAAAAACTCAGAATGAACCAATGGGCCCATAAACCATTTTTCCTACAACTACAACCGTTAAAGTACACACTTTACTCACTCTTTACAGTGTGTAAAGTGTCACTTTTCAAGCACTAGTACGTGATAAGTAGAGGCGTTACCCTACACATTCGGTTAATTTGTCTGTTATGTAAATAAATAGGTAGTAAATAATTACGAAAGTAATAAAATTTATTAAGAAATATGTACAAATGAAAAAGTTCACTAATAATAGGAGGCCTGTGCAATGGAGATAGCACTATCATTTCGGTTATAGGAAAAATATTGTTGGCAACTCGTGTGTAAAATAGTATTTTTCATCTCATGCTAATTTTGCACTCGACCAAAAAAATAATACTTTTTTGTGAACTTTTATACAACGATATGATGATTAATAAAAATTCGATGTGTAAATTCCTTATACATATTAAGCAAGATATGATTTTTTTTAAAGTTTTGAGATGAATTCGTGACGTCACCGGTGTTTGCTCAGAGGCATTAAAACATTATTCTTTCGTGAGAACAAATATTATATATGTTTTATTATAAAAATTATATTTTACATATTTAAGTCCTAATTAATATTTATTAAACTGAATAAAAACGAATTTATATTTATTTTTTCAATTTTATGGTATTTACATATTCAAGTAAGTGATGTGTGATATACAAAATTTGAAAGAACTACAGTGAAATATAAGTTAATAGTTATTAGTCGTAGTTATGACAAATAAATACATAGATAAGTATGACATATCAACGTAGTATCCTAACACTGAAAGTTGAACTTATAACAGTGTTACGATATATTTCATATCGTAATATTTGACACGGTTGCTAGGTTACTATGTCATTATTTTCTGGCTATATGTACACATTATTTATTTGTCAGCTGTCCGTACGTTTGAACCTAAATTTCAGTTTTGTAAAAAAAGTAAAATTTATTTAAGCTCGTCTAAAAAATAATGTTCATAACTTGTATGAAATACAAATATCTTAGCTCGTGTGTATTGACTTGCACTCCGCTACGCGTCGTGCGTCAATTTACACTCGCATGATATTTAGTATTTTTCATAACTTGTTACGAAAATAACTATTTCAATCACAGATTCGTGTAAAGATGCGAGTACTATTTTGATTTTTGTTAAGTTTTTCTATTAGTTTTGTCAATATTTGTGAAATTTATTTTGGGTGTGATATATTTGTTAAATGTAAAATAAACATTGTTATGTGTGAATATAAAAATATTTGAACATAATGATTGCTTGCTGCGTGGTTAAATACCCAGCGGGATGATATGGGCTGGCCACATCAGATTTTTTTACATTATGTAGCTTTACTAATGCAGTAAATATTTTATGATTTTTATATAATTTGTAGTACATATTTCGATTATGGTATATTGAAGCCTGACCCTCGTATCGTCCACCAACTCTAAATGAAATTACCCCATTAGAAATCATTTCCCACCGCAAAAAACAATACGTCAACTGGTGCCCCTTGTGTCGTCTTGCGTCTTGCGGAAACTTCACCCTTGCGAAGCTTGTAATCAACCCTTATTTGAGTGCAGGGTTAGCCACTTTGATTTATAGACGCCAGTGATGGCCATTATACTGGACATTACATTCAGAAGGGTTGTAATTCTCTAATAACGCTGTCCAAATTTAGTAATTAGTCAAAGCTGTGAGTTGTGTCATTTGATATATTGCTCGTTCTTGCTACAATGTCAATAATATCTATTTTATTGCCAAGAACATCTATAATGGACGTGACATAATAGATAATGTCATTATACCTTCAAATTTCAATAATCTTACCTAATGTACGACGAACGAGTATGGACACAGTTAGATTTACAAATGTTGGACATTTGGAAGAATATCAGAATATCTATTAGCAAATTAAACTTAGGACGCTTGTTGGGCTCTCTGTTTATTGGCAGTTTTTGCGCTCCAATTTTTTAGGAAACATAATTTGTTTGAAGAATTGAAGAATGGTCTCCACTATTATTTACCTCCCGCTACCCTTGGTAAGGGAGGTATAGGGATCGTGCTAAAAATCGCATATCTAGATTTTGGTAAATGACCACGTTTTAAGGTCCCTAGAATTCGATTTTAACATTTTCACGAGTCTGTATGTGTGTGTATGTGTGTGTGTATGTGTGTATGTATATGTGTGTATGTATATGTGTGTGTGTGTGTGTGTGTGTGTGTGGGTGTGTGTATGTATGTGTGTGTGTGTGAATGTGTGTGTGTGTATGTTTATGGATTTTATCAAAGCTCTAACTCAAATACCATCATTCAGAAAATTCTGAAACCTTGTATTTCGATCCTATTTTAATATGGAAAGAAATCATTAGATGTTGGTGTAAATAGGATAACCGGAAATGGCACTTTACTCATAATAGTGTTTCGTCAAAAAATACCATTAATGTTATTTTTTCATATTTTATGTCATTATAACACTTAAAGATTATTGAATTTTCTACAGATATACATTAATATTAATACTTGTTCTATATATTTTACAGATAAATTTAAAAAAAATAATCTCTTTTATAAATTCCGAAGCCTAAGATAAACACAACTCCCTTGTTACATAGTTCATATTTCAACGTGACAGACAGATAAATGTCACTGTCAAAAAACCCATCATTTCAAATTGGTAATGGTGACATTTTAAAAAGAAAATAGTAGATAAAGCAATAGTTAATGCAAAGGAATATAATATAGTTTGCGGCATTAGTAAATACGTAGGTATGTATTTAACTTAATAAAAATTAAATAGCGGCAGATGTTGTGTTGGCCACATCAGATTTTTTATGAAATTTTATCTAAACTGAAAGCGATCTGTAGTTATAGAAAGTCTTAATTGTTATTCATTAATTTGTAAATTTTTTTTTTTTGTATTTTGTACAGTAATGAACCTACTATTTTAATATACTCAAATTCGTACAGTAATGGGTTATTTTACAACATAGCAACCGTTACCCCATAACAACGGTTTGGTCATTTTTTTGACACAAGGAATTGTTTATTTTTATTTTTGATTGTTTATCTTCTAAATTGTTTTCAATGTTCTGTTCATCATCTAAATCCATCGTTTTGCAAATCGATCTCCAAAAATTAATTTGTTTGGAGGTTGTAAGGTACAAAAAACAATAACTGTCAAGTTACTTTGTTACTGAGAATCAGACTACTATGTTTTTTAGTTTTTTTATTTAGTATATTATACCTAAAAAAAAATCAAATTTTAATACTAATGTAAAATACAAAAATAGTGTACGGACCGCGTCAGAAAAGTGATTTTACTGTACTCGTGTGGCATTTAAGTACTTGCTATCGCTCGTACTTAAACTTGCCATACCCGTCTGGTAAACTTTCACTTTTCTTAACGTAATATACTATTTTCCAACTCAGCCTCATAATATACTTTTGACTATGGTTATTTGAAATAACCAATGTACGACACTACTCACTCCGTGAGAGAATATTTAAGAAGTCACGCATGAATTATTACCAATTTTTGCGTTTTTTTAAATGTAAATAAAAAGCAAGTTAACAAAATTATTTTATTATTGAATTAATTTAGCATTATGAAACATTTATTTAAAGTAATATTAACATTTATATTAAAATTTAATTCTTCTTATTTATTTAGATTACTTCATTGATTTTTCAATAGATGTCATTCTCATTAAGCACTAATTGTAACACTATTTCAGATTTCAAACCGATAGTTTTAAAACATTCCAACCGATTACTAACTGTTATTTATAATTCAGTAGATCTGAATGTCCCACTTTTCGTGCAGGAATTGTTTTACAGCAGTTTCTTTTTAACTTATTAACCTGGTCGTACACTTGTGTGTGAAGAGGGCAATAAAAATATTTTGAAGGGTATAAGTTTCCCCGTTTGTGTGCCATCCTCATCTCTCAGCCTTTTCGCGATCAGCCAGCGGAAAGCGAAAGTGTTTCCGCGTGTATAAAAATGCAAGTAACAGGTTGGTCTGCCCGCCAAACACCCGACTGTTTTTATTGTTGCCAACCGACCGCGCACCAAACAGAGAAAACACCAGCGGACATCCCGTGAGAGCGACAGAAACAGCGACAATGGGAACAGAACGAGGGAAAAAACATTTGCACAACAACGACAAAAAAGCACAGCTCAAAACAACTGAATTACGGGCCGCGGAACAAAAGCAATGCGAGACAAAAGAGTTCCTTTCGCGACTCTGTCACCTGCTGGATGTGGAGGGGGTAATTTCACGTTTACGTAATCAAATTGGGATGGGATGTATTTAGGGAGTGCATCCTATACGCCTACTTTTTTTTTATTCGTTTTACTTATAGGCTCAACGTAAATACACATTATTGAAACACAACTTTCCTTTCGGAAGATAACTTTACTTCTTTTGCATCTCATGTTTTTCTTTTAAATTTATATTCGTCTAAGTTCCCAATTTTGATAGAGTACCTTATAACCTTTGTGAGGAACTTATATTTTATAGCATTGTCCATTTGATTATATTTTTCGGCTGTACAATGAAAGTTTGGTCATTTTGCAGTTAAGAGGACTATGAGATTCAAGCTGAAATTGTAGATAGTACCTATGGTTCATAGCTTTTACAATTTTATTTTAAATATATTCAAAGTAGTTCTAGTCCAAGCAATAGAGGTTTTACTCTACACGTATTAAATTCACAACAATGTTTATCATTAATCGTGTCGAAATTTCAGACGAAAAATCTGATGTGGCCAGCACATGACCTCCCGCCAATTCCATGTTTAAAATAGCAGTGAGCTTTACGTAAAGTATCATTGGTTGTAAATAAAATCTAATTTGTTGTCCAATAAATAGAAAAGTCTGTAATACGAAATTTAGGATTATGTTTTATTTTCCTCAAAAATCTGTTAGAGCTCCAAATTAAAGTACCACATCCTATTTATTATATATGGTTAAAATCTGATATGTTGTTTCAAATTATATATGAGTTTTAAATACCAAATTTGAGAAGTTTTGAATAATATTTTAATAGACTTTAAGGAAAAATCGTTACACACACATTCTTATAAAAATCAGCATCAACTTCTAGGTACTCTAAAACGCAATCTTTGTAAATTCTTCGTCGTACATGATCCATTTCGTAAATGTGTAGTTGTAAATTAATATTAATTTAGTGCTACAAAAATAGAAAAAAATTAAATCAGATCATCCTGTACATCTAATATTTATGTGTGATGAAAAATATATTATTTTTACAAACCTTAATTTCATTAGAATTAAATATTTTACCATTATATTCCCCTTAACACGGTTTCATTATTAATTTATTGCAATTTTTTCCTAACAGTGACATTTGTTTAAATATGTCAAAATAATGTTTTTGTTTGACGCATAGGCAAGACGATATATGAAAACAAATTATATTATATATTCATATTTAAAGTTATTTAGAGTTCTAAATGTTATTATCGTAGAATTGAAGATTATACAATTATATTTAAATTTAATTAGTAAAAGTTACAAAAAATTATATTCAAGGAATTTTTTACAAGAAAAACTGTTAAAAGCTTGTATAAATGATACTTCCGGTTATCCGATATACACTAAAAACTAATGAGCTCTTCCCACATTAGTATAGAATGGGTATACAAAATTTCAGATTTTTCTGATTGATAGTACACACAGACACAACACACAAACACATACATACCTACAGACATCATTGTAAAAATGTTAAAATCGGATTCTGGGGACATCAAAACGTGCTTATTCACTAAAATCTCTATATCCGATTTTTAGCACGATCCCTATACCTCCCTCACATAGGGTAGCGGGAGGTAAAAATGAAAACTAAGCCGATTTGCAGATGTTAGAAATTTTAGAGAAATTTCATGTAAGTTTAAATTGTTAATACCTCGCGAACCGCTCATCGAAGCAAAAATCGTGTAATACATGACATGAAGGAGAATTCCAAGCTGAATTAAAATTTTCAAACTACGGAATCGAATCTTTAATCGGGTCAGAGTTGTTGATGAATTTGTAGGAAAGCGTTGACAAAAATTATTTAAAAATCATAGATAATTTATTTCTTTCGATGACACGGCGAATGTAAACTGTTATAAATAACAAAGTCTATTCGATTGAGTGATCTAATTTTCTTTCATAAATTGTTATTCTGGTTAAATATTTTAGAACATAACTCTTTGAGAGTTCATTGTTGGTAAAAATTGTAAGAACCCTTTTTACCTCCCGCTACCCTTGGTAAGGGAGGTATAGGGATCGTGCTAAAAATCACATATCGAGATTTTAGTAAATGACCACGTTTTAAGGTCCCTAGAATCCATTTTTAACATTTTCACTATGATGTCTGTATGTGTGTATGTGTGTGTGTGAATGTATGTATGTGTGTGTGTATGTGTAGGAATTTTGTCTTCGCTCTAATTCAAATATTATCATTCAGAAAATTCTGAAACCTTCTATTTCTACCCTACTCTAATACAAAAAGAAGCCATTAGATTTTGGTGTAAATCGGATAACCGGAAATGGCACTTTACCTGAAGCTCATAATGGTTTTTCTTCAAAAAATACTATTAAATGCCATTTTTTCGCATTTTGTCATTATGAATATTATAGATTATTGAATTTTGTATAGGTATACATTAATAATTTTTCTATATAATTTACAGATAAATTTAAAAATCATTTTTCTTTTTTTAATCCCGAAGCCTAAGATAAACAAAATTCCTTTGTTACACAGTTTATTTTTCAAATGAATGTAACTGACAGGTAAACGTCATTGTCAAAAAATTAATCACTTCAAATTAATAATAGTGACATATTAAATAATAAAGAAAATCGTAAATAAAGCAATGGTTATATGCAATGGAACATAATATAGTTTGAAGCATTACTAAATACGTAGGTATGTATTTAAATTAATAAAAATTAAATAGCGGGAGGTTTTGTGTTGGCCACATCAGATTTTTTTTACAAAATATTACGAGCTTCAATTTTATATTTTTCTAAATTTTAATACGGGACACTGCTTTCGAGAAAATAGCCAAAAACTTATTTTTTTGCACCTCTCATCCAAGCTGGCGGCTCACGCTAAGCCTTCCGAGAGTCACAAATGTGAAATTTTCATCCCTGTCATCTTAAAACCGTTTTTGCTCCAACTTTTGTAAGTCAAAGGTCTTTTTTGGTATCCATTGACTTGATTATCCCCTTCAACTACTATGCCCTTCATTATTATTTCTTTCTACTTCCCAACTGATCTTCTTTTGGAATGCTTTCAAAATAATCAAAAATTGCAGCATCAATCTCTTTTTCAAGTGAAAACTTTCTACCATGAAACTTTTGTTAATTCCAAGAATAACCAAATCAGGTAAGTATGCTTGGTGTTTTATTATTTTTATATATATATATATATATATATATATATATATATATATATATATATATATATATTTTGCCAAAAATTGAAGTGGTAATGCTGACCTATAAGAACACGCATTATCATAATCTTCGAGCATATACTGACCAAAGAAGTAATTCCCTATACCAATGTATAGGATGAAGTGATCGGAAGACATGTAGGCGAGGGGCCGAAAGTCATAGTGAATTGCGGGCAGTGTTTTGTTGTTATATGTCACTGCTTGTCATTTTACTACAACCAAACCTTATTTTTTGCGTGTAGTTTGTGAATATATCTCGGAGTATATCAAATTGTAATGAAAAATACAAAGAAAGTAAGGATATTTCGTTTCATGTGTAAGTAACTGGGATTTTTTTTTTACAAATAATATATTAAACAAAGTGTAACTTTTAGGTTTCCTACTAATAATGATGTAAGAGTAACGAGACTGAAATTTATTGGAAATAAAGGTGATTTACATATTTCAAAAGCAGCAATTAGTCATTCTTTGTAAAAAAGGTAGTACAAATATTAAGATAATACGCAGTCCGCAATACACCACGGCTTCAATAAGCAGCTCGCAATACACCATGGCTTCCGTATGTGTTCCGATCAAAATAAACACCGTAAGGCGGCCTCTAGTCAGTATATGCTCGAAGATCATAATATAACATAATTCCTGTCTCTGAAACTCTACAGAGCACATCAGCCAAGCATTTTTTGCAGTGTATCATAAAAGGTGTTTTTCGGCGTTGAACTAGTTTCGATATGTTTTCAAAACTATTTCGTATATGACGTCATAAATGTGGGTATCGCTAAAATAATGTGTCTTGAATTAATGACGTATAAATTTCAATATGTAATGATTTAAAAGCTCATCTACTGTATGAGGTCCCGTGGCCGCGATCCAGAGTGTCTGGTCGCGAACCTGGGGAACCAGCTTTGATACCGACCGACGCAAAATATTTCGAATTTTAAATGGCACAAAAGTGACCCCTGTGGTGCACTCTCCACTCCAGCAAAGAGTGCCCGTGAGGTGACGCCTGGTAAGCGTCCGCACGGTACAAATATGTCATCATCATTACCGATATCTGCGATAAAGCAGATTTGTGGCACACTAAGAAATGGGTAATATGCCGTGATGATGTATTTTATATATTTTTTTTTTTATCTACTTCGAAACATTTCGAAATTGTTTCAAACCCAACGGATTGGTTTGAAAACACATGAAACTGTTTCAACCAAATTCATCTCTGACGTCACGTCACCGTTGTGTCGCCAAAACATGATGGTTTGAAACACTACGAAATAGTTTCAAACCAATGTACGCCAAAAAACGGCTTTAACTGTAACTGTTTCCTGTCCATATAACTGAATTTCATTTACCAGTTCGGTACTTTCAAAGAAACTAAAGAATACTGCATATATTACTGTTTTCATGCCTCGCTGCTTCTTGATTATTGTTGGTACGTCCCCCCATATGAATTCATAAATAAGCATCGTCACCTGTTACAATTTTTGTAAAAAAAAATGTTGCTACTATTTAATAGGGTTAATGTTTTTGGTAAATTCCACTGAAATATATACTAACTGGAATGCGCGTACGAACCGTGAGCGTGAAGCATATTGAAAGCCTGCTGCTGGAGTAGTCGGCAAACATCGAGACAGTTCGTGAGTAGACGGAAGCCTGCCGCTGGAGTAGTTGGCAAACATCGAGACAGTTCGTGAGTAGACGGAAATTATTTCGTGTGGCGCATGTTTAAATAAATGAAGCATAATATGAAAACAAAGCGATCAGCTATGATACGAGTTATTCGGCTAGGTTCGGTTCAGCACGAACGTGCGCGAACAGGACCAGCCATTATTGTTCAATGAGCTTCAGTGCAGCGTACGCTGATAGGTAGAGTATGCGAGTTCCAGTTAGTATATATATATTTCAGTGGTAAATTCTTATACGTTCCGCTTTTTGGGAATCAGAGAGCTGATTTTGGCCCAAAAGGACTGACAACTTTTTTAATTGCAAGTATCATGTTCGATTCTATTAATAGTTAAGGATGTAATCTTCTTCTTCATGCTCTATTACCGCATAAGTGGCTCTATTGTCTTCTTCGATTATTTTCTTAACAGCAGAAATATTCTTTCCTGGAACAGCTGTAGAATGACACTCTGCTTTTTTTTTAATAGTGGACCTCGATTTTGCATTTTTAAATTCTACTGGTTTTCAAATTCTATTGGAATTGGGTAAGAATAATTAATACAAATATAATTAAATCCCAAATATAAGAAAATCTCAATTCTAATAGAATTTAGTTACAAAATCCTTTTTTTGTTCAAATTTTTTTTACTAGTGATAAGTTGTAGGTTGTAGCCAATGAACGCGTTTGGTCATTGAAAACTGAATCTAAATTCTCTTTGAAACCTTAAGCACTTACAGACTTACATTTTGTTTCAAATTATAATGAATCATGATTCGAAAATGCTCTCTGGTTAATTCCATATTTTCACGCATAAACACAATTCTGTTCTATATACTTCATTTTAGGTGAGAAAATAGTAAAGGGCACTTGAGATCTGACCGTTTTTAGAAGCATTAAATAATTTTATTCAATTTGCCTTATAAAGTCATGTTTATTTCCTTCGATACGGACCATGAAAGTTGTTGTTTCATAAACAATTTTATTTCGCTAGTGTTTTAAAGAATTTTATTTCACTAGGCGGTTTTAAAATCTGAAATGTCAACCAAAATTGTTAGAATAAATTCAAATATTCAACATATACCTGCCATTTCGCCACAAGAAGAATAAGAATGTTACAATTTTGTAATAAGGTAAGTCCTTGATTGTTGGAATAAAATATTGTATGTCATCTCTAAAAAATCTGTTGTGGCCAGCACAAAACCTTCCGTCAATTCAATGTATTTTGTACAAATCCAATACCAAAAGTTCCTTCAAAAATATTCTATATATCCTGTAAAATAGTAACACGAACACACTATTTTTTACAAATTCCATATTGCAAGTTCCTTTGAAAAGATTCTATAAATCCAATTTAATTATAACAAGAATGTACATTCTGTAAATTGCACTTCACACTTCCTCATTCCTATCCAACGCATCTTCTTCACACAGTTCTTCCTCTCTCAAATATTCTGCTACACAGTCCTTCCATCTTCTCTTTGGCCTTCCTCTTACTCCCGGCATTGAAACTGCAAGTCACTTGCGAGGGACACTCTGTCACTTATGTTACTTTCTGATCCTATACTTTCCGCTTTGATTTTGCACTTGACACTGACATCTGTCAATTAGATTTTTTTGAATATATCTGCTGTTTCCATAATTTTTGCAAAGCTGACTGATTTTTGAAAGTTAACCTCTCTTAATCTCTCTATAACTCTATATCTATTGACTATGAAGGAAAACGTATAATCAAATCGTATAGAGAATAAGATTTTCTTTCATATTAATGATCATAAAATGTCGAAAAATGATATTTAACTGCGTTTTTTCAGAAAAACTGTTAAGAACTTCAAATAAGGGTACTTCCGGTTGACCAATTATAACCAAAATCTAATCAGCTCTTCATATGGTTTTAAAGAAGAGGAATACGAAAGAATCATAATTTTTAGAACTGTAGTTTTGGAGTTATCGTCGGAGAAAAATTTGTCACACACACACACACACACACACACACACACACACACAGACACACACACAGACACACACGGACACACACATACAGACATCAATGTAAAATTAGTAAAATAGTATTCTAGGGATCTTAAAACGTGCTTATTCATTAAAAACTCGCTACCGAATTTTTTGACCAAAGACAATACCGTCCTTTTGAAGGAAGGTAAAAATATAGTTCAGTATCACTTAATTCCGTCGATTTTATTGTGATAAGCCAATGAAATTTTCTTACGTGTAATAGTAGAAAAGTTCTAAAGTACAACTAGGTGTGTCCGTTGAACTAGTTCTTTGTATACACCATTGATAGGCTATCGTGAAAGTATTGTCCTCTTAATAATGAAGAGGCCTATATGTATCCAACTTAAATTGATACTATTATAGTCCCCAAATTCTCAATTCTCCAAGGACATTAATAGACTCTAAAATAAATATTAACAGTTTTCTCGTTTCGTTTTACATTTTGTTTGTTGGATGACAATTCCTAAGCTTCCCCGTCCCAGATTTAATGCGTTGGAAAAACCGATGCGAAAACTTTTTGAAGAGTCATTGAAAAAAACTTTCCTCGGTGCGAGAAGCGTCGAGACGTGAAGCGTCGGAAAGGGACGCACGCGTCGCCTGTTGAACGTGTTTTATAGGCGTCTTCCACAGTTCGGACACTGTTAATTCTCGATGTTTCCAGAGGGGCGAAAATCACAGAAACGACGAGAAGAATGATTGAAATTTATAATTGACAATTTGTTGTTAGTGCTTTAAAATCAGGAATTAAATTTTAACTTACTTAGTGAAAATCATTGCTTGCAAATTTCGGACATAGGCACGATATTAATTCCTGCAAAAATGGACTCCCAAATATAGATTTCATTCTCAGACATCAAAAAAATTATTTCACATTTGATTCAGAAGCGTATAAAATTGAGCAAAAAAATCTGCTATAGAAAAAAATAATTATATTTTTCTTTTCTACCGATATTGAATTTCCCTGTTTTATTATTAAAATTTAGTATAAAAATGTAAAAGAAATATCCTGTCAAACGGATAATTTTCTGCCATTGTTATCTTGCAAATTATAACTGTAAAATCGTTGATTACAACACAGGATTTTGATTATAACCTAATAATATTGATTTCGTCAATATTTTAAAACTAGCATTTTTCGAAAAATCAAAAGTATAATGGCCTACTTGCGTACCTTTTTTTATTTAATATTTTTGAAGAGAAGGTAAAAACTTGCTACCCATATATTTTCTTTTGGCAAAATTTTTATTAATTAGCCAGAAAAAAATAATGAAATTTGATTATTTGAATTCCCGCCGTCTATGACGTAGAATTACGCCACACCAATGAATAGTCGTAAAGCCACAGAGTGGTGCCGTCCCATAGTAATGGTATGTTTGTGCGGGTAATGTAGATCACCTGTTTGACTTTTCAATAATAGTTTGGAGGTTACTATTTTAGTTTATCTTTTTGGTATCGATATTTTAAATTACAAGTAAAATGAACTAATGTCAAATTCAAATTAAAATTTCTCGCACGCCATGCCATCTATTGATAACATTCTTAAACATGCTTCCCCTCCCCTAGTTCAATATAAAGACGTCATAGAAAATTTTCTTTCTTAATTTAGTAAAAAACAAATAATTATTTTAAAATAAAATTTATATTTTTACATATGTTTTCAATATAACATTACGTATATAGTGACAGAAATCGGATTTTCAGTACCACGCAAGTAGCCCATTGAAACTTTAAAGCGTGTGTTAATTTGCAAATTAAGTATTATGGGGGTTGGGGAGGGGGCGGGGGCGTATGTACATATTTATTATTTGTATGTAAATATTTATATAATTAGAGATGAATTATATAAAGAATATTATATAATGCCTTTATTTGTAATTCATTGGAGTATTTTCAAATAAATAATATTGCGTTTCCAATTTATATGCTTTTTCATTAATTGTTTATCGAATTTTGTTTAGTTTTCACATATGAATTCAAATTTCGCGCGCCATCATCGTCAGAATATGGCGGCGTTTGGCCATACTACGTATATAAAGTCACTATAGTTGGGTCCATATAGAAATAAATAAAAAATTAACACCGAAAAAATACAAATTATTATGATGATTTTTACATTTAGTAAGTCAAACAGCTTAGCCTTTGCTCATCATTTATAAAAATATTGAAATTTCTAGCGAAAAAGTATGGCAGGAACTAATAAAGAGAAAAAGAAGATTAAATTTTGATTTAGTTATTAGTAGCAGATGAATTTAAGCGTGGCTGTTTAGTAGAGGCAAACATATAAGAGCTAGGGGCGTGGCAGCTACTAATAGCTAGGGTTGCCAGATATCAAAGTGTCGAAAATAGAAGAATTAATTTGAAAATATAGAAGTTTCAAAAAATATATAGAAGATTCAAATAAATTATATATTATTACTATCATCATTAGATATAATTACTAATGTATTAAAATATAAACAATAATACATATTTATAAATATTATATGGGGTCCCGTGGCCGCGTGCTTCGCGAACCTGGGGGAACCGGGTTCGATCCCGACAGACACCAAATATTTCCAATTTTAAATGGCACAAAAGTGACCCCTGTGGTGCACTCTCCACACCAGCTATGAGTGCCCGTGAGGTGACGCCTGGTAAGCGCCCACATGGTAAAATATATCGTCATCATTACCGATATCTACATGTGTTATAGATACTGGCACACCCAGAAATGGGTAATATGCCGTGATGATATATTTTTTTTTTTATAAATATTATGTTTCTATTATAGTACAACTGATGATGATTGCTTTGTAATCGAAATGTACATTTTGTAATTAAAAATATTTTGTGAAGAAAGGTGTATTATTGTTTATAATTTAATTTATATCTTCACGTAATTCAAATACTTAATTTAGTGTAATGTATTAAAAATAAACACATATAAAATATATTCAGATAAATGAAAATATCCAGTTGGAATCTTTTTGAAATCGACACACTCGACACAAATTCAGACATGTTGGAAAGTGGTACCAAAAATCAAAATATATTATTATTATAATATTATTCTGAAAAGCCGAAATATACAGTATGTCCACGGATCGAGTTCCAAAGAGGAAAAACTTTTTTATTTTTTATTTTACAAAAAATGGATTCTTGATAAAAGTTTTTGGATGTTCCGAAACGGCTAATTCAGTTTTAACATTTTCAAATTTTCTTTTAGTTTCAGATAAAAATCGAAAATTGTTCGTTTTAGTTGAAAATTAGTCCCAAAAAATAAGTTTGCGTTGTCATGGTAATTGTTAACACAACCTCTATTTGAGATATAAATATCCGGAAACTTTTGATTAAATTCTTCGACAACTCGACTGATCGCTTTATTACCTTTGCCATAGCATTGAATTAGGTAAATTCATTCTTCTTTTGACAACATTTTCAACGATTATTGTTGATTTTTATAACTGACAGTTAATGAAAATAAATAAATAACGGCAATTACCATGACAACACAAACTTATTTTTCGGGACTAATTTTCAACTCAAACGACCAATTTTCGATTTTTATCTGAAACTAAAAGAAAATTTGAAAATGTTAAAACTGAATTGACCGTTTCGAGACATCCAAAAACTTTTATCAAGAATACATTTTTTTGTAAAATAAAAAAGTTTTTCCTCTTTGGAACTCGATCCGTGGACATACGGTAGAAGATTTTGCTTCTATATTTTAGGAACATAGAATATAGAAGATTTTCTTTGAATATAGAAGACTTCTATTAAATATAGAAGGTCTGGCAACCCTACTAATTACAGGTAACTCAAGATCGGCAGGAGGTTTTCTTGTCTAGCGTACTGGCCCGTATTTAGCACAAATCTTGATAGGTATTTCAGCTAAATATAAATTATGTGAAATTAAATTTGAACTTAATCTTATTTTTTCACAAATTATAGCAACGAACATGATTTGTTTAATTAGTGCGCGTCAACTTCAAGGCATAGGCTGTGTCCGATGTCGCATTTTGGCACTTGGTATTTAGGATTTAGGTCTTCTTCACATAAATACAACTTCGAATGGCACACTAGTGATATCCATTGGTTTGTATGGCAACACTTTAGAACAACAAAAATGAATTATACAATTCGACTCAATTTGATGCTTGAGAGTAAATGTTAATATTATATTTCACAAAATAGAAGCTAAGAAGCTATTCTTTGACTGTAAATTTGACGTTTTGAACAAATTATAGGAACGAACATTTGTTTATTAATCCTGCAAAACCCTAAAATCTAACTCCTATATCCTAAATAATCACTAGATTTAGGGCATATAAATTTAGGATTTAGATATTAGGGTGATAAAAGTGCAACATCGGACATAGCCGTAGTCTGCTTCTGCAAAACCCTAAAATCTAATTCCTATAATCCTAAATAATGACGTTATTTAGGGCATATAAATTTATGATTTAGATATTAGGGTAGTAAAAGTGTAACATCGGACACAGCCTAATACATTTATGTATTTTACAACGAAAAATTCATTTTGATGTCGTTATCTCCTACCCATTTTTTAGTACTACAAATTAAACTAGTTTTCATATGTAACCATTATTAAAAATACAATTTTTCTGGCTCTTTTGTGAAAACTGGAAATAATTCATATCTACACACAACATACAATATTCCAGAGCAAATTTTGTATTCAGAGATAGAAGGATTGCCGCAGAATATTTTGGTGTACTATCGATCGCGTTGGTTAATAAATTTTCCAAAATATTTGCGCGCTCATTTTCGTGTGTGGCTCTGTACAGTGATGAGTGCTTTCATACATTGTGCTGCTGATGGCACTGTATGTCAAACGCACGCACACACAACGCTGTTAGTTTTATTTATAACAATTACACATGATTTTAAAGAGTATACACTGTTGGAAAGTAAATTTAAAAAAGGATCGATAGCTTTTTTTACAAGCATTAGGGGCAGATAGTGAAAATGAAATGATTCCGAGCTAATAAAAAATCTATTTTGACCATTCATTTGTATGTATTGGTACTAGCTTTAATAATATGGATACGTATAGATATGATGTGGGCTATTAACTCAAACAAGGGTTGGCACGCTTATAGTTCATGGATTTGTAACCTCATGAGAATATCGTGTACTGCAGACTGAAATAATATTAAAAAAATATGGATATGATTTTATTTACTTTTGAGTTTAAACAAAAATAAAAATATCACTTACGTTGAATGCTGTTCGATGTCATCTTTCAAACCTTTCATCACAGAAAGGGTGATACAAATCTGAAATATAAAAAAAATGTTAGTTTCTTTATTAATATATACATATAGTTTAATGAGCCGGTTTCACATTTTTTAAAAGAATTTTTCCTACGACCACTGTTAAAAGTAGTCTTTTTAACGGTTGCTTAGCGAGTTAAAAATAACAGTTTATAACACAGTGAATACTTTTAAATCGTTGTCATTGACAACGGATTAAAAGTAAAAAACAAATTTACTTTTAACACTAGTGTTAAAAAAGAACTAAATCTAGTTCCATTTAGTGTTAAAAATATAACTAAATCTAGCTACATTTAGTGTTCATAAGTAAAACAAATGTAGTTTATTGTTATAGTACAATAATTATTACAATTGTTTATAGTAATTCCTTGCAAGGCGCTTGAAGAATTGGAATTTAAAATAATATTGTTGGAAGTAGAGGTTAGAATAAACAAATTTCAGTTGTTCATAGCAAATACATCATGACCTGTCATAAATGCCATTCTATAAATTTTAGTTTTTACTAATACATAACTAGGGTCGTAGGAAAAATAGTGTATGATATCCCTGTTAAAAGTGATTTTATCTCGTTCGTGCGGTTTGTTTTACTCGGCTTCGCCTTGTTTCACAAACTTCCCCACTCACTCATAAAATATCACTTATATCATAAATAACTATTAAATGAAAGTTTATGCAATATTTTTCATAGTAATAATAAAAATAATAATAATTTATTGTAGGTAATTTTCGTAAAAAATTAAATAAAAAGATTGGGGCCAGAAATAGCCATGAACAACATTCCCCCACTCCTGTAACGTCGAAGTACACACATCACGTCATTCAGAGCCAATAGGACAACAGTTTACGTTATTTATATAAATAAAAGTAGGCGATAGATTGTCACATGTTAAAATGTATGTACTCTGATGTCACATTCTGTTTCAGATCACTTGATTTTTGCAAAATATTAGACAAATTCTAGTATTTAATTGTAAAATATCTAATGGATATTTCGTGATATTTTTAAATTTGAGGCTCTTTAAAGAAAAATATCTTTTAAAATTCAATATACTTATAAGTACTATAAAAGTTCTTGCAACAGCCCTATTTTCTAAAGATGTCAGATCAAGGTCATCTGTATCATGAACGAATTAACAAATTGATATAGAATTATCACTCATTTTGGCATTGACAAGAAGGGCGCCTGATAAGGATGAATATTAACACGCTTGTCTTTCAAAAATTTATATCGTTTCGACTAAGTTACGACATGCCATTTTAAAACGATGCTCGTTGTTGACAATACTATCGCTGTAACATAAGTTCATTTATTATTTCGGATATATTAATTTGATTCATAGCCGTGGAATAGCGTTATTTTAAGTTAGGGTCAATGGCACTGATTCTGTGACAGTATCTTATTTTCACATATTTCGTTTCACATTTTGTAAAATAAACTTATCAGCTGACTTATTTTTGAATTTTGAATGCTTTTACTGTAACATAATTTTCATAATAACAAAATAACAGTAGTATCTTATGCGCCCCCATGAAAACTAAATAAACGACAATCTGAATTTGATAGAATAAAGAGAGCTAAAATTTTAACCAGATAATCTTTAAAAAATTAAACTACAGTTGGCAATAAAAAAATTACTTGATATTGGTAGGAGTGATACAAAAAATTATTTCCTATTGTTGGCACTGTTGACAGTGACATTTTAAATTTGAGTACCTATATTTACAATTTTTCATTAAAATGGTCGTTAATTCCTTTACGCTCATCCTTTTATTTCTTACACATTACCCACAGAGCAATAATATAAAGTATTACAATAAGTAGAAATCCTATTAGCTGTCAGGCCTCTGCTCTGATATAACCTATTTGTATTTATTGTAAAAATGACATGTCAATAGTACTGCCGCCTTTACCTGACGTAGTGTAAACTGTGGAATAAAAAGGTCCCTAGGACTGTATTACCAACTGAATCAGTAATTTTTGATCACTCTGTATATATAAATAGTTTTATTCACTTAATTTTAAGATTAGGGGTAACTTATTAATTTTATTATCAAAACTATACTCGCCGTCAAATAAGTATAGATTGGTGCTCAACTTTTTCTATCCCTTGCCCGGCGGTGTTGCTGCTTCTTCATAACTTAGCATTTTCAATACGACCAACGAAATTGGCAAAAACGGAGAAATTTCCAGTCCATACTTATTTGACGGCAAGTAAAGTACACCAGTATTGTCTTATTTCTTCCTGTTTATAATACTTTTCTCTCTAATGAATCTAATACTTTCAAATAAATTGGTACAAATGGAAATAAAAAATGTCATACATGAATATTCTGACTGCTGTTTTAATTCTTAACAGGAGTTGATTAGTAAATGTATTATTATTCAGTTGACAATATATCTGGAACCTCTCAGACGTAGTTAATTATATTTTTACTAATTAAAATTGAGATACATTCTACCCTTTTGCTAATTAAGTAACCACATTTGATATTTCTAGTTCTGTTAATTAAAACAGAAACGAAGTTGTAATTCCTGTACTGTCTCATTAATAAATACATAAGGGCATCCACTATTTTTTTTGTTTAAAGTAGTTTCTTTCAACAATAATACACTTCATTTTTTTCCAATTCTTAAAAGCTCCCAACCAATCTTATTTTGAAATTATTTTAAACTGATTTTGGGAGAAAACTGCCACTGCTTTGAAATTAAATTCTGGCCATTTAAAAACTACCAAAGCTGTCAAATTAATTTCCTAGCTGATTTAAAAAGTAGCAAAGTCGTAAAATTATAAATCATGATTTGTAAATACTCCCTGGCTAACTTAATATTTTCAATCACAAGTTTAAAAAATCTGTTGTGACCAGCACAAGACCTCTCACCATTTCCATATTAGGCTATATAAGTATAAGTATTGTATTGCACTTCGCTATCGAACCGTCGTTTTATAACAAAAAATTACGGAACTTTACTTAAATATTGTTTTTTATTGTATTTAACATTATCTTCTGCACACATATAATTCTAATTATATCTATTTTTCATTGTATGAGGAAGTTCCTAAATGTCAGAGATTCTTCCAATTCATTAACCAGATTGGCGGTATTTCTGATGGATATATGCATTTTACCTATAATTTCACATAGTTAATTAGCAAACAATAAGAAAGATTAAATGTACTTCCCAGAAAAAGCTATCAGAATGTCACTAAAACTGTTGATTTTTGACACTGACATGTGTCATTTAAAAACTATGTTATAAACATTGGAATTTGTCAACTGGTTTTCTTAGTACCGTAGCCTCTGCGATTAGATTATTCTATATATTACTGAGCAGCAATGAGTGCCCGTGAGGTGACACCTGGTAAACGCCCGCACGGTACAAATATATCGTCATCATTACCGATGTCTACATGTGTTGTAGATACTGGCACATCCAGAAATGGGTAATATCCCGTGATGATATATTTATTTATTTATTTCTATATATTATAGTGTCTTTATCTCTAAATCTATGCAAGATATAATAAAATTTGAAGTGTATTAGATGGAGAATTTTATGTTCAATATTTGTAATAACAAAAATTTCCAAAAAATTATATTTAGAAGAATTTTTCTAAGAAACTAATACTTCCGGATGTCGAATTGTTACCAAAACCTTTTCAGCTCTTCGCAGGAATGTCATATTAAGGAATACGTAGTTAAATTGGTCTTTAGTCTTAGAATTTGAAAAACCGTCCCTCCAACATACATACACACACAGACATCATTTTAATAATGTTGTAATGGGATTCTAGGGACCTTAAATCGTGCTTGTTCACTAAAATCTGGATATGCGAATTTTAGCATGAATCCAATACCTCTCTTAGCGAGAGGTAAAAATTTAATTTCGCTACTTAATTTTGTTTTCTACAGCCTACCTGATTTTCTCATTTTCAATTCAATTAAATCTTAATTCATTTATATCCTTTTTGTAAACAAAATTTTACAATGTAGCCCCAGTAAAAATATGCTGTTATAAGACTTCCTGAGATCTTATTCTCAATAATTCTAGCGTGACACTTGTGAAAATTAAAGCAGGAAAGTAAATTGAAAAAAAATATTCTAAAACCAATCGTTTTTATGTATTAGGAATGTTAGGAATAAGTAAATATATCGTGGTATTTCATTAAACTAAAAGGAAAACTGCAAACAAACAAAAAATAGAGCAAATCCTGTAATAATTACAAAAGAAAATGATCCACTGGTAAAAAAGTAGAGTATTAACCGTTTTCAAATAAAACCTTCAGTTCATTTAACCCGGTTACAAAAAACTGAACGCTGGCTGTAAATTAAAGCTCTCGATATAATTAATGTAATTAATCTGCGAAAGTAAAAATAACCGAAATATTTTCCCTCTATGTTATAAATAACATGGACTGGCTGCAATGCATTGGCATAGCCTACTGTGCGGGTAGTTCGGCTTTAAGCCACATGACAGTTATACATGGCGGGGGCGGGCGCTGTGTTTTATGACTGGAACGAGAGCCGACAAATCCAACCGGAGTGACGGCTGGGAAACGAACATGGGACGAATAGATGGAAAGCACTTTTACTGTCCAAAAACACACCGTGTTGCTACGGCTAATTTTAATTATTATTTTAGGGGCTGGAAAAGTATAAACAAATACCTTGACAAATAGCAAAAATCTGATATTCCTTATTCATAATAAATTCTATAGAATTCTGTTCTATACAGTGTCCCACACTCTATCTTCAGTGTGGCAGAGATAGCCAGTGTTATTCTCATGGAGGTTTTCTGTACCATGTTGCCAATTTTTCAATGTAATGTAATATTGAAACATTCATAATTTTTCATTGCTATACCAAAATTAGTTAACACCGTACAATTTAAGTTTTATGAGGGTCTCTTATTTACCCAAGGGCTTATTGTATACACCCAATATTTGTCTAAATAGTTTTATATACAGAGCTATTTGTACCTGCAATAAGTAATATTTCAATACAATATTTTAAAACTGCCCAGCATACTAATCTTGATTAAATGCATTAGAAATTAGAATTTTAAAATATAAATTCAAATTGGAGATTACAAAAAAAAGAATAAGACTTATGAACTATGTAAAATATATGCAGTATTTCTATCAAGCTTAAATATTAGTAAATTATCAAATAAGAAGATATAAATTAAATAAAAAATATGTATTATTAAACTGACCAGTGTGTTATTCAATTTCATTTTTACCTCCCGCTACCCTTGGTAAGGGAGGTATAGGGATCGTGCTAAAAATCACTTATCGAGATTTTAGTAAATGACCACGTTTTAAGGTCCCTAGAATCCAATTTTAACATTTTCACGATAATGTCTGTATGTGTGTATGTGTGTGTGTATGTATGTATGTATGTGTATGTGTGTGTGTGTGTGTGTATGTGTAGGGATTTTGTCTTCGCTCTAACTCAAATACTGTCACCTTGTATTTCTATCCTATTCTAATATGAAAAGAAGCCATTAGATTTTGGTGTAAATCGGATAACCGGAAATGGCACTTTACCTGAAGCTCATAATGGTTTTTCTTCAAAAAATATCATTAAATGCCATTTTTTCGCATTTTATGTCTTATGAAACTTAAAGATTATTGAATTTTCTACAGGAATACATTAATACTTTTTCTATATATTTTGTAGATAAATTTAAAAATAATTTTTTTTATTAGTCCCGAAGCCTAAGATAAACACAATTCCTTTGTTGCACAGTTCATATTTCAAATGAATGTAACTTACAGTAAATGTCACTGTCAAAAAACTAATCACTTCAAATTAATAATAGTGACATTTTAAAAAGAAAATAGTAAATAAATCAATAGTTTTATGCAATGGTACAGTTTGTAGCGTTAGTAAATACGTAAGTATGTATTTAAATTAATAAAAATGGATAGGAAAGTGTGACGAAGGAAGATTGTTGCGTAACTATTATTGTGGTCCGGATGGGGTTATTCGCTACCGAAAATCGGTCACTTTAATATGTTCTTATGTATGAATGCTATGATGATTGTGGACAAGGCGAAAGAAGAATGTTGTTAAAGAGTGAAGTGAGTCAGCTGAGCTCTTACTCTTATCCCTTTTCTTATTGTTACTATTGTTTCTGGGTATTTGCTAGCCCCCTAAGTGGGAATCGCGTGATTTTATGTACGTATGTATGTATGTAAAAATTAAATAGCGGGAGGTTTTGTGTTGGCCACATCAGATTTTTTTCTTCGCACCTATGCTATTTTACATCTATATATTGTACTCGTATATGTATTAATTTTATATCTTTTCGTAGAATGGAAATATGTAACTTAGGGAATTTATATTGTTGACGACGATTGTAAAATGTCCAATTAAGTACAAAAATGTTTTATATTATTTACTTTAAATTAACTAGAGTTTATATGTTAATTCATTTCATTTGCCTATGCTTGTTATAATTTTATATCCTACTTACATTTTGTATTTGTATTATTTTATATTTTTTGTAAATTATTAAACTGACCAGTTCATTATTTAATTTAATTTTTTTTTATGGCAACATGGTACTCCATAAGACTCTATACTGAACATAGAATGTGGGACACTGTATAGGATGAACCTTACTGGTATATGCAGAGATTTTTAAATTACTCCACCTGAAAGTTATCTTACAATTAGTTCCTTTCGAATTTATTATTATTTTCCCGCTTTATTTTTACCTCTCGCTGAGAGAGGTATTGGATTCATGCTAAAAATCGCATATCCAGATTTTAGTGAATAAGCACGTTTTAAGATCACTAGAATCCAATTTTTAACATTTGTACAATGATGTGTGTGTCTGGATGTTGGAGGTACGGTTTCTCAAATTCTATAAGACTAAAGACCAACTGAACTTAATCTGACATTAATGGAAAGAGCTGAAAAGGTTCTGGTAACAATTGGACAACAGGAACTAGTAGTTACTTAAAAAAATCTTCAAAATATTTTTTTTTTTGGAATTTTCTCTATTCGATACATTGAACATTTTTATTATATCTTCTATAGATTTAGGGATAGAGAATTATAAATATATAAAATAATCTGTTGTAATAAATCTCAAATAACTCTATGGAAACCAATTGAAAAATTAGACTGTTTATAATAGTCAGAAAAATGTTGGTGTCAAATATCCTTATCCTGGTACATTACTGAAGGCTTTTTCTGGGAAATACATTTAATATTTCTTATTTTATTATTAATTAAGCATTTAAAATTATAGATACATATATTAACATATATGCATCAGAAATACCGCCAATCTCGACATCGAATTTGAATTAAATACCATATAGCCTAATATGGAAATGGTGAAAGGTCTTGTGCTGGCCACAACCAATTTTTCTAAATTGAAATTCTATAGGGGCATTACAATAATATATTTGTCGGTAAAAATACCAAAATAACAATGTATGGCCATAAAACAATATACCTAACCACTTTAATATACGGGTGCAAAACATGGGTAACAAAAAAACAAACAAGAGAGTAAAATAAAAGTAATGTAGATAAAATGTCTCAGGAAAATTGAAGGACTGAACATAATGGATAAAATTAAAAATAGCACAATTGGAAATAAATTATATACAAGAAGTAAAATCAATATTGGCACAAATTGAAGAAAAACTGTTTTTCGAACATATTAGATTTCCAATTGATAGACCAGTTAAAGAAATTTTGAAAGCCAGGACATGAAGAAGAACAGTTCGACACCGAAAGAGTAGAAGAGGATCAAAGTATACGTATAAGGCGTTTTCATAGAGTCAGTCGGAACTATCTGACGAAACTATTCGATGGCTTCACAGATATATCAGATCCATCCTATTATCGAAGCTTTTACGAAGATTTATATATTATTTTGACGTTTAAATCTGAGATGATAGAACAAGTTTAACTTTTTAAAATAAATAAGAAAATAGCGCTTGTTGCTGCAATTGTACATAATTTTAAATACGACAACACAAGTGAGACTCCAAAGACCATTTGAAACATTTATTTAGATTATTTCGATCAGAACTGCCATATTTTCTTCAGAACATGCAATAGTGCTGCAATGTTTATAATCAGAAACATATAAATAAATACATTTTCTGAAACACAAATGTTTAGAATTTTTAATTTGAGAGCGCAATTTGTATTAACCCTGCACATTAATCTGGGTTGAAAATTTTTGATCGGATCGCTCGGTCTGACCAATCGGAGTGAGTTTACGGACGCGTCAGATTAACCCGATTGACTTTACGAACGTTTCAGATTGCATCGGATCAATCCGATCGACTTTACGAAGACGTCTATAGTATGTACATATTTCTCATTTCCTCTGCAATGTTAAGCACTTTCACTGCTTCACTGTCTTCCAGGATATGGTACTGGAAAGACATAGTGTGACGCTAGGCACGGAAGAAAGCCCAGATGATCGAAGCAGCTACCTAGATGATCAGGGTGACTCGGATATAGATGGCCTGCAGAGTATGAGGCTCGAGGTAATATAGCCTTAGTTCCGGCTTGCGCCAAGAATCTAATTGAAGAATGACTAAAAATGATGGGTAATAACTACAACCGAGTATGTAAATGGACTATAAGAGGACTCACAGACAAAACAATAGGTACAGCATATCTATATAGTATAGTTGTATGTGGTCCACCACACAATCTGGAGCAACCAGGGCATCGAACCCGAAAACAAACCAAAACCGTAACATTTTAGGGAACCCAAACCCAGAACCGAACCTCTGACATATTTTTCAATTAAACCTGAGTCGGAACGGAACCGAGTATTAAAATTCGGGGTTCAACTCCGGTTCAGGTTCATTTTTAGTTCGAAACGTAAACGTAATCGTAATACAGCCTATAACCCGTTGGTTATTAGGCGTCTGCGTTGCAGTCTATGTTGACTTTCCGTGAAAATTGTTTTCGTTTCTTGTCTTGCGTTTTGCGTAAATTCCGGCTCTCATTTTAAATTATTTCTATACAAAGATTATTAATCAAAAAAACATTAATTCAATTTTCATTAGATTGAACCGAACCTGAACCGCGAACATAACAGCAGATTTTATTAATGCTTGGACCAGAACCACACCCGAACCCATCTTTCAAAAAAACAAATTAATCTGAACCGAACCCAGTTTTTGGCAGGTTCGATGTCTTGGGAGAAACACAACACAAGACCGACATCCCATGATAAGAAGTGATTGATGCAAGAATCTGGCATTCGGTTAGCTCCCCAAATAGCTGTTGCATTTTTTTTATTAGCCTATATGCCCTAGTATTGGGCTTCCAAAATTACAATGCGCCACTGGTGGCAGATTTATGAACTGAGTAAAGTGTACATGTACAAAGGAGGTTGTTTTATTCAGGAATTGTATTTAGTTGTATACAAATTTTAATACGCTTTTATCTTCGGCTATTATTGTTTTATTCTTAGTAGGATCTGAATTACTGCTAATATAACAGGTAAGTTTTTGATTTTTAAAAAATTAATGAACAAATTAGGAGATATGCAATTTATAGGTTAAAGTTACGATGGAGTTTTCTCCGAAAATATTTACCACATAATATTATGTGGCCACTATATTTCTAGATGATACACTACAATTCCCAAATCTACAAATAGTATCTAAATCTAAGCTAAGAAAATTGTTCATTACGAAAGAAAAACAATTAAATAAAAGTAAAACTATGTAGATAGAAATTAATAACTACGGCAATGAAATACAATCTAAATAAAGGAAATCAAAAGTTTTTTTATTAAAAGAACTAATATACTGTTAATTAAAATATGACTAAAATACTCTTAACCTACAAATACTTACTAAAATTAACCCTATTAACTAAAATATTATTAGAACTATCACTAAATTGTTACTACAAGAAAGATCAAACTCAATTCTACCGAAATTAACAAAAAAACACTATACTAAATCCGAAATTAAATTAAAAACTACGAAAATTAGTCTCACACCAATTGTACTCTTATGGAAGCCAGCGAAAAATGTACTATTCGTTTGAATTTTGACGTTTGACGTCAGCGCCATCTCTTGATAATTTGGAAGCCTAATAGGCACACCGAGTCTTAGTTTAGTTTGACCATTACCATACTGCTACCATATGTAGGGCGTAACACATACATAGGTAACTCTTCGCTCCTACGGGAAAGGTTCCAGTGTATACCTCCACAATGACCCAATACAGTTTGGAAGCGATGATAGATAAAGATAGATAAGTAAAATGTTATTAAAATTCATTGTAGGGTCTAGAACTCTTTTTCTAAATTTTAACTGGTGAAAACCAGATTAAAGTTTGTTACAAGCCAGACAAAAAGCATAGACCTCAGAGACGGTCAACAGGGCGAGGGCGACTGGGCCATGAACAACTGGGCGATAGTCAACTGAGCGCCGGACATCTGGGCATAACATAATGTCTAGAATTACATATTTGTGCGTTAGGTTATGTTCAGGTATGTTCAAAAAATGAGAGTTTCACTATTTTACTACTTTGCCTGTTGCAAAAAAATTCTCCACATTGTATGCCTGCTATATAAGCGTGTAATAAAATGTAAAACCGTGAAGATGGTCAACGTGTGACTAATAATCGGTACAATCAATAAAAAGTAAATGTCTGCGGTTCCCAGTATTTTTTCGTCAACCATTAAATATTTTATTTAAGTTTCTGTCGCCCACGTAACCATCGCCCAGTGTGACTTGCCTAGATATCCGTCGCCCAATTGTCGCGTACTGCATAGACTAGGGAGATTATATAAAAAATTATATAAATTTTAAGCTGTGATCATACATGTTTCATCAGAGTTGATATTGAAAGCAGATGAATGATCCATAAGAATATTACAGTACAGCGCTAGAAGATACTAAATCATTCATCCAAACTTCATGCACCTAATTACCTATAAAATAATAATCAAAACACGGAGTTACCTCCAACATACGTTCAAATTTGCACCCAACAAACAGCAGACGTTCGATTGTTCAAACATAGCCGGTGATTAAAACAAAACAGCCTGAGGCCTGCCACACAACACACACGTGGTGGCGTACTCCAACTCCAACTCGTATGGGAGATGACGTCACGATGGTGTAATTGTTGCATGGAGTGTACTCAAGGTACAGACTGGCACGGGTATCCGGTATTGATCTGATCGGGCCCTTAGTAACGGACGCCAATGGAAGAACAAGAACGAAGAATAAATATGCATTTTACTAGCTCGTAGTTCATAGACAGCTTCTGATGTATCACAGTTGAATAACTATACTAAAGCCGATGTCAACGTTAAATTCTGTAATATCAATTTTTGCCCAAAATAAATAACGCTATATTTTTATATACCAGGGCTTTTTACTACTTATTGAACAGCGACTAAGATAAAAAAAAAATCTTTAATAATTACTTTACGAGATATTTGAAATTTGTTGTCAGTGTCACTGTGACGTAACACTATTGCTATCTTTCTCTCGCAGCATACTATAGGGACTGGTGCGGAGTGAGAGAAAGGTAGGAGTGCCGTCGTGACGTCATTCTGACGTTGAAAATCAAATGCAGTTAAACTAATGACAATTAAGAAATTTTAATATTACGAATTGTTTCAAAATTAAACGAGCTTTCATTTATAATAATAATAATAATAATAATAATAAAAATTAGAGTGGGGGACCCCATTATTGAGCTTAAGATACATGGTTTATATTTAAATTTTTATTTTAGATACGTTCAAAGTAGTTTCCTTTAATAAAAATACAGCTCACTTCTTAAAACTGCCAACTAATCTTCTTTCGGAATGCTTTCCAATTTAAAACAGTCAAAGCTGTCAAATTAATTTCTGGTGACGTAAAAACTGCCAAAGCTGTTAAACTAATTACTGGGGAACTTAAAAATTGTAACGATATAATGTCGATAAATATTAAATGGCACAAAAGTGACCTCTGTGGTGCACTCTCCACGCCAGCGATGAGGAGCCGTGTGGTGACGTCTGGTAAACGCCCGCACGGTACGAATATGTCAGTATCATTACCGATATCTGAATATAAAGCAGATATAGTCAAAAAAATTGACTCTGTCGGGTCCAGAATTAAATCTATAAATATCGTAATTATGACAAAGCGGCATATCGCTTACTGTTCGCATTATAGCATTGGATGCCAATGGGCCATTCTTTGCGTCGCTCTGTTGAAATGAAGATATGCTCTGTATAGTAAAATCTAGTAAATTAATCTTGCTGTTCCTTTAACATAAATGCTATTTTTGTTTGAAATAATTTCTTATGAAAATGAAAACTATAGTTCCAAAAATTATGTCAAACAAAAATAGCATTTATGTTAAAGGAACAGTAAGATTATTTTACTATACAGAATTCTCAGAGCAGATAGAAGTACCAGGTGATGCATGTCTTCATTCCAATAGAGATCCAATATTATAAAGCAAACAGTAAGCGATATGCCGCTTTGTCATAATTACGATATTCATAGTTTTATTGCTAAACCCGTCAGAGTCAATTTTTCTGACTATATTAATTAAGAAATAAAAGAACGCCATATTAAATATATGATGTATAGTCACCGTATCTATAGGCTAAGCAAAAGTAAAAATATCATCGTTTTTACTGTTTTTAGATTTGGCACCCTAAAATACAAAGAATTTTTTAACGATTTGGAAATACAGTATTTTATGAGTACCAACACCTTCTTCAAAATCTATTCGGCTATGTCTATATCAAAACATATAAAATGAAAAAATAAAACTTATACAAATTTTTACGTCGGCTACCGTTATGCTATGTGTACGTGGTAGAAAATGTACAATAAAAAGATCCTTGAAATGGTAGTATCGTGTAGCAATGAAAATAATATATGAAAGCAATGTGCGTTGCGAAATAAAAATAATTTAACAATTATAAGCTTCCTCAGCGTTTGACGAAGTAAGCAAAATAGGGTAACCAATTCATTTTCTATGCATTTAAAATCTAATTAACTTTTAACTGTACACAATGATTTATGCTTTGCTGTTTTGTTTAGTTTTGCTACCGAATGCTTGTTCACTGATCGACACTTAGTAGTAGAACTTATAATACTTATCAAAGAAAAAAACTGTAATTGGACAGTTCGAATTTTTTGCACTGAGTGCATAACTCGTTTTCCATCTACATAGTTTTCAAGTGAAGTTTACTGAGTGCGCACTTTCTTGCACTTACTACGATCGTCAGTTCTAGCCAGTGTAGTCTGTCAAATTAATATATTTTGTGTTGTAAATAGTATTTATGTAACTACAATGGATGTAAAGACTTCACACCCTGAATCTTGTGTAGTGATGTCCAGTGCTACGTAACCTCTCTATTTGACAGTGATAGCTGACAAATTTGCACTGGACTTTTGTAACATGTTTCATTTAAACATGGCATTCATATCTTGGTGTAGATAAGAATTAAATCAAGCCAACCAATGACGTTTAATTATCCAAGTATTAACCGTGCTTTCCTTTGCTTGACTTTGAAGATCACAGACAAGTTCTGAAATCCATGGTGAAAACGCTAATGGCAAAATTTTCCTGATAAATTGAATAATGGTCGTCAGACCTACGATTGACACACGATAGGGAACAAAAATTGTAACTTGGAATAAATGATACAATTTTTTACCTTCCTCCGTCATCTTTAGGTAAGGAAGGTATTGTTAAACAATTCGGTTTTGAGTTTTAATGAATAAGCACGTTTTAGGGTCCCTAGTTTTACGATGATGTCTGTATGTATGTGTGTGTGTGTGTGTATGTCCGTGTGTGTGTGTGTGTGTGTGTGTGTGTGTATGTCCGTGTGTGTGTGTGTGTGTGTGTGTGTGTGTGTGTGTGTCAAATTTTTCTCCGACGATAACTACAATACTACAATTCTAAAAATTATAATTCTTTCGTATTCCTCTTCTTTATATGAAGAGCTGAATAGATTTTAGTTATAATTGGTCAACCGGAACCCTTATTTGAAGTTCTTAACATTTCTTCTTGAAAAAACACAGTTAAATATCATTTTTTGACATTTTTCGTGATTATCAATATGAAAGAGTATATTATTGTCTATACGGTTTGATTATACATTTTCCTTCATTTTCAATACCTAGAATATAGAGTCAAAGAATTATAAAGAGATTAACTTTCATTAATCAGCCAGCTTTGCTAAAATCATGGAAACAGCTGTTTTATTCAAATAATGGGGAAGTTTAGCGATTTTATTTTATTTTTTTATTCCATGGGAAACGACTTGAAAAATGATGTAACATGTTTTATTTTTTTCAAAAATGCCCAGATTTTCCGGAGAAGCCGATTTTAAGCTGTGATGACGTCGGTAGAGGCTTGGCGCAACGTATGTCGATTTATACACTGACGGACGCGATTGCGGTTACCAATGAAGCGCTTTTACGCTTTGTTACGACCTACGTTCAAGTGGTTCGATTTCACAGTTTGCGCATAACTGACTTGTGACGTACTTAAAGTTTATCCAAAAAATATTAATTATAAATAAATGGAGCAATAATTTTAATTTTTAATATCAATTTCAGCAGTCATTTGTGTTATATTTGTGAGAAAATAGTATGTTATGTAGAATTTTTGCCATGCTAAACTTCCCCATTCTAATTGACAGATGTCATGTCAAATGCAATTTACAGTGTGTATTCGTGCTACAATTTTATTGGATTTAAAGAATCTTTTCCAAGGAACTCCCGGTATGGAATTTGTAGAAAATAGTAAATGTCCGTGTTACAATTTTAACGGATATATAGAATCTTATCCAGGGAACTTTCGGTATGGGATTTGTACAAAATACATAGAATTGACGGAAAGTAATGTGCTGAGCACATTAGATTTTTTATTATATAAAAGAACCACAAATCACAAACACGGATTTAAGAATAAAAACGATATGCTGCAAATTTTATATTGCCAAAACTTTTATACCCTTACATTTTTTAATACCCATCAAATAACTTTGGAATATTAACGAGGGTGGATTAAAAAGTTCGCGGCCTAACACAGAGAGGGCAGCACGAGACGAACAATTATTATTTGTGAAGTTATATGTCTCTGCGAAGTTTTACGTTAATCCATTGATTTGTGACTTAATTAGATTTTTTGCATTAACTTGTGCATTGACTCTTTTAAAAATGGGAAAATGGAACACCGTACCTACATCGTGCAGTGATCAAATACCTGCACAAAAAGCCATTAATACCGAAGCATATTCATGACAACATGAGAAATATTTTAGAAACATCATGTCCTTCAGGCACAATGGAAAAAAAGTTGGCAGCTGAATTTAAAAGTGGAAGAGGCAGCAATGAGGATGATAAGTGGAAGGTCTGCAACTATTACCAGTGAATAAAACATTACTTTAATTCACGATTTGCGAAATGATTATGGGAGATCAGCGAATCAAGGTTAGAGAAACGACAGAGACTGTGTGCATCTCCTACGAACGAGTTCAAAACATACTGACCAATGACTCCCAAAAAGCAACGGTAAAATCATGGCTTCTTGTCTTTGGGAGGGACACGAAGGGAAAACTGATAGTGGATTACCTTCTTAATGGCTAAACCATTACAGCATAATATTATTGGAATTTCTTACATCAACTTCGTGAAAAAATAAAAAGGACACAATCTGGAATTCTAACTAAATTTGTGCTGCTCTATCAGGTTAACGCTCCAGCGCACACATTGTCCTCTACATCTAATTCCAAAACACAAAGAAAACCTCAGATTTTTGACCACTGAAAAGACGATTTTATAATACCGGGAAGAAAGCATAGCATCGATGGACTAATGGCAGTTTACACCGGTTCTTCTTAAATATTAAGTGCACCTTAAAATTAAAAATACGTTGCAACAGATATGAAGGGCCCTCTTTGGGAATATTGTCACAGAGCAACTAGATGAATCAATAGTTATCAATTAAAATGTATTCGTTCTCGCATTAAACTATTATATCTCTTGGCAAATCAATATGAGTTAATAGTGATGGGACTTTAATTATTATAGTGAATCTTACTTGTGGTACTTCGAGAATTCAATTCAAGTGGTATGGTATATTCCTAATGGTTATCTGCCGTTCCATCTGGATCCATTTAGAAATTGACATTCTTTTATTAAACGATTGAGTTTAATAAATTTTGGACCAATTCAATTGTGGGATTGGTTTTCATAAGTAAACTGTTCCTGGTTTCTGTTCCTTCAATCCTTTTGGATGTACGAAGCAGCCCAGTTCCTGTTAGCTGGTCCCATGCAGTCGACGCTGGTTCGAGCTCAAATCCATTTCCCGTTGTTCCTGTGTTGTAACTTCCTTCGAGTCAACGCTGGTTCGCGTCACATAAGGTCAGTAGTCTGTGCTTGATTTACTGGTTCCTTTGTGATATTATTCCCACACCTATATTCATATTGATTATTCATTAATTGAATTCTAATTGGAATTCTGGTCCTTCGAGCATTTATTATTTACATTTACATTTGGTCCAAATAATTCGAAACATTTGGTCCTTCGAGCCGGATGTTGTAAATAATTTCGAAACAGGCCCCTTAGATTACAAATAGCTATCATTAGGTATCGATAGGTCATCTGTCGCTTAAGTGTCCCTTAAGATTCTTCTTCAATAAGTCGTTCGTCGCTGTCGGATGTCGTAAGCGTGCGCACTACGCTGAAATTTGGCGGTAGGGGTTGTCGGTTGTCAGCTGTCAGTGTTGGATCGCATGTTGGTCATGTTCCATCTTTCTACGACAGCGACACTGAATGCTACGACGATATTAGACGAATAATTATGCATTATGTCCAACAAAATAGTAGTTTACATGATAAAAGAAACAAAATATACAAAGATATGATATTTGGGGACAAATTTCCATTAATGTACAAAATATGTATAATATTAGTATAAAATAGGTGTCTATAACGGTAATATGAGGTTTTACCCACCATAATCTTGTATGTTTATGTATTCTCTTTTGTATCAGTCGTAGTTTCATTACTTGAAACCATATTTCATTAAATTAATATAAATTGGAAAATATGTAATATCCATAACCTCACTTAAAAAGTGACAGTTCACTACGACAGGCTACGACAGCATTCGACTATGACCATCGATCTTTAAACTAATAATAATAGATGCAGCGTACGAGCAAAGCGCTTGTCCCGCCATAACGGTGCAGACACAGTATCTCTATCCTTCAACAGTACGGAAGTTAAGAAAACGCGGCAAAATAAAAAATTTGATTTGTCCCTAACTTGTTATACTTGGTGCATAATCGCTAAGAGTATAGATTTAATTTTTTTGTGCATAATTAGTTTTATTATATATTTTTAATACAAAATATTATATACATATTATATTATAGGGGACAAGTAATAATTATATATTTATTTATTTTATTTAAAAAAGACAAAATAATACACAAACAGTTACGAAACGTCAAATGTAGGTTTTGACAACTATTTAGTGATAGAGAGCGGTGGATAGAGGTTTACATATGGCTGAAAAAGATGTACAATGAGTACGAATGCATGCGCAGTATACTTTAACTGAGAACTTCCGTACTGTTGAAGGACAGAATATATATCTCTATCCTTTTATGTTGGAGCAATATTCTACCAATAAATGAATAGGAGACACTTGGTCCATTAGTTTAAAGGTCGATGACTATGACTATTGTAGAAAGCAATGTTGTGTGTTTCTAACGTCAAACGACTTACGACAAGCGACAACCGACAAACGACTCAATTGTACAACAGGCTTTACGTTAAGCCATACTCATACGCGTACACAGCTTTTGATAATGGGGTTCGATTTATAAAATGGAATTTGAATTTAATATAATAGAAGACTACGGTGATTTAGATGCATTAGAATAATAGAAAAAGGATTTCCGGTAAATGTATATAAAAGGGCTAACCTGTTTTGAATATTTTGACGAATTAAGTTTTTTTAAACGTTTCCGTTTCACAAAAAAGAAACACTATTAGATACAAATATTGAAGATGAGCTGGAATTACCATACAATTTGTACGTACTTCAACATTTTTCGTATGAAAAATAATTTTTAAAAAATCTCATGCAGAAATAATTGTGTGTTCTATTAATTAAATATTAGTGACTTCACGATACTATGCAACTGGGAATCATCTACTTAGCATTGCTGATTTTAGCGGCATGCATAGTTCTACAGCAAGCAAAATTGTTATACGCTTATCATGAACTATTAGCCAGATTTTACAACCGGTATATTAAAATGTCAATAACAAGGAAAGAAATAATTAAATTTCAAAATAAATTTTATGCCTTCGTAGCATTTCTTAGAATTATCGGTACAATAGATTGTGCACTTATTAAAATACAATCACCAGCTACGTTTATCAACAAAAATAAATTGGCTATTCTTCTACGAAATAATTTAACTTTAAAATAGAATTTATTATAATTCAGGTGGCAAAGACCCAGAGATATTTCGAAACAGGAAAGGACACTTTTCGTTGAATATTCAAGCAGTTTGTAGTGAAAAATTACAAATATTAAATGTTGTTGCACGCTGACATATCTTTGATAATTTTTTTAAGAAAACTCTTAAAATAATACATATTCCATTCATACTTATATATGTAGAGGCTCATAAGGGGACTTCGTTGAAAAATAATGTAAAAAATCTGATGTGGACACCACATGACTTCCTTGCACGCCTATTAAACTATACATATTTTGTTAATAACTAAAATATGTGTTATAACAGACTCAATCATGAAATTCTACGTATATCATAATTTGACATTCACATCAATATTTTTATTTTTTTTGTTTTCTTTTCTAATCCATAGCAAACTTAATTACAAAAACCAAAAAGTATATAATTTTTAAATTTACAAATCTCGCTTATACAAAGGGCTAATTTAACAATTCTTGATGTGCTAGACGCAGAATTTAAGTGTCTAAAACTTTTATTTGAAGTATTTATTTCTAAAATTAAAATAAAACCATTTTTTTTTTCAAGAAAAATTATTCATAGCTTCAGGTAATGTATCATTTCAGGTTACCCCATTTTAATTAAAATCTGTTATGTTATGCCTATTGATATAAAAGTCTTATATAACAAATTTGAAAAATGATTAGTGCATAAGGCTTAATGCATTATGATAATTTACTAGGATATCATTTCCAATTACTTTGTTTAGTGACATTTAGTTGGCCTAGTCGCTAAATTTTATTTTGTTTAGCGCATACATACGTAATACAAATCTAACGTAATTATCAATATTTTTTTTTAATATTATAGCTATTTGTAGTTCTTGTGCTACATAGCAAGATATATTTTCTGAAATATTTTGTTGCTTTAATGCCAAACAAAATAATTCATAGCTTTACTAACGACATAGGAAAAACCAATAAAAAAAAATGAAAAGAATTGACGTCATTTGTTTATCAGAGTTTAGAAATAAGACTCTATGAAAAATTATGGCAATTTTTAAAAATAAATCGGCAAATTATCAAATCTTGATAAAATAATAGAAATTTACTAGATAATAAATTTGAGTTATTGTTGTACTGCTAAATATTTATGTTTAGCTAGAAATATAATTTAAAGTTACGTTATAATGTGGAAATATCTTCACAATTTTTTTCATTATTATTTGTTGTCTAGCAGACTGCTATTGCAGCAGCAATTCTTTCTTTTATCTCCCGCTACGCTTGGTAAGGGAGGTATAGGGATCGAGCTAAAATCACATATCGAGATTTTAGTAAATGACCACGTTTTAACGTCCCTAGAATCCAATTTTAACATTTTCACGATGATGTCTGTATGTGTGTGTGTGTGCGTATGTGTATGTATGTGTGTGTGTGTGTGTGTGTATGTGTGTATGTGTATGAATTTTGTCTTCGCTCTAACTCAAATACTATCATTCAGAAAATTCGGAAACCTTGTATTTCTACCATAATCTAATACGAAAAGAAGCTATTAGATTTTGGTGTAAATCGGATGAACAGAAATGGCACTTTACTTGAAGCTCATAATGGTTTTTCTTCAAAAAATACCATTAAATGCCATTTTTTCGCATTTTATGTTATTGGAAAATTATAGATTATTGAATTTTGTATAGGTATACATTAATACTTTTTCTATATGTTTTACGAAGCCTAAGATAAACAAAATTCCTTTGTTCAACAGTTTATTTTTCAAATGAATGTAACTGACAGGTAAACGTCATTGTCAAAAAATTAATCACTTCAAATTAATAATAGTAACATATTAAATAATAAAGAAAATCGTATATAAAGTAATAGTTATATACAATGGAACATAATATAGTTTGCACACTGAAATATATACTAACGGGAACTCGCATACTCTACCTATCAGCGTACGCTGCACTGAAGCCTCATTGAACAATAATGGCTGGTCCTGTTCGCGCACGTTCGTGCCGAACCGAACCTAGCCGAATAACTCGTATCATAGCTGATCGCTTTGTTTTCATATTATGCTTCATTTATTTAAACATGCGCCACACGAAATAATTTCCGTCTACTCACGAACTGTCTCGATGTTTGCCAACTACTCCAGCAGCAGGCTTCCGTCTACTCACGAACTGTCTCGATGTTTGCCGACTACTCCAGCAGCAGGCTTTCAATATGCTTCACGGTTCGTACGCGCATTCCAGTTAGTATATATTTCAGTGAGTTTGCAGCATTAGTAAATACGTAGGTATGTATTTAAATTAATAAAAATGAAATAGCGGGAGGTTTTGTGGTGGTCACATCATATTTTTTTAATATGTTATACATAATTTTCTGAATCTATATCCCTACCAAAAATTAATAATTATAAAATATTGTGACAGTTGACAGTACAGGTTAGAAGTTTGCAAACTTTTGTTCTTACGCATTGCTCTTAGTTCTTAAGCATTATCTTATGCAAAGCTGGAAATGGTAATAAATGCTGCTATATGATAAACATTTTTACGCATTGCGCTTTGTTATTAATTATAGCTCTTACGCATAAGGACAATCGGTGGAAATGGGGCTTTATTTTTGTTGAACAAAGCAAATATAAGGTAATGTCAGGTCACCCGCGATATATTTTAATAAACTCTTTTTGTGTTAAGCCGCGATTTTTTCAGTCCTTTGTACGATATAATTATTATATTGCTGAAACTTGTGTACCCTTACATTTCATAATATCCATGAAGTACCTTTGGATTACTTACTTCCTTCAAATAATATATTTTTTTTTATGATACCAATTTCCCAAATAATATCCAAATAATCCTTATGCTATCAAAATAATACCTTCCCATTTTTACCTCCCGCTACCCTTGATGAAATCGTTCATGTTACTGTAGAATTGGACTCAAGATGTAGAAATGTGTTTATAGTAACCGTTTATTAATTTTGTAATTGGGTACCGGTTTCGGAAATAAGTCCGTCATTAGCCCTCTAAAAGACAAAAATACAAGAATAATTTACAAGCGTATATAAATAAAGTTAACAATATTATGAAAAATGCTTGTAATAGTATATTAGAAATAAACTTACCATCAGATAAAAAGGCAGAAAAACATACGTCTAATAGGATCCTCCACCGTGGTAACAACTTAGAACAAGGGTCAGTTATATTAAAACTAGACCTTAAAACTGTATATTAATGATTATCAAAGTTTAAAAATAGTTATTAGTTTCTAAAATAATCGAGTTTTTATTACCATTTCCTCATCTCTATATCTACGTCACACATTTATTCTATTCCAAATTCTTACTCTTTTCAAACCTTCTACTATCGTCTTTTTGAAATACGGAATCCATTTGCAAGTATATAAATGCAGAAAATAACAACAATAAAACAACAGAAATAAACCAAATAATACTAGTTTAAATATATGATGCCATGACAGATTACAAGCGTTGGTATGAAAATAAAAGATATATTGAATGACATAGGCTACCAGTGGTAATTAAATCTTGGACTATAATATATAACTAGTATTTTTATTAATTATGACATTAAATTACTTATTATCCACCCATATTTCCGATTATTGACCACAAGGGTTATTTTAACATATTTATACATTTTATAAGTGCTGAAAAAAATAAATTTATGTGACTTCAATTATTAGCGAAATCCACTGTTTGAGAACAAAATCATCTCTATATCTACATCACATAATATTAAAAAAATTATTACGGCTTAACGACTAACAATAAGAATAGGAAGGGAGGTATAGGTATCGTGCGAAAAATCGCATATCCAGATTTTATTGAATAAGCACGATTTGAGGTCCCTAGAATCCGATTTTAACATTTTCACAATGATGTAAGTGGGTGTATGGATTTTGTCAACGCTCTAAACTCAAATACTATCATTCAGAAAATTCTGAAACCTTGTATTTCTACCTTAGTCTAATATGGAAAGAATCCATTAAATTTTTGTGTAACTCAGGTAACCGGAAATGGCATTTTACGTGAAGCTCAAAATAGTTTTTCTTCAAAAAACACATTTAAATGTATTTTTTCGCGATTTACGTTATTATAAGAATTAAAGATTATTAAACTTTCTACAGGTATGCATTCAAACTTTTTACCTTTTTATAACATTTTTAAAATGATGTCTGTGTGTGTGTGTGTGTGTGTGTGTGTGTGTGTGTGTGTGTGTGTGCGTGTGGATGTGTGTGTGTATATATATGGATGTTGGAGGGACTATAAGACTTAAAAAATATTTAACTGCAGTTTCCTCAATCTGATATTCCTGGGAAGAGCTGAAAAGGTTTTGGTAACAATTGAACAACTGGAAGTAGTAGTTTTTTAGAAAAATTCTTCTAAATATATTTTTTTGGGAGTTTTTTTTATTAAATATTGAAGAACATAAAATTCTCCATCTATTACACTTAAAATTTTTATTATATCTTGTATAGATTTAGAGATAAAGACACTATAATTTATAGAGTAATCTAATCGCAGAGGCTAAGGCACTAAGAAAACCAGTTGACAAATTCCAATGTTTATAACATAGTTTGTAAATGACAAGTGTCAGTGTCAAAAATCAACAGTTTTAGTGACATTCTGATAGCTTTTTCTGGGAAGTATATTTAATCTTTCTTATTGTTTCATTAATTAAATATTTGAAATTATAGGTAAAATTGTGGTAAAATGCATATATCCATCAGAAATACCGCCAATCTGGTTAATGAATTGGAAGAATCTCTGACATTTAGAAACTTCCTCATACAATGAAAAATAGATATAATTAGAATTATATGTGTGCAGAAGACATGTTAAATACGATAAAAAACAATATTTGCGTAAAGTTCTGTAATATTTTGTTATAAAACGACGGTTCGAAAGCGAAGTGCAATACAATACTTATATAGCCTAATATGGAAATGGCGAGAGGTCTTGTGCTGGTCACAACAGATTTTTATATATATTTTATAGATAAAAATATAAAATAATCTATTTTATAAATCCCGGAGCATAGTAAATAAAACAATAGTTTATTATACGAATGCAAAAGAAAATTATATACCTAGTTTCCAGTATCGAAAAATATGTAGGTATGTATTTAAATTATTAAAAGTTAAATAAAATTAATAACAATCGGTTTAATTTCACAAGAGAAATATTTTTACTTTATTGTAGAATTTCGCCAGTTGCGGCATCATCAGAAGTATTGGCGGGAGGCATAGTGCTGGCCACAACAAATTTTTAAATATCGTCACACCTAAATTACCCCAGTAATACGTGGAATACCGACTATAATGTAATATGTACCATTTTTGCATAATTTATATTTATAATAGGTATTTCATATAATTTTGAGATGTCATCAAAAATAATATTGAAAAGCTTTATTCCAGTAAATTTTACCAATTCCATCATCATTTCGAAAATACATACAATGAAATGCATACAATAGAATTTCGATTTAATTTAAATTGAAAAACTATTACATTATGCTAATTACATCAAATTGTAATATATTTGTGTACATCAAATAATTTTTCACAAAGATAATTCTATGTCCAAATAATATTTTGCAAAAATCATTTGAATATAATTTTAATAAACAATGTTTAATTAACCTGCATAATAGAAAAACGATCTGAGAAACAAAAATATTGTTTAGTAAAAAGGAAATATAAAATTACACCTTCAAATGAATGCAATATGCAATTATTGTCGATTAGTATCAATAAACGTTTAGGAGTAAATTAATGAATTTATTTAATAGTTATTTATATATCAAGGCATTGAAGTTCAATTTTTTTTATTACGAATGTGGATTTTATTTGCCGAGGCCCTTAGGCCAGAGGAAAATAAACAATATGAGTGATACAAAGGAACTTCAGTGCCAAGGTGCATATTAAATTTTATTTGAAATTGATAAATAGTAAAAATGAGACGAATATTTGTTTTATAGGTTATGTTTAAATATAATCTGTCAATCTGACATTTAATGTTGCTAATCTCGGACATTGAAGTTATCGTAAAGAACACACAAAATTTTGTCTCAAACGTATTCTTCGGAATTTTTTAGTTCGTTCTTTTTGCACAAATTTTTGTCAATTTACATAAAAATTTACTACTGTAAACCTGCCGAAATAGGGGTTTATAATTATTTCTTCTCATATAACTGTGATAATAACGCAAATTTCTTTTGTATATGTTTTATCTTTTTTTTTATAAATGCTAAAATATATTACGCATTTTCAAAATGCGCGGGTTTTTCTGGGCTTGATGATGCAACCGAACCCGGCTCTCTTTTATTGGCCGATACTGTAAGTAGGCGTTCCCATCATCAAACCATTATTTTAACAAATACTTAAATACGTACTAATAAACCATAACTACAATATACTAAATTTAAGATAAGTAAAAGAAAAGAAAATAAGAACAAGATGAAATTTTCAAACTTAACAACCGCACAACATTGACAAATGATTTAGAACCTCTGACAACAACAGCCAAGACATCATCAGCTGCTGAGAGTGAAAGCACAATATAATGTCATTGCTCTCCACAACTGGATTCGCTTACTTCGTAAAGGCGGGAAACGCTGGATTCCAAATATTTGTCATTTTTTTTTACCTCTCGCTAAGAGAGGTATTGGATTCATGCTAAAATTCGCATATCCAGATTTTATTGAATAAGCACGATTTAAGGTCCCTACAATCCGATTATAACATTTTTAAAATGATGTCTGTGTGTGTGTGTGGATGTGTGTATGTGTGTATGTGTGTATGTGTGTATGTGTGTATGTGTGTATGTGTGTATGTCTGGATGTTGTAGACACGATTGCTCAAAAACTATAAGACTTAAAAAATATTTAACTGCAGTTTCCTCAATCTGACATTCCTGGGAAGAGCTGATTAGATTTTGGTAACAATTGAACAACCGGAAGTAGTAGTTTCTTAGAAAAATTATTCTAAATATAATTTTTTGGGATTTTTTTTTATTAAATATTGAGGAACATAAAATTCTCCATGTAATACACTTAAAAATTTTATTATATCTTGCATAGATTTAGAGATAAAGACACTATAATTTATAGAGTACACTTATCGCAGAGGCTAAGGCACTAAGGAAACCAGTTGACAAATTCCAATGTTTATAACATGACACATGTCATTGTCAAATATCAACAGTTTTAGTGACATTCTGATAGCTTTTTCTGGAAAGTATATTTAATTTTTCTTATTGTTTTATTAATTAAATATTTGAAATTATAGGTAAAATTGTGGTAAAATACATATATCCATCAGAAATACCGCCAATCTGGTTAATGAATTGGAACAATCTCTTACATTTAGAAACTTCCTCATACAATGAAAAATATATATATAATTAGAATTATATGTGTGCAGAAGACATGTTAAATACAATAAAAAACAATATTTGGGTAAAGTTCTGTAATATTTTGTTATAAAACGACGGTTCGAAAGCGAAGTGCAGTACAATACTTATATAGCCTAATATGGAAATGGCGAGAGGTCTTGTGCTGGCCACAACAGATTTTTCTTCTATGAGAAGCCGAATTTTAAAAAAAGAAAAACAGGGAATTTCTGAATTTAAAAATATTATAACATACAAAAAAATCTGTTGTGGCCAGCACAAGACCTTCCGTCAATTCGATGTATTTTGTACAAATCCCATACCAAAAGGTCCTTGGAACAGATTCTATATAATATCATGTAAAATCGAACACGAACACATACTATTTTTTACAAATTCCATACGAAAAGTTCATTTGAAAAGGTTCTACAAATCCAATAAAATTATCACATAAACACACACTAAGTAAAATGCACTTGACACTTCCTTCATTTCTTCTTCAGCTTTCCCCTATTTCATTAGGGGTCGCTGTTTTCTCTTCTCTTCCACTCATTCCTGTCCAACGTATCTTCTTCACACAGTCCTTTCTTTCTCAAGTCTTCTGTGATACAGTCTTTCCATCTTCTCTTTGGCCTTTCTCTGCATGTCACTTGCGAGGAACACTATGACATACCAATTTTAGATCCTATACTTTCTATATTTGGTTTTGCACTTGCAACTGACTTCTGTCAATTAAAATTTTTTGAATATACCTATCAGCTGTTTACATGATAAATAGCAAAGCTGACTAATTTTTGAAAATTAATTCCTTTATAACGCTTTAAATCTACATCTATTGAATATGAAGGAAAATGTATAATCAAACCGTATAGAGAGGAGTATTTTCTTTAATATGTATAATAACAAAAAGTCAAAAAATAATATTTAACTGCTTTTTTTTAAGAAAAACTGTTAAAAACTTCAAATAAGGGTACTTCCGGTGGATCAATTATAACCAAAATCTAATCAACTCTTTATATGGTTGTACAGAAGAGGAATACGAAAGAATTATAATTTTTAAAATTGTAGTATTGGAGTTATCGTCGGAGAAAAATTTGTCACACACGGACACACATACATACGGACACACATACACACGGACACACATACACACTGACACACATACACACGGACACACATACACACACACACACGGACACACATACACACACACACGGACACACACACGGACACACATACACCCGGACACACACACACACACACACACACACACATACATACAGACATCATCTTAAAAATGGTATATTCGTATTGTAGGGACCCTAAAACGTGCTTATTCATTAAAAACTCACCACCGAATTTTTTGACCAAAGACAATACCTTCCTTACCTGAAGGTGACGGAAGGTAAAAATCAAAAAAATATTATCTTACATGTACTGCAATTATCATAAAGTTGAGACCACTGCAATTGCATGAAATTGTCGCATAATACATTACTTTAGTGCCGATTTCTGGGCTTCAATGACGATTTTTGTGCACTTTAGTAACGATTTCAAATAAAATAATTATACACTTTGGTTCTTCACAAACTATCCGACCAGCGAGAGGTCGCAAACCGGTGAAGTAGCGACCTCTTCTTGCACGTTAAGAAGTAAAAGAGATACACATTTGCTGATATTTTTATCTTTATATAATAACTATTTATAATGATTTTAAGTCATTTTTAAACTGGTGTAACATTTTGTAATATCCACAATCACATAATTCCATCAATGGAGTACTGAAATGTTTTTAATTGAAACATCAGTACCTACTGATGAATATTTTAAAAATTATTCAGGTTTTAAATTTCATATACGCAGCAGTGCTTTGCACGGCATCATGGCTCAGTTCAATTAATGTTTTATTAGGTATCTATTTCAAATTTCGCAATTCAAATATATTTTCCAGATTGAAATGGAAGCCAGAAAAAATATTTTTAAATCGGACATTAAATTTCATAATCATTAATTCCCGTCAAAAAAATCGACAAAATTGGATTCGCTGTTTTATTTTCACTTCTTAAACAATGGAAATATTTTAGTAGCAGCAAATAATAATTTAAAAGTCTGTTGAGGCCAGCACTATACCTCCCGCCTGTACTTCTGATGATGCTGTAACTGGCGAAATTGTACAACAAAGTAAAAATGTAGTTCATTAAATTCAACCAGTGATAGAACTCGTCAAGAGAACCAATATTTCTTAGTAATTTTTACCTCTCGCTAAGAGAGGTATTGGATTCGCATATCCAGATTTTATTGAATAAGCACGATTTAAGGTTCCTAGAATCCGATTATAACATTTTTAAAATGATGTCTGTGTGTGTTGTGTGTGTGTGTGTGTGTGTGTGTGGATGCGTGTGTGTGTGTGGATGTGTGTATGTGTGTATGTATGTGTGTCTGGATGTTGGAGGGATGATTCCTCAAAAACTATAAGATTTAAACAATATTTAACTGCAGTTTCCTCAATCTGACATTCCTGGGAAGAGCTGAAAAGATTTTGGTAATAATTGGACAACCGGATAAGTAGTAGTTTCTTAGAAATTTTTTTCTAAGTATATTGTTTTGGAAATTTTTGTTATGACAAATATTGAAGATCAAAATTCTCCATCTAATACACTTCAAATATTTATTAAATCTTGTATAGATTTAGAGATAAAGACATTATAATATATATAATATTCTAATCGCAGAGGCTAAGGCACTAAGGAAACCACTTGACAAATTCAAATGCTTATAACATAGTTTGTAAATGACATATGTATGTCAGTGTCAAAAATCAACAGTTTTAGTGACATTCTGATAGTTTTTTCTGGGAAGTATATTTAATTTTTCTTATTGTTTTAATAATTAAATGTTTTAATTATAGGTAAAATGCATATATCCATCAGAAATACCGCCAATCTGATTAATGAATTGGAAGAATCTCTGAAATTTAGGAATTTCCTCATTCAATGAAAAATAGATATAATTAGAATTATATGTGTGCAGAAGACATGTTAAATATAATCAAAAACAATATTTGGGTAAAGTTCTGTGATATTTTGTTAAAAAACGACGGTTCGATAGCGAAGTGCAATACAATACTTATATAGCCTAATATGGAAATGGCGAGAGGTCTTGTGCTGGCCACAACAGATTTTTTTTTGTAAACCTTCTAGATATTGTGTTAAAAATCTTCAAAGTTATTTAAAAAAATTATTCTGCCTAAAATACTAAAAAATTTAGAATTCAAATAAATGTTGCTAAGAAAAAAATATTGTTGCTCTCGATGAGTTCTATCAATATATCGCTTATTTTTTTCTTTTTCACCAGTATATGTTATATGTCTCGAAATTGGAAATATTTTTCGCAAAAAAAGCACATACGAGTACATATCTGTTCGCTTTCCAAATTGACAACATAAAAATAATCCTTGAGATGCTCTCTCCAAGACAGCTTTGAGATCCCGTGAGGTGACGCCTGGTAAGCGTCCTTAGTGTTCAAATATTTCGTTATTATAGCTGGATTCACGAAAAATGACTATTGAAGGTCACTTGTTCGAAGAAAGAACGCAGCACTGTATACATCAGTAGCTGTTAGAAAGAGAAAGATTATTTAACGTATGTCTATGCAATTTATGTAGTATAACAGATATACGTATGTGGTGACATTACTTTCTAACACATTACAAATATTAATGATGTATGTCGTAGAGTTACAGATATATAATTATCTACACACTGCTTTCTGTGCTGTTTGCCCAGTGGCGTATTCCCTAGTTTATGTCAAGTTTTGTACTTTTTGCAAAAATATAGATGAACATAAATCTTTGAGAAAGGCATTATTTAAAAAGTATCATAATTTTCAATTAAATTACACTTATTTTTACCTTTAGTCACCTATAGGTAAGGAAGGTCAATACCCACCATCGACCAAAGACAATTCTTTGGTCGATGGTGGGTTTTCTATTAATAAGCAAGTTTTAGGGTCCCTAGAATACGATCTTACTAGTTTTACGGTGATGTCTGTATGTATGTATGTATGTATGTATGTATGTATGTATGTATGTATGTATGTATGTATGTATGTATGTATGTATGTATGTATGTATGTATGTATGTATGTATGTATGTATGTATGTATGTATGTATGTATGTATGTATGTATGTATATGTGTGTATGTGTGTATGTGTGTGTATGTGTGTATGAGGAGGCGCGCGTGTGTTTGCGTGTGACAAATTTTTCTCCGACGATAACTCCAAAACTACAATTATTTTCAAAATTACGATTCTTTCGTATTCCTCTTCGTTACAACCATATGAAGAGCTGATTAGATTTTGGTTATAATTGGTCAACCGGAAGTTCCCTTATTTGGAGTTCTTAACAGTTTTTCTTGAAAAACACAGTTAAATATCATTTTTCGACATTTTATGTAATTATCAATATGAAAGAATATCTTATTCTCTAAACGGTTTGATTATACTTTTTCCTTCATATTCGACAGATATAGAGTTATAGAATTATAAAGAGATTAACTTTCAAAAATCAGTCAGCTGTGCTATTTATCAAGGAAACAGCTGACATATTCAAAAACTTCTAATTGACAGATGTCAGTGTTAAGTGCAAAACCAAAGATGTAAAGTATAGGATCAGAAAGTGGTATAAGTAACAGAGTGTCCGTTGCAAGTGACTTGCAGTCACAGCCTCGCCTCATGATTGGAACTTACAATGCCGGGAGCACGAGGAAGTCCAAAGAGAAGTTGGAAGGACTGTGTAGCAGCAGATTTAAAAGAGGAAGAACTTTGTGAAGAAGATGCATTAGACAGGAATGAGTATAGAAGAGAAGAGTAAGAAACAGCGACCCCTAATAACATAGGGAAAAGCTGAAGAAGGAGGAAGTGTCAAGTGCAATTTACATAATGTACGTTCGTATTATAACTTTATTGGATTTATGGAATCTTTTCAAAGGAACTTTCGGTATGGAATTTGTAAAAAATAGTGTGTTCGTGTTACAATTTTACAGGATATATAGATTTTTTTTCAAATACATCGAATGAGGTATTCCACTCAATTTTTTTTATTATTTTAAATAAAACTTCATTCAGTTTTGAAGCAATTCATGGTATTAAATAATCTTAATTGTTCTTAGTTTAACAGTATTTTATTTTCGAGAAATCAGTGTAACGTCACATTTCCCTTATACTTGTCTTTCTCACACACACTGCTCTGAGTACGCTGCGAGAGAAAGATAACAATTGTATGACGTCAATTTTCCCTTTTAGCAAATGTGAAATATCTCGTAAAGTAATTATTTAAAAAATGTTTTCATTGTTTTAACTATTATTTATTGAGCCATACTTTAAGTTAGATTGAAATTTTTCTTATTTTTTTGTTTTGGTGGAATACCCCATTGACGGAAGGTTTTGTGCCAGCCACAACAGATTTTTTTCAAAACATGTTATTAGTTTTACGGTGATGTCTTTATGTGGGTATGTTTCTATTGTAGTACAACAGTCGAAATGTACATTTTGTAATTAAAAATATTTTGTGAAGAAAGGTGTATTATTATTTATATTGTAATTTATATCTCAAGTAACTCAAATATTTAATTCAGATGCATATACAAAGTGCAGAGAAGTTATCTACAAGCAATATTATATTAGACTGCTTATAATAACCTTGAATAGTCATGTTTCGCGAACCAAACTATACCGAAATCTGCAAATAACTGGCACATCGAGCAATATTATTCTAATTTAAATTTCTTCACTGCTTTCATTATCAGCTTTCTCTTTTATTGTATACTTTTCGTCTTATGCTTATAAATAAATTCATCCATCACCTCGTTGCTGATTATTTGGTGAACAAAACCTTATAAATCCTTTATGCAGCATCTAAGATCACGGGGCCTCGTTTCGTCATCCCTTTAATCAGTCCTATTCTTGAAAACTTCAACCTTGACAGCAACTATCCCCACGCTGCCGACTTTGTCTACGGCTTTGCCGGCCCCATGCTGTGCAAAGGCCCGTTCCAGGAAATTTAAAACACGGGCATCGGCGGCCTTCTACAAAGGAGGGCCGTACCGACAGAGAACACAGCGGTGCTCAAAAGTTACAGAGAGAAGATCCAAAAAGGGAAAAGTCGGTTGGTGATTTTTTGAATTCTCGAATGTGTTAAGACGATCCTATAGCAGTCCTCCAAAAGTGGCGAGAGGTATTGTGCTGGCCACAACAGATTTTTTTTTTTTGTGTGTGTAGTGATGCGAAAAGTAGTTAGTGTCTCTTCGAATTTTTACTTTAGCCCGTTATTTTGTGACTTAATGAAATCTGGACAGCCGAATTTGGAAGAGAAAGCATTGAAGATGATCCTCGTATTGGAAAACCTGTAACTCTTACCAGAAGACATTAATTTGATTCACTATGATTGTGGCAGATCGACGAATCAAAGTTCGAGAAACGATAGAGGTTGTGGACATATCCCATGAACAGGTTTAAAATATTCTCACCAATGAGTTATCAATGACAAAAATTTTGTGAAGTAGGTCCGTCGACTTCTGACAGTCAGAGATGTATTCGTTTCCGAACGTCGTCCGACTTGCTGCTCTAAGTTCTATTATGAAGCTGATTTTGATATGTTTATAGAAAGTTTTGTTACTATATACCGATGAGACATAAGGCATTTTCGTAAAGTCAATCGGAGCCATCCAACGGATCTGTTCGATGACGCCACAGACATATCAAATTTTAACGCTTAAATCTGAGGTTACAGAGGAAGTTTAACTTGTTAAAATTGATAAGAAAATAGCGCTTGTTTCTGTGGTTTTTATGTGAGACTGAAAGACCACTTGAATCATTTGTTTAAATTATTTCGATTAGAAATTGTTTCATGTGGTCATGAAGACTTCACAAAGTGCGAACTGCTACATTTTCTTCAGAACTTGCTGTAGTGCTACAATGGTTATAATCAGAAACATTTAAATAATTACATTTTCTGAAACACAACTGTTTGTAATTTTAAATTTGCGCGCGCAATATGTATTAACCCTGTACATAGATCAATCCGATGAACTTTACGAAAACGCCTATAGGTTCACCGTTATCATCAAGCTAAATCAAAGCAACATTTGAAACAGTAGAAGCATGGCTTCTATTTTTTGGAACGCGGAAGACGTAATGATAGTGAACTGCCTTCCTAAGGGTTAAACCATAAAAGGACACTATTTGTTACATAAACTTCGTGAAGAAATAAAAAGAAAAATGATCTGAAATGCTAACGAAAGGTGTGCTGTTTCATCAGGATAACTGTCCGGCGCACACATCAACATTTGCGATGACTGAAATTTATAGGTGTGGCTTTGAATTGATATCTCATCCACCGTATTTACCCGATATAGGTCCATCAGACTTCCATCTATTTCCGATACTCAAAGAACACTTGGAATAACGATTTTCGTCCACTGAAAAAGTTGTAGCAGAAATAACGGAGTATTTTGTAAAGAGGGTCAACTATTTCATAAACACCGCACGGTAAATAAAAACTTTGTTGTGATTACCAAAAATGAGTTCCCGCAGCAATTTTTTTTTGTCAATATAGGACCAGCAAATATATTTGTTACAGTTACCTAGGTAAATTTGCTGGTAAAAAATTGTAGTGGCAACAAATACAGTTTTGTTATATATAACAAAAGATATTTGTTATGCGAACAAATAAAATAAGTTACCATTAAGAAGTATAAAATTGTTATACGAACAAATAAATTAAGTTACTATTAAGAAAAATAAATTTGTTATGCGAACAAATAAAATAACTTACCATTAATAACTATGAATTTGTTTTGGAAACTAATAAATTTTGATAGATATACAAATGCATTAATGAGGTAGTAAGGTAAAAATTAAATACATGCGTATTATAATAATTTTATTTATTTATAATTATAATCTATATACATGTAACAAATATTATATAAAAAAATAACATATGAAACAATAGTCATTTAAATTATACAAATTTATGTAATCGATACATACCTTCAAATTTCACAATAAGACACTAATTGCCATTGTTTTAAAATATCTTTTACAAAATCATTAATTTTTATTGACGGGCACAAGAAACAAGCACTTTTAAAAAACAATTTTCGACAGGCTAAAACTTAACAGCGCAAGCAAATGCGACACGACGTAGTATAGTATAACACGAACAGTGAATTATACTGTATACCAGGGAATACCCTGTCTACACAAAAGTTTTAGTTACCTGTACAAAGTATATGACGGAAAGAAGAATTTGTAATCTTTACAAAATATAATGTCACAGGATACAAAAAATAAAATTTGTTCCAGTTACAGATTAAATATTTTTAATTGTTGCAAAATGATTTTGTAATCTGAACAAAGTAACAAAATGACTGCTTAGTACTACTAATAATAATTGTTACCATGACTAATATTTTACAGCAAATAATACTTTTTATATACAACAAAAATGGTTTAGTTAAGAATTGAAATGAAGACTGCAGATTATCATTCGTGCGAACTATAATATACTTGAATATCATTGTTATCATTCTATTACTAGTATAATAAAACAGTTATTTTTAATTCAATTCAATCATCATTCAAAACGTCCAGACCTCAACACTACAAATACGAGAGTATCATCATTACCGAGTCTAATAAGTAGATTGGCCAGTAAATATCTATATGAGTATAATACTTTCTGAAAGTATTCCAAAGTTTAGCTACTGCTTTAAGGTATATCTTCGCAATTCTTTCGTTACTGGTCTGTGTCTATCCTCTTTGTTGGTTAGTCGGTTATGTAGAATTTTATTTCACCTTTAAAGTGCTACATCTCGGGATGTAGTGGAAATCTCTTCGTATGTCAGCTCGTCTCTTAATCTGAATAACAGGAGAGGTATTACAGCAAGTGCTTGTTAAAAGCGGCTATTGTCTTAGGAAAATTAGAGTGCTTCAAGTGATAACGACGTAATTCGGACAAGAGCCCTTCCTGAGTCCTCGAGCCCTTTCTATACCAACCCTTTATGTCGGACAACAATTCATAATCGATAAGAGGACGAATCATTTTTTCAAATGTCACACTCGAACAAGAATATTTTTTTAATAAACAATTTTTATTTAGGGACATTTCCCACTTAAAATATTAACTTGCCGATAAACAAACAATATTAAGGGACAATCTCCGGTTAAAATTTTAATTTCCAGTTAAATAAATAAAGCTGAAACTAAATGAAAAATCAAATAACAAATTTATTACTGCTGTCAATAATCCGATTTAATATTGTTTATTTATTTTGAAGATTAATTTTAACTAGAGATTGTAAGATTGGTCCTACATCACATTATTGACATTTGTTATTTAATAATTCATTTAGTTTCAGTTTTGTTTGTTTAATTGACATTTCATTTATTTATTTTATTTATTTTTAACCTGGGGGAACCGGGTTCCATCCCGACAGACGCCAAATATTTCCAATTTTAAATGGCACAAAAGTGACCCCTGTGGTGCACTCTCCACACCAGCTATGAGTGCCCGTGAGGTGACGCCTGGTAAGCGCCCACACGGTAAAATATATCGTCATCATTACCGATGTCTACATGTGTTGTAGATACTGGCACACCCAGAAATGGGTAATATGCCTTGATGATATATTTATTTTATTTTATTTATTTCAACGAAATGGATAAAAAATTTAATTATAGAAGAAGTTACAGATGTCGTTTTGCGGAAAAATATTTAAAAATGCCACGTTGATCACTTTGATTTTAAACCCCAACTTTCATTCTCTAGAATGACGATTCAAAAACTATGGCCCGCGAAGGATTTTAACCCAACAGGCATGGCAATCCTTTTTTAAAAAGTATGTAACACTGTTAATATCACATATTTATAGTAGTAAATAAAATAAATAAATATATCATCACGGCATATTACCCATTTCTGGGTGTGCCAGTATCTGCAACACATGTATACAAGGGTAATGATGACGATATATTTTACCGTGTGGGTGGTTACCAAGCGTCACCTCACGGGCACTCATAGCTGGTGTGGAGAGTGCACCAGAGGGGTCACTTTTGTGCCATTTAAAATTGGAAATATTTGGCGTCTATCGGGATCGAACCCGGTTCCCCCAGGTTCGCGACCAGATTTTAACGCGTTCGCTACACTCTCGCGTTAATTGTTGAGATCATTAATCGCCAATTAACATACGTAGTTACAATATTTTTCAATTGACTGTATTTTACTGAATTGTAAAATCTAATTTTAAAAAAAAATTAGTTAGTAAGGTCGGATATATAAATATTTCTTTCTGTGTTTGTGTGTTTATGTGCTCATGTGTTATGTTCAGCAATAGTATATGGTATCTATGGTTACGTACTGAAATCGTATATTAATAAAATCATGCATTAATAGGGGTCATTAATGAATGATTTCTTATACATTAATATAACCTATTAATACACGGTCTTGTCATAAGTAAATACTTATGCGAGTACCTACTCATCTCAAACTTCTTCGTCGGAATAATTTAATTTAATCTTCTTGTACATATTTTTGTCATTTTACGTGCAAATTTACTATTGCATATCATACAGCTATACAAATTATCTTATATGTACAATAATTATTATTAGATTGACAACATTGCATTTGCATGAAATCGTCGTATAACGGATTACTATAATGCCGATTTCTAAACTTTTCAGCACTAGGAGTAGAAATCTTTCAAGTAGTCAAACTTCTATACCTACATAGAAAGTTATTATTTTATTTTAATTATAATTTTGTTTTATAGTATATTTGGTATTACACTGCTCAGTCAATTCAGCTAGCATTGTTTTCAAAGCACTCCGTTTCTCGACGCTAATTTCTGAACCTCTTTTTAAATTCTTTGGCTCCGGAAACACTAGGTTTAATATAATTCTATCTGTACTATTATATTGCAGATAGAACTTCGTCCCTACGCGTTTATTTCAATTTTTGGCAGACAGAACATTGTACTATCTTGAAAATGGATGGCAATATCTAAAAACTAACAGAAAGAAATAGAACATGGCTGATAGAATCTAGCCATACAAAAATCTAATTTTACTAAAAATTTTCAGTTACAACGTTGTTATTCTAGACCCGCGATTCCTCTTCTTACCTCCCGCTACCCTTGGTAAAGGAGGTATAAGGATCGTGCTAAAAATCGCATATTGAGATTTTAGTAAATGACCACGTTTTAAGGTTCCTAGAACCCAATTTTAACATTTTCACGATGATGTCTGTACGTGTGTATATATGTATGTGTGCACGGGTGTGTATGTATGTGTGTGTGTGTGTGTATGTGTGTGTGTGTATGTGTATGGATTTTGTCTACGCTCTAACTCAAATGCTATTATTCAGAAAATTCTGAAACCTTGTATTTCGACTCTATTCTAAAATGAAAACAGACGAGTAGATTTGGATGTAAATCGGATAACACGAAATGACACTTTACCTGAAGCTCATAAAGGGTTTTCTTCAAAAAATACCATTAAATGTATTTTTTTCGCTTTTTATGTCATTATGAAAATTAAAAATTATTGAATTTTCTATAGATATACATTAATACTTTTTCTATATATTGTACAGATAAATTTAAAAAGTAATCTTTTTATAAATCCCGAAGCCTAAGATAAACACAATTCCTTTGTTACACAGTTCATATTTCATATATATGTAATTTACAGGTACATGTCACTGTCAAAAAACTAATCACTTCAAATTAATAATGGTGACATTTTAAAAAGAAAATAGTAAATAAAGCAATAGTTATATGCAATGGAACATAATATAGTTTGCAGCATTTGTAAATACGTAGGTATGTTTTTAAATTAATAAAAATTAAACAGTGGGAGGTTTTGTGTTAGCCACATCAGATTTTTTCTTGTACAATGTATTATTTTTTAATTCGACACACTTAGCACTCTCTGTGGCCCTCCTCTGAAGAGTCTTGAGGACCTCTGTTTTAGAAAAACTATTTTTTTATGCCAATATTACATATTTTCATTTTCTTCGTCATAACATTTTGAAGATTGTCACCAAGTTCCCATACCTTATTTATTATTTATTACTGTAGTTCAGTGAACTTTGCAGGCTTTTGAAATGTTTTCGGTCTATTAAATTATAAAAAGCCACCCCCTGTATAACGGGGTTTGTTTGGTTTGGGACAATACGCGGGGATGGTTTATAGGGTGTCCTTAACGCCAGGGACTTTATTGTAGGGGTGTCCGCGCGCATTTGACCTTCTTTTTGTGTTTGACAGTCGGTTTATATTTTATTGCACTTTATGACGGGTAGATTAGACCTTTGCCGACAAGAAAGAAGAAAATTTTAACATTTGGGGGAGGCTAAGTTTATTGCGCCCACTAAAGTTTTCCAAGAAATATTTTAACTGAAAAGAAAACGCAAATTATGTGAAAATATCGACCGTATTACGAAATGTACTTAAGACGATCCATAGCAGTCCTCAAAATGATGTAAAACATAAGATTCGGGCGAAACGCTACAGCCCACACTATTGAACTATTCATTACAAACTATACATATTATGAAAGAAAAAATCTGATGTGGTCAACACAATAACTACCGCTTTTTAATTTTATTAATTTAAATACATATCTATTAATTCTGCATACTATAATAAATTCCTTTGCATATATCTATTGCTTTACATGATCAATTTCGTTAATGTGTATCAAATTTATATCGGATCGTCTAATATTTATGTATGATGGAAAATATATTATTTTTACTAACCTTAATTTCATTAGATTCAATACAATCTTATTAACATGGTTTCATTATTAATTTTAACGTCCTACTGGTATGTTATATACCAAATAACACCCTAGGGTGTTATAAAATTGTTGCTATGAAATCGGTATTGTAAACAAATAAAAATATCGCGTTTCCTAGTTACAGCGTTTAAGTAAGTAGATTAATATCTCTAACACAAATCACAATGACAAGACATAAATCGATAAAAATCTTTATTAAATTAATATATCGGTCAATGTACACACCTCGGGCCAGAGGCCCTCGGAGAGTACACTGTTGACCTCAGGCGTTATTGTCCTTATAACACCCTTGATACGTTAATTACTATAATGTAATTGCTTCCTGACAGTGACATTTGTTTAAATATGTCAAAATTGTTATTAAAATATTATGTTTTTGTTTGACACAGGCAAGATGATGAACAAAACTAAATTATTTTATAAGTTAATATTTAAACGTATTTCAAGTTATTTATTAAATGATGTTATCGTAGAATTGAAGATTATACCATTATATCCAATTTTTATTAGTAAAAGTTGTTGAAAATTATACTCAATGAATTTTTTACAAGAAAAACTGTTAAAAGCTTGTATAAATGATACTTCCGGTTATCCGATATAGGATATACACTTAAAACTAATGAGCTCTTCCCACATTAGTATAGAATGGGTATACGAAATTTCAAAATTTTCTAAATAAATATAAATAAATATATCATCAACTTATATTTAAGTGCTACTTACGACTCACATTTTGACATTTTTGCGTGGAAGGATTTAAGGTAAAACTTAGGAATAAGCAATGAGTCTTAAGTTGCTCTGGCATAAGTACAAAGTACCCTTCATAACCGTTCGTTCATACTACCCCTGATCACATAACTAAGTTAACTTAGTTATGTGATCAGGGATACACTATTTATATATATATATATATATATATATATATATATATATATATATATATATATATATATTATTTATATTTATATATATTTATATTTTATATTTTTTTAGAGTTCCAAATTTCTTTAACTTTGTGCTTAAATTGTGCTTTATAGTTCTTATGAGTAATTTTCTTAATTATTTTGTCATAATTACCTCTATGTTCTCAAAACACGAGTAGTAGGTACTTAAGCGATACGAACTTTATTGGCGTTGAACTCATATAGATATTATGTACTATCCAGAAATATTGGAAATATGTAACAGGATACATAAAAATAATTATTTTTCAGATATTTGTTCATTTTTTTTAAATTAAAATATGAAAAAACCCATTACTAAATTTTAACAAAGTTAATATAAAAATGACGGGCATTATTGATAGTTTAAAAAAAGGATACATTACTCGTAAAAATAAAAATACATATAAAAATGTTTGTTTAATAAATTTATAAATGTTAGCGGATATTACAATATCATATTATCTTACACAAAAAAATTATTTAAAAATATAAATATTATTCATATTTCTAAATTTAACGTGAATGTGGTATTCTACTTGATTAATTTTGGTTACCTAGATTAGATAACAAATAAGTATATTTAAGAATACCAAAAGGAGTTCATGATATTGCAATTACTGATACGAACATACCAGAAGTTACATTTTTAACTTAATTTCAAGATTTCGCAATGTATATTGTGACTTTAAAATCCGTCTTTTTACAAAACGTCTAGTCATTTTATAAAACGCGGTCAGTTTCCAAATCTTCGTTGACTAAATGTTAGGTACTTTGCAATTTGGCTAATCGTTTTATTAAAGAGCTGGGCGTTTTATAGAACTATGAACTAGCTTATGGCCAAATTGCAAAATAAGTATTTGGACATTTTCTCTTGCATGTTTTCTAAAATATCTGATGTGGCCAGCAAATTACCTTCCGTCAATTCTAAGTATAATGCACAAATCCTATACCGAAAGTTCCTTGGAGAAGATTCTACAGTATATATATAGTAAAATTGTAACACGAACATATACTATTTTTTATAAATTCCATACCGCAAGTTCATGGGAAAATATTCTATAAATCCAATAAAATTATAGCACGAACATATAGGTACAATGTAAATTGCACTTATCACTTACATCTGCCAATTAGAATTATTTGAATATATCAGGTGTTTCCATGATTATAGTAAAGCTGGCTGGTTTATGAAAGTTAATCTCTTTAACATTCTTTATTTAATATGAAGAAAATGTATAATCAAACCGTATAGACAATAAGATATTCTTTCATATTGATACACTCTCAAATTATATTTAACTAGGTTTTTAAAGAGAAACTGTTGAGAACTTCAAATAAAGGAACTTCCGGTTGAACAATTATAACCAAAATCTAATCAGCTCGTCATTTGGATAGAGGAATACAAAAAAAATACAATTTTTAGAATTGAAGTATTGGAGTTATCGTAGGAGAAATTTTTGTCAAAAACACACACACTCACACGCACACACACACACACACACACACACATCACACACACATCACACACACATCACACACACATCACACACACACACACACACACACCACATACATACACTCACATACTCACACACGCACGCGCGTGCTCATATACAGACAGACATCATCGTAAAACTAGTAAAATCTTGACTCACGCAATGAGGTATTCCACTCAATTTTTTTTATTATTTTAAATAAAACTTTATTCAGTTTTGAAGTAATTCATAGTATTAAAAATCTTAATAGTTCCTAGTTTAACAGTATTTTATTTTCGAGAAATCAGTCTAACGTCACATTCCCCCTATACTTGCCTTTCTCACACACATTGCTCTGAGTACGCTACGAGAGAAAGATAACAGTTGTATGACGTCAATTACCCCTTTTAGCAAATGTGAAATATCTCGTAAAGTAACTATTTAAAAAATGTTTTAACTATTATTTATTGAGCCATACTTTAAGTTAAATTGAATTTTTTTTGTTATGGTGGAATACTTTATTCGAAGATGACCTTGATCAGACAACTTAAAAAAGTTATACTATAGTTGTCTTTTAATTTTCAAATTAAATGCTTTAACTCATCTCCTTCGGTTTCGAACTCAGGAATTATAAACCAATAGTTGTTGATCAAATTGCATTAAACATTAAAACAATTCCCGTCTTTCTTTCTCTCTGCTAATATTGCCCACGTCATCTCGAAGGCATCTGAGTTCGTCCGCTAGCAATCTTTCGTATTTCTTAGAATCAGACCACCAGAATCCAAGATCCTGCATTCTTGTGAGTGTTTCTTAGTGGGAGACTCGCCGACCCTTCTCAACTGCGGCTGTCATCCCCCCGTCCATGTCACGAGAATGTCATACGGGGCTTAAATAGGGAACTTTTCTTTCAAATCCTGGGAATTTCTTAGGATACATTATCGAAAAAATACAGAATTAAATCTGGTATATACGAGTTTCAGAATTGTGTGTTATATAGGGTTGCGTGGTTGTGTACCTACCAGTGTTGTATAACATACTTGAAAAAACGTATTTCAAATAGAAAATACAAAATACTAAATAAAAGTATTTCATATGTTTGGTAAAATACAATTATATTTTTAGTATTTCAAATACTTTCAAATATTTCAAATACTTTTACTTTTAAATATATTTAAATAAATAAGATATATTACGATATTGTAAAAATGTTTTTCGAATTAAACTTATTCGCGTATTTTTAATAATATTAAAAAGAAATTCCTACATTAACATAGGCATTTGTTTTTTTAAGAAAAAAATTAGGGAATTATTCCGTTATATTACTAACAGACCACACATGACTGAGGGATTTTATTTCAAATACATAAATCTATTTCAAATACTTGTGTATTTTAAATACAAAAATGTATTTCAAATAAAAAAAATGTATTTCAAATATTGAAAAATTGTATTTCATACAAATAATAGTATTTTAATGTATTAAAATATAAAATACTTGTGAAAAGTATTTAAACCAAAAATACAAAATACCTTTATTTTGAAGTATTTCAAATAATTACTTAAAATAGTTAATCTAATTCAAATACTTATTTCAAATACATATATTTCAAATACTATACAACACTGGTACCTACGTTAGGTTATCATTTGTGATTAGGATGGCCCGGATTCGATTCCTATCTAAGGCAAACGAGAGTTGAAAATGATTTCCAATTTTCAAATAGCATATGCATTTATAATTTTATATCACTATTATCAATATTTTTACTTTTTACCTCCCGCTACCTTAGGTAAAGGGGATAAAGGGATCGTGCTAAAAATCACATATCGAGATTTTAGTAAATGACCACGTTTTAAGGTCCCTAGAATCAAATTTTAACATTTTCACGATGATGTCTCTATGTGTGTGTATATATATATAAGTGTGTGGGTGTGTATATATACAGGGTGTAACACGTACACCGACCACTGCCATTATTACCTTTATTATTATAGTTACAAAAAAATACTATTGAACAAAGTTGTAGGGGACCAAGGGGGACATTCTTTCAGAGAAGAAAATATTTTTTTAAACCAGTGGTTCTCAAGTTACAACACAAAGTTATATTTTTTCAAATGGGATTCTACATATTTTTTATGCCTGTTCGATAGCATATTTTTTTCTGAATTCAACCATGTATTAGTTTTATATCCTTACATAACAAAAATATTGAAAAAAATGCGATTGAAATTTTAATAAATTTTTATTTTTAATATTATTGTACAGTAGGCTATGGATGAAAAACAATAACAAAAGAACAAAATATAGCTGCTGTCAAATAATTGGCGTACTAATTGTTGTAAATTGTTATTCTTTGTGTTTTGAGATTATTTTGTGACAATATGGCTGATGTTTATACAAATGAAGATTTGTATCGTTTATTATTAATTTATGGTGAGTGTAATGAAAATGCCATACAAGCGTGCAATATTTATGCCACGAGATATCCAAACAAACCGCGTCCAGCGAGGTCAGTAATCAGGCGATTAGCACGAAATTTGAAAAACTATGGATCATTTTCACAAGGCAACATCCCGTGAGAAACAATGAAGAAATAGAAATCGCAGTTTTAGCTTCTATTGCGCGTAATCCCAATTCATCCACACGCGAAATTGCTCAAGAACATTTTATTTCTAATATGTCCGAATGCGCATTTTGAAAAAGCATAATTTAAAATCATATTCATACAAACTATTACATGCTGTACATAATAAAGACAATGAACGCAGAATAGTGTTTTGCGAATGGTTTTTGGTGCAGTATCAGGACGATAATAATATTCTTAGAAAAATTCTGTGGACAGATGAATCTAAATTTTCAAATAATGGATTATTTAATAGAAACTGTAATAAAAGCTACTTCTTCTGTTTTAAATAGAATAGAATTATGCTTAGAAAATAATGGAAATCAAATAGAACATTATTTATAAGGAGTAATTAACAATTATTAATTTTCAATTTAAATTTATCACTCTTGTTTCTCACCCATGGCCTACTGTACAATAATACTAAAAATAAAAATTTATTAAAATTTCAGTCGCATTTTTTCAATATTTTTATTATGTAAGGATATAAAACTAATACATGGTTAAATTCAGAAAAAAATATGCTATCGAATAGGCATAAAAAATATGTAGAATCCCATTTGAAAAAATATAACTTTGTGTTGCAACTTGAGAACCATTGATTTAAAAAAAATTTTTCTTCTCTGAAAGGATGTCCCCTTTGGTCCCCAACAACTTTGTTCTATAGTATTTTTTCGTAACTATAATAATAAAGTTAATAATGGCGGTAGTCGGTGTACGTGTTACACCCTGTATATATATATATATATATATATATATATATATATATATATAAGTGTGCGGGTGTGTGTGTATATATAATTGTGTGTGTGTGTGTATGGATTTTGTCCACGCTCTAATTCAAATATTATCAATCAAAAAAATTCTGATACCTTGTATTTCGACCCTATTCTAATATGGAAAGTAACCATTAGATTTTGGTGTAAATCGGATAACCGGAAGTGGCACTTTACTTGAAGCACATAATGGTTTTTCTTCAAAAAATACCATTAAATGCCATTTTTTCGCATTTTACGTCATTATGAAAATTAAAGATTATTGAATTTTCTACAGATATACATTAATACTTTTTCTATATATTGTACAGATAAATTTAAAAATTAATCCTTTTTATAAATCCCGAAGCTTTAAGATAAACACAATTCCTTTGTTTCGCAGTTCATATTTCAAATGTATGTAACTAACAGGTAAATGTCCCTGTCGAAAAACTAATCACTTCATATTAATAATAGTAGCAATTTGAAAAGAAAATAGTAAATAACACAATAGTTATACCTATGCTACGGAACATGCACAATATAGTTTGCAGCATTAGTAAATACGTAGGTATGTACCTATTTAAATTAATAAAAATTAAATAGGGGAGGTTTTGTGTTGGCCACATCATTTTTTACCTTCCGTCACCTTTAGGTAAAGAAGGTATTGTCTATGGTCAAAAAATTCGGTGGAGAAGTTTTAATGAATAAGCCCGTTTTAGGGTCCCTATAATACGATTTTACTAGTTTTACGATGATCGCCCAAGTGGTAAACGCTACGTCAAAAATTTAGAATACATTTTGTAATTTATCTCATTGTTATGGACAATTGCAAAAAAATATTGCTTGCAACGTATCTGTAAAACGTGATTCTGAAACTCCACGGACAAACGCAGTCGTTTCAGAATGAATAATTTCCTGCACTTGTTACAAAAATATTTCTAACACAAAATGAATAAGTAGTATATTACATCCGAGGTGGGAGATGTTTCATTACAGCCGAGGGCTTATGTATATTACCGAGAGGCAAAGCCTCGAGGTGAGATAATGCGCGAGGCTGTTATGAAACTCCCACCGAGGTTATGTATACTATTTTATTCACAATCATCCTCATTTTAAATCAATAATTTTAAAAATAAATCAATGAATTATAACCTTTAATGTTATTAATATTATGACAGCTGTCTTAAAATTTGTTTAGCCTACTTAATTATGGGGATCTACGGAAATGTTGCTAGGCAACCCCTACATAAACATTTCCAACCCAAGAGATAGAAGTGAAATCTGTTATTTCCAACCCAAGAGATTGTCATTAAAGTTAGGAATGACGTATTTTCCAACCTCCAAAAGGTTAGGAATCTGTATATTACTATAATGATTGTGAATAAAAAATATTTCTGATGATTGCGATACGAATAGTTGTTGATCCATATGTAGTTCGTCATTGTATAGAATTCTTTATTGCTAAGCAACTGTGTTGCTATGTTAAAAGTGCTAACAAGAAAATAAACTAAACAATTAAATCCACGTGTGATTCTTCGTGTCTATTTGTACCATCCTTGAAATGGGTTAAATATTTAATATTTATAAACAAGATTAATAAGTATTACTGCACATGTTGCTGACGTACACATTGAACAATTGTTTTCAAATTGTGAAACATATGACCTGTCACAACAATGAATTCTTAATTGCGATAACACATTACTAACATATGTTTAATTATTAAGTAAATACATATTAGGAAACTTTTACACGTTGTTACTTTTTGCATGTTTAAAATTTAAATTTAGTTTCGTCATTATTGTGATACATTTATTAATGAGGTGAGGTTTGTCACTGTGCGATTTAAATTTAAAATTTTAGTTTTCTTGAAATTTCAATTAAATTAAAACATGTCTAAATGCCAAAACAAGGAAATAATAATATTGGCCTGAAATTATGGTCGAAAATAAGAAAACATTTCTTGAATGTGTACATTAATAACTCATTACTTACATTTTCTCATTGCTGCAAATTTTATAAAATAAAGTTTTTCGTTATAATAATTAGTTATGGAAAGACTCTATGGTTCATTTTTAATTAACACACGTAAAAAACCCGAGCACATGTAGTTTTAACATTTTATAACATTTTTACTAACAACTGCAGTGTGGAATACAAAAAACTTGTAAGTTCGTTTGGGTAAATTTTATAAGAGGCATTTTATAAGCAGGTACTTTTAAATTAGTGGACATTTTTTTATTTTGAAGGAATTAAATGAAATATTATATATTGAAAGAAGAATACTTGATTATTGTCAGAAAAATTGACTGTCAGGTCCAGCAATAAAACTATAAGTATCGTAATTATTACAAACAAAACAGCCAAAATAGCTAAAAACAATGGGTGTATAGATATTCTTAACGATGTGTTTTCGTAAACACACTGAAATAGAAAAAATTACGAACAGCTTACGACCAAATTAACAAATTTAAGTTTAAGTTTCAGATAAGATATTCCAGTTGTTTTCTAGGATTAGGATTATGGGGTCCCGTGGCCGTGTGCCAGAGTGTCTGGTCGGGAACCTGGGGAACCGGGTTCGATCCCGACCGACGCCAAATATTTAGAATTTTGAATGGCACAAAAGTGACTCCTGTGGTGCACTCTCCACGCCAGCAATGAATGCCCGTGAGGTGACGCCTGGTAAGCGCCCGCACGGTACAAATATGTCATTATCTTTACCGAAATCTGCGATAAAGCAGATTGTGGCACACTCAGAAATGGGTAATATTAACAAATTTAAGTTTAAGTTTCACATAAGATATTTCAGTTGTTTTCTAGGATTAGGATTATGGGGTCCCGTGGCCGTGTGCCAGAGTGTCTGGTCGCGAACCTGGGGAACCGGGTTCGATCCCGACCGACGCAAAATATTTCGAATTTTAAATGGCACAAAAGTGACTCCTGTGGTGCACTCTCCACGCCAGCAATGAGAACCCGTGGGGTAACTCCTGGTAAGCGCCCGCACGGTACAAATATGTCATCATCTTTACCGAAATCTGCGATAAAGCAGATTGTGGTAATATGCCGTGATGATATATTTATTTATTTGTTTTCTAAACCGCCCAACTTTAGTTCCCATGTATCGTCAGTGAACTCGGTCACTCGGTCAGTGTTTTGAATTGTACCTAGATTTTGTTTGTTAGGTTACGTTTTATATTAAAGTATGTTTCGAAAAACTACAAAGGAAAATGTCCAAATATTCATTTTACAATGTGGCCGTAAGTTCTTCGTCATTTTATATAACGCTCTTCAGCCCTTTTATAAAACGACTAGCACGATTGTAAAATAAGACTAAGTCAACGAAGATATGCCAAATACCAATGACTAGGCGTTTCATAAAATGACTAGGTGTTTTATAAAAAGATGGATTTCACAATCTGGCTACGACATATTAATAATTTGTCCGAACTTTTCCGTACGTATGTCAAAACCGGACAAGTTCCGGAAAACCCTAAATATGTATGAATAAATTTTACAGGATTTACTGTTTTGTATCAAAGATGTCGGGAAATTAGTAAACTCCGTCATATAATGATATATCGGATGGACATCTCCGGGTATACGTAAAAGCGGACAAGTTGAAAAAAAAAACAGCAAGTTAGTTCACTCGCCGAAATATGAGTAATTTTTTCAGATATCAATGTTATCTAACAAAGATATTTACAAATAACCAAACTCCGGCCGTACATTAATGATTCGTCTAAACGGAAAATACGTAAAAACTCAACAAATAGGGGATTCCAGCCCAATCGAGTTAAAGGAAAATAATAAAATAATACGAATGTATATACTGAATAACGAATATTAATAAAAAAATGAAATGGTATAATTGAAATATTTTGTAAATAAGGGGTTTTTTGTTATAGCGCTTCGACACTATTATGAAATACTATTATAATATTTTGATTGGCGACCGAAAGACCGCCTATACATACATAACAAATAGCGTGTTAGGAGGTGGGGGTTACTACCAATGGAAGTTAAGAAATTCAAATTCGAAAGGAGGGGCTAACATTCCTGTAGTGCAGTTTCCAAACAGTTTTTATTTTAATATAAATTACTTGCACTAAACTTAATAATTAGTATTAAGTATGTAGACTTATACAGGGTTATAATATTCATTTATTTTATGTAAATATAACTTAAAATAGCATATATTTCAAGAACATTTAGGTCCATGATGAAAACAGTTTAATATAAAAACACATATGCGCGACGTCACGTCAATCTTTTAAAAATTCGGGAGACCATAACTCGCTTATTAATAGAAATTTTTTCACCGGATTTTCATCAATAGTCTTAGTTTTCCTAATATTTTCAGATGAAATTATGTAAAAAAAAAATGGTGGGATCCCCTATTCCGGACATTCCAATATGAATAAATTTTACAGAATATACTATTAATAGACATATTTTGAAATAAGTAAACTCTGTACCCTCTCTGTACGTATAATTATTACATGTTCGGACTTTTCTGAACAGCCGGCCGAGTGTAACATGAAAATCGGCCATGGGAAAACAGTTTTTCCTCGCGCAAAAGTAGCCTATTAATTTTTGACAACAATAATTCAAATAAATTTTGTAGAGAATTAAATTTTGCATTCAACTCAATAATCGCACTTTATTTTGCAAGTTTTGTAACCGAGCAAAACGAATTTAAAAATTTATAAAAGTTATTTCTTTATTAGTGTTAGCCACGGAATTGAAAGAAAATCACAAATAAATGTAATAACGTTTTACCTGTCAGAAACTGTGTATTTGAGTCATCATTATTGAAAATGGAAAATTATTCAAGCAAGGAAACGTTGCAAATAAATATAAATAAATAAATATATCATCACGCCATATTACCCATTTCTGAGAGTGCCACAATCTGCTTTATCGCAGATATCGGTAATGATGATGACATATTTGTACTGTGCGGGCGCTTACTAGGCGTCACCTCACGGACACTCATTGCTGACGTGGAGAGTGCACAACAGGGATCACTTTTGTGCCATTTAAATTTTTGAAAATGTTTGGCGTCGGTCGGGATCGAACTAGTGCTGTGAAGATCCGACAAAACATGGATCCGAGTACCCGGATTTTAAAATATCCGGTTCCTCGGATATCCGATGTTCGGATATCGAAGCGGATATCCGTAAATTTAAATCGGATTTGGATCCGGATTCGATGTGTTGTTCACGGATCCGGATCCAAATTTTAATTCTGGATCCGTTTCATCATTTTGGATGTAAAGGCAAACATTTGAATGTAGACGGTTGTAGAGACAGTGGTCTGTAATCAGCAATAAATTTTATAATACCCCTCTAAAATAGCCAGGTAGTTGGTGCAAATTTTTCGTAGAATATTGAAAATTCTGTAGTTCTAAAATTTTAACATTCAATATAACAAATACTTCAAAGAAAACGAAATTAAGATTAAATTTGAGAAATAATGGTTACAGGTTCATTGCAGGTGTCGAAATACCTATTTATTTATATCGTGCATGTGTTTCACATAAAAGGGATTGTTTTTGTTACCTACTTATTGTTCTGTGGAATGGAGGAATTTCCTACTTAGCGGATGCTAAAAGTTTAACATCGAAAATATACCGACTATTAATTACATCAAATAAAAATGTATAGTGGATTATTTCATAATCAAATTTATTTGGTTTTGTGACTCCATGATAATATACATTCAAATATTATCATCTGGTTCAATACTGAGAATAGGTACTCGAATCCGAGAACCGATGCGCATACTGAAATTCCATATCTAAAATCCGATACTCATACTCATATTCGGATCCGAATCCAAAATCCAATACTCAGATTCGGATCCAAAACCCGATACTCAGATCCGGATCCAAAATCCGATACTCAGATCCGGATCCAAAATCCGACACTGAGATTTGGATACGAGATCCGGATAGTTCAACATTCAATTATCTGGATATCCGGATATTTTTGGATCCGAAACCGAAACTATCCCACCACTAGATCGAACCCGGTTCCCCAGGTTCGCGACCAGATACTCTGGCACGCGGCCACGGAACCCCTGAGGTAGTATTATTTTGGTGAAAATTATTTTTTATAATTTTTGACAAATAAAACGTTATTAAGTATTTGTTTGTGATTTTATTTCAATTTCATAGCAAAATCTATGAATGAAATTTTAAATTCTATTTCCTCGGTCACAAAACGTGCAAAATATAATATAATTATTGAATTGTATGCAGAATTTAATTCTCTACAACATTTATTTGAAGCTGTATTGTCTAAAATATCGGCAAAGAACTGTTTTACCATGTTAAATGCCTATGTCCCAACAAATATATAAAAACCGGATAAGTTCAGAAAAATCCGAACCTCTTGAGAAATTTTACATAATACACTATTAAATTTAGATATGTTTAAAAATTAGTGAATTTAATATTAGGGAAAAACATTTTCTCTTAAAAATATTTGTATTAAATTCTTACTAAACTCTATTTTAATTATAATAAAAAAAACCCTCCTTATTAATTCGCTGTTACACATTCGGAAATATTAAAAAACAATTGATATTCGAGTCTATCGCTTTAAAGATCCAGCAGCTCTGCAATTCCTTGCTCTAGATTTAAGTCTGACAGCAATGTTTCAGTAGTATAGAATTCAGCTGGTCGATAGGGGTTGTTCCGCACCCCTCGAGCGTCTGAACAGCCCTGCTCCCAACTCACGAGTCGACTCTGGGGCTCTGGTCTTATCTCGAGGACGAGGGTGGGACGACATATACAGGGTGTAAAGGAATTTCAGGATGGGGAATTTAATTGCAAGAAAAATTGGAAACACCCTGTCGAAACTTAGGGTTCACTTAATAAATTTAAAGTTTTTCTTTTTATTAAATTAGACACTGTTGTATTTTCTGATATTTTCTCTAAAGTTTTTACCTCCAGATTTTCTGGATAATTTTTTATAATTATTTTTTGCCTTTACATATTTATAGCTTCTGGCAGAATGATGTTGAAATTAGAAATGTCTGACAAAAATATTGAGAAAACTAAACAGAAATGTACTGGAAAAACACCAATCTAATAATTGGTATGGAAGAAAAGGAACACTCTCTGCTTTTCTTAGTGTACCCTTCCACTTGGTTTCTATTCTATATCGTCACTTTCAAAACTCGCTAGTCTTCTTTGGTTATAGAAATAATTTGATAGTTACATATATAAGAAGGTAAATACTTTATAGACATGCTAGGTATATAAAAAATAGGTTTGCTGTATGTAACAGTTATGTACGTATAGAGGGCCGAAAAAAAAAGGTTTACGCCTGCGAACAAAATTTTTATTCGTCCAAGGGAGTAAATTTCTTTCGGCCTGAGGTACAAAAACAATAAGGCGAGGCGTTGCATTGCTATACTTGCCGTCAAATAAATATGGACTGATCAGCTTTTTTTCCCTTCTCCCCACCCTGCGGTGTTGCCGCTTCTTCATAACTGCATTTTCAATATGACCAACGGAATTGGCAACAGTGTAGACATCTTCAGTCCATAGTTATTTAACGGCAAGTGTAACTATTTGGTTACCTATGTGAAATGTTTTTAAAATGTCAAATATAGAGTTAAATTTTGAAGAGATTCCTCAAGCAATTCTAATAAAAGCTAGAGAAGCTTTAGCTTAGCGGAACTGCGAACTGATATCATTTTAAAAAAACTGTTGTGGCCAGCACAAGACCTCTCGCCATTTCCATATTAGGATATATAAGTATTGTATTGCACTTCGCTCTCGAACCGTCGTTTTATAACAAAAAATTACAGAACTTTACTCAAATATTGTTTTTTATTGTATTTAACATGTCTTCTGCACACATATAATTCTAATTATATCTATTTTTCATTGTATGAGGAAGTTTCTAAATGTCAGAGATTCTTTCAATTCATTAACCAGATTGACGGTATTTCTGATGGATATATGCATTTTACCACAATTTTACCTATAATTTCAAATATTTAATTAACCCTAGGTCATCCGAGACCGGGTCAAAAATAACCCTAGTTTTACCTTTTCTGTAATAAATTCAAAACCAAAACTATATATTTAATGCCCTTCAATGTATTCCTCGAAAACAACACCATTGTTTATTTTATAAAGATATTTTGTGTTGGAAGTATTTTTTTTTATTTTAAATATGGAAAAATTTGATACGGGTCATATTTGACCCGATTTAGGTATTTGATGGTTTACTGTTTAATATGTAAAACTAGTTTTAACTTGCAAATCTTTGCATGATTTAGTGAGTTGCCTTTTATTTGTAGTAGTAGTTGTTTTACTACTTAGGTGATAGGTTGTATTATAACTTGTGACGATGGAGAAAAGTAATAAATATAAGAAGAAAATTAAAAGAAATTAAACAACAGGATACGCGAGCTAAGCGTGAAAGATGTATGAGCTGTGTAGGAAATAATAACAAATACGCAAAAAGATGATCCACGTGTAACAAGTTCACATGTCCTAAACAGCCATCAAATCCAAATAATTACATGCGCTAGATGTTTGCGTGATGAAGACGGCGAATAAACTTATTTATAACATGTAAGAAAAAAAAACAAAATTATTTTTTGACTACAACGAAAGTAAATTATTAGAAAAATATTTTTTTTTCTATCAATATAGAGCTATACCATTTTTTTCCCTCAAAAATATTTCGGGTCAAAATTAACCCAATTTTGGTTGATAAAGTTTTATAAATATTTTCGGCGGACCAAGGGTTAATAAAACAATAAGAAAATATACTTCCCAGAAGAAGCTATCAGAATGTCACTAAAACTGTTGATATTTGACAATGACATGTGTCATATTATAAACATTGGAATTTGTCAACTGGTTTCCTTAGTGCCTTAGCCTCTGCGATTAGTTTACTCTATAAATTATAGTGTCTTTATCTCTAAATCTGTACAAGATATAATAAAAATTTGAAGTGTATTAGATGGAGAATTTTATGTTCTTCAATACTTAATAAAAAAAAAACTCCCAAAAAATTATATTTAGAAGATTTTTTTTAAGAAACTACTACTTCCGGTTGTTCAATTGTTTTTTCAGCTCTTCCCAGGAATGTCAGATTAAGGAAACTGCAGTTAAATATTTTTTAAGTCTTATAGTTTTTGAGGAATCGTGTCTACGACATCCAGACACACATACATACATATATACATACATACACATGTACACACATACACACATCCACACACAGACATCATTTTAAAAATGTTATAATCGGATTCTAGAACCTTAAATCGTGCTTATTCAATAAAATCTGGATATGCGAATTTTAGTATGAATGCAATACCTCTCTTAGCGAGAAGTAAAAATAAAAATTATTATTTATCATTTTCTTCGCCAGTCGCCGGACTTTTCCTCTACTTTATAGCCCGCATGTGCTACTTTACCGCACGCAAAGTGTTATCTTTCAGTTTTCGCCATGGTATAGACACATAATTTTTATGTGCGTTAAAAAAATCGATAGGTATATAGAATAGATAAATCCAGTATATTATAGGAGAACCGTCCTACATCAGTTGACCCACCTACTTTAATTTCATTTTATTAAGTGAATATATGATACAAATAGTAACTAACATAAATTATCGCCAATTTTTATTAATATTACAAACATTTTGTCGTTCTAATGACACATATCAAAATATATTTCCTAAATTACTCGTTTATAGCAAATTTAATTTAGCATCTTTCATAATGTATTAATCATGTTCTAATTTTTCATGTATTAATTTCTCATATTGCTTTAATGATTTTTCCTCCAACCGTACGTATAGTACATACTTTACGCACTCTTTATTGTGTAAAGTGTCACTTTTCAAACACTAGTGCGTGAAAAGTTCTTTTAAAGCACTAATGCATGAAATGAAAAGTAAATACGTTGCCAGAACCAAACCGTAACATTTTAGAGAACCCGAACCGAGAACCGAACCTCAGATATATTTTTAAATGAACCTGAGTCGAAACTGAACCGAGTATTAAAATTCAGGTTCGGGGTTCAACTCCTGTTCGGGTTAATTTTTAGTTCAAAAAGTAAATACAGCCGATAATCGACGTCTTAGGCGTCTGCGTTGCTGTCTGGGCTGACTTTTCGTGAAAATTGTGTTCGTTTCTTGTTGTGTTTTGCGTAAATTCCGGCTCTCATTTTACATTATTTCGAACCTGAACCGCGAACAAAACCGCAAATTTTATCCCATCTTTCAAAAAACAAATTAACCTGAACCTAAACCGAACCCAGTTTTTGGCGGGTGCGATGCCTTGTATGTAACTCGTGTGTAAATAGTATTTTTTATCTCGTGCTAATTTCCGCATTCAGTCATACTCGACCAAAAAAGTACTACTTTACACACTTGTTACATAAATAACTATTTTATATAGTATTTTTTAATTTCTTGATTATTGCTTTTTTGTGTATGGAAATAATTTTTATTCAATTTTGATGTTTTAAACTGTCATTATTAACTCATAGCAACAATTATAAGTAACACTTTTTTCACAAGTGAATTAAATATTTTTAAATCACTCTCACATTTTTTTTAATTCACTCTGCAACAAATATTACATTTAAAATAACATTACACGAAATTAACACTTACCATAGTATTTATCAGACATTATCAGCCATTTTCATTATTTTTCACGGGACAAATGACAGACAATAAATCTTTTTAAATAGATGATTTGACATCTATCATCGACGATTGTCATGCACAGTCTACTAACTGATTAATTTTTTGTTTTGTCAAAATTAAATATTATAATGGTTTTTATTACTATTTATTACTCGAAGAAATTAACTCACTCGCACTTACGGGCTCGTGAGCTAAACTTTCTTCTCATGAATAAACATTACCTTAGCTCACTTGGTGTGTAAATATCTATTAAATTATTTGTAATTATAAATTTGGAATTTGAATCTAGAGCCTTTGACTTGAACTAACGAATATTATGAGTATTTTACAAGCTGTTTATAGGCACAGTGTACTTATATATTACTCATGTTGTCATATTCTATTATGATTCAATATTGTTTTTCATCTAACCTTGCCCACCCACCAAGAAACATCTTGTAATTAAAATTACACTTGCATTTTGCAATAGTGACTTAATCATTACCTAACAATTGTACAAAAAAATGCATTAATAAACATTGGAAACAACATTGTAAATCATTCAGAATTCATAAACTTACGCAGCAATGTTACTGTTTTTCCAATTTTATTTGTATGGTAGTTAATATTGGAAATTAACAAGAAAAAATGAGGTAACACTAAAACTGGCGATGGTTTCCATTTCGTAGTCATAGGTCAATTATTATATATTAATTTTTGTACGAATTTATAAAATCTTTCTTTTACTGTACCTCTACTAAAGAATTACAGTTATGTTGCATTCCAATTCCTCCTTATTCAGAGACATAACAGAGTCCTGCACTACTTTCTTTTTTTATGAAACTGCATCTAAATTAAAAGCGAATTGTTGTTTTACAAAGTCTTAAATGTTAATCGTTATGCCATAATCCTTTTTACCTCCCGTTACCCTTGGTAAGGGAGGTATAGGGATCGTTCTAAAAATCACAAATCGAGATTTTAGTAAATGACCACGATTTAAGGTCCCTAGAATCCAATTTCAACATTATCACGATGATGTCTGTATATGTGTATGTGTGTGTGTATGTGTATGAATTTTGTCTTCGCTCTAACTCAAATATCATTCAGAAAATTCTGAAACCTTGTATTTCTACCCTATTCTAATATAAAAAGAAGCCATTAGATTTTGGTGTAAATTGGACAAACGGAAATGGCATTTTACTTGAAGCTCATAATGGTTTTTCTTCAAAAAGTAACATTAAATGCCATTTTTTCGAATTTTGTCATTATGAAAATTAAAGAATATTGAATTTTTTACTTTTTCTATATATTTTACAGATAAATTTAAATAATCCTGAAGCCTAAGATTAATACAATTCCTTTGTTACATAGTTCATTTTTCAAATGAATGTAACTGACAGGTAAACGTCATTGTTAAAAAACGAATCACTCTAAAATAATAATAGTGACATTAAATAATGAAGAAAATCGTAAATAAAGCAATAGTTTTATGTTATATGCAAAGGAACTTATATAGTTTGCAGCATTAGTAAATATGTAGGTATGTATTTAAATTAATAAAAATTAAGTCACTGTCAAAAAACTAATCACTTCATAGTGACATTTTAAAAAGAAAATAGTAAATAAAGCAATAGTTATAGTTATAATAACGTAGGTATGTATTTTAATTAATAAAAATTAAATTGCGGGAGGTTTTGTGTTGGCCACATCAGATTTTTTAATCTTATATGACGTAGATGTTAAGCTCATTTTGTTCTCATAAGAGTAGAGATCGATAATAATTGGAATTACTTAAATTTATCTTTTTCAACATTTACAAAAATATATAAATATGTTAAAGTAGCTTCTCTACTTATTTATTGGAAATATGTGTGGATAATACAAATAATCATATTAATGGGATTCCGTGGCCGCGTGCCCTGAGTGTCTGGCCGCGAACCTGGGGAACCGGGTTCGATCCCGACCGACGCCAAATCCTTCCAATTTTAAATGGCACAAAAGTGACCCCTGTGATACACTCTCCACGCCAGCAATGAGTGCCCGTGAGGTGAAGCCTGGTAAACGCCCTCACGGTAAAATATATCGTCATCATTACCGTTGTCTACATATGTTGTAGATTCTGGCACACCCAGTAATGGGTAATATGCCGTGATGATATATTTATTAATTTAAAAAAAAAAACTACATACAGGCTGTTTCAAAGAAAGGGCATATAGTACTGAGAAAACTGAGTAGAAAAAGCTTAATCAACATAAGTAGGCCTGATCTTCAACTGTTTCCGAGATAAATGAAAAATCGAAGAAAAACTGACAATGATAGTGACGGAACAAAATTTTGTCTCTCAGTAAATAGACTATAAAAAAAAATAATAAAATTTTATATGAAATATTTTTCTCAATTTCTAATAGTTACGAAGTTATATGAAAATTAAATATTGGCCAAGATCGCCACAACATTTAACTTAGTACAATTATTTGATCTTAAAAAAAAACAAAAGCACATCTAAGATGACCTCTGAAAGGTAAACAAAAATTCTTATTTAATTAAAGTCGTAACTCATAGTTTTCAAGATAGCAGAGATAAAACCCGTAAATAGTATATTACATCCGAGGTGGGAGATGTTTCATTACAGCCGAGGGCTTATGTATATTACCGAGAGGCGAAGCCTCGAGGTGAGATAATGCGCGAGGCTGTTATGAAACTCCCACCGAGGTTATGTACACTATTTTATTCAAAATCATCCTCATTTTAAATCAATAATTTTCAAAATAAATCATTGAATTATAACCTTTAATTTTATTAATATTTTGACAGCTGTCTTAAAATTTGTTTAGCCTACTTAATTATGGGGATCTACGGCAATGTTGCTAGGCAACCCCTATATAAACATTTGCAACCCAAGAGATGGAAGTGAAATCTATTATTTCCAACCCAAGAGATTGTCATTAAAGTTAGGAATGACGTATTTTCCAACCTCCAAAAGGTTAGGAATCTGTATATTACTATAATGATTGTGAATAAAACTCAATATTCACTGCCTCATATCTCGGAAACTATTGAAGATCGGACCCATGTTGATTAAGCTTTTTTTACTCAATTTGGTTAGTACTGTATACCCTTAAAAAATTTACATTTTCTTTGAAACACCCTGTATATTATATATTCCGACTTTTGATTGCTATTGGTATTATATGTCATTCAATATTTCTTTAAATGGCATACAAAAGCAAGTCGTCACTAGCATCAAAAATTGAAATTTCCTACAATATTTAAATATAATACTTCTGTCAAATTCATTCCCCATGTGTCATTTTAAATGAGACACATAAATACATTGCTGTCAATCAAATGTCAAATTATAACTTATAGGAAAAGTCATATTGACAAGATGTCATTAGAGGTTAATTTTGTTTAAATAATTATACCTGTTTTCTAAAAATTAAATTTATATGTAGAGTGGTTTTCTGACTTCGCTAAATTTCTTACAATATTTAAATATAATATTTTAGTCATATTCGTTCCTTAAGTTTCATTTTAAATGGAACGGGCAAATACATTGCTGTCAATCAAATATCAAGTCGTAACCATGGATATGACAAACCCAATGTTTCACGTTAAAAAATACTCTCGGTATAGGCGCACATTTTGCACACTTTATCCTGGGCAGTGAACAAGACTGACCCGTCTCGCGTGACGCATCACGGTCATTCGGGTAAACTCGGGGAGAGTCGAAAGTGACGTCACGTTAATTCGTGCCATAGCCTACGTTATTAATACATGTCCGAGAAATATTTCACAATATTTGTCAAAATATTACTTACATTTGTATTTGTTTATAATTTTCAAAAACCGTATTAAGAACGTTACAACGTGGTTACAAAACAGGTAAATTGATTTTTTGAAAGTCTAAAAATAACATTTAAATGACAACGGGTATAAATCGTGCCTTCATCACTGGTTTTAAAACTAGAGATTTTAAAATAAAATTATGTCTCCCTGCATTCTCCCAAGAAAATTAAAATTTTTTCTTGAAAATTTTGTTAGAATTAAACATTTAAGTTTAAAAAGCTTCCGGGAGCAGTCAAGAGATGGCATATTGCTGTACTATCCAAATGTCTCCATTTAAGTTTCTGAACCCTGAGAAACATTCCAAAAGCGGCAGAAATGTATGCGAAATGCTGAATCGTGAAAAATAATACTGAAGAGTGATTCAGTCATTGTGCTTGTGTTTGTGAGTAATGTTGAATAATTTATACAAGGTTGTCCAAAAAGATGTTACCACTTATATGGTCCTACATAATTTTAAATTTTCTTTTGTTGCAGATTACATATAGCCATCCGACTTAATTTAGAAGAGAGAAGGAAGGTAGCAGCTTGGATGGAAGTGTTTGGGTAAATAGTAAGAAAAAAATGTACACAAATTTCTCATGCAGTTGACGGATAGTTGAACGGCTTGGAGGATCCTTAGGAAACCATTGCTGATTTTTTTTTTCTTACTATTAAGAGCGACCCAAACACTTCCATCCAAGCTGCTACCTTCCTTCACTTTCCCAAATTAAGTCGGGTGGCCGTGTCTAGTCTGCAACAAAAGCAAATTTAAAATTATATAGTACCATATAAGTGGAAAATAATATAAAACCAAAATCATAGGAAGCAATTTTTATAGTTTTCACTTCGGACGTGCGATCTTAAGCACACACAATTTTTTTGCATTTATTTTTACCTATCGCTAAGAGAGGTATTGGATTCATGCCGAAAATCACTTATCCAGATTTAAGTGAATAAGCACGATTTAAGGTCCATATAAACATTTTTACGATGATATCTGTGTGTGTGTGTGGATGTGTGTGTGGATGTGTGTATTTATGTGTGTATGTATGTGTGTATGCATGTGGGTGATGTATGTGTGGATATTGGAGGGACGATTGCTCAAAAACTATAAGACATAAGTCCAGTTTAACTATTAATTCCTCAATCTGACATTCCTGGGAAGAGCTGAAAAGGTTTTGGTAACAATTGGACAACCGGAAGTAGTAGTTTCTAAAAAAAATTCTTCTAAATATTATTTTTTGACAATTTTTTATATAACTAATATTGATGAAGATAAAATTTTACATCTGATACATAATTTTTACCTCCCGCTACCCTTGGTAAGGGAGGTATGGGGATCGTGCTAAAAATCACTTATCGAGATTTTAGTAAATGACCACGTTTTAAGGTCCCTAGAATCTAAATTTAACATTTTCACGATGATGTCTGTATGTGTGTATGTGCGTGTGTATGTATGTATGTATATATGTGTGTGTATGTGTAGGGATTTTGTCTTCACTCTAACTCAAATACTATCATTCAGAAAATTCTGAAATCTTGTATTTCCATCATATTCTAATAAGAAAAAAAGCCATTAGATTTTGGTGTAAATCGGATAACCCGAAATGGCACTTTACCTGAAGCTCATAATGGTTTTCTTCAAAAAATACCATTAAATGCCATTTTTTCGCATTTTGTCGTTATGAAAATTAAAGATTATTGAATTTTCTACAGGAATACATACTTTTTCTATATATTTTACAGATAATTTAAAAATAATTTTTAATTACAAGTCCCGAAGCCTAAGAAAAACACAATTCCTTTGTTACATAGTTCATATTTCAAATGAATGTAACTGACAGTAAATGGCACTGTCAAAAAACTAATCACTTCAAATTAATAATAGTGACATTTTAAAAAGAAAATAGTAAATAAAGCAATAGTTCTATGCAATGGAACAGTTTGCAGCGTTAGTAAATCCGTAGGTATGTATTTAACTTAACAAAAATTAAATAGCGGGAGGTTTTGTGTTGGTCACATTAGATTTTTTAAATATTTTGATAGTCCATATCATACAATTTTGGGGTCTAGTTTTAATGTATGTAAATGACCATTGTTCTGAATTTATTTATAAAGCAATAGTTCTATGCAATGGAACAGTTTGCAGCGTTAGTAAATCCGTAGGTATGTATTTAACTTAACAAAAATTAAATAGCGGGAGGTTTTGTGTTGGTCACATTAGATTTTTTAAATATTTTGATAGTCCATATCATACAATTTTGAGGTCTAGTTTTAATGTATGTAAATGACCAATGTTCTGAATTTATTACTATGGCGAGGGACTTTATTAGTAGTTTCTACTTTTGGCCAATCAGAAAGCTGCAAACTCAGTAGTGTCATCTATGATATCTCGCTTTAAACACCACCGACAACACAACCAAGCTTGATTTTGACCGCAGTACCAACATATTAACCTTTGAAATGTGAATTTTATTCGTGTTTAATTTCTTAAAATATATAAAATGGTATGTACATTATTTCAGCTTTCATTTAATTTTTTAACCCTTCATCCCCTTTAAATCTGCTCGTGTTTGCTCCCCTTTAAGCATCTAGGGTGGCTGGGCGTTCGGGGGTGCGCTGTATCTTATCCAACCCTTCATTCTCCTCTCTCTGTCTCTCATTTTCTATCTCTCTCTTTCCCAAGTGTCTCATCACTCATTCTTGCATCCCCGAGGCCATGTTCCATCTCTTTTCAACCAAGGGTATTTCTCTATGACTCTGTCTCTGTTGCACTTATAGGCGAGGTACGCTGGCCAGAACTAACTCAGAGCTCTGGAGAACCCTTTGAGAATTCTATGTATGCACACGGAGATAGGTATTACGTTGTTAGGTTCTTAAGGTATGGTTTAATTTTTTTTTAATGGACGTAGATGAGAGTTTAATATTTCTAGGATTTTTTATAGGAATTTTAGTGTAAGTTTTAATATTTTGCTGTTTATGAAAGCACTTTTTAGCAGAATAGTTCATATATCTGGTTTTCTAAATATTTGGTTATCATTATAGAAATGTTTTATTTACCACAACGGAGTCCCAAAGCATAGTAACAAATTATACTGCTTTGCGTTTGTGGAATGGTTGCTATGCATTTGTTGAACAGTTGCTATGTAACTAGCAACAACAGGCAGTAAAAGTGATATTTTACAGACTGTTAGCTGTCAAAAAATAACTTTTAATGTCAATCGGCAAAAAATAGTGTTAGCAAAGCCGCAAATCGAAGAAAGATTGAAGAAATTACTGTGTCTAGTGTCAATTAAACATAAAACCATTTATAAAATCAAATTTGCATTATGTGAAGATCATTTTGATGTAAGCATTGTCATTGGCTAGTATTTTTTGGACGTCACATCAAGCCCAGCAATTTGGTGCCAATTCACCAAATATATTTTTAAATTGCTACTGTGTTTAATATATGCAGAAATTTGAACATAAAATCATATTTAATAATACTATAAAACGTACTTATTCGAATTTCAGAAGAAAAAATCTGATGTGGCCAGCACATTACCTTCCGTCAATTCTATGTAGGTATTTTGTACAAATCCCATACCAATAGTTCCTTGGAAAAGGTTCTATATGCCCAGTAAAACTGTAACACGAACATATACTATTTTCTACAAATTCCATACCGAAAGTTCCTTGGAAAAGATTATATAAATTCCATAAAATTATAAGACGAACATACACTATGTAAACGGCACTTGACATTGGCACCTGTCAATTACAATTATTTGAATATATCGCTTGTTTCCATGATTATAGCAAAGCTGGCTGATTTATGAAAGTTAATCTCTTTAATTAATTAATTAATTCTTTAACTCTATATCTGTTGAATATGAATGAAAATGTATAATCAAACCGTATACGCAATAAGATATTCTTTCATATCGATAATCACATAAAATGGCAAAAAATGATATTTAACTGCGTTTTTTCAAGAAAAACTGTTAAGAACTTTCGGTTGACCAATTATAACCAAAATCTAATCAGCTCTTCATATGGATGTAATGAAGAGGAATGGGAAAGAATTATAATTTTTAGAATAGGGTCCTCCACCGTAGTATCAAATTAGAACAAGGGTCAGTTATATTAAAACTAGAGCTTAAAACTGTATATTAAGGACTATCAAAGTTAAAAAATAGTTATTGGTTTCTAAAATAATCGAGTTTTTATTACCATTTCCTCATCTCTATATCTACGTCACACATTTATTCTATTACAAATTCTTACTACTTTCAAACTTTCTGCTGTCGCCTTTTTAAAATACGAAATCCATTTGCAAGTATATAAATGCAGAAAATAACAACAATAAAACAACAGAAATAAATCAAATAATACTACTTTAAAATTATGATGCCATACAGGTTACAAGCATTGGTATGAAAGTAAAAGATATGTTGAATGACATAGACTACCAGTGGTAATCAAATCTTGGACTATAATATATTCGTAGTATTTTTATTAATTAAATTACTTATTCTCCACCCATATTTCCAATTATTGACCACAAGGGTTATTTTAACATATTTATACATTTTATAAGTGCTGAAAAAAATAAATTTAAGTGACTTCAATTATTAGCGAAATCCACTGTTTGAGAACAAAATCATATCTACGTCACAGAATATTAAAAAAATTATTACGGCTTAACGAATAACAATAAAGACTTTCTAAAATTACATATCACTTTCAGTTTAGATGAAGTTTTCTAAAAAAAAATATAAAAAAATATAATGGAGGACCCTATTGTAGTGAGTATTGGATTTATTGTCGGAGAAAAATATGTCGTACACACAAACACGCGCGCGAGCACACGCACACACACACACGCACACACACGCAGATATTATTGTAAAACTAGTAAAATCGTATTGTAGGGCTCCTAAAACGTGCTTATTCATTAAAAACTCACTACCGAATTTTTTGACCAAAGACAATATCTTCCTTACCTAAAGGTGACAAAGTATTTTTTTGCAATACCTCATTATTAGCGAACTCCACTGTTTGAGAATAAAATCAAGTTAATATCTACTGGTATTAAAAACATTATTACAGCTTAACGAATAACAACAGACTTTCTAAAACTACAGTGCACTTTCAAATAAGATTAAATTTCATTAAAAAATAGAGTAGCACCCCATTGTTGCTAAATTTTACTTCAATAAAAAGATCTCGTATGTGTTTTTCGAAAATAAGCAGCCAAATATTAGTTCTTTTTTTTTATTAACTGACCAAATTGCATACTAGATTTATTTTTATCACCACTTGAAATAAGGTTTTCTGAAAAAAAGGTTAAACTACTGTTTCATTGGGGTTCGGTACTCATTTTTCAATTACCTATTTGTTTTTGTCTGGAATATTAAATAAATTGAATAAATTTGGCGTTTGTTACACTATTCAAATTTGTAAGGTTATTGAAATACAACTATTTAAACCTTTTAATTGAATTTCAAATTATGTGACTTCAGACCATTAATATGTATAGGTACTTCATAATGAGTAAAGCGAGAACTAAAGTTGTTTACACTTTGACATCACTGTCAGTTAATCACGTGTTAGAAGTGTGTGAAATTTTGAATAATATATAGTACATATATTAAAATGTAAGTTACAGAAGGCAAACTATTCTAGCACGAGTTCGAAATTCAGACACGAGCAGCGTTCTGGCGAGTGGGCAAACGAACGAGTGCTTGTAAAGAATGTTTTATATCATTTTCTCTGTTACGACTTTCATTTACATTATTTTTACCTCCCGCTACCCTTGGTAAGGGAGGTAAAGGGATAGTGCTAAAAATCGCATATCGAAATTTTAGTAAATGACCACGTTATAAGGTCCCTAGAATCAGATTGTGTGTGTGTGTGTGTGTGTGTGTGTGTGTGTGTGTGTGTTTGGATTTTGTCAACGTTCTGACTCAAATACTATCATTCAGAAAATTCTAAAATCTTATATTTCGACCCTATTCTAATATGGAAAGAAACCATAAACCATTAGATTTTGATGTAAATCGGATAACCGGAAATGGCACTTTACTTGCCCGTAATGGTTTTTCTTCAAAAAATACCATTAAATATCATTTTTCACATTTTATGTTATTATGAAAATTAAAGATTATTGAATTTTCTACAGGTATACATTAATACTTTTTCTATATAATTTACAGATAAATTTAAAAATGAATCTTTTTTGTAAATCCCGAAGCCTAAGACAAACACAATTTCTTTGTTACACAGTTCATATTTAGAATGTAGGTATATATGTACCCATCAATGTCACTGTCAAAAAACTAATCACTTCATATTAATAATGGTAACATTTTAAATAGAAAATAGTAAATAGAACAATAGTAAATACGTAGGTATGTAGAGTAGAATATTATATTCTTTTCGGTTAATACTACATCTACATTTGCCGTCAAATAAATATAGACTGATGCTCAACTTTTTCCCTTTTCCCCACCCTGTCCTTTGCCCTGCAGCCCTAACAAATTTGAAGTTATGACGTCATATCGTTATAGTGCAAAGAGTTTTTATTAAAATAATGAATGAAAATTTTTATATTTTAATAAAATTTTGGTATGCAATCATTAAAATTAGTACCGGATGCCATTTCTGAATGAAAGTCAACTTATGCTTTTGAAATGAGGATTTGTTTTTAAATACAGAATGACGTACTTATGAATGACTATTTCTTTTATATTGTGCCTGACTTGTTTATGTTTTTGTACTAACTTCTAACCAATTTGCAAGAATTTGAATCACAAAATTTCTATTTTTGTTTTTATCATATGTATGTCACTACGTTAATAAATTTTCGTTAAATATATTTGTCAATGTACAAAAACAAAACGTTTTGCGTATGTAATGAATATATGTACATATTTAAGTTTAAGACTTCTTTCATATTCTTTCTATAGCATCAAAGAAATCAAACGAGATCTACATTTAATTAGAGCAAAAATGTAACCTTGCTTCTATTAAAAGAAATTTAAATTACAATTGCATGTTGTGTGTTCTTATATCTAACTATCTAATAGTTTTTGTATCATACTATATGATTAGGAAACGATTCAGCATACAGATACATGCTTCATAATTCGAATAAAATATTTCGAAAGAGATCTCCAAATCGAGATATGAAACGTCAATATCTCGAGAACGAAAAGAGATATCTACCTGCGATTGAAAATTTGAAACGTACGAATCGAAACTCACTTAGATTCACATTTAAATAATATTTACTAAGTAAGGGGGAGAAATGTATGATTTTTTTTTTTTCAAAAAGTAAAATTGTGGCACAAGGCCCAAGGCGAAACCGAGGACTACAGTACAACGAAAGAAAAAATACCTACATTTTTTTTATAAAATGCGGCCAGATTATTAAACCTACGTTGACTTAGCGATATTTTACAATATGACTAGTCTAAGCGTCTTTATAAAACGACGAACGTCTTACTTAACTTATATATTTTTATAAATATACCTAAAAACAATAACGTAACTCGGCCTCAGTTTTCCAAGAGCGATTTGTGTGTGTCAGGTACTTTTTTAAAGAAATTGCAACTGAAAATGACCAAATATTCATATTACAAAGTGGCCGTAAGCTGCCCGTCGTTTTATAGAACATCTAGCCAGATTGTAAAATATAAAATCTTACGAATAACATAAAAACTTCCTTAAAATAATAATCACAATAGGGCTGTTGCAAGAATTTTTATATGACTTTTAAGTACTAAATTAAAAAATCTATTGTGGCCAGCACAAAACCTTCCGTCAATTCGATGTATTTTGTAAATATCCCATACCAAAAGTTCCTTGAAAAAGATTCTATATATCCTGCAAAATTGTAACAAGAACACACTATTTTTTACAAATCCATACTGAAAGTTCCTTTGAAAAGATTCTAAAATCTAATACAATTATAATACGAATATGAACGTATGTGCATTATTATTGCACTTAACACTTCCTCCTTCTTCAACTTTTCTCTATTTTATTAGAAGTCGCTGTTTCTTACTCTTCTCTTCTACTCATTCCTGTCCAACATTTTCATGACACAGTTCTTCCTCACTCAAATCTTCTGTTATACAGTCCTTCCATCTTCTCTTTTGCCTTTCTCGTACTCCTGGCATTATAAGTTCCTATCTTGAGGCGAGGCCGCAAATGCAAGTCACTGGGGAGGGACACTGTCACTTATATCACTTTCAGATCATATACTTTCCACTTTGGTTTTGCACTTGACACTGACATCTGTCAATTAGAATTTTCTGATGTTTTCATAATTTTTGCAAAGCTGACTGATTTTTGAAAGTTAATCTCTCTTAATCTCTTTATAATTCTATATCTATTGAATATGAAGGAAAATGTATAATCGAACCATATAGAGAATAAGATAATCTTTCTATTGATAATCACATAAAATATCGTAAATGATATTTAACTGCGTATTTTCAAGAAAAACTGTTAAGAACTTCAAATAAGGGTACTTCCGGTTGACCAATTATAACCAAAATCTAATTAGCTCTTCATAGGGTTGTAAGCAAGAATAATAAGAAAGAATCATAATTTTTAGAATTGTAGTTTTGGAGTTATCGTCGGAGAAAAATTTGTCACATACACACGGACACACACACGGACACACACACAGACACACACACAGACACACACAGACACACACACACACACACACACACACACACACACACACACACACACACACACACACACACACACACACACATACACATACAGACATCATCATAAAACCAGTAAAATAGTATTGTAGAGACATTAAAATGTGCTTATTCATTTAAAACTCCCCATCGAATTTTTTGACCAAAGACAATACCTCCCTTACCTAAAGGTGACGGAAGGTAAAAAGATATTGTTCCTTAAAGAGCCTCATATTTGAAAATATCAAGAAATATCCATTACAATTAAATATTGAAATTTATGTAATATTTTGGAAAAGTCACGTAATCTGAAACAGAATATGACGTCAGAGTACATACAGTTTAACATGTGACAAAATATCGCCTACCTTTTTTTATATAAATAACGTAAACTGTTTTCCTATTACCATCAATGACGCGCTGCATGTACTCCGACGTCACAGGAGTGGGGGTTGTTTTTCATGACTATTTCTGGCGTCAATCTTTTTAATTATTTACGAAAATAACCATAAATTATTACTATGAAAAATATTCATTTAAAATACATTGTGAACCAGGCTCATTGTAAAACTACAGAGTGACCAAAAAGAACTCAGTTGGCCATAAAAAAAAATATTTGAAATTGGTCACTGATACAAACAATTGATTTCCTGTTGTTGACAGTGACATTTAAAAATTTAAATTTAGGTATACATATTTACAATTTTTTTATTAAAATGGTTGTTGTTTCCACGTATTTTTATTTCTTACATTACCATAAGCAATAATCTAAAACATTTCAATCACTCAAAATCCTATTAGCTGCCAGGTCCCTGTTCTGACATAACCTATTTGTATTTATTGTTAAAATGGCAAGTCACATAGTATCTCCCATCGACCTTTAAACTAATAGACGCAGCGTACGAGCAAAACGCTTGTCCCGCCATAACGGTACAGGCACTGTATCTCTATCCTTCAACAGTACGGAAGTTAAGAAAACGCGGCAAAATAAAAAAAATATTTGTCCCTAACTTGTTATACTTGGTGCATAATCGTTAAGAGTATAGATTTAATTTTTTTTGTGCATAATTATATATTTTTAATACAATATATTATATACATATATTATATTATAGGGAACAAGTAATAATTAATAAGAACTTACATATGAAATGACACAGCTGAACCGCATACGTACTGTTGACTGCACGAAATACACCGTTCCTCCATTATTTTGTCGCGTACACACCTCACAACACATATACATATGTATTGACAGAAATAATTGTAAATGTTCTCCAAAAAAGTAAATAATACACAGTCACGAAACGTCAAATGTATATTTTGACAACTATTTAGTGATAGAGAGCGATTTATAGAGGTTTACATATGGCTGAAAAAGATGTACAATGAGTACGAACGCATACGCAGTATACTTTAACTGAGAACTTCCGCACTGTTGAAGGACAGAATATATATTTCTATCCTTTTATGTTGGAGCATTATTCTAACAATAAAAGAATAGGAGACACTTGGTCCATTAGTTTAAAGGTCGATGGTATCTCCGCTTTCTCCCGGTGTTGTGGAAACTGTGGAAAAAAAAGATCCCCAGAATTTCTGGGGATCTTTGCAAAATTGTATTGCCAACTGCGTCATTTCTTTTTGATCACTCTGTATAAATAGCCTTGGATTTTTTATTTTTGTTTTATGACAAAGGTCAAAAGTCAAAATAATATGTAATAATAGACTGCATTAGTTATTTGTTTAGTTTGTAGTACTAAATATAGATTTCAATAGTATTTATGCTAAATTATGTACAACTACAGACGTATATAATTAGAAATCATATTGAGGTAGGTCTGTTTTGATCGGCAGTAGTAATTGATTAATTTTACTCATGATTTTGGTATCAGACGAACCGACTTTCTATTTTTTGGGTCCCAAAAATTTACCACCTATTATAACAAAAAATGCGAGGAATATTCACCTTCAACGATTTCACCAATTGATTCCAAAAACTTTGAAACTTGCTACACTTGTACAAATATCTTCGCAGAAGTAGAAATTATCAGGTTCGTATCTATACCTATTTTAGGGGTATGGGTGTTTGTATGGGATATGGGCACACCTACATTTGAGAGCCAATATCTCGGAAATGAAACGAAATATTGAGTTACGCATTTAAAATTTGATATCTATTCATCATATTCTAACTACAATACAATATTTAAAGAAGTCCAATCAAGGTCATCAACGAATTGTATGGATTAAGATTTTAACTCCGACCATTCTGTCAATTTCCGTAGCGTCGTTACTTAGTTTTTATGAGGGTACGTAAGTTACTACTGTTATTATAAAAATATATGCTATAGGAAAAGCATTTAAAATTCAAAAATAAGTCAACTGGTACCTATGTTTATTAGAAAATGAAAAATAAGAAACTGACACAGTGACTCAATCAGTGGTACTGACAAAATAACGTTATACGCACAGGTATGAATCAAGGTAATATATCAGCGAAAGTACAGTGTTCAGAAAAAAAACCTAATTCGGAGTAAGCTATGAGCAGAGAAACGTATGTCTAATTATTATTTAATTCAAAAGTCAATGGCTGGTAGTGCGAGCTCGGTTTTAAGTAAAACGATGATTTAAGAAATGTCAAATTTCATTATCTTAATAATAAAAATAAATAATATCAAATTTATCAAAATATGATTTTTAAGCAGAACATAGTTTGTATTCAAATAAATATTTTTTAAATAATCGTTCTTTACACATAAGGGTGAAATTAAATATTGAAATTTGAATTTGACATTACTTAAAACAGCGTTTTAGTTAAAACCGAGCTTGCACTACCAGCCAAGGTATCAAAACTGATAGTGAAATGTAACTTTAAAGAGAAAAGTTAGTAAAGAAGGATACATAATATTACCATTCACCGTTTTCTAATTTATTTTTATTCCTAAAATAAGGATTCAAGAAGGGAAGCTTTGATTTCTTTAGAAAATTTTTTGGTTAAAAAATTATCTAATTGAATCCCTTTATTGCTGGCCACGTGTGCGAAAGTAACCAATCAAAACAAACTTACACTGAAATTTTTTTGGTTAAAAAATTATCCAATTGAATCCCTTTATTGCTGACCAGGTGTGCGAATGTAACCAATCAAAACAAACTTACACTGATAATTATCCTAAGACAATTATCACTTATGTCACTAAGTTGCTAAGTAACAAACAGTTTTTGACATATAATAAGATTAATTGTTTTAATGTAGAAATGTCATTTTCACCCTGTCAATGAAAATGATTTAATCAATAAAATTATAGAAGAAAACACATAAAAAAATACTATATTAAATAAAAAACTAAATGTGGAGAATATTTAATATGGACTTTTGTATGTCTTATCTTTCTTCTCTTTGGTCTCACTCAAAGAGGTCTCATTTTCATTGCACACTTCACACTGAACGTATACATAGCCACATTCACGTTCATAGCTAATAGTAACATCTACTGGGTTATGTTAGACACAAAAATTCTGTCAAATACAAATTTTAGGCAAATTTAATGTTAAAACTGCAAAAAAATTTCTTACCAAATACCCCTCGATCATTGATAAATACTTATAATTTTATCACACTTCCTCAAGCACGTTGCTTTTAGGTAACACCACCTCCGCCTTCGGCGTCGGGCTGTTACCAAGCAACGCGCTTTCGATAACTATCATAAAATTATTTCGTAATTATCAATGTCCTCGGGATATTAAAGCTGATAACATACTTATAAATTGACATATCTTTTTTTGTTCAAAGCCTACTCAATTAGCATTTTTTTAACACACTGTATTGTCAACAAGCATAGTTTTAAAATGGAATGTCCTAAACGTAGTCAAAGTCGAAACAATAAGAATTTTTGAAAGACAAGCGTGTTGTATCCTTCCTTATCGCACTCGCTTTTTGTTATTGCAAATGAGAGAGAGAAATGTAGAGCAATTTGTTAATTCGTTCATGATACAGATGATCTTTGTTGGACTTCTTTAAAAAATTAAACTGTAGTTCAAACTTTTTGAAAAAAAAAATCGGTCCATTTTTACGTTCTCGAAAAGCGACCACCTCTCACACCCAAAAATTGTTACGAGATACATCTTCAACAATTTCGCCATCTAAACCATATGTGTATCAATTTTCATATTCCATCGAATACTTTTGATAAATATGTATGTATAATTACGTAATATATATATATATATATATATATATATATATATGTGTGTGTGTGTGTGTGTGTGTGTGTGTGTGTGTGTGTGTGTGTGTGTGTAACAAATTTTTCTCCGATGATAACTCCAAAACTACAATTCTAAAAATTATGATTCTTTCGTATTCCTCTTCTTTACAACCATATGAAGACCTGAATAGATTTTGGTTATAATTGGTCAACCGGAAGTACCCTTATTTGAAGTTCTTAACAGTTTTTCTTGAAAAAACGCAGTTAAATATCATTTTTCGACATTTTATGATTATTAATATGAAAGAAAATCTTATTCCCTATACGGTTTGATTATACATTTTCCTTCATATTCAATAGATATAGAGTTATAGAAAGATTAAGAGAGGTTATCTTTCAAAAATCAGTCAGCTTTGCTAAAATTATAGAAACAGCAGATATATTCAAAAAAATTTAATTGACAGATGTCAGTGTCAAGTGCAAAACCAAAGTAGAAAGTATAGTATCAGAAAGTAATTTAAGTGACAGAGTATCCCTCGCAAGTGACTTGCAGTTTCAATGCCGGGAGTACGAGGAAGGCCAAAGAGAAGATGGAAGGACTGTGTAGCAGAAGATTTGAGTGAGGAAGAACTGTGTGAAGCAGGGCCGGCAACAACAGTGGTGCTCGCGGTCTCGGGCACCACACGTAAAATCAAATGGTGGTGCTCCGCACCACACGTTTCGGCCATAAATTATTACAATTTTTTTAATAATAATGTTATGTTATAAAGTTAAAATATTTATTAGTAATGTAATAACAATTTTCCAATTTTGAAATAAAAACTACTTGCATTCCAATCACTGCCATCTAATCATGTGTTCTGTAACATATTAAATTCATGTTATGCGTATTGCACTTACGCCTGTGCGCGTAGTTTATTATCTGTATAGTAATGTAAATTTTAGCGACGCAGAAGAGCATGAGGTACATAATTTCTGCTACTATTTTTATATTCACGCTGTTTTAAGGAATGTCAAATTTCATTATTTAATAATAAAAATAAATAATATCAAATTTATCAAAATATGATTTTTAAGCAGAACATAGTTTGTATTCAAACAAATATTTTTTTTAAAAAATCGTTCCTTAATAAGGGTGAAATTAAATATTGAAATTTGAATTCAATTTCTTAAAACAGCGTTTTAGTTAAAATCAAGCTCGCAATACCAGCCAGTGAGTCTGGCGACGGTATTAATGACAGAGAGAAAAGTTTATCTATAACTATAATGCCGGGACTGTCTGCTGCTGAAAAAAATTCTGCATCTCCATCTCCTATTGAAAGTAATTCTACGTCTAAATAGGTGTAGGTTCACGACATCTACTGCATTTTGCTGAAAGCCAGATGAAATAATATTAACTGCATAGTGCATTCGACTATTTCGACCAAAGACTGCCAATCTACTAACGTGATTTCGACATAAACATTACATAACCTGTTATAATAGGCTCTGATTTGCGACTTTGATACATATAGCGCATGGCAGTAAGTATTTAATTATTTTATTTTTTTCGTTGTTTTTATAGTTTACTTATGCAGTGTTTTTGTATTTTGAATTTTACTTGTAAGCAAAAACAAATGTAATGGCTAATGGCTTCGTCTGGGACTTTAAAAGAAAAGAAAAGAACTTCGAATTAAGTTAAATATATTCTCTTTTGCTCGCTCATTCCTAAAATGTTCTGTGAACTGGCAATATATTTTTGTACATGAAATGGGGAAAACATGCATCTGCACATCCCTTGAAAAAATGTAGCTTTCAATTATAAGACATTTGACCTTGAAAGAAAAAAAAAAATCGCCTGCGGCGCATTCTTTTTTTTCATTCATTGGATATCACTAAATTTTTGGTACACGACCCATCACTGAGCACCACACACTAAAATTAAAACTTGCCGGGCCTGGTGTGAAGAAGATGCGTTGGATAGGAATGAGGAAATGTCAAGTACAATTTACATAATGTACGTTCGTATTATAATTTTATTGGATTTATTAAAACTTTTCAAAGGAACTTGCAATATGGAATTTGTAAAAGATAGAGTGTTCGTGTTCCTATTTTACAGGATATATAGAATCTTTTTCAAGGAACTTTTGGTATTGGATTTGTACAAAATACATCGAATTGACGGAAGGTTTTGTGCTGGCCACAACAGATTTTTTTTTTTTTTTTTCTAGTAGTAGTGTGGGACACAATTTGACCAAAAATCAAAAATAGAAATACATAGATGCTTGTACAAAGTATAAGCATTCCATTGCATGAAAGTAAATGAGTGTTTGTGCTTTTAAATAATATATAATCACATAAAAACACTGTGAATTTGTTTTATTCAAAATTAATCCTTAAAATAATAATACCCTGTTGTACCAACAAAGTTTAAATTTTACGCCACCCTTATACAAAAAATTCTGTTGTGGCCAGCACAAGACCTCTCGCCATTTCCATATTAGTATTGTATATAAGTATTGTATTGCACTTCACTTTCGAACCGTCGTTTTATAACAAAAAATTACAGAACTTTACTCAAATATTGATTTTTATTGTATTTAACATGTCTTCTGCACACATATAATTCTAATTATATCTATTTTTCATTGTATGAGTAAGTTTCTAAATGTCAGAGATTCTTCCAATTCATTAACAAGACTGGCAGTATTTCTGATAGATATATGCATTTTACCACAGTTTTACCTATAATTTCAAATAATTAATTAATAAAACAATAAGAAAAGTTAAATATACTTCCCAGAAAAATCTATCAGAATGTCACTAAAACTGTTGATATTTGACAATGACATGTGTCATGTTATAAACATTGGAATTTGTCAACTGGTTTCCTTAGTGCCTTGGTCTCTGCGATTAGTTTACTCTATAAATTATAGTGGATCGAATTCAGCACTCTTCTTTAACTAATGAAGCTTATATCTAAAAATAACAAAATAAAGAGAAACTTATGTAATAATAAATTTATTAGAAAAAGATGCAAGCTATTTCCATGGTTACTAGAGACGATCACTAGGCTAATGAAGAGTGCTGAATTTGGTCCAGTGTCTTTATCTCTAAATCTATGCAAGATATAATAAAAATTTTAAGTGTATTAGATGGAGAATTTTATGTTTTTCAATATTTAATAAAAAAAACCTCCCAAAAAATTATATTTAGAAGAATTTTTTTAAGAAACTACTACTTCCGGTTGTTCAATTGTTACCAAAACCTTTTCAGCTCTTCCCAGGAATGTCAGATTGAAGAAACTGCAGTTAAATATTTTTTAAGTCTTATAGTTTTTGAGTAATCGTCCCTCCAACATCCATACATACACACATACACACATCCACACACACACACACACACACACACACACACACACACACACACATACATCATTTTAAAAATGTTATAATCGGATTCTAGGGACCTGAAATCGTGCTTATTCAATAAAATCTGGATATGCGAATTTTAGCATGAATCCAATACCTCTCTTAGCGAGAGGTAAAAATGGAATTTGATATTTTGACAGTAATGCATAATAATTCATTTGATATTTCATTTCAATGCAATATTGTCAATTTGAGAAACGCTTAAACGCCATTAGCTCAAAATGCTCAAAAATGAAAATAATTTATTAAAAATGTGACCAAGTGCAAATGCATCTGATCAACAGAATGATGATGATCATCCATCCAGATACCAACCGTTTCAATATTTGCTTGACTACATGTATAACTCTTATAGGCCTCTTTACATCCCATATTGGCCAGTTGTACCAACGCAACTTAAATATTAAACTCGGCTTAAATTGACAAAATTGCATCGAAATGAAATGTCAAATGAATTATAATATATTGCTGTCAAAATTTCGATTTGCATTTTTTTGTTTAAGACTAGCTTAAAATTTAAGCTTTGTTGGTGCAAATGGGCAATAGTGTTAAGGATATTGACGACGACAATACTGAATTTGGTGTTATCGCGTTTGGCTGTAAATTCTCGCTGATGAAAACAATTGCATGAATTGTCGGTTAGAGAAACAAGTGAAGTGCCCTGCTCTTCATTTGTCCACTTAGGAGCGCGTTATTGGCTGACGTAACGCGGGTACGCGCAGTTGTTTTTAGCTAATTGTTGTTGCCACACAACGTATGTACATCGTAACACGTGCGCATTCCATCAAGGCCCGGATTAAATGCATTTCAAGAGGAGATGATGGACGACCGCCAGAAATTGTAAACAAACTCAAAACGAATGAGGTTACTCACCAAACACTGATCTAGGAGGCTGCCGCTTACACCGCACGAACAAAAGAAGAACTTCCAAGGCGCACTGAAAAGAAAACAACAAATTTAGTAACAATTTTCATTTAAACATGAAAAGAAACATTTTGAATTATTTTAAGAAAGTATTCCATATGGACAACTATCAGCTTCAGCTATAGTTGGGCCACCTCTCTCATGGTTTCTCATTGAGTGTTTCAGGAATTTCCGAAGCAGTCATTATTCACAGCTCCGAAAATAAAAACAAAATTAAACACAAAAATAAAAATAACAATATAAACAATAGATTCTTATGAAAGTGTTTACAGCTCTCGAAGACAAAATTAAACATAAGATATAAACACAAGGATTTCCAACTGTTAAATATTTTACATAAAAATAAGCACATACATAACAACTGTCATTTGAGCTGTCTATTTACGTTCTGCTAAAAGGATTTCTATTTAAATAAAATTTTAAAAAGCTGTCTTAAGACAATGGTTCACATACGAGCCCTGTCGCACATCAGTTCGCCCACCCGCTTTAATTTCATTTTATTTAGTTGTTAATATATGATATACATAAAAATTAATATAAATTATCGCCAATTTTTATTAATATTACAGATAACGTTCTAATAATACATAGCAAGATATGTTTTCTTAAATATTTTATTGTTTTTCTATAAAATGAAATAATACTTAATTTTACCAATTCAGGGAATACTGAAAAAAATTAAAAATTTAAATCGTTTGTGAGGATTTATTAAATAAAATGTCTAAGGGCCGGTCTTATAAACAATAAATTAATCCTTAGTTAGTTATTGCACAAGTAAATTAAATGGACCATTAAAAAAAATGAATATTATAAAACTAATCTCACTATCAAATAACTAACGGGGGATTTAATTAAATTTTAGTAGTGTGTTTGTGGTTTTGTGAAAAGTTTCTATATTCACATTCGTTATAGACGTAAATCAGTTGATTTGACAGTTGGAAAAGAAACGTGATCGTGGGAAAATCATATTGATATTGAAAAATATAACCTGTTAGATATTGTTGAAGATTATTTTCATATAATTTGGAACGACCCGGTTGCGTAAAAACGTAAGGTTATTACTAGCTGATTCATTGCGGAAATTGACTTATTTCTTAATGTTAGTGGTCTTATATTTCTTTCAATCTGTCCCAATATGTGTAACACACATTGTTTTGACAATCGAAATCTCTTTTTAAACTCATGGCTCGTACCACGATCATGGTTTTAACAAAAACGCTGTTTTAAGAAATGTCAAATTCAAATTTCAAAATGTAATTTCACCCTTTATTTAAAAATATTTGTTTAAATACAAACTATGTTCAGCTTTAAAATCATATTTTGATAAATTTCATAGTATTTATTTTTATCATTAAATAATGAAATTTGACATTTCTTAAAACAGTGTTTTAGTTAAAACCGTGATCGTGGTACGAGCCATTGTCATCATATATTTCATATGGATTTGTCCTGTTTCGGAACAATTTTGGTAGCCTACCTCGTGCAAATATAAATGCATCATTATCTGTTTATGAATCCGAGACTGATTCTACAGACTCTAAAGATGACATACTCGACACAGACATTTCTTAAAAAAATATTTAAAAAGTAAATAGTTCCCTATTTCAATTGTTTTAAAATAAACATAACAAAAAAAAAACAGTTTGACGTTTCTTTAACAACTGATTTAAATCTAATAGCATGAAATTCCGCAGTTACTTTAATAGGTCGATTTACTTGTCATTAAACTTTTATAATACCCAAATCTTCAGTTAAATTAGTTTAGTAGCTAACTAAATCTTAACTGTTGATTAAATAGTTTTATAAGACCGGCCCTAAAAGTATTATAGTAATAATCTACAATAAAAAACGATGTTACCTAAGTTCTTTTACGGTTCTACCGTTAAATTTTTAATCTTTACCTAAAATTTTAATTTAAAATTACGTTATAATGTTGAAAAATCTTCATTTTAAATAAAAAAATAGCCTCCTCGGAGACCGAGTGCGTTAAGTCAGCGTTCAAGCCACTTTCACCGCTCGGCTTTGGGGTCGTGGGTTCGATTCCCACCACGGGCTTGGATGTTGAGTGTGTCCCAAAAATATTTCATTAAATAGCTCCGGGCCAATGTACGAGGCCGAACCCAATTTAAAAAAAAAAGCATGTTGTGGCCAGCCTTCCGCCAATTCGATGTATTTTATACAAATCCGACACCAAAAGTTCCTTGAAAATTTTTTACAAATTCTATATCGCAAGTCTCAAGTTCCTTTGAAAAGATTCTATAAATGCAATAAAATTATAACACGAAAGTACATCATGTAAATTGCACTTGACACTTCCTCAATACTATCCAATGCATCTTCTTCACACAGTTCTTCCTCTCTCACATCTTCTGCTACACAGTCCTTCTATCTTATCTTCGGCCTTCCTCGTACACCCGGCATTGAAACTGCAAGTCACTTGCGAGGGACACTCTGTCACTTAAATTACTTTCTGATTCTATACTTTCCACTTTGGGTTTGCATTTGACACTGACATCTGTCATCTGTCAATTACAATTTTTTCAATGTATCTGCTGTTTTCATAATTTTAGCCAAGCTGTCTGATTTTTGAAAGTTAGTCTCTCTTAATCTCTTTATAACTCTATATCTATTGAATATGAAGGAAATTGTATAATCAAACCGTATAGAGAATAAGATTTTCTTTCATATTGATAATCATAAAATGTCGTAAAATGATATTTAACTGCGTTTTTTCAAAAAAAACTATTAAAAACTTCAAATAAGGGTACTTCCGGTTGACCAATTATAACCAAAATCTAATCAGCTCTTCATATGGTTGTAAAGAAGAGGAATACGAAAGAATCATAATTTTTAAAATTGTAGTTTTGGAGTTATCGTCGAAGAAAAATTTGTCACACACACACACACACACACACGGACACACGTACACTCACACATACAGACATTATCATAAAACAAGTAAAATCGTATTCTGGGGACCCATTAAAAACTCACCATCGAATTTTTTGACCAAAGACAATACCTTCCTTACCTAAAGTGACGGAAGGTAAAAAATTAATAAAAATAAAGATTTATTTATGTGTATGTGTGTGTGTCCGTGTGTGACAAATTTTTCTCCGACGATAACTCCAATACTACAATTCTAAAAATTATAATTCTTTCGTATTTCTCTTCTTTACATTCATATGAAGAGTTGATTAGATTTTGTTTATAATTGATTCACCGGAAGTACCCTTATTTGAAATTTTAACAGTTTTTCTTAAACAAATGCAGTTAAATATAATTTTTTGACATTTTATGTTATAAATATTAGAGAAAGTGCTCTTTTCATATTCAACAGATATAGATTTAAAGAGTTATAAAGAAATTAACTTTTAAAAATCAGTCAGCTTTGCTATTTATTATGGAAACAGCTGATATATTCAAAAAATTATAATTGACAAATATCTGTGTCAAGTGCAAAACCAAAGATGAAAAGTAGAGGGTCAGAAAGTGGTATAAGTCATAGTGTTCCTATGAGAGGAAGGCCAAAGAGAAGATGGACTGTATCGCAGAAGACTTGAGAGAGGAAGAACTGTATGAAGAAAATGCGTTGGATAAAAATGAATGGAATAGAAGAGTAAGAAACAGCGACCCCTAATAAAATAGGGAAATACTGAAGAAGGAAGAAATGTTAAGTGCAATTTACATAGTGTATGTTCATGTTTTAATTTTATTGAATTTTTAGAATCTTTTCAAAGGAACTTTTGGTATGGTATTTGTAAAAAATAGTGTGTTCGTCTTACAGTTTTACAAGATATATAGAATCTTTTTCAATGAACTGTTAGTACGAGATTTATACAAAATAAATCGAATTGATGGAAGCTTTTGTGCTAGCCAGAAGAGATTTTTTTGTTAAGTTGGACTCGAACGCAGACCCCTCGAACCACAACCGATCACGGAATTAACACTTATTCTAAACAGGCGTTTAATAAAATCGTGATTATATATTATCACAATATCAGCGTTTTCATATTAAAAACTATCAACTTGTAAAAAACATGCAGTGTGTTTATAAGCTAAACAACTTCTCTGCCGTTTGCGCCAAATGTGTTAAATATTCCAATTCCGCAGCTGGTGCATGTGGAGAAGAAAAAACGAATGAATTTCCAGTGTAAACAAAACTCTATCCGTACCAGTGTCCATACACACAGAGCATTGTGTGTCCAATATTAATGCAATAGATACAATGCAACCAATGACACTTGACATATTAGGCTCAAAATAGCTCCATTCTACATTGTTCCACTTAACGATGGCGTTGTGTATTCAGTGGACTATTTTTTATAAAGAGGAGTCGACACACTGCAACAAGAATTAGATATTTAACAACTTACTTATTTTGTGGTATTTCATATTATTTATTTTGGATTCGGTATGTAAGTTCACGGTTATCACTATCAGTTAACGGATTAGAAATATTATATCGTCAGAATTGTAATAAAATTGTGATAGTAATTTGCCAAGGCTAGAATTCCTTTAAATATCTTGATGCATACTACATTTTTTCCTTGTCACCTTTAAGTAAGGAAGATATTGTCTTTGGTCAAAAAAATCGGTGGTGGGTTTTTAATGAATAAGCTCGTACAGTCGTCCCTCTCTAAATCAAACTCTCTCTTATTTGAATATTTCTCTAAATCGAATTATTTTTTGACATGTTCAAATGTACCTATATGCTTTTATATGTAAAAAATATTCTTTAAATCGAATTTTTTAATTCGAACTTTCCTTCAATCGAATTAAATTTTGGGCATTTGCAATCAATTTCAATGACATTCGTCTCTCTATAAATCGAATTTAGATAACTGAAATAGTTTTGTTTGGGACACTCAATGTTTCAATTTGTATGTTTACATTTAATGAATCTTCGAGCATATACTGATTAGAGAAGTAATTCCCTATACTAGTGCATAGGATGTTGTGATCGGAAGACATGTAGGCAGGGGGCTGGAAGTCATGGTGAATTGTGGGCAGTGTTTTGTTGTGTTATATGTCATTACTTGTCATTTTACTGTAACCAAACCTTATTTTTTGCTTGTAGTTTGTAAGTATATCTCGGAGTATATCAAATTGTAATGAAAAATACAAAGAAAGTAAGGATATTTCGTTTCATGTGTAAGTAACTGGGATTTTTTTTCACAAATAATATATTAAACAAAGTATAACTTTTAGGTTTCCTGCTACGAATGACGTGAAGGTAACGAGCCTGAAATTTATTGGAAATAAATGTGATTTATATATTTCAAAAGCAGCAATTAGTCATTACTTTGTAAAAACGATAGTACAAATATTAAAATAATACCACAGATTAGTACATTAATAAAGATTATTAGCCATATGGCGCGATCCGTATGTGAAAAATTAATTTGTCCTCTGTGATAATACGCAGTCCGCAATACACCTCGGCTTCAATAAGCAGCCCGCAATACACCACGGCTTCCGCATGTATTCCGATCACAACAAACACCGTAAGGCGGCCTCTAGTCTAGTACACATCTAACACAGCGTTCGGCTGTAAAAGAGCATCTCCCGGCTCGGTATGTAATATGCTATTGTTGCAAATATTTGCAAAGGGCACAACTGTACTTGCCGTCAAATACATATGGACTGGAGATTTCTACACTGTTGCCAATTCTGTTGGTCATGTTGTAAATGCTAAGTTACGAAGAAGCGGCAACGCCGCAGGGCGAGGGACAGAGTGAAGAGACCGGAAAAAATTGAGCATCAGTCCATATTTATTTGATGGCAAGTGTAGTATTTTTATATTTGCGGAAAGTATTTTAAATTAGCTTTGCAATGAGGCTGAATACTTGTATTTTCATCAAAAATTAACCTAGTTATTAATTTTTGAAAATTATGATATCTATATGGATGTACATATTATCAGTTGACATTCGTGCCTTCTTTGATTAAGGAAATATTTAGACTTTTACCTGACGGATCATTTGTTTTTGATTAGTCAAAGGTTTAAGGTAAAATTATTGTATTTAAATTTAATTTAATTCTACTTTTTTCTGAATTTTAGACAGGTCAAATTGCTCAAAATAATTAAAAACTATAATACATGTCCAACGATGTAGAATTTGTCCATGTTCATTTGTTTCAAACTACAAAAATAGAACGATAATTATTAAATTTATGAGGTAAAAACATTGTTTTCAAGTTTATTTTGTTCTTATCGCTCATATTATTAATTTAAACAGCAATGAAGTGCCTACTATGACGTATATTTAAAAATATTAAAAGTAATTGAACTGGGTGATATTGTGAGAACTAAATTAAGAAATTGGCAATAGAAATAAACAAAACATAATCTACAATAATATTTTTCATTTGTTTCATTGCTAATGCCATTTAATTTACCCCATAAATTTAATAATTGTTGTAATTTTTTCCGTTAAAAACAAATAAACATATATAAATTACACATCGTTGAAAATTAAGTAATTTTTTAACATGATACCAATATAAAAATTATAACTTTGCGATCATTCGATATCTAACTACGAAAGAGCATAACAAGTATCCTAAAGAAGTTTAAACTAAATTCCGGCATTATTTCAAAATTGGAAAGAAGTTATTTCGAAAAATAAAAAATCTGTTGTGGCCATCACAAGAACTCTCGCCATTTCTATGTTAGGCTATATAAGCATTGACATTTCTGATACACACAAAAACACGTATCTTCTTTATACATTTTTATATTTTTTAATTCGTTCTATTCACTCTTATTCTTCTAATGTTCGAGATTCTTCCAATTTATTGATGATATTGGCAGTATTTCTGCAGAGTATATGTAATATATGTTTCTATAATTATAAATATTTAATTAATAATGAAATAAGAAATATTAAATGTACTTCCCAGAAAAATAAATAAATAAAATAAATAAATATATCATCACGGCATATTACCCATTTCTGGGTGTGCCAATCTGCTTTATCGTAGATATCGGTAATGATGATGACATATTTGTACCGTGCGGGCGCTTACCAGGCGTCACCTCACGGGCACTCATTGCTGGCGTGGAGAGTGCACCACAGGGGTCACTTTTGTGCCATTTAAAATTCGAAAATATTTGGCGTCGGTCGGGATCGAACCCGGTACCCCAGGTTTGCGACCAATTATAAACATTTTAATTTTTCCACTTGTTTTCCATGGGCTGCGAGATACATTTTCAATTTATTTTATATCTTCAATATTAGTAATAACAAGATTTTCAAAAAATAATATTTAGAAGATTTTTTTAAAGAAACTATTACTTCCGGTTGTCCAATTGTTACCAAAATCTAATCAGCTCTTCCCAGGAATGTCAGATTGAGGAAACTGCAGTTAAATATTTTTTTAAGTCTTATGCCCGTATTCATAAACACTAGTAAAAAATTTAAAAGGTTTGTTATAACTTTTATCCAATAAAAACAGTCGACATTGAAAGAAAAATCGAAATTTTATTTGTCAAGTTTGATTCTATTTGTCAAAAATTATAACGAACCGTTTTGACACTTTACGAGTGTTTATAAATATGGGCATTATAGTATTTGAGAAACCGTGGTTCGTAAAAATGTTATAATCGAATTATAGGACCTTAAAACGGGCTTATCCACTAAAATCTGCATATGCAATTTTTAGCATGATTCTAATACCTCTCTTAGCGAGAGGTAAAAACTGCAAAATTTACATATTTCCCTATATCTAGTGATCGATGATTTTTTTCTGGATCGGCAAATGGCGTCCTAATGTAACTTTTGAATAAATTAATCGACTTTGTATCTAAAAATAATCATTTTGATAATATTAAGCTCATTTCGTTTGTTTAAGGAGTGCTGATATATTTATTTATTTATTTATTTATCCTGTTATAAATTTAAAATGTTATGGCAATAAATTAACTTATTCGATAAGAGATAACTTTGTTTTGTTCTATTTCGATCTTTTCTAGGAAGTCTAAAACCGGAAAATAATTTATCAATAGCTATTTTTACCTACTATGCAATTTTCTTTGAAAGTTAATCTACTTCTCCTGTTGTACTGAAATAGCGGAAATTTTGCAGATGAGATATAGAATATGTAGTAACAACATAAATGTCACAACATTTGGAACAAAGTACTGGTTACTAATCTAAGAAATACAGAAAAATGTTAAACAATATACGTTCTAACAACTAATTAAAATTTACGCTGTAATTATTGTATTATTTACATAATTGGCTGTTAATAATTTTGAATAATAAACCCAATATTAACCGAAGGGGGCGTCGCAGGTCCCGGGTTCAAATCCCGGTTGTTTATATGTCTATCATATTATCTCCATAAACGTTACTATCAATAATCCGATTTAATATTGTTATTGTTTAATAAAGGATATAAATAGGTAAAGGATTATCGATTTCGGCTTTGGTTGCCATCTTCAGATCGTAGCTAAAAATTTATTACATATAACACAAAATATAAAATAATAATATGAAAATAGTTTATTTGTAAGTACATTATAAAATATTGTAATACTCGTATTATGAAAGAATTCTTTTTATGTAAATGAACTATTTTATATTTTGTGTAACATATAACAAATTTTTTTTAGCTACGATCCGAAGATGGCCAACCAAAGTCAAAATCGATAATCGAAAGAATGTTATAAAAATAAAATATTTATAATTCACAGTGAGCTGATCCGTCACGCGTCATTCGGGTAAACTCGGGGAGAGCCGAACGTAATGTCCCGTTAATTCGGGTCATAGTCTACGTTACGTTATTAATACAAAGCCGACAAACATCACAATATCTATCAAAAAGAAACTCTAGTTTCAAACTCGCCGTTTTAGCGTGACTTATTCCTGTTGTCATTACCAATATTGTGTACAAAGCAGATTCGCACACCCATATTAGCACACCTACCAATGGGTAATATGTCATGATATATTTATTTACTTATTTATACATAAGTAAATAAAATATTATTTACATTTATATTTGCTGTAAATTTTATTTGATTATAATTTTGAAAAACCGTATTAACAGCGTTACAACGTGGTGACAACCGCTAAATTGATTTTGTGAAAGTGTATATATGACATTTAAATGACAACGGCAATAAATCGCGTACTCATTACCGGTTTCAAAACTAGAGTTTTAGTGGTTTTGGCCAGATTTTAAAATAAAATTTGAGTTGTTTCCCAGCTTTGTCCCAAGAAAATCTTGTTAAAATTTGGTTAGAATGCTCACAGGATTTTGACATCTTATAAAAAAATCTGTTGTGTCCAGCGCAAGACCTCTCGCCATTTCCATATTAGGCTATATAAGTATTGTATTGCACTTTGCTATTGAACCGTCGTTTTATAACAAAAAATTACAGAACTTTACCCAAATATTGTTTTTTTATTGAATTTAACATGTCTTCTGCACACATATAATTCTAATTATATCTATGTTTCATTGTATGAGGAAGTTCCTAAATGTCAGAGATTCTTCCAATTCATTAACTAGATTGGCGGTATTTCTGATGAATATATGCATTTTACCTATAATTTCAAATATGTAATTAATAAAACAATAAGAAAGATTAAATATACTTCCCAGAAAAGGTACCAGAATGTTACTAAAACTGTTGATTTTTGACACTGACATTGATATCTGTCATTTACAAACTATGTTACAGACATTTGAATTTGTCAAGTGGTTTCCTTATTGCCTTAGTCTCTGCGATTAGATTATTTTATATATTATAGTGTCTTTATCACTAAATCTGTACAAGATATAATAAAAATTTTAAGTGAATTAGATGAAGAATTTTATGTTCTTCAATAATAGTAGTAACAAAAATTTTCAAAAAATAATATTTATAAGATTTTTTTTAAGATACTACTACTTCCGGTTGTCCAATTGTTACCCGAACCTTTTCAGCTCTTCCCAAGAATGCGAGATTGGGGAATTCATAGTTAAACAGGTCTTAAGTCTTATAGTTTTTGAGGAATCGTCCCTCCAACATTCAGACATACACACATACACACACATACACACACACATACACACACACACACACACACACAGAGAGAGAGAGAGAGAGAGAGAGAGATCATTTTAAAAATGTTATAATCGGATTCTAGGGACCTTAAATCGTACTTATTCAGTAAAATCTGGATAGGCGAATTTTAGCATGAATCTAATACCTGTCTTAGCGAGAGGTAAAAATATGAATGTAAGCCCAGTACACTTAAACATTTAAGTTAATAAAGATTCCGGAAGCAGTCAAGAGATGGCATTGCTGTACGATCCAAATGTCAACCATTGAAGTTTTCACTTCGGACGTGCGGTTTTAAGCACACACATTTTTCTTTGTTGATTAATATACATATTAATGTACATAAGATTGACAGGTTTCATGCGATTTTATTCATTATTTGCAGATCTGCAAGACTTAAAGTTTTGTACAGAATACGGTTATAAAACTTTCTAGAACTAGAGGTGCCTTTCAATTTGGATGAAGATTCATAATAGTTATTTACATTCGAGTGCGACAGCTTTGTTTAAGGCACGAGCCCTTAAGGCGAGGGCCTTATTAGCTGGAGCGCTGTAAAATACTTCACGCACGAGAATTGTATCAAATTTTTTGGCCGACGATAATGAAAATCACTTTTTTTAATGAGATAGGTTATACTTCTGAAAAGGGTTAGTTTAAAATCAGTGGCGGCTGGTGATATCTTTGTATGGTAGGGCACAAAAATTTAAAAAAGTTAATAGAGTATATTAAATTATTTAATCTTTAAGATACAGAAGCCATCTTCGTAATTAAGTGGGTACTAGACGATTACAATTCAACAATAACAGATTACCTCGGAAAATGTCGGACATACTCGGAAATCTTCGTTTAACTGGGGCTCTGCCCGGAACAGGCTTAATGCAGTCATATGCAGCTTCGCGCGCTTCGCTGCTATTGGTCAAAATTCGAGTAAAAGTAGTGGGAGACCGGGGCAGAAACATTTGTGCCCTAGCTTCTAGCAGCATATCGGTACGTGCACACGTCAGTATATAGGCTATCTAGCTATCGGCGGTGTAGTAAGAATTGCATAATAATGAAAGTAAATAAATAATAATTAATGTACTTTTAAAATGTATATGTACTCGCTTATTTATTTTTTTCTTGTCTTTTTATTTGGTAGGGCTGCGCCCTTGTGCCCTATAGCACGAGCCGCCACTGTTTAAAATACTGGGGTTCAGTCAATTTCCAAATTTTATTTTACTTACCTTCATTAGAGTACTTCTTCTGGCGAAAATTTATTTGTAATAATAGACGTTGTTTATGACTGGTAATATATTTATTTGCTCATGTTTTCTTTGTAATAAATAATAGGTAGATGTCGATATTTGACATTTCAGCAATTTCCTCCTCGCGTATTTGACAGATATATGTATTGATCGGTGACTATGTCGGTAACGGCGGATTTCTACAATAATGACAGATGTCGCTGCCGTGATTTTGGTTTATATAAATTAATTTTAAATATAGGAAATGTTAAAGTAAAAAAAAAAATTATGTAGGTAGTACTTTTTTACATGAACTTTATTATAGTAAAGATGATTTCTTTTCTAAATGCCCATAAACGTCCAGTGTATTTTGATTATTTTACCACATAATTAGACAAGTTACAACACAGTAAGCTTTAAATGTAGGTTACACTTGCTGTGTATACAATTGTATACAATTGTAAAGTTCCCATTACACTGGGTGGGCAAAAAAATATTTTAAGAAGTAGTAGAGAACCCTACGATACATCACCGACATCTGTGAATTGGTATACCCAGAAATGGGTAATCAGCCTTGGAGATATTATGTTCATATTATTGCTGTTGATGCCGATAGAAATAAAACATTTTGGATGAAATTTTTGTTAACTTTATAAATATCTGCCAGAGTTAGACTTGATTTGTACTTCAGTTTTCTTTATACTTTGAAAAATTCTTGATCGTGAAGCCGCCGTTCTTTATTTTAATTTTCCGTGGCGTAAGCAAAATCCAAACTTTAGTATCTGCATTAATGCATCAGGGAATCCAATAAGAATTTTCCAATAAACAGTTTTCAGTTTTCGCTGACCAGTTACAATATAAATTCCGTTGGTTGCTTCGAACCCGGAATATTTGAAGAATCCGGGCGTTCGCCGACCACTGCGTGAGCGAGACAAAGACAGAAACAGTTCCTTGCAGACTCTCTCTCAAGACGGGGCTGTAGTAATTTTAAATGCAAAATAAACGAGTTGTACGTTCGTTGTAGGTTGGCAGTCCTGTCGCTGCAGGCTCTGACGTCATAGGAACATGGAAACGGTTTTTGACTATGCATTACGCAATACGTACAAGAACTATGGTCACTACAAATAAAATGTTAAACAGGTTTCTACCCATTTCTGGGTGGGTTAATCTGTTTAAAGTAATACTTTTTACCTCTCGCTAAGAGAGGTATTGGAATCACGCTAAAATCCGTATATCCATATTTAGCTAGCACGTTTTAAGGTCCTTATAATCCGATTATAATTTTTTTACGATGATGTTCGTGTGTGTGTGTGTATGTGTGAGTATGTGTGTGTGTGTGTGTGTGTGTGTGTGTGAGTGTGTGTGTGATGTGTGTGCGGATGTGCAGATATTGGAAACACGGTTTATCAAATACTATAAGACTTAAAAAATATTTAACTGCAGTTTCCTCAATATGACATAACTGGGAAGAGCTGATTAAATTTTGGTAACAATTGGACAACCGGAAGTAATAGTTTCTTTAAAAAAATCTTCTAAATATAATTTTTTTGAAATTTTTGTTATTGCAAATAACATAAAATTCTCCATCTAATACACTTAAAAATTTTATTATATCTTGTATAGATTTAGAGATAAAGGTACTGTAATATATAGAATATTTTAATGTAGTACATCACAGGCTAAGGCACTAAGGAAACCAGTTGACAAATTCAAATGTATATAACATAGTAGTGTTTATAACATAGTTTGTAAATGACAAATGTCAGTGTCAAAAATCAACAGTTTTAGTGACATTCTGAAAGCTTTTTCTGGGGAGTACATTTAATCTTTCATATTGTTTTATTAATTAAATATTTAAAATTGTAGGTAAAATGCACGTATCCATCAGAAATACAGCCAATCTTGTTAATGAATTGGAAGAATCTGTGACATTTAGGAACTTCCCCATACAATGAAAAATAGATACAATTAGAATTGTATGTGTGCAGAAGACATGTTAAATACAAAAAAAAAACATACTTGGGTAAAGTTCTTTAATTTTTACCTCCCGCTACTCTTGGTAAGGGAGGTATAGGGATCGTGCTAAAAATCACATATCGAGATTTTAGTAAATGACCACGTTTTAAGGTCCCTAGAATCCAATTTTAACATTTTCACGATAATGTCTGTATGTGTGTATGTGTATATGTGTGTGTGTGTATGTGAAGGGATTTTGTCTTCGCTCTAACTCAATTACTATCATTCAAAAAATTCTGAAACCTTCTAATATGAATAGAAGCCATTAGATTTTGGTGTAAATCGGATAACCGGAAATGGCACTTTACCTGAAGCTCATAATGGTTTTTCTTCAAAAATATCATTAAATGCCATTTTTTGCATTTTATGTCTTATGAAAATTAAAGATTATTAAATTTTCTACAGGAATACATTAATACTTTTTCTATTTTGCAGATAAATTTAAAAATATTTTTTTTTATTAGTCCCGAAGCCTAAGATAAACACAATTCCTTTGTTACACAGTTCATATTTCAAATGAATGTAACTGACATTAAATGTCACTGTCAAAAAACTAATCACTTCAAATTAATAATAGTGATATTTTAAAAAGAAAATAGTAAATAAATCAATAGTTTTATGCAATGGAACAGTCTGCAGCGTTAGTAAATACGTAAGTATGTATTTAAATTAATAAAAATGGATAGGAATGTGTGGCGAAGGATGATTGTTGCGTAACTATTATTGTGGTCCGCATACGGTTTGTCGCTACCGAAAATCGGTCTCTTTAATATGTTCTTATGTATGAATGCTATGATGATTGTGGACAAGGCGAAAGAAGAATATTGTTAAAGAGTGAAGTGAGTAGGCTGAGCTCTTACTCTTATCCCTTTTCTTATTGTTACTATTGTTTCCGGGTTTTTGCTAACCCACTCAGTGCGAAACGCGTGATTTTATGTATGTATGTATCAGTGGCGTGCGGTGCGTTTCTGTGTTGGGTGTGCAGATTTTTTTTAAAAAAGTATTATGTTGGTAGAATCTTAGGTTAACAATTCAGAATTATCTTATTTTTTTATACTAGGCCCCTTCTAGAAAATGGTTTCTTCAGTAAATCCGCAATTAGTAATTCACTTGCAATTTTCATTCTATAAATTTTCATAAATACAAATATAAGTTAAATAAATAATATATAAATTATATACCAAATACCTAAAATTAATAATTAATTGTTTGCCTGAACTTGTTTATGCTTGTGAATACTACCAAAAGTAATTTTACGGCGATACGTGCACAAAATATGCTGCACGCTGGAGAGTGCGATGGGGCGATACGTATTTCTAATATTTTATCCTTGTCTGCGCAAATACGCTGTTCCTATACCCTCCCTGTGTAAAACTTGCGCACCGAGTGCAGTGCGATGTTCTGCACTTGCCCGACAATTTACAAATTCGCTGATAGGCAACCAAACATGCTACTGTTCGTTATTGTCCGATAATTGTATTAATATTTTTATATTTTGTATATCATATATTAAGATCAAATCAATTAAATAATTCACATTTTAATGCAATAAATTTTGAAATTATTCGCAGGGTGTGCAGTGCACACCTTGCACATATGGACTGCACGCCACTGGTATGTATGTATGTATGTATGTATGTATGTAAAAATTAAATAGCGGGAGGTTTTGTGTTGGCCACATCTGATTTTTTAGTTATAAAACGACGGCTCGATATCGAAGTGCAATACAATACTTATGTAACATAAAATGGAAATGGCGAGAGGTATTGTGCCAGCCACAACAGATTTTTGAGAGATGGGTTCGGTTGCGAATCTGGTTCATGCATTAATAAAATTTACGGTTTTGTTCCGAGTTCAGAAATGAAAATTGAATAAAGTTTTTTGAATAACAATCTTCATTTAGAAAAAAATGACAATGTGAGCCGGAATTTATAATGCAATGTAAGACAAAAATACAACATAATTTTTACGAACAGTTAACTCGGCAGCATCGCAAACGCAGAAGGCGTCGATGATCGCCTGTAAAATTAGATTACGTTTACGTTTCGAACTGAAAATGAACCTGAACCGGAGTTCAACCCTGAACCCAAAATTTAATACCCGGTTCGGTTCCAACTCGGGTTCAATTGAAAAATATATCTGAGGTTCAGTTCTGGGTTTGGGTTCGCTAAAATGTTCGGTGCCGTAGTTCGAAGTAGGTAATTCCCATCAACAATAATACGTATATCATACCTTCATACATTTATTGAACGCTCAACTGTCAAATTAATTTCAAGCTGACTTATAACTGTTAAAGCTCTCAAACTGATAAATCATTAATCGAAGATGAACTCTGGGTTAATTCCACTCACAGCGATACTTTAAAAATTGATTTCCTAATTAAGTTCTAACCACGATTTAAAATATACTGGTTATGCCACTTGTCATGTTTTTCATTGTTTCTGATGGTCCGCTTGATACGTGTTTCCTTGAATAATCCGCTAGATGTGCTACGTGAGAACGACCCTACCACAGCAAACTATTGTTACATAAAATATAAAAAATGAAATGCATAATGAATTTATTTTTAATATAAATTTATATATTTAATGCAAACCTGAATCAATACATTGTTAGAATTTAAAATTGGAAAAACTAAATAAATTGATAGAACCGTACTCTTCCAGATTTCCATTCGGTAATAATATCTTCTTCCCGAAAATGTTTTCAGCAAACATCATTCAATTTTAATTCGCGATTATCTCTACTAATTGCACATTGCCATTTTTTAAAAAGTGATATATCGAGTGAAGCAGCAAACAGAGATTCTTTTTCAGTGGATTTCATGTAACCGGTTTCACATCCAGGAATGAAACATTTTCTATTTAATTTTCTTTTCATTAATTGCAATATCTTTCGACAAATATTTATATTACATTACATATAATACGAATACGTACTTCAAAACCGGTTTTATTTACCTTTCTATAAGATGTAACATGTAATATTTTCAAAATGACATGCAAATGACATGTGTCAGTTGGGTCGTTCTCATGTTGCGCCTCTAGCGGAAAAAACGAGGAAACACGTATCGCTTTGGACCCTCGTTTTGTGCAGAGTGGCACAACCAATATATCTTAAATCGTGGTTCTAACCTAGGTTCTAAGGCTGGGTCCGATGTTGCATTTTGGCTTGGCATTTAGTATTTAAAATTTAGGGCTTCTTCACATAAATACAACTCCGAATGGCACACTAGTGATATCCACAGGTTTATATGGCAACATTTTAGAACAACAATATTGAATAATACAATTCGACTCAATTTGATGCTTGAGAGTAAATGTTAATATTATATTTCATAAAATAGAAGCTAAGAAGCTATTCTTTGACATTAAATTTGACGTTTTGTACAAATTACAGCAACGAACACGATTTGTTTAATTAGTGCGCGCCAACTTGAAGGCCTCTGCAAAACCCTAAATTCTAAATAATCACTAGATTTAGTACATATATATTTAGGATTTAGATATTAGGGTGATAAAAGTGCAACATCGGACACAGCCTAAGTAATTTATCTTTCGCAACTTATGTTCAAAAAATTCCTGATTTGCTAATTCTCTATAATTCTAGTGTATGTGTAACCCTCGTAAAAACTTGTTTTAACTTCTTATTTTTAAATAAAACTGTCCCCTTTTTACTAAAGCTGTTCTTATCATCTTGAGATTGTTCCGTATAAATTTGTTGTGACGTTATTTTTGTTAGTACAGTCACGTAGTGAAACTATTGCTATTTCAGTTATGTTATCAAGTTATAAAGATACAGCTGTGTCCACAAGATAAAATTATACCAACTTATTACATTCTACGTGCATTCTTTCCAGATATATTTTAATTTATATAATATCATCATTTAAATTCAAACGGATCTAAGTGTCAAAAATATTATATTTTTATACAATTTCAAATTAGATTTTACAAACGTGCAAAATGAAAACTGTTTACTGATTTAGGCGCAGAATATAATTGTCTGTAACACTTATTTGAAACATTTTGTCTAAAATTAATTGGGGACTTTTGCGCAAAGAAAAACTGTTTTCCCATGTTAAACGCCTATGGCCAGTTTTTTAATTAACGCACTGTATATATATTCTGTCCCAAATTTTGGGAACCGGTGACACAATTTTTATTTTGTCTACATGACCGATTTTTTAATATAAAATGACACAATTTTGCTCATTTAACTAACCTCGTATCTCTTCAAATAAAAAAGTTACCAATAGTGAGCAAGCTTATTGAGACACCTTGTACAGTCATTATCGAAATATGCGAATACTAGTAGAAGCAAATCGGCACAGCCAGAAATGGATTATAATCAATGATGATATAATTTATGTAATTTATAACAATACTTGTAAATCAAAATGAAATGATTATAGAGTCTATAAGTGACTCGTTTATAAACAAACAACTGTACGTTTGTTCGAAATGAAAGTATTAAAGAGTTAATTTATTTAAATCAATGATTGGAACGTGTGAAAAATCAGAGAAAAACAAATAGAATTATATCTCGTTTAGCAAGCGATGATTTTTATTTTTTCTGTGCGCAAATGTTCGAGCCGCATGTTGCAGCTTTATTGCAGCTCTTATAAATCTAATTTTAATTATTTTTGGCAATTCCAAAATTTAATTAAACAGACACAAAACACATGTTGGCTGTATAAAGTCCAAAAAATTAATTTTGATTTCATTTCCACCGCAAATTTATATCAATCATTTACAAATTACACCTCACAGAATAATTACATCTTCCAATAATTTTATAATCCTCCATTTATATTAAAATTAAACAGCCTCGAACAAATAAATAAATGGATATTTTTTGTTTTCTAATCCCTTTTGACACAAATATTTTGCGTTTAAATATTTTGACATTTCAAAAATGTATCACATTTTTTTTTTAGTTGGCAGTCGCCGTTCATATTTCCTGGTTATTTCCACAAGTGCTAACGATTTTAAGAGGTATTTCTTTTACAGAATATTAACTAACTTTTTGGTTTCACAGTCCTTCGAAAAGTATAAGTAGTTTTGTTTGTAGAGGTTCGCGCTAGAATTATTGAAAATAGGATTAATCTAATTAGTGAGGGATTTAAAACCTGTCAGGTTAATTTCAAGCTGACTTAAAAACTGCCAAATTTTACGAGCCCAAACCCATAATAGTTCGGCCGGTTTACATTTTCATCAAACAAATTATAAAACCTACGCAAATGGGGACAAATTTTTAAAAAATCCTTTCGACTAGTTTAAAATACGGATTTTAAACTAACAAAAAGTGAATGTTATTCGAGTATTCCGCCATTATAATTGGACTACATTGCCTTTATTAGTAATATCAGCTTTGATTCTGTTAGACATTTTATCCCTAAGCTTTCCAAATTTTTTGTGCCATATGTCTTGCATGGGGTCCCGTGGCCGCGTGCCTGAGTGTCTGGTCGCGAACCTGGGGGAACCGGGTTCGATCCCGACTGACGCCAAATATTTCCAATTTTAAATGACACAAAAGTGACCCCTGTGGTGCACTCTCCACACCAGCTATGAGTGCCCGTGAGGTGACGCCTGGTAAGCGCCCACACGGTAAAATATATCGTCATCATACCGATGTCTACATGTGTTGTAGATACTGGCACACCCAGAAATGGGTAATATGCCGTGATGATATACTTATTTTTTATTTTATTTATATGTCTTGCAAAGTAGGTTTTACTGTACTCACTGGATTTTTACGAAGTTGATTTTCACTGTGCCAAAAGTAAAGGCTTTCGGTTGAAGCTGTATCTGGATTAATGCTAAAAGTAGCAAATCGCATATCCTAATTTTAGTGAATAATCACGTTTAACCTTTAACTACTCGCGTGGCGCCATATGACGCCAACGTAAGTTTAAAAGTATTGTAATTTTCATGTACTTTTTTCTCCGGAGTTCTACCCCCAAATTATTCTCTTGTCATAGTTTTGAGATATATAAATGCCCATTATTATTATTTTTCTATGATAAAGTTTGAAGCTATAATCATTTTAGTAGTACAGCGCGCCATTAAGTTCAAAAGCAAAACCACTTTGACAAGGCAATGGTTGTCGACCCACCTGAAGTGTCTGGGCCAAGAACCCAAAAAAGGTGTCACATCTGCCCCAGATCAAAAAACAACTTGCATAACCTGCCAAAAACATGTCTGCCAGGAACATCAAAGAACCCATTGTAAACCATGTGTTCAAATGTAAATTATATTTTTTGTTTATATTTTTAAAAAAACACCTATTTTCCGATTTGGCGTCATATGGCGCCACGCGAGCACTTACGTTACACGGAGCACGCGAGTACTTAAAGGTTAAGGTCACTAGAATCCCATTTTAACATTTTTACTGTGTGTGTGTGTGTGTGTGTGTGTGTGTGTGTGTGTGTGTGTGTGTGTGTGTGTGTGTGTGTGTTGGAGGGATGGTTTCTCAAATTCTATAAAAATAAAGACCAAATTAACTACGAAATCCTTATCTGACATTAATGGGAAGAGCTTAAAAGGTTTTGTTAACAATTGGACAACCGCAACACAAGTAGTAATTTCTTAAAACTAAATCTAAATATTATTTTTTGGTAATTTATGTTATTACAAATACTAAAGAATATAAAATTCTCTATCAGATACATTGAATATTTTTATTATATATCTTTAATAAATTTAGAGATAAAGAATTATAAATATATAAAATAATCTGTTGTAATGAATCTCAGGGCCCAAATGGAAACCAGTTATAATGACACAAAAATGTCAGTGTCAAAAATCCAGATACATTACTGCAGGCTTTTTCTGGGAAGTACATTTAATATTTCTTATTTTATTATTAATTAAATATTAAAATTATAGATACATACACATATTACATACATGCATCATACCGCCAATCTCGGTAATGAATTTGAAAAATCTCGAACATTGAGAAGAGTAAGAGGAAACTTATTTATAGAATTAAAAAATATATTAATAATAGATGTAATTATAATTTGTGTGTGTGTTGTGTACCAGAAATGTACTTATATAGCCTAATATGAAAATGGCGAAAGGACTTCACGCAGATTTTTTAACTACTCGAGCTTCTCCTAACCAATTTTCTTACTTCAATATTTTCTACCTCGTTTTCCGTATACGTTCACTTTTCAATGTCCCTATATTGTATTCTACATTTTTCATTAAATTTTTAAGGCTTCACATCTTGTACCACCTTCCAAGAAATTCCTTATAAAATAAACCCTAATTTTATAAAAAAATATCCGCTGAACTTGTATAGAATTTCACACGCATTTTTCCGTATCATACCAACTAACTGTGTTAATTATACAACATTGAATACATTGGTATTGGTCTATTTTAAATACGTAATGGTATTACAAGATACATTCAGACTTCTCAGTGGTTAGTTTTTAATAACTGGTTTAAAAAATTAACCAATCCAGTATGTTGATAAATAACAAAAAATTGGATTTTTAGTTGTCAAATGAATGTCTATTGGATAATTTTTTTAACCAGTCGTTGAAAATCATCTACTTTGTTATAGAATAGGTCCGATTATGTAAGTATTAAATAAAGAAAACCAATGTAACTAGAGTTAGAGGATGAATATGAAGACAAGACTTCATAAGCATCAAATTACTTAAAATGTCTTTTATATGGCATAGAAAGAAACTTACCGCTTGATAGAGAATCTTCATACCTCGGACCTTCGTGTAAGTCTAAGATCACATATTAACACATATTCGTTTTTCACGTTAAATGTTAGTTTGTTCATTATTTAATATGCAAAAATATGTATACATCCACCCGCAACTATTCATCACAATAAACTAAAACCAGACTAAAACATACATGATACGAACAATCGGTCGACTTTAAACGTGTTTCAATAGGCACAAGACTACACTGATCACTGAGAAGAAAAACAGAACAGTGTTTTTTAATAATAATTATAATGTTTTTCTGCCAACTTCATTGTTATTTGACATAAATTAAACTTATTTAACATTGTAGGGACAATAGGTTATATAACTAATTTTGTAAATTTATCTAATTAACTAAAGAGGTAAAAATAAATAAGGCACCTACCCGTATTTTTATATTTTGTTGAATATTAATAAAATTCGAGAAAAACGACATTAAAATTTCTGTGACGTGTCAAGCTTTAATGCCGTTTTTATAGAATTCTGTTAATATTTAACAAATTTAAATAATCTGATGTAGCCAGCACTTTACCTTCCGTCAATTCTATATATTTTGTATATATATATCCCATACCAAAAATTCCTTGGAAAAGATTCTATATATATCCAGTAAAATTGTAACACGGACATATACTATTTTCTACAAATTCCATACCGAAAGTTCCTTGGAAAAGATTCTATAAATCCAATGAAATTATAACACGAATATACACTATATAAATTGCACTTGACACTGATATCTGTGAATTAGTATTATTTGAATATATCGGCTGTTTCCATGATTATAGCAAAGCTGGCTGATTTATAAAAGTTAATCTTTTTATAATTCTTTAACTTCATATCTATTGAATATGAAGGAAAATGTATAATCAAATCGTATAAACAATAAAATATTCTGTCATATTAATAATCACATAAAATGTCTAAAAATGATATTTAACTGCGTTTTTTCACGAAAAACTGTTAAGAACTTCAAATAACAGAACTTCCGGTTAACCAATAGGGTCCTCCACTCTAATTTTTTTTATTATTTTAAATGAAAGTTTATTTAATTTTGAAGCAATTTGTAGTATTAAAAAGTCATAATTGTTTTTAGTTCAACTGCATTTGATTTTTAAAGAAACCTATAGCTATCTTTCTCGCACCAGTTTCTGTAGTAGGCTGCGCGAGAAAGATAGCAATATTTTTTAAAAAACTAACAATTTTTAAAAAACTTTTATTGTCTCAATCATGATTTTATCTTATCTACTTTCAATATAACTAACTTTTTACTCAATTTTCTGCTATGGTGGAGGACCCTGTTATAACCAGAATCTAATCAGCTCTGGGATGTAAAGAAGAGAAATACGAAAGAATTATAACTTTTAGAATTGTAGAAGATGCTGTGATTTTTCTAGGAACACTTGATACTTAAGGCGACTGTTATAAAAAAATAACTGCCGGCGGCCGTTATTTTTATCTTTTCATTTTGTTTTTAGTCCTGTTATATCATAGTAACAGAGGTATTACAAAATAAATTATAACCCGACATTGTAAAACTGGCCTTATCTCTCATTAATTAATTTGACATCTTTGGCAGTTTTCAGTCACCCGATATTAATTGGATAGCTTAGACAGTTTTCAAGTTTCCCTAAAATTTATTTGAAAGCATCCCAAAAGAACCTTTTAAGAAGAGGAAACTATTGAATGGAAGTACAAACATACGTAGTTTGAACATACAAAATTCTAAAGAATATAAACCATGTATTTTATTTTCAATAATTATTTAAGACAATGTCAACACCTTTTAAAGGATGTCTCTTCCTAACTTGGAAGTTTTTTTACCTGCTGATTTGCTGTTGATTTTTTGATTACTTCATAAATCCATAATTTTACCTCTAATTCCACATCTTCCCCCAAAATCATGCCCCCAATCCCCCCTTTTTCAGTCTTTCCAATCTTTTCCGTCCTTTGAATCGTATATTCGTGCATTTAGGTCTATCGCTTTAAGCTGGGAGCTTTCGCAGTGCAGCTTTAGGTTACACAACATAAAAACTTGCTGGTCGCCAGCCGGAGGGGATTATCAGGGCTGGTGGGGGGCCCTGGGAGGCAGGGGGGCACTTGTCACGTCGGGCGCTGGGACGCCAACGCGACGACGGAGACGGCGCTACATACATGACGTCGACTTCGGCCCGTAAAAGAAGACGACGGAGAAGGGGATTTCACCTTTTACTATACAAGATATTTTTTATAGAAAGGATACCATATAGGTACTTTAAATTTCGGAAAAATCAGTTATGTGGTTATCTTTTCTGTGTATATACGAGCCCCTCGTCATAATAGTTCGTCCTAAATGAGTTTTAATGTCGAAGTTTTAAAATAAAATTAACGTCTAATATTCAATAAATTCTACTCGTATATTGAATATACAGAGTGATCAAAAAGAACTGATTCAGTTGGCAATAACAAAAAATTACTTGAAATTGGTACCTAACACTGTGGCCAGCACAAGACCTCTCGCCATTTGCATATCAGGCTATATAAGTATTGTACATATTTAACATTTCTGATGCACACAAAAACACATATCTTCTTTATATATTTTTATATTTTTTAATTCATTCTATTCACTCTTCTTCTTCTAATGTTCGAGATTCTTCCAATTTATTGATGAGTATGGCGGTATTTCTGAAGGGTATATATGTAATTATGTATCTCTAATTATAAATATTTAATTGATAATAAAATAAGAAATATTAAATATACTTCCCAGAAAAAGTCTTCAGTAATGTCTCTGGCTTTTTGACACGCACATTTATCTGTCAATTACAAACATTTTAATTTTTTCACTTGTTTTCCATGGGCTGCGAGATTCATTTACAATTTTTACCTTCCGTCACCTTTAGGTAAGGAAGATATTGTCATTGGTCAAAAAATTCGATGGGGAGTTTTAAATGAATAAGCACGTTTTAATGTCCCTACAATCCGATTTTACTGGTTTTACGATGATGTCTGTATGTGTGTACGTATGTGTGTGTGTCCGTGTGTGTCCGTGTGTATGTGACAAATTTTTCTCCGACGATAACTCCAAAACTACAATTCTAAAAATTATGATTCTTTCGTATTATTCTTCCTTACAACCCTATGAAGAGCTGATTAGATTTTGGTAATAATTGGTCCACCGGAAGTACCCTTATTTGAAGTTCTTAACAGTTTTTCTTGAAAAAACGCAGTTAGATATAGAGTTATAGAGAGATTAGGAGAGATTAACTTTCAAAAATCAGTCAGCTTTGCAAAAATTATGAAAACATCAGATATATTCAAAAAATTCTAATTGACAGATGCCAGTGTCAAGTGCAAAACCAAAGTGGAAAGTATATGATCTGAAAGTGATATAAGTGACAGTATCCCTCACCAGTGACTTGCATTTGCGGCCTCGCCTCAAGATAGGAACTTATAATGCCAGGAGTACGAGAAAGGCAAAAGAGAAGATGGAAGGACTGTATAACAGAAGATTTGAGGGAGGAAGAACTGTGTCATGAAGATGCGTTGGACAGGAATGAGTAGAAGAGAAGAGTAAGAAACAGCGACTTAAATAAAATAGGGAAAAGTTGAAGAAGGAGGAAGTGTTAAGTGCAATATATAATGTACATACGTTCGTATTCGTATTATAATTGTATTGGATTTTAGAATATTTTCAAAGGAACTTTCAGTATGGATTTGTAAAAAATAGTGTGTTCCTGTTACAATTTTGCAGGATATATAGAATCTTTTTCAAAGAACTTTTGGTATGGGATATTTACAAAATACATCGAATTGACGGAAGGTTTTGTGCTGGCCACAACAGATTTTTTATTATTATTATTATTATTATTATTATTATTATTATTATTATTATAATATATTTATAAGTCTCTATATTTAACTCCATAGATGATTTAATAAAAAATTGAAATGTATCAAATAGAAATTTTGTATTCTTTAATATTAGTAATAAAGTAAGAAAATTTCAAAAAAAATAATATTTAGAAGATTTTTTTAAAGAAACTATTATTTGTGGTTGTCCAATTGTTACCAAAATCTAATCAGCTATTTCTGCAGTTACATATTCTTTAAGTCTTATAGTATTTGAGGAACCGTGGTTCCAACATTCACACAGCCACACACACATACACACACACACACACACACACACACACACACAAACGGACATCATCGTAACAATGTTATAATCGGATTCTAGGGACCTTAAAACGTGCTTATCCACTAAAATCTGGATATGAGATTTTTAGCATGATTCCAATACCTCTTTCAGCGAGAGGTAAAAAGCAAACAACCTGAAACAAACCCAGTTTTTGACGGGTTCGATGTCCTGAGAAAATGTCAAGTTACTCAGAGAAATACATACTCTCGATCTCGAATTTATTAACACTGAAAGTGTCTTGTTCATTTTAAATCCTTCATTTCCAACATTACGAAATGTTGACATCATTGGTCGTTCATGCGTTAAACCACAAAAATAAGGAAAGGAATACAAATAGAATTTTTAAAGTTTAAAATATTCTATCGTTGACGGTTGTATAATGAGTGATTTCTTCCACATCATGGTCGCCTCGAGTGAGGGTGTTCTTTATCGCCCCGTTGGTAAGTCGCCACAATTTATGTTGCACCCTGTCCCCCGCCACATATTTTAGTTTTTTCCCGACGAACTGAACTTTGAGCACCAGAATAATAAATGAACTGGGCCTGGAGTTTTTGTTCGGATTTTTTATATCGACTTGAATATCGTTTTTTCATTCCGCGTTTTTTGTAAGGACCAATCGGCTAGTCTACAACACTGCTACAGGGAACAGGGATTGAAGAATTTTTGAATTGCTGTACTTCGGAAGGAATGGACACTTTACCTTTTACAACAATAGAATATAGTTTGATCAGAATTTTTTTTCTTACATTAATAATCAATATTTTGTAAAATAAACTAAATGTAAATATGAATATCGTGCCAGATAGATTAGGTTAAATTCTGGTTAGGTTACTTGAGGTTTGTTTAGATTAGATTAGGTCAAATTAGGTTAAATTAGTTTAAATTACATTTATACAGGGTGTTCGAAAAATAGGGGACCAAATTATGAGGGCATATAGTCCTAACCAAAATGAGTAAAAAAAGTTTAATCAACATGGGTCCGATCTTCAATAGTTTCCGAGATATAAGGCAATGAAAAATGAGTTTATTCTGTATTTACCTCTGCTATCTCGAAAACTGTAAGAGTTACGACTTTGATTAAATGAGACATTTTGTTTACCTGTCAGAGGTCATCTTAGATGTGTTCTTGTTTTTCAAAAAAATCAAAAAATTCTACTAAGACAAAAGTTGTGGCGACCTTTGCCAATATTTAGTTTTTAAATAACTTCGTAACTATTAGAAAGTGAAAAAAATGTTTCTTATAAAACGTTATTGTTTTTTTATAGTCTATTTACTGGCAAAGACAAAATTTTGTTCGACCACTATCTTAGTCAATTTTTCTTCGATTCTAATACAAAATGGCCTCTTTCTCAAAAACAGTTGAAGATCGGACCCATGTTGATTAAACTTTTTTTACTCATTTTGGTCAGTACTATATGCCCTCATAATTTGGTCCCCTATTTTTCGAACAACCTGTATATACAGGCTGGCCGTTTTATAAGTTCTCGCCCTAAAGTTTAAAATCAGGCAACACAGACTACATTTCACTAGCTACTTCGTGAAAATATTAGTATTTTAAATGGAATACTCACAGTATGTAAGAGCGAAACAAAATTTTAAAAACCAAGTCACTTATGAAAAGTAAAATCGATTATATATTTATGGATTTTCAGGCGGTAACAGATAAAATGGGCACCCTGTATATATACAGAGTGTATCAAGATAATGGAACAGTGCATTTTATTCGTGTATGTGAAAAGATACAGAAAAAAGTGATTAAGATATTTTGTAAGGCATAGAGGGGGACACATTTTAGCATAAACTTTATTATCTTAAATCCAGTGGTACTCAAACTATAGGGCAATATTATATTTTTTTTAATGGCATTATATATATTTTATTAACTCATTAAATAGAGAATCTTGTTCTAAATTCAACGATATAATAATATAATACCCTTACAATACGAAAAATTTAATATTTCATTTCTACTTTATCTAAGTAATCTGAGCAAAAATTCAATCAATAAAACAAAATAAAAATTATTTTAGTTTTATTACATTCAAGTAAGCTACGATTTTGGCAATAAATTCAACTTTTAAAATAAAACAAAAAAATTATTTTAAAAGTTGAATTTATTGCCAAAATCGTAGTTTACTTGAATATAATAAAACTAAAATTAATTTTATTTTGTTTTATTGATTGAATGTTTGCTCAGATTTCTTAGATACAGTAGAAATGAAATACTAACTTTGAATTAATTTTTATAAATTTTTGCGCAATGTAAGGGTATGATATTAATATATCGTTGAATTCAGAACAAAATTCTCTATTTAATGAGTTAATGAAATATATATAATGCCATTTAAAAAAATATATTATTGCCCTATAGTTTGAGTACCACTCGATTTATGATAGTAAAGTTTATGCTAAAATGTGTCCCCCTCTATCCCTTACAAAATATCCTAATCATTTTTTTCTGTATCTTTTCACATACACGAATAAACGGCACTGTTCCATTATCTTGATACACCCTGTATATATTATTAACTCATTAAATAGAGAATTTTGTTCCGAATTCAACGATATAATAATATCATACCCTTACATTGCGAAAAATTTGATAAAAATTAATTCAAAGTTAATATTTCATTTCTACTTTATCTAAGTAATCTGAGCAAACATTCAATCAATAAAACAAAATAAAATTTATTTTAGTTTTATTATATTCAAGTAAACTACGATTTTGGCAATAAATTCAACTTTTAAAATAAATTTTTGATTGAAATTATTGATACAAAAATTATTTCCTGTTGTTGACAGTGACATTTGAAAATTTAAATTTGAGTATATTTACAATTTTTTTGTTAAAATGGTTATTTTCCTTACTCACGTACTTTTATTTCTAACATTACCCATAAGCAATAATATAAAGCATTTCAATCACTCAAAATCCTATTAGCTGTCAAGATCCACTTCTGACATAACCTATTTGTATTAATTGTCAAAATTACATGTCAAATAATATTTCCGCTTTCACCTGGTGTTGTGTAAACTTTGGAATAAAAAGATCCCCAGAATTGTATTACCAACGCAAAATTTCTTTTTGAACACTTTGTATTATCAATTATTTCATACTTAAATTGAAAGGATATTTATTTAGTAATACATGTAGCGTTTTTTCGATTCGTGAAATAATTAATGAAAAATGAAACCAATGTCCCAAAATTGCTTTTCAGGTTAGATGTTCTATTTAATTTATTCAACTATGATGTAAATAATGAAGTAGTAGTTTCTTAGAATTTAGTAAATAGTTCTACAGGTAATTTGAAACCAACAGCAATTCGAAAGTTCAAACAAAACTAGTACTCCTAAATTTTTAAATGATAATTTAAATAACAAATATTTCCTATAAAATACCTTTTAACGAACCTTTTAACTTCCTGTAATTTCTAAAGAATATTACACTTTTGCTAAGTATTATTCGTTTTACAGTCATTCCTTAATATCTCTATTAATACCAGGAATACCTGCAATAATGTGATACCTTTTTATCTAATAGTTAACAAATTCCTAAACCTTAACTGAAAACGCTAAAACTAGATACGTATTTCGGCAACTAAGTTGCCATGTAAGTACAGGACAGATCAGTTTGGGATTACTCAACATGTCAACCATACCAGAGGTCCAAAAGCAAATTTGAAAAACAGAGCAGATTTAGATTATTCAGCATGTGAACCATACCAGAGGCCCAAAACTGTTCTGAGAACAATAATCTAAATCTGCTCTGTTTTTCATATTTGTTTTTGGACCACATGCATGGTTGACATGTTGAGTAATCCAAAAATGACCTGTTCTTAGACGTAAGTTTACTGATAGAGGCAACTTAGTTGCCGAAATACATATCTAGTTTTAGCACTTTTAGTTGAGGTTTAGGGATTTTTTAACTATTATCTATTTAACCTTAGACTCCAGTAGTTTTATTTCCTTTTTATCTGTCGTAAGGTGGTGGCGGTTCGGTGTAATAGGGAGTCAAAGCCTTACTTGGTAGGAATAAAATCCAGTTTTACAAATTGTTGTATGAATATGAAGGAAATTGTATAATCAAAAAATGATATTCAACTGCGTTTTTTCAAGAAAAACTGCTAAGAACGTCAAATAATGAAACTTCCGGTTGACCAATTATAACCAAAATATAATCAGCTCTTCATTTGGATGTAAAGAAGAGGAATACGAAAGAATTATAATTTTCAGAATTGTAGTATTGGAGTTATCGTCGGAGAAATTTTTGTCTCACACACAGGCACACCCATACAGACATCATCGTGAAACTAGTAAAATCGTATTCTATAGACCCTAAAATGCTCGTATTCATTTCAAACTCACCACCAAATTTTTTGACCAAAGTCACCTTCCTTACCTAAAGGTGACTGAAGGTAAAAAAAATCTGTTCTGGCCAGCACAAGACCTTGCGTCAATTCAATGTATTTTGTACAAATCCCAAACCAAAAGTTCCTTGGAAAAGATTATATATATATATATATATATATATATATATATATATATATATATATATATATATATGTGTATATATATATCATGTATTACATTATTTTTTACAAATTCTATACCAAAAGTTCCTTTGAACAGATTCTATAAATCCAATAAAATTATAACATGAATGTACACTATGTAAATTGAACTTGACACTTCCTTCTTTCTTCTTCAGCTTTTTCCTATTTTATTAAGGGTCGCTGTTTCTTACTCTTTCTTATCCAACGCATCTTCTTCACACAAATCTTCCTCTCTCAAGTCTTCTGCGATATAGTCTTTCCATCATCTTTGGCCTTCCTCGTACTCCCAGCATTGAGACGAGGCTGTAACTGCATATCACTTGCGAGGAACACAATGACTTACACACTTTATGATCCTATGCTTTCCATATTTGGTTTTGCACTAGGCACTGACATCTATCAATTAGAATGTTTTTAAAATATCAGCTGTTTCCATGATATATAGCAAAGCTGACTGATTTTTGAAAGTTAATCCCTTTATAAAGCTGTAACTCTATATCTATTGAATATGAAGAAAAATATATAATCAAACCATATAGAGAAGAGCATTTTCTTTAAAATAAATAAATAAATATACCATCACGGCATATTACCCATTTCTGGGTGTGCCAATCTGCTTTATCGCAGATATCGGTAATGATGATGACATATTTGTACCGTGCGGGCGCTTACCAGGCGTCACCTCACGGGCACTCATTGCTGGCGTGAAGAGTGCACCACAGGGCTCACTTTTGTGCCATTTAAAATTCGAGATATTTGACATTGGTCGAGATCGAACCCGCTATCCCCAGGTTCGCGACCAGACACTCAGGCACGAGGCCACGGGACCCCATAATATTAATATTATATTTTACCTCTTTAATATTTATAATAACATAAAATATGAAAACATAATATTTAACTGTGTTTTTTAAAAAAAACTTTTAAAAGCTTTAAATAAGGATATTTACGGTAGATCAATTATAACCAAAATCTAATCAGCTCTAGTATTGTCGAAGAAAAATTTGTCACACACGGACACACTGACATACACACATACAGACATCATCTTAAAAATAGTAAATTCGTATTCTAGGTATCCTAAAACGTGCTTATTCATTAAAAACACCACCGAATTTTTTGACCAAAGACAAGCGCCACTACCAGGTATTCCATAATTACTTTATATTTTTCTGTAATACTAAAGAATACCTCTGCGTTATTTATAGTTTTCGAATAATATTTTCTCCCTAATTTAACTACTTGGTAAGTAATATCAATATTAGAGCCATTCCTAAATAACTCTAGCAATACCAGGAATATCTATGATTTCGTAATACCATTTTACAGGTAGTACGGGTAGTAGTACCTATTTACTCAAACAACTAATCGGAAACACCGGCCATTTTAGAAATGACAAACTTTAACAGAAGATATTCCACTTTCAGACAAGTTGTCAAAAATCGTACAGTTACTCTATTCCAATTTTTTTTATATTCTTTCCATAAAAATTTAATATCATTGATTGTATTTCGTCCATTACTATAAATATACTTCTATAAACTCCCTTTTCGATAATGAAAAAGAAAACGCACAACAAATAATCAAATATTACTTTATAAATCAAAATTCTTTCACAGTCTTGTATAAAATGCAGAAGATTATTATATATAGTTCAATGTTTATGTGCAGTGTATGGAAAAAATACGACAGCGTACACACACACTCACACATTCACTCCCTGTAAACACGTAAGAGGGAGAGAGACAGCTGCAAGACAGGATAAGTGTAAGCAATGAGTAAGAAAGAGATAAAAGACCAGTTCAACGACCAATGCCGTATTAATATTCAAGACTGGTCGCCTGTCTCTTGTTTTTATTTCTCAGAGATTTTTTTGTTTTTCTGAGACTGTATTCTATATCTGAGTACAAGAAGGTTTATTTTGTATCCCTATTTTATTCATGTAGTTAAAATATAAAAGGTAAATGAATGTAAAATAACAGTGCAGAATATTAATCAATAAAAATTAAAAATAAATCAATTAATGTTACTTTATTTGAGAGATTTTTTTATTTCATAAAATCCGTGACCCTTGCTATAAACATAAAAACAGAGAATTCAGTTTGAAATTATTCTGTAGCTCCATCATTTATTAATAGATATTTACACACCAAGTGAGCTAAGGTTTATTCATGAGAAGAAAGTTTAGCTCACGAGCCCGTAAAGGCGAGTGAGTTAATTTATTCGAGTGAAAAAACATTCTTAGCTCACGTGGTTTGTACAATAATTTATTCAATTTTGACGAAATAATAATAAAAACCATTATATTTAATTTTGACAAAATAAAAAACTGATCAGTTAGTAGGCTGAGCATGACAATCGTCGCTGATAGACGTCAAGTCATATATTTAAAATGTTTTATTGTCTGTCATTTGTAACGTGAAAAATAATGAAAATGGCTGATAATGTCTGATAAATACTATGGTGAGTGTTATTTTCGTATGTTATTTTAAATGCATTATTTGTTGCAGAGTGCGTTAAAATTTTGTAAGAGTGATTTAAAATTTTTTAATTCACTTGTGAATAAAATGTTACGTATAGTTGTTGCTATGGAGTTAATAATGACAGTTTAAAACGTCAAAATTGAATAAAATAAAAAAAACATCTGGACTTGTGTAGTTATTTGGTTAAATGTTTTTTGTAGAAACTTTGGGCTGTTTTTACCTTCCGTCACCTTTAGGTAAGGAAGGTATTGTCTTTGGTCAAAAAATTCGGTAGTGAGTTTTTAATGAATAAGCACGTTTTAGGGTCCCTACAATACGAATTTACTATTTTTAAGATGATGTCTGTATGTATGTGTGTGTGTGTGTGTGTGTGTGTCCGTGTGTGTGTGTGTGTGTGCGTGTGTGTGTATGTGTGTCCGTGTGTGACAATTTTTTCTCCGACGATAACTCCAATACTACAATTCTAAAAATTATAATTCTTTCGTATTCCTCTTCTGTACATCCATATGAAGAGTTGATTAGATTTTGGTTATAATTGATCCACCGGAAGTACCCTTATTTGAAGTTTTTTACAGTTTTTCTTAAAAAAACGCAGTTAAATATTATTTTTTGACATTTTGTTATTATATTTATTAAAGAAAATACTCTTCTCTATATGGTTTGATTATTCATTTTCCTTCATATTCAATAGATGTAGAGTTAAAGCATTATAAAGAAATTAATTTTCAAAAATTAGTTAGCTTTGTTATTTATCATGGAAACAGCTGACATAATTATTCAAAAAAATTTAATTGAGAGATGTCAGTTGCAAGTGCAAAACCAAATATGGAAAAAAAGTATATAGGATCTAAAATTGGTATGTCATAGTGTTGCTCGCAAGTGACACGCAGAGAAAGACCAAAGAGAAGATGGAAGGACATTACTTAGTGTAGTTTATGTTATAATTTTATTGGATTTATAGAACCTTTTTAAATGAACTTTTGGTATGGAATTTGTAAAAAATAGTTTGTGTTCGTGTTCGATTTTACATGATATTATATAGAATCTGTTCCAAGGACCTTTTGGTATGGAATTTGTACAAAATACATGGAATTGACGGAAGGTCTTGTGCTGGCCACAACAGATTTTTTAAAAGCGTATACAATTTTAAGAATTAAACTCTATAAGAATTAGTGACAATAATATATTCTTAAAATAGTAAGAATTAAAGTAGGTTAGGGATAAATTATATTGTGATAAACTTATCATTCGTTGAGAAATAATTCAACAAATTGTTTACAGTTCGAAGGACGACCGTTTTCTAACAAAGGAAAAACAAATAAATTAAATTCTAATCATTTGCCACCTCATAGGAACTAGAAAAAGTTATAGAATTTCTTGGTAGAAAAAGTTATTGAAAAAAATTCCTATTTAACCATGAAAAGTGACCGCATATGTACGAGTAGATGATACATGTACTTTTTTATTTATTTCTTGTGAAACTTTAAAAATTTGTAAGTAGACATAATATTTTATTTAAGACATTTTTTAATCTATCAAACTTTCGATTGTTTATAACCTTTCAAGCTGACAAGGTGTTCCCCGATTATTATTTTTTTTAAGGAATTCTTTTTTCTCAGGGTTATCGCTCAAAAGCAGCTGTAGACACGTGTTTCGCTCTTATTAGAGCTCATCAGTACAGCATAGCTAGTTAATAGGTGGACATTAACTAGAGGTAGTAATCGAAAAAAACCAACACAGTGTAACAGCACTAGTAAGCAGCCAAATACACCCATGTTGCCTCGGTCGGTGTATTTGGCTGCTTACTAGTGCTGTTACACTGTGTTGGTTTTTTTCGATTACTACCTCTAGTTAATGTCCACCTATTAACTAGCTATGCTGTACTGATGAGCTCTAATAAGAGCGAAACACGTGTCTACAGCTGCTTTTGAGCGATAACCCTGAGAAAAAAGAATTCCTTACAAATTTTGCGCTCCAGAAATATTATATTTTTTATTATTTTTTTTCTTTGCTTTAATCCAAAGTGTAAAGTACATACTTTACGCACTCTTTGCAATGTGTAAATTGTCACTTTTCAAACACTAGTGCGTCAAAAGTAAATACGCTGCTAAGCAACATGCACATTTGGTTAATTTACTTAGGAAAATATTGTAATGCAAGTCGTGTGTAAATAGTATTACTTTACACCCTTGTTACATAAATAACTATCTTCGAAAACTGTCTTGGCAAGTTAACATTATCTATGAACGCGTAAAATGATAGTTTTTTGTCTATTGAACGTAAAAGACTTTTTTTCTCAATCGACCAAAAAATGAGCTATTTCTGATCCCTTTTTGCACCGGAAATTTTTTCTTTGCTGAGCTAGCTAGGAAAATTGTCTATAAGGGATTAGACAACGGCTCGTTACAATTTTTGACAAATATAGTCAAACTTGACAAATTACATTTCGATTTTTCTTAAAGTGTCGAGTGTTTTTACTGGATAAAAAATTATAACGAACCGTTTAAAATGTTTCGTGTGTTTGTGAATATGGGCACATATCTTTTATATGTATAAATCATTACATATTCTTTTACGGGACAGATGATATTTGAGAAAAACTGTTTTTCCATGTCTGTAAGCCCAAAACTTGTTCAGAATTAAAAACTACAGAACTGTACAATATGAAAATAAACAATAATCATTTTTACCTTCCGTCAAAAGGAAGGTAATGTCTTTGATCAAAAAATTCGGTGGTGAGTTTTTAATGAATAAGCACGTTTTAAAATCCCTAGAATACGATTTTACTAATTTTACATTGATGTCTGTATGCGTGTGTGTGTGTCCGTGTGTGTGTGTGACAAATTTTTCTCCGACGATAACTCCAAAACTACAATTCTAAAAATATGATTCTTTCGTATTCCTCTTCTTTACAACCATATGAAGAGCTGATTAGATTTTGGTTATAATTGGTCAACCGGAAGTACCCTTATTTGAAGTTCTTAACAGTTTTTCTGGAAAAAACGCAGTTAAATATCATTTTTCGACATTTTATGAACATTAATATAAAAGAAAAACTTATTCTCTATACGATTTGATTATACATTTTCCTTCATATTCAATAGATATAGAGTTATAGAGAGATTAAGAGAGGTTAACTTTCAAAAGTCAGTCAGCTTTGCAAAAAATATGGAAACAGCAGATATATTCAAAAAAGTCTAATTGACAGATGTCAGTGTCAAGTGCAAAACCAAAGTGGAAAGTGTAGGATCAGAAAGTAACATAAGTGACAGAGTGTCCCTCGTAAGTGACTTGCAGTTTCAATGCCGGGAGTACGAGGAAGGCCAAAGAGAAGATGAAAGGACTGTGTACATTCAAAGTATATATAGGTTCGTGTTATATCTATAAAAATAGACAAATAAAAATATCTATTTTTTTTACCAAATTTTTAAGATTTATTTGAAAATGTAAATAGGACTGATGCAAAAAATTTTATATGACATCGAAATACTAAATTTTAAAAGATATTGTTCTTAAAGAGATATCACGAAATATCCACAAAATATTTTACATTTAAATATTAATAATTCTGTAATACTTTATTCACATACAATTACATTAGACACATAAACATAAACTGTATTCCTATTTGCTATGAATGACTCCTTCGTCACAGGAGTGGATTTTTTCATGACTATTTCTGGCGCCAATCTTTTTATTTAATTATTTACGAAAATAAAAATAAATTGTTTTTATTATGTTTGTTATTACTGTGATAGTTATTACATAAATTTTCATTTAAAATACTTTTTAAAAAATGTTAAACCAGCTCATTTCGACTAAAGTCCGTTTTTGGTCTTATCCAATAGCATATGAGAATTTATCGCAAAACAAAAGCACATCTCAGATGGCCTCCCATTTAACCAAGTCGTATCTCTTACAGTTTTCAAGATCCCAAATCCCAATGATAGCCATTCAAATCCGGACACCTGTATATACGTATAAGTATTGTAAAGTTAGATTTAAGATTGAAAACTTTATAATATAAAAGAGGAAAATATATGTTTTGCTGTATTTAAAATGAATTTCAGGAAATGAATGTATTATCCATCTTAAAATGGATTTTGGCATTTTAAATCTTTATGTATTCATATCCCTGTTGTATTTATAAATATTCTTTTTATGAATAATTTTCATTTCATTTATATTTTTTGTAAGGCGGAAAGATTTATACAAAATTAAAGAGAATTTTAAGCAGATAAAAGTGATTTTTTAAATTTTATACCCGTTTTATAAAATTCAACATAATCCTTATTTTAGAATAAATTTTCATTCCAACGAAACTACCGTACTGAAAAATTAATTAAAAATGAAAATATTTTTTATTGAATTCAAAATATTGTAAGTGTAATTTAGAAAATAGGGATTTGAAAATAAATCCAGAACTCAATCAATTTTAATTTAAAATTTCAAACGGAAGAACATGCATGTTTTATTAACCACGATATTTGCTATGGAATCAAATCAAAATTTACACTCAGTACTCAAATATCCAAAATACACAAATATTTTACATAAACGGGAATTTCTTCAAACAAAAATATCTGCCTACAGAGGAACCGGCTTAGATTATAAACGTAAATAGTCTGTTCCGTATATTTACCATATAGGGGTCCTCCACTATTTTTTAAAACACATTTCTTATGAAACTTTATCTAAACTGAAAGCGATCTGTAGTTCTATAAAGTCTTAATGGGGTCCTCCATCATAACAAAAAATAAACTTTCTACTTAAAGTACTACTCAAGAAATTCTACTTAAAGTACTACTCAATAAATGACGATAGACAAAAAATATATATTTTTTAATAATTACTTTACGAGATATTTGAAATTTGTTGTCAGTGCCACTATGACGTCACACAATTGCTATCTTTCTCTCGCATCCTACTGTAGAGTCTGGTGCGAAGCGAGAGAATGGAGTGTCGCCGTGACGTCATATGGAAATTAAAAATCTAATGCAGTTAAACTAAAAACAATTAAGATCTTTCAATACTTCAAATTGCTTCAAAATTAAACGAACTTTCATTTAAAATAATAAAAAAATAGAGTGGAGGACCCCATTGTCAGTTAAGCCTTAATATTTTTTTTTTAATATTTTACGACATTAAGCACATTTTGTTGTCAGGGCCCATAAATCATAACAAAAAATAATAAAATGTACACTTTATCCTTAAAGTACTACTCAATAAATAACGATTAAGATAAAAAAAACATTTTTTGATAATTACTTTGCAAGATATTTGAATTTCTTTCCAGGACTACAGATGACGTCACACTAATAATATCTTTCTCGTGCAGCCTAGTACAGAAACTGGTGTGAGAAAGATAGCTATAGGTTTCTTTAAAAATCAAATGCGATTATACAAAAAACAATTATGACTTTTTGATACCACGAATTGCTTCATAATTAAACGAACTTTCATTTAAAAATATTTTTAAAAAATGGTATATGGGCCCATTAGATTCATATAAATTGATGTATTTCAATGCTTATAATATATATAGGGTGTATCAAGATAATGGAACAGTGCCGTTTATTCGTGTATGTGAAAAGATACAGAAAAAAGTGATTAGGATATTTTGTAAGGGATAGAGGGGGACACATTTTAGCATAAACTCTATTATCATAAATCTAGTGGTACTCAAACTATAGGGCAATATTATATTTTTTTAAATAATATCATACCCTTACATTCCGAAAAAAAATATAAAAATTAATTCAAAGGTAGTATTTCATTTCTACTGTATCTAAGAAATCTGAGCAAACATTCAATCAATAAAACAAAAAAAAATATTTTAAAAGTTGAATTTATTGCCAAAATCGTAGCTTACTTGAATGTAATAAAACTAAAATAATTTTTATTTTGTTTTATTGATTGAATTTTTGCTCAGATTACTTAGATAAAGTAGAAATGAAATATTAACTTTGAATTAATTTTTATCAAATTTTTCGCAATGTAAGGGTATGATATTATTATATCGTTGAATTCAGAACAAAATCCTCTATTTAATGAGTTAATAAAATATATATAATGCCATTTAAAAAAATATAATATTGCCCTATAGTTTGAGTACCACTGGATTTAAGATAATAAAGTTTATGCTAAAATGTGTCCCCTACTATACCTTACAAAATATCTTAATCACTTTTTTCTGTATCTGTTCACATACACGAATAAAATGCACTTTTCCATTATCTTGATACACCTGTATATATATATATATATATATATATATATATATATATATATATATATATATATATATATATATATATATATATATATATATTTAAAATAACTTTTGTTGTCAATAAGTGGTAATACGCATAAATAATAAGCAATGTAATAAAATAATTTAAAAAATAAGTTTTTTTTTAAATCGTCACTAAAGTGCACAAAAATCGTCATTAAAAGGTTCAGAAATCGGCACTAAAGTAATCCATTATACTAAGATTTCATGTAAGTGCAGTGTTGCCAACCTGATGATAATTATTGCACGTATAATTGGGTAGGTGTACGATATATAATAGTAAATTTGTACGTAAAATAAAAAAAATATGTGGAAGAAAAACGAACTAAACTAAACAATTCCGATGAAGAAGAATGAAATAAAAATAATTTTAAGCGTTCTTTACGATAACCTCAATGTCCGGAGGTTAGCAACATTGATTGTCAAACTAACAGTTATATAAAATAACCTATATAAACAAAATATTCCTTTCATTTTCACAAATTTTCGATTTCAAATAAAATTTAGGTAATATGTAACTCCCGGCACTGAAGTTCCATTTTATCAATCACATGGTTTATATTCGTCGGCCTTCCGGCCTCGGCAACTAAATTCCATATTCGTGATAAAAAGTAAAACTTCAGTACCTTAATACATAAATAACTATTGTAGAAATGGGTGATTCGGGAACGTTGTAAAAGTTTCAATTAAGGAAAAAAACAGGCCGTAGGTTCCAATAATTATGACTAACAGTCATAACTGTCTTTATTTATAAAAAAATATAGGACGTTTCGGACAATATTTGTCCATCTTCAGCAATTACATAGTGTTTGTTTCAATATTGTATAAAGTTTCTTTATTAGTTACACATTTTAGGGCAACATGTCTTTTTTAACTATCACAGACTTTCTGCTATAATTCTAGACAAGATTTGGGCATTCACAAAAGCACAAAAATGTGTCAAATAAATGTTGTAGAGAATTAAATTCTACACCTAAAATTAATTCGTACTTGGACAAGTCGAGATGTAATAGTAATTATAATTATGCTATTTTTGTAACAAGGAAAAGACTCCGACAACATCTAAATTTGGTATAAACAGAAACGGGATTTATTTGTAAGCCAAAGTATGTACAGTAACAGGTCAACTAAACACGCACTTGCTATACATATATTTCATCATATACCTTTTAGAAATACTGCCAATCTCGCCAATGAATAGGAAGAATCTCGAACATTTAAAAGAGCAGGAGAAAACTTGTTCATAGAATGAATTGAAAAATAAAGACTAGATGTAATTAGAATATTTTGTGTGTACCAGAAATGTTAAATACAATATTTATAGCCTAATATGAAATTGACGAGAGGTATTGTGCTGGTCACAACAGATTTTTTTTTTTACCTCTCGCTAAGAGAGGTATTGGATTCATGCTAAAATTCGCATATCCAGATTTTATTGAATAAGCACGATTTAAGGTCCCTTGAATCTGTGTGTGTGTGTGTGTGTGTGTGTGGATGTGTGTATGTGTGTGTGTGTGTGTGTATGTATAGATGTTGGAGGGACGATTCCTCAAAAACTATAAGACTTAAAAAATATTTAACTGCAGTTTCCTCAATCTGACATTCCTGGGAAGAGCTGAAAAGGTTTTGGTAACAATTGAACAACCGGAAGTAGTAGTTTCTTAGAAAAATTCTTCTAAGTATAATTTTTTGGAAGTTTTTTTTATTAAATATCCATCTAATACACTTAAAATTTTTATTATATCTTGCATAGATTTAGAGATAAAGACACTATAATTTATAGAGTAAACTAATCGCAGAGGCTAAGGCACTATGGAAACCAGTTGACAAATTCCAATGTTTATAACATATTTTGTAAATGACACATGTCATTGTCAAATATCAACAGTTTTAGTGACATTCTGATTTCTGGGAAGTATATTTATTTTTTCTTATTGTTTTATTAATATTTGAAATTATAGGTAAAATTGTGGTAAAATGCATATATCCATTAGAAATACCGCCAATCTGGTTAATGAATTGGAACAATCTCTGACATTTAGAAACTTCCTCATACAATGAAAAATAGATATAATTAGAATTATGTGTGCAGAAGACATGTTAAATACAATAAAAAACAATATTTGGGTAAAGTTCTGTAATATTTTGTTATAAAACGACGGTTCGAAAGCGAAGTGCAGTACAATACTTATATAGCCTAATATGGAAATGGCGAGAGGTCTTGTGCTGGCCGCAACAGATTTTTTTATTACTGTTGCATTACATTAAGTAAAGCGAATTTTAACTTTCATGATATACAAATTTTTGTTGCCAATAATTCTATTGCGAGCGCCCAAAATATAATACCGAGAACCTAACTTTGTTATTGTTATTTCGTAAATAGAACGAATTTATAAACAAAATTATTTTTTGCAAAGAATGAAGACCCGAGAGAATGTGCAATTCTTTTAACGATTTCTCATCCTACGTCATAAGAGTGGGGAATAGAAGAGAATGCACTACAAACCTAAGGCTAAATTATTACGAAAACGATACAGCAGTAGATCAAGACAGTACTGGAAAGAATACTGCAGTTTTTCACGTAGAGCAATTAGTTGACTTAGCATTTTCTTGACATTTTGCAATACTTTTTCAAGGTCTTAGACAACTCAAGGCTAGTTTACATAACATAGACAATCACTCACTAGCATAGACTTTGTGAAATACACAAAGACACCTTACATGTTTTTCTGCAGGAAATATTAGAATCTGCCTAAATATTCTTTGCGTATTTGCTATTGAGGACAAATAATTTATGATTTTTACCTCTCGCTACCCTTGGTAAGGTCCCTAGAATCCAATTATATATATATATATACATATATATACAGTGTGTTAATTAAAAACCTGGCCATAGGCGTTTAACATGGGAAAACAGTTTTTCTTTGCGCAAAAGTCCCCAATTAATTTTAGACAAAAATGTTTCAAACAAATGTTGTAGATATTAAAATTCTACGCCTAAATCACTAAACAGATGATTTAATTTTGCACGTTTAGTTACTTGTAAAACCTAATTTGAAATTGTAGAAATATTGCTCATTTGTAGCGATACCCATGAAATTGAAACAAAATTACAAAGAAATTCATATCGTTTGAACTGTCAGAAATTTAATTTTATAGATTACAGAATGTGAAAAAATAATAATAATATGTTATTTAAGTGTTAGATTTTAAAAATAATACCTGTGTAGTGATTTAGGTGCAGAATTGAATTATCTGCAACTTTTAATTGAAAACTGAATTTCTGACAGTTCAAACGACACGCATTTCTCTGTAATTTTGTTATCATGGGTATCGCTAGAAATGAGCAATATTTTTATATAATTTCAAATTAGATTTTACAAGTTACCAAACGTGCAAAATTAAAACTGTTTACCGATTTAGGCGTAGAATATAATTATCTGTAACACTTATTTGAAACATTTTGTCTAAAATTAATTGGGGACTTTTGCGCAAAGAAAAACTATTTTCCCATATTAAACGCCTATAGCCAGTTTTTTAATTAACACACTGTATATATATATATATATATATATATATATATATATATATATATATATATATATATATATATATATATATATATATATATATATATATATATATATATATATATATATGTGTGTGTGTGTGTGTGTGTGTGTGTGTGTGTGTGTGTGTGTGTGACAAAAATTTCGCCGTCGATAACTCCAATACTGCAATTCTAAAAATTATGATTCTTTCGTATTTCTTTACATCCATATTAAATGTTGATTAGATATTGGTTATTGGTCAACTGGAAGTTCCCTTTTTTGAAGTTCTTAACTATTTTTCTTGAAAAAACGCAGTTAAATATAATTTTTTAACATTGTATATGATTATCAATGTGAAAGAATATCTTATTCGCTACGGATTGACTATACATTTTCCTTCATATTCAATTAAGAATTATAATGAAATTAACTTTCAAAAATCAGTCAGCTTTGCTATAATCAAGGAAAGAGTTGAATATTCAAAAGTCAAGTGCAATTTACATAATGTATGTTCGTGTTATAATTTTATTGGATTTACAGAATCTTTTCCAAGGAACTTTCGGTATGGGATTTAAAAAAAATAGTATATGTTCGTGTTAAAATTTTACTGGATGTATAGAATATTTGCCAAGGAACTTTTGGTATGGGGTTTATATAAAATACATCAAATTGTCGGAAGGTCTTGTGCTGGCCACAATAGATTTTTTATATGGACGTCTTATTTGAAAGTTACGCCATTGAAAAGAGAATGGGCAACTTTTGTCTAATTTAACGGACTTCGTATCTCTTATAGTTCTCGAGATTCCCATGTTAGGCAAGTTATCGTAGACAGCCTGTACAGCACATACCTCCTCTGGCTTTCATAATAATTAAACAAACTCTGGCATTCTTTAAAGATATTAGTTTTTGAAAACATTATTAGAAATGATAGAAAAAGTTCCTTGACTGGATATATTGATGAGGTAATAAAAATTTCTGGATTGCAGTCACAAAATTTTATTTTAAATTCCCGGGTCGACCGGTTTCGAGCTCCTGAGGAAGGCTCATGTGGAGCTCGAAACCGGTCGACCCGAGAATTTAAAATAAAATTTTGTGACTGCAATCCAGAAATTTTTATTACCTCATTATTAGAAATAGTAGAAACTGATTTCCAAATGTTTTGCAAATTCTAATCTAATCTAATTTTGTTGACTTAACTCTATATTTAATATATATAAAATTCGACAGAGTTCAAAGGAAACGAAAATAAATATTAGTACAAATTAGATAAAATGTTCAGTTTTATCGTAATTTTCACTATGAATTGTATGAGGAACGCAATTTGGGAACATTGATTTTTATAAATCAGTAGGTATGGACCCATATTTTGGGTAATGTATATAAACCCAATGGCTGGTAGTACAAGCCTTGTTTTAACTAAAACACTGTTTTAAAAAATCTCAAATTTCATTATTTAATAACAAAAATAAATAACATGTGGAGAGGAAATTGATTTCGCCTTCTCAAGGTTCAATGTAAAACTTAGTTTTTATTTGATATTTGGACGTTTCGAGGGACCCAAGGCCCTCATCATCAGCAGAATTAAAAATTTATTTTAAATTAACAGTTTGCTTAAACATTGACTCAAGGGTCAATTTTAGAGATATTTTTGCATACAAGATTCCCAACTGCTACTTCACCTCCAAACTATTTACTTGAGGGATTAAAACTTGATCGTGTCTCCGACCCGAGGACAAACAGTAAGCGAAACTTTTTGGAGCATCGGGGATAACATTTTCAACCTCCATACTGGAAAATACGTGCCTTGTTTTTTGAGGGATTAACACTTAATAAAGAGATACTTTTAAATTTTTTTTTGGTTTGGATCTCACAATCCCATGTTTGTCACTTCGAAATCGGAGACGCAATCGAAGTGACAAACATGGGATTGTGAGATCCAAACCAAAAAAAAATTTAAAAGTATCTCTTTATTAAGTGTTAATCCCTCAAAAAACAAGGCACGTATTTTCCAGTATGGAGGTTGAAAATGTTATCCCCGATGCTCCAAAAAGTTTCGCTTACTGTTTGTCCTCGGGTCGGAGACACGATCAAGTTTTAATCCCTCAAGTAAATAGTTTGGAGGTGAAGTAGCAGTTGGGAATCTTGTATGCAAAAATATCTCTAAAATTGACCCTTGAGTCAATGTTTAAGCAAACTGTTAATTTAAAATAAATTTTTAATTCTGCTGATGATGAGGGCCTTGGGTCCCTCGAAACGTCCAAATATCAAATAAAAACTAAGTTTTACATTGAACCTTGAGAAGGCGAAATCAATTTCCTCTCCACATATTCATCATCCAAGGTACCAAACAAAAGGAAAAAAATAAATAACATCAAATATATCAAAATATGATTTTAAAGCAGAATATAGGATATATACAACCAAATATTTTTAAAAAAATCGTTCTTTACACATAAGAGTGAAATCAAACATTGATATTTGAATTTGACATTTCTTAAAACAGCGTTTTAGTTAAAACAAGGCTTGTGCTACCAGCCAATGTTTCATAGAAAAATATGTCATAAAATTTCATACATTAATGATTCGTCAAAAAAATAGTGAAATTTACACCATTAAACATACAAGAAATATGGGTTGAAAAATGTTTGTTGTACAAATATTCAATATGTTTTGTTTAAATTATCGTAGAAAGCTTTGCAAATAGAAGAAATCTATCTCACAAACAGTTAGAAATTTGCTTTCTGGAACGTGGTTGCTATAATAATTTAATTGTATGCAAATACAAGAAAATGCATATCTTAAATGAAGCAGAAAAGAAACCGTATCATATTAAATAAATATTGTTATCAAAACATTTATCTGCAAAAAGTATTTTTAGAATGTATACTTATCTTTCTTCTAGTTATTTATGTTATTGTTGTTCCAAGAAAATAAATGTTTACGTATCTCAAATTAAATGCAGGTATGAAATGGAGTTTAAACAAATACGTTTCAAATAAACAAATATATCTTCGAAAGGACATTTGTGTTAGTCTAAATAAATAAATATTTCATCATGGCTTATTACCTATTTCTAGGTGTGCCAATTTGCATTTATTTGCTTATTTCGGTAATGACCATTTACCTGTAGGTACGGGTCAAGGAACTTATCAGGCGTCACCTCATGGGTCTCTAAAGTTGTCGTGATAAGTGTATTTACCTATTTATATCTTTTCTTGCTGTCTTCATCAGTCCTATCCTTGGATTTGAACTGGTCGTCTAATTCTTAGAAGAATTCTTTACCGCAGTGCTATTGTGTTTCTTATGAATCACAGTATATTTTCTGTTTTCTCTTGTTTTTCGTTACTTGATACTACAGGTAATTTTAGAGGATAAATTAAATGCTATACATATAGGCAGAAGACGCACGTCATCAACTTGTAAAAAGCCTTATAAAATGAAATATAACTTGTAGAAATTATTGAGTGTTATTTATTAAAAAAAAAGAAAAAAAATGCTAGTATTAAGAAACGTATATATTAATGAAATGTACAATTATTTCAATCCATATTTTTTTTACGGAATATAAAATTATTTGAAAGTAGTGTAGTTAATTTTTATACAATATGTTTACATTGAATTTTATATCGATCCTGTCACTATTCTGTAACTTATCAGTTTTCTCTGCGTTAAATATTTGTGACTTGTGCTACATATTACTTGTTGATACTTTTTTACCTTCCGTCACCTTTAGGTAAGGAAGGTATTGTCTTTGGTCAAAAAATTCGGTGGTGAGTTTTTAATGAATAAGCACGTTTTAGGGTCCCCACAATACAATTTTACTATTTTTAAGATGATGTCTGTATGTATGTGTGTGTGTGTGTGTGTCCTTGTGTGCGTGTGTGTGTATGTGTGTCCGTGTGTGACAAATTTTTCTCCGACGATAACTCCAATACTACAATTCTAAAAATTATAATTCTTTCGTATTCCTCTTCTGTATGATATGATATATATGAAGAGTTGATTAGATTTTGGTGTTAATTGATACACCGGAAGTATCCTTATTTGAAGTTTTTAACAGTTTTTCTTAAAAAAACCCAGTTAAATATTATTTCTTGACATTTTGTTATTAATTATATTAAAGAAAATACTCTTCTCTATACGGTTTGATTATACATTTTCCTTCATATTCAATAGATGTAAATTTAAAGCATTATAAAGAAATTAATTTTCAAAAATTAGTCAGCTTTGCTATTTATCATGGAAACAGCTGACATAATTATTCAAAAAAATTTAATTGACAGATGTCAGTTGCAAGTGCAAAACCAAATATGGAAAGTATAGGATCTAAAATTGTAAGTCATAGTGTTACTCGCAAGTGACATGCAGAGAAAGGCCAAAGAGAAGATGTAAGGATATTACTTATAGTGTAGTATATGTTATAATTTTATTGGATTTATAGAACCTTTTCAAATGAACTTTTGGTATGGAATTTGTAAAAAATAGTATGTGTTCGTGTTCGATTTTACATGATATTATATAGAATCTGTTCCAAGGACCTTTTGGTATGGGATTTGTACAAAATACATCGAATTGACGGAAGGTCTTGTGCTGGCCACAACAGATTTTTTTAAATATTTCTATCAAACTTTAATTGAATTAAGCAAGACTTCGGAAAAAATTTTTATTTCTGAAATAAGATTGTTGTCTTTATTTAATTATTTACAAAAATAGCTACAAATTATTTTTAATATTATGACAAATATTGAATAAAAGTTTCATTTAAAATACTTCGTTATAAGTGTGAAACTGGCTCATTATGCAAAAAAAGAGAGTAAAGAGTCTCAAGTTTCATGAATTAGAATATCATAGGCTATAGGGTTTGTTTTGAAAATTTGCGAATCTAATTATAAAAAATACGCATAATCGCCCGAGTTTTGCGGACATTTTTACCTCTCGCTAAGAGAGGTATTGGATTCATGCTAAAATTCGCATATCCAGATTTTATTGAATAAGCACGATTTAAGGTCCCTAGAATCCGATTATAACATTTTTAAAATGATGTGTGTGTGTGTATGTGTGTGTATGGATGTTGGAGGGACGATTCCTCAAAAACTATAAGACTTAAAAAATATTTAACTGCAGTTTCCTCTATCTGATATTCCTGTGAAGAGCTGAAAAGGTTTTGGTAACAATTGAATAACCGGAAGTAGTAGTTCTTTAGAAAAATTCTTCTAAATATAATTTTTTGGGAGTTTTTTTTTTATTATATATTAAAGAACAAAAAATACTCCATCTAATACACTTAAAAATTTTATTATATCTTGTATAGATTTAGAGATAAAGGTACTATAATTTATAGAGTAAACTAATCGCAGAGGCTAAGGCACTAAGGAAACCAGTTGACAAATTCCACTGTTTATAACATAGTTTGTAAATGACACATGTCAGTGTCAAAAATCAACAGTTTTAGTGACATTCTGATAGCTTTTTCTGGGAAGTATATTTAATCTTTCTTATTGTTTTATTAATTAAATATTTGAAATTATAGGTAAAATTGTGGTAAAATGCGTATATCCACCAGAAATACCGCCAATCTGGTTAATGAATTGGAAGAATCTCTGACATTTAGATACCTCCTCATACAATGAAAAATAGATATAATTAGAATTATACCTATGTGTACAGAAGACATCTTAAATACAATAAAAAACAATATTTGGGTAAAGTTCTGTAATATTTTGTTATAAAACGACGGTTCGAAAGCGAAGTGCAATACAATACTTATATAGCCTAATATGGAAATGGCGAGAGGTATTGTGCTGGCCACAACAGATTTTTAGAAAAGGTTCACATACTGACTAAAAAAAATAGTCAATGAAAATTAATAATCCATTATTTTTGTAACAAAAACCCATTATTCTTATAACAAAAACCCATTATATTTTTTATAGAGTGAAATATATAGCAGTAAAGTAAATTTTATTGCAAAACCGTTATTATTAAATTTAATTATATCATTTAACATGAATCATTTTCTAATTTGTCATTTATTAATTTCTTATATAGAAGTTTAAATTCACTTTATAGGATTTTATTCGCATCCTTTATTTTATATTGATTTAGGCCCGGTATTTTCATTGACGCCAAATATTTCAAATTTTAAATGGCACAAAAGTGACGTCTGTGGTGCACTCTCCACGCTAGCAATGGGTGCCCGTGAGGTAACGCCTGGTAAACGCCCGCACGGTACAAATATGTCATTATCAATTACCGATATCTGTGACAAAGCAGATTATGGTACACCTAGAAATGGGTAATATGCCGTGATGATATATTTATTTATTTTCATTTCCAGTGAAACAGCCTGTTAATTTAATTGGCAGTTAAAAGAAAAACACTGCATCTGTATTATAGCCTAAATTGTAAAAAATTACGCATGTGCCAATTTTTCGATGTCACATTGTTTTTATAACCGACAGTTAACTTAACCGGCAGTTTAACAAGAGATGAAAATATCGGGCCCTAGTTGTCTGGTTAAATTTAAAAAAATCTGATGTGGTCAACACAATACCTCCCGCTATTTAATTTTTATTAATTTAAATACATACCTTACATATTTACTAATCCTGCAAACTATATTAAGTTCCTTTGCATATAGCTATTGCTTTACATGATAAGGTGTAAACTGATATTTGACACTTTGATAACACGTGCTTATTGACAGCGGTTTGATTTATAGTGCTGCAAACATAGCAAACTTAAAACGGATCAACCTGTACAGCTAATATATGTATGATGGAAAATATATTATTTTCATAAACCTTAATTTCATTAGAATCAATACAAACTCCTTAACACGGTTTCATTATTAATTTTAATGTAATTGGTTCCTGACAGAAAGATAAATAAATAAATATATCATCACGGCATATTACCCATTTCTGGGTGTGCCAGTATCTACAACACATGTAGACATCGGTAATGATGACGATATATTTTACCGTGTGGGCGCTTACCAGGCGTCACCTCACTGGCACTCATAGCTGGTGTGGAGAGTACACCACAGGGGTCACTTTGTGCCATTTAAAATTGGAAATATTGGGCGCTTGTCGGGATCGAACCCGGTTCCCCCGGGTTCGCGACCAGACACTCAGGCACGCGGCCACGGGACCCCATGACAGAAAGATTTGTTTACATATGTTAAAATTGTTATTAATATATTATGTTTTTGTTTGACGCATAGGCAAGATGTTATACAAAAATATATTATTTTAGAATTTTATATTTAAAGTTATTTAGAGTTATTTATAAAATGCTATTATCATAGAATTGAAGATTGTACCATTATATTCAATTTTTATTGGTTGCTGAAAAATTATATTCAATGAATTTTTTACAAAAAAAAAACTGTTTAAAGCTCGTATAAGTGATACTTCCAGTTATCCGATATATACACTAAAAACTAATGAACTGTTCCCACATTAGTATAGAATGGATATACAAAATTTCAAATTTTTCTGATTGATAGTATTTGAGTAATCGTAATCATCAAAACGTCTCTATATGCGATTTTTAGCACGATCCCTGTACCTCCCTTACCTAGGGTAGCGGGAGGTAAAGAGAAAAACTATACTTGTGTCAATTTTTCGTCATATTGTTCTTATAATCAAGAATTAACGTAACCAGCAGTTTAATCAGAGATGAAAATATCAGGTCCTGGTCGTCTGGTTAAATTTAAAAAATCTGTTGTGGCCAGCACAAAACCTTCCGTCAATTCAATGTATTTTGTACAAAACCGATACCAAAAGTTCCTTGGAAAAGATTCTATATATCCTGTAAAATTGTAACACGAACACTATTTTTTACAAATTCCATATCGCAAGTTCCTTTGAAAAGATTCTATAATATAATTATAACACGAATGTACATTCTGTAATTGCACTTCATTTCCTCATTCCTATCCAACGCATCTTCTTCACACAGTTCTTCCTCTCTCAAATGTTCTGCTTACGGTTGGCAACTAACCTTTTTTGGAAAGGACAGTCCTTTTTTGAGCATATTTTGTCCTTGTCCTTTTTTAAACCAGGAAAGGACGCGATTTGTCCTTTTATGGTATATTTTATTATTAATGATATTTTTCTTATTATAAATATGAAAATGAAATAATTATTTCACATTTTATGTAATGTAATGAAATAATGATAGATTTTTTGAATTATTGATGTAGGGTTAACTAGTGTTGACTTGTCAAATTTGTTAATTGTTGCTCTCCTCCTCGTTATTATTTTATTTTAATTAATTAGCGCGAAATAACTGCTTTGTCAGTTTAAAAAATTAAAATGTAAAATTAGATATTGGCAGTTAAAATTTGAAGGTTAGATATCTTATTGTGTTTTACTGTTTTCTTCATAAAATATTGATTTTAATTTTTATTATATTTGCTTTATTGTAAAGAAATTCTGTATTTTCTTGCATTAAAACACCTTTGACCTTGAAAATTTTCAAAAAATTTTTCTCAAGTTTTAAATCCTACACACAATTCAGAAAAAGATGGCCGAAAAATGTCCTTTTCTGTAATTTTGTAAAGTTGGCAACCCTAGTTCTGCTACACAGTCCTTTCATCTACTCTTTGGCCTTCCTCGTACTCCCGGCATTGAAACTGCAAGTCACTTGCGAGGGACACTCTGTCACTTATGTTACTTTCTGGTCCTATACTTTCCACTTTGGTTTTGCACTTGACACTGACATCTGACTTCCGGTTGACCAATTATAACCAAAATCTAATCAGCTCTTCATATGTTGTAATGAAGAGGAATACAAAAGAATCATAATTTTTAGAAATGTAGTTTTGAAGTTATCGTCGGAGAAAAATTTGTCACACACACAGGCACACACACGGACGACACACACATACAGACATCAATGTAAAATTAGTAAAATCGTATTCTAGGAATCTTAAAACGTGCTTATTCATTAAAAACTCACCACCGAATTTTTTGACCAAAGACAATACCTTCCTTTTGACGGAAGGAAAAAAATCGTGTAGCTATAATACCGAGTTTGATATTGTATAAATTCTATAGAGTAAATTATTTATTTGATTATAAAAATCCCAATACTGTCATTCTCAAAGGAGCAGGTTAAATTTAAATTCCAGGTCACTCCAAATTCCATTTCATCCGCAGGAATTAAATTTCTACAAGTTTGTGTAACTGTAATCAATTACCGAATTTATAGTTGGGACTAGTTTTGAATTGAAATCACAGTTTGATGAGAGGGCTCTGCATGTAGCGCCCCCTAGGGACCAGCTAGGGCTGGGGTAGGAGTGGGACTATCGGAGTCCCGGACAAGGAAAGAAGAATTCTTAATGTTGCTAGGCAACGGCGATACACACGGCGTCTGGGAACGCGTAAGACACCTTTAAAATATTTGCTGACGTTACATTTTATAATATTAATTACTTATTTGTTATTTTATAATTAAATATAAATATATCATCACGGCATATTACCCATTTCTGGGTTTGGCAATCTGTTGATGATGACATATTTGTACCGTGCGGTCGCTTACCAGGCGTCACTTCGCGGGCACTCATTGCTGGCGTAGAGTGTACCACAGGAGTCGCTTTTGTGTCATTTAAAATTCGAAAAATATTTGGCGTCGGTCGGGATCAAACCCGGTTCATCAGATTCGCGACCAGACACTCAGGCACGCGGCCACGGGACAATTAAATAAATAAAATAATTTAAATTTATTGTTATTATTTCTAATTCTTAAACTGCACAAAGGTGAATAATTTCTTTTTTAGAAGACTAATGTTATAAATAGAAAAAAAAACAATTTTTCGACCAGTGTTTCTCCAAATACTGGACCTAACTTTTTTATTTTTAGGGGAATATATATTTTGTATGCTTATTCTTTGGAGAATCTAATTCTGAATTCAATTATATAATATTTTCATGGCCTCATATAATGCTTTTATTGAGAAAATTGCATATAAAGTTTTATATTAATTTTATTTAAATATGTCTACAATAAGAGTGCCAACAATGGAACAAATGAATACATGTTTCTACGAAGAATTAGATTGCCATGAAAGAAACAAGTGAATTTTTTTTTTTTTTGAAAATGCATTATATTTTCACATTTAGATAAAAATTCGGTGGTGAATTTTTAATGAATAAACACCCAGAACATGATTTTACTAGTTTTACGATGATATGAGTGTGTGTGTGTGTGTTCCTCTTCTTTACATCCATATGAAAAGCTGATTAGATTTTGGTTTGGTTATAAATGATCAACCGGAAGTACCCTAATTTGTAGTTCCAAAACAATTTTTCTTGAAAAAATGCATTTAAATATCATTTTTTGACATTTTATGTTATTATAAATATGAAATAATATTTTATTGTCTCTATAGGTTGGTTACACATTTTCCTTCATATTCAATAGATACCTATAGAGTTAAAGAATTATAAAAAGATTAACTTTCGTAAATCAGCCATCTATACTATAACCATGGAAACTGCTGATATTTTCAAATAATTCTAATTGACAGATGCAATTTACATAGTACATATGTTCGTGTTACAATTTTATTGGAGTTATAGAATCTTTTCCAATAAACTTTCGGTATGGAATTTGTAAATAAAATAGTATATGTTCGTGCTACTGGAGATACAGAATTTTTTCCAAGGAACTTTCGGTATGGGATTTGTACAAAATATATTATATATAGTATGAACGGAAGGTAATGTGATGGCCACTTTTTTTTTATTAAATGTCATTATCTTTCATGGCACTCAAGGTAAAAAAATTAACATGTATTATTCCATTTGTGTACGTAGTATCATTGTAGTATGCATTTTTATCAAAAATTCATGGTTATCTAAGGGTATGCAAATCAATGGATTCAGAATAAATTCTCAACGAAACGAATAAGTAAATGAAAACTATATGTTCCCATTTAAAATAAAAAACAAAAAAGTCTGTTAACTACTTTTTTCTTCTAAAATAGAAATACTTCTCGATAAAACAAGTGGTTTCATTTAAAATGTACATCCTATATAGTGTTCAAACTGGACGAGTGGTGTAAGGATGTGTGTGTGAAAAAATTCTCACAATGAATTTGGAAAAACGAGTGGCTCAAGCGACAAAATTTATTCTTCCTGTCCGTAACTGGACTTTACCCATAGCCAGGCTGGTGAACCCTGCACTGAACTATAAAGATCAAAACATTTATGAAAATATATAATTTATTACGAATGTTGAACTACTGTTAATTATAAATTAAAACTGCTGCACAAAAGTCTAAGAAGAATTAACAATTTTTTACGTGTACCTATAGGAACAACTACAAATTTAAATTATTTAGACAAAATTTGAAATGTAACACTTATTTTTTTAAACAGATTGACCGTTATTTTATATAGAGGAATGGATGAATTTTATTAGGTTATTATGAACAACAGAAGGTGTTTATGAATGTTAACAAGGTAGGAATTGCTATTGGTGCAGAAATTTTGAAATGTCAGGTATATATGGGTAATACTTGAGACTTACTTGTTATTACATATATACTGAAAACATTAATTAAATAATCTGTTATTTGGATCAGTCTAATTTTAAATTACTCTACTCCGGCATCAGGTCCGCTCCAAATAAAATTTAAAAACAAAACAAATGATCTATCTTAAAATGTTGAAAAAAGTTTTTTTTTAATGGAAAACAACAAACTTTATTTGATAGTTGTTCCCATATACAGGGTTAGTTAAAAGTATGGAGACGGCGATTTATTGTCGTTAAAATATTTATTTTAGAAAATTATGTTCAATACAAAAATTTTTTAAGAAATTTTGAGAATACTTGAATTTTTTTTCTTCAATTGTTTTTGAGTTACGCTTGTCAGCGTAATTTTTTAAAATGGAAACCTGTTCATTTTATTCCACCATTCGATAGAGCGTTTTTTTCTCTTTACAACAGTATTTTTGTTTTTTGTTTTTAAATTTATTTTAATAATATTTTTTACAAGGAAAAACACTGGTTCAAGTATTTACGAATAGTACCATCTAAGATAGACAAAAGCGAAGCGATAAATAAACTCGAGCGATGTAATTTACTCAGTTATTAATTTGTTTTTAATGAGAAGATTGTGACCGACAACTTTATTGGAATTAATTTTGTCTATCTTAGATGTACCTACTATTTGTAAATACTTGAACCGTTGTTTTTCCTTGTAAAAATATTCGGGTTCGATCCCGACTGACGCCAAATATTTCCAATTTTAAATGGCACAAAAGTGACCCCTGTGGTGCACTCTCCACGCCAGCTATGAGTGCCCGCGAGGTGACGCCTGGTAAGCGCCCACACGGTGAAATATATCGTCATCATTACCGATGTCTACATGTGTTGTAGATACTGGCACACCCAGAAATGGGTAATATGCCGTGATGATATATTTATTTTATTTATTTAATAATAAAAAAAAAATACTATTGTAAAGAGAAAAAACGCTCAATCGAATGGTAGAATAAAATTAACAGGTTCCCATTTAAAAAAATTACGCGGACAAGCGTAACTCAAAAACAATTGAAGAAAAAAAATTCAATTATTCTCAAATGTAGATCAAAATTTCTTTAAAAACTTTTGTATTGAACATAATTTCCTAAAATTAATATTAACGACAATAAATCGCCGTCTCCATACTTTTAACTAACCCTGTATATATAATAATAAAATGGAGTAGTGGAAGATCAAAATTGTGTGCTCCAGTTCAGACCACGGCTCCAAGCCACAGAAAAAATTCAGAAAATATAAAGTATACTTACTTAGAGCTAATCCAGATCCAGAGCCCTTTGTATCTTTCAGTTGTCAGGCGTAAGTATTGCCTGGGATCATGGGAAATACATATCTGCTATGGCTATGAATGTATATTATAGAATACTTACAAAATTTACATACCTATGTATACGTGCCGTCATATAAATATGGACTGAATCTCATTTTTCCCTTCTCCCTATCCTGTCCCTCGCCCTGCGGTGTTGCCGTTTCTTCATAACTTAGCATTTTCAATATGACCAACGGAACTGGCAACAGTGGAGAAATCTACAGTCCATATTTATTTGATGGCAAGTATAGTAAAATAATGAGGTCTTATGCCCAGGTGCACCAAGGCTTAATTTTAAGCTTCGTTTAAACAAAAAAAAAAAATGCTAGTCGAAATTTTGACAGCAACACATCATACTTAGGCCGGTTTTTCAATATCTGGTTAAAAATTTAACTAAAAGTTGAATAAACAAAATTGAAACGAAATGAACTGTCAAATTACAGATTTATCATTGCAGAGAATGAAAAACTGGCCCTTAATTTGACATTTCATTTCGAAAAGATTTTGTCAATTTAAGGAACATTTAAAATTTATGTTACGTTGGTGCAACCAACCATAACAGTCCCAGATTGATTTAAAATTGAAATACATTAGCATTAGAGGCTTTGGACAAATATTAGCCCATCCTCAGCAAAGGCATTAATAAAAAAAAATTGTTATCATATTTCTTCAGGTTTAAATTGTTGATTAAATTTAAATCCAAATATTTATTGGAAATTGCAGCTTAAACTTTCAAAAATGTTTGTATTTAAATTTAATTTACATTGGAAAACTTAAGAAATATTACATTTTATTTATAATCCTACCTTTGATAATGTTCGGCTATTTGCCCGAAAAGTCTAATGTATATCACTTTATAATAAATATAACCTGGAACTTTAAGGTCTCATTACATATTAAAGTTCATAAAAATTGAACTCATTAACTTATTAATTTTATGTACATTTATTGCAATAAGAATATTATGTCATTAGCATCTTACCTTTCGAAGACTTTACCTGTAATGAAAAATGGGTAAACAAAAACATTGTTACTATTATTAAACAACGTATATTACTAACAATATTTTCATAGTCCATTTATTAATTTCTAAACATAAAAACAAAAATTGCCCAAGACCCAAGACTCATTTTAAAATAATTCAGCTCCAGTTTCAGTCAGCGATGCAGTTGCATTTTTTGCCCTGTAACGTAGCTCGGATATCAAAAAGAGAAAGGCATAAATTCTGCGTAAAGGCGGACAATTTCAAGATAAAACAACAAGCAAAAAAGCAGGAAAAGAAATCGTCCACCCACCCGCAGAAAATACCATTCATTACAGTTAGTTCGGAACTAGAAACTATCGGCCGGTAAATAATATCAGCGAACGTTTTTCTCCCGGAAAACGTTCATCTTCAGAATTTAAAGTTGGAAACTGTTACGCGGGGTGCGACGAAAGGGAGGGGACATTATTGCTAGTTGCCAGCGCCGAGTTTCCAGTAGACCAAACGAATATTCAACGAGGGGTAACAACACCGTATTGTCGTTGCCCGAGAAGAGCCACTACGCGACTAACACTGAAGTAATTTCGTTATATTGATGGCAGTAGATTAATATTAATGGTCCCTCGAAATTAAATTCCAGGGCCTAAGTACACTTGGCAACATGGCGCCGAGCAGACAGATTTTTAATCGTTGTTTTATTACTGTTTTTGGCTGGGAAAGTGAATCAAACAAAAACATTGGATTCTTATTATTATTAATGAACACTGCAGGCAAGTAATACAAAAATTTCAACAGGATATAGGAACAAAAATCAGTCTATGAGCCTGCTAGGCAGAAAAAGTCTTCACATTGCTGCAATTTTATCTTTACAAGTATAAATTGCATAATATAGGCACTGCACTGCATTTCTAACGTCTGCACAGCACACACAGATTTAAAATAAGTTAATACACTTCGGGAAAATTGTTGACAGCAACTTCTAGGCAGTAAATTCATGGTTTCTGTTTCTATGGACGCTGGAATTCGTTTGCGATGCATCTTTGGGGGATTCGCTTCGAATTACGGTCGATGGTGTTTATAAGTAATAATTTTTCTAAATAGGGTGTATAGTTTTGAGTCATCGGGCGTCGGTACTGCTTTCCGAATGGCTTCCATGATCGCTTGAACTCGTACTGGAAGCATCCTTTGAGGTGACAGCTTTTGGTTTATACTCTGTAATAACTACCGTAACACTGTTGACCGTTACTTCTCTGGTTTGAGCCGACGACCTGTCGACATTCTTCAACCGAGGTGGGTGTCGCCTCCTTGTAAGCGAAGCCCGTTTATCCCGGTGCCTGGACGAATCCCTGGGCTTGCCAGCCGAGCTAGCTGTTGGGACATATTGACTGGCGACTTGCTGAGCAACCAACTGGGGGTTAATCCTCGGTTTCCGAGTACTCGTACCTTTGCGAACGTCACACATGAGGCATTTGAAGGCTTCCGCGGTATTCCTAAACGTGCACACACTGCAGTCCCAGAAGTTGTCCTCTAACACCTTAGCCTGCCGTTTGGTCCGTCGTATGGGACTCTTCTTGTGGTCCATTTTTCACTCGGCACTTAGCACCACATCACCGACACACAAACACCTCCAGGCCCAAGCAACGCCGGACGCCATGACTGAGTGAGGCAGTTGCGCACGCTTCGGCCTCGGCCACGACACAAAGCAGCTTCGATCGGACGGAGATTCTACTGTTGCTACTAGCGACACCAACCAAACGCCCGATTCTTTTCAATGTTATAAACAATGAATTTCACGGGGCTTTCCAGGGGCCTCGCACACATTTTAGGTCTAGTCTATGTGGAAAAAGGAAGAAGCATCAATGGCAATATATATGATCACTTTTCTTGAATTATTTTAATAAATGAGGCAATGAGGGCATTTTTAATAAATTTCGGGACCCAATTTATTTACACATTAAAAAGATTGACAATAAGATTGTACTGAACCAGTGTTTCCCAAACTTTCTTGATCCGCAGACCCCTTTTTCTCTCAGATTTGACGGAGAACCCCTCTTGACTTAGATTTGTACAAAAGTGTATACAGAGAAACGATCGTAACTGTCGAATTTAAATTTAAATTACGTCACTAGGTAAAATATATATTACCTGTAATTAAAAAAAAACTAATTCTATTATTATTTATACAAAAGTAGTGGAATATGCCTTTAATAGCTTATATGGCACTTCTCTTCAAGTTCAAGAGCCTGCGGACCCCCAGTGGTCCGCAGACTACAATTTGGAAAACATTGTACTAAACAATAATTAAAAAAAATATTATGCCCATTTGAAAAAAAACTTGCACGCTACAATAATAGTTTAAACGACGAAATAAAATTTAGACCTTGCATAAATATACTAAATACTAGTTCTAATTTCTAATAAGAATAATTTGTAAGAGTTCGGCAAAATGTTAGAGGAGGTAATAATGTATTCGCTGCAAATATTCGATAGTGAGTTTTCAGTGAATAAGCAAGAATTAGGGTCTTCACAACACGTTTTTACTATTTTTACAATAATGTTTGTCTGTCTGTGCATATGTGTGTAAGTGTGTAAAGATGTTTTCGTCCACGATAACAAACTTCCAAAAATTTATATTTTACGTATTTAAACTTTCTGCATTCATATAAAAAGTTGATTAGGTTTTGGGTAAAATTGGACAACCGGAACTTTACTTAAAGCCCATAACAGTTTTTAATGAAAAACTATATTGAAATAAAATTCCATAACTTTTCAAATTTGGTATTTAAAATGTTTTATATTAATGACAACGACATATTAGATTTTTTCTCAAATTGATAAACCGGAAAAGATAATTTATTTGAAACTGAACAGATTTCCTTGAGAAAAAGTTAAAATATGATCCACAACTTCACAAATTCTGTATTTAAACAACATTTAGATTTTGACTATGATTGGTAAACCGGATGTAGTACTTAGAGCTCCTAACAGATGTCGAAGAAAAACATAATAAAATATAATCAAAAATTTTGTATAGCAGACTATTCTATTTATTGGAACAACAAATTAGATTTTGTTTACAAACGATCAACCGGAAGTAATAATTTACTTAAAGCTCATTGATAATTTAAACATGTAATTGATTAAATTGGATTTTTTATGCAATTTTCCTAAATAACCCTTAACAAATTTACCTTAATCTAATGCACTGAACTTATGCTCGCCTCAAAAATTTTTACGCTTTTAAAATTTAATGAGTACTAATATTTTAAGACTTTTGACAGATATTTTCTTGTCCATAGGCAATGTTGGCTCAATGTTCAGTACACTCACCTACTGTCTAAGATGTCTGGATTCGATTCCCGCTATTAATAAAAATATCGCAGTGTCCTTATGATTCGTAGCCCACAATAAACTGCAGGTCCCTTACTAACACCAAAATACAAGTAAAATTCCTTTTCCTTCCATTCACAGATAGATATGGTTTTAAAATATAAATAAATAAAATAAATATCATCACGGCATATTACCTATTTTAGATGTGCCAATCTGCTTTGTCACAGATATCGGTAATGATGACATATTTGTACCGTGCTGGCGTTTACTAGGCGTCAGCTCACGGGCACTTATTGCTGGTGAGGAGAATGCACCCCACGGGTCACTTTTGTGCCATTTAAAATTGAAATATGGGGCGTCGGTCGGGATTGAACCCGATTCCTCAGGTTCGCGACCAGACACTAACTAATATTTTAACATCGGTAATAATAAACAAATTACTATTTCCAAATTAGAAGTTTGCCGAGAATATTCCGAGAATATCTTTTAACCCTGGGTTAACATACCATTTATGCACAGTTTATTTTCGAGTTAGTCTTATTCAATGTTTATTATTATACATTCGTTCGTTAATTTCGTGATAAACTATTCCTGTGTTATAAGGAGGCTATTCCGAATTTAACCCTTATTTATTATTACCGCTGTAAATCTTTTATCAAATATTTTATGATCTAAGGACAGTGGTGGATCACTATTTAGAGCACTTACTGTATAAGAGGTCTGGGTTCGATTCCCCCAAAAATATCGCTGCGCCCTAATGGTTCAGTACTCACCATAAACTGCAGGTCCCTTACGGGCACCAAAATATAAATAAAATATCTGTTCCTTTCATCCATCCAGGGGGACATATTTTAGCAGACAAGATACATATTCCTTTATAATGGGTGATCCAATTAGGGTTTCCGATATTTTTTTTACACATGAATTTAGGGAAATCTTCCGATTTTTTTTATTAGACGAAAATGTTATGTATTTCATCAATTATGAAAAATAATATCAATTAAATGGCCGCCTCTGGAACTACTGCAGCAGACGATCCATTCGAGATAATTTCGAAGACTTGTTCGTACATTTAGGGTGGTATCTCGGCTATAACTTGCCGGATGTTGCTCTTTAGGTGCTTCAACGTTTTGGGTTTGTTGGCGTAGACACGACTCTTAGAGTAACCCTACAAAAAAATCCAACGGCGTTAAGTCGCATGAACTTGGAGGCCAGTTGACGTCACCAAAACGTGAAATAATACGATATGGGAACTTTTCACGCAAAACATCCAACGTTGCACCCGATGTGTGGTAAGTTGCGCCTCTTGTTGGAACCACATGTCTTCCATATACGATTTTGTGGGAATAAGTAATCGATTATCATACACCTATAGCGCTGACCATCGACTCTTACAGTTCGACTATCATCGTTTTCAAAAAAGTAAGGTCCAATGTCGCCGCCTAATCACATTCCGCACCAAACAGTAACTTTTTGGGCATGTTAATAGTGCCTCGTGAATCACATTTGGAATTTCCTGACCCTATAAGTATGGTGCAATTTTGCTTATTAACATATTCAGATGAGTAGAAATGTGCCTCATGAAGAAAATTTTCCTTAAAAAATCAGCGTGCCTGAGTGTCTGGTTGCGAACCTGGGGAACCGGGTTCGATCCCGACAGACGCCAAATATTTTCCAATTTTAAATAGCACAAAAGTGACTCCTATTGTGCACTCTCGACACCAGCTATGAGTTCCCGTGAGGTGACGCCTGGTAAGCGCCCACACGGTAAAATATATCGTCATCATTACCGATGTCTACATGTGTTGTAGATACTGGCACACCTGTAATGGGTAATATGCTGTGATGATATACCGTGAGTATTTTTTAACGTGAAACATAGGGTTTGTCATATCCAAGGTTACGGCTTGATATTTGATTGACAGCAATGTATTTGCCCGTTCCATTTAAAATGAAACATAGGGAACGAATCTGACAAAAGTATTATATTTAAATATTGTAAGAAATGTAGCGGAGTCAGAAAACCACTTGAGAGTACTAAACATATTCCGGGCACAAGGTGCAAACAGCATTTTTTCTGCATCTAAATTTAATTTTTAGAAAACAGGTATAAATTTAAACAAAATTAACCTCTAATGACATCTTGTCAATATGACAGATAACCCTTGAATTTTCCTATAAATTATGATTTGACATTTGATTGACAGCAATGTATTTGTCTGTCTCATTTAAAATGACACATATGGAATGAATTTGACAGAAGCATTATATTTAAATGAAAGATTTTTGTAAACGAGCGTGAAGCTTATTTCAAAGCAACAAATGTGTATTTGGCTGCTTACAGGTACTGTTACAATTTGTTCATTTTCTATTCACTATTTCCAGTTAATGTCCATCTGTTAACATGCTATGCTGTACTGATAAGCTCTAATAAGAGCGAAACACGTGTCTACAGCTGCTATGAGCGGTTTCCCTGTGAAATTTTTTTTTAAAATTATATTTAAATATTGTAAGAAATTTAGCCGAGTCAGAAAACTACTCGGGCACAAGGTGCACACTATATTTTTTCTACAACTAATTTTAATTTAGAATGCAGGTATAATTATTTAAACAAAATTAACCTCTATTGACGTCTTATCAAATGTCAAATTCGTTCCCTATGTTTCATTTTAAATGGAACGGGCAAATACAATGCTATCAATCAAATATCAATTCGTAACCATGGATATGACAAACCCAATGTTTCACGTTAAAAAATACGGTATTTATTTATTTAAATTCCTAGTGCTCTAAAACGCAATCTGTGCAAATTCTTCGCTGTACATGATCCATTTCGTAAATGTGTAGTTGTAAACCAATATTTGACACTAAAAATACGTGCTTATTGACAGCTGTTTGATTTATAGTGCTGCAAGTATAGGAAACTCAAATTGAATCACCCATTACTATTTCATGTCTCCTAGTTTTTATTTTATACCTTATTAATTCCTATTAAATTTCAAACTGTATTTAACAAATATTTTCTTCTCTATGAACAACTATTCACAAAAAATATCGCTCTGTCCTATTGTGGGATCCTGTAAAGCAAGTAGCGACATCACGCACTTTAGAATTCTATCAAATGAGGCATTTGTTTTCGCTTTTCGCCACGAAGCGAAAATTTGGTAGCATGCGTGTCTCAAAATATTCGCCTGCAAGCGTAAGACTCGAGGCGAAAGTGTCAAAGTAACGTCATTATTTTGCCACAATTCTATTCAAAGCCAATTTTTATATAATTTATAAATTTATTTTGTACAACTGTCATAATATTTTTTATTTTAATAGTATAAAATTAAAAAAAAAAAAATCCGGAACAAAAAGCGAATATAAAATTCTAAAGTGCATGCTACCAAGATTCGTAAAAGTAAAATCGCATTCGCCTGCTTTCTATGAAAGAATTCTAAAGTGCGTGCTACCACTACAGGACAGATAAATCCTATATTTTAAAAGTCAAAATACATATTCCTTTTTACCTCCCGCTGCCCTTGGTAAGGGAGGTATAGGGATCGTGCTAAAAATCACATATCGAGATTTTAGTAAATGACCACGTTTTAAGGTCCCTAGAATCCAATTTTAACATTTTCACGATGATGTCTGTATGTGTGTGTGTGTGTGTATGTATGTATGTGTGTATGTGTAGGGATTTTGTCTTCGCTCTAACTCAAATACTATCATTCAGAAAATTCTGAAGCTTTGTATTTCTATCCTATTCTAATATGAAAAGAAGCCATTACATTTTGGTGTAAATCGGATAACCGGAAATGGCACTTTCCCTGAAGCTCATAATGGTTTTTCTTCAAAAAATATCATTAAATGCCATTTTTTCGCATTTTATGTCTTATGAAAATTAAAGATTATTGAATTTTCTACAGGAGTACATTAATACTTTTTCTATATATTTTGCAGATAAATTTAAAAATAATTTTTTTTATTAGTCCCGAAGTCTAAGATAAACACAATTCCTTTGTTACACAGTTCATATTTCAAATGAATGTAACTCACAGTAAATGTCACTGTCAAAAAACTCATCACTTCAAATTAATAATAATGACATTTTAAAAAGAAAATAGTAAATAAATCAATAGTTTTATGCAATGGAACAGTTTGTAGCGTTAGTAAATACGTAAATATGTATTTAAATTAATAAAAATAGGATAGGAATGTGTGGCGAAGGATGATTGTTGCGTAACTATTATTGTGGTCCAGATGCGGTTATTCGCTACTGAAAATCGGTCACTTTAATATGTTCTTATGTATTAATGCTATGATGAAGGCGAAAGAAGAATGTTAGGTTAGGTTTGTCTGTGATGTTGTTTAAGAGTGAAGTAAGTCAGCTGAGCTCTTACTCTTATCCCTTTTCTTATTGTTACTATTGTTTCCGGGTTTTTGCTAACCCACTAAGTGGGAAACGCGTGATTTTATGTATGTATGTAAAAATTAAATAGTGGGAGGTTTTGTGTTGGCCACATCAGATTTTTACTGTTTGATGCCTCCCAGTTCTTTTTTGGCGTCAGTCGGGATCGAACCCGGTTCCCCCAGGTTCGCGACCAGACACTCAGGCACGCGGGCACGGGACCCCAAATATTTCCAATTTTAAATGGCACAAAAGTGACCCCTGTGGTGCACTCTCCACGCCAGCTATTAGTGCCCGTGAGGTGACGCCTGGTAAGCGCCAACACGGTAAAATATGTCGTCATCATTACCGATGTCTACATGTGTTGTAGATACTGGCACACCCAGTAATGGGTAATATGCCGTGATGATATATATATTTATTTACAGTTCTTTTTTCATTCCGTTTTGATTCCTGCTAAATTTCAAACTGAGTCTCCGCTCCGCGGCGCTGCGATCGCTAGTGGTGGGGAACATCGACAACCCGCGAGTCCAGTAGCACGGTGGGAGTGTAGCATGTTGCACGCGGTTTCGCTGCAACCCAAAAACCGCAGGTTACGTCACCAGCTCAGCTTTCTACTACGCTCGGCCAAGCAGCCGACCGTACAGTCATGGACTATGGGCAGGATCCCGTTGGATGCCTACCGAAGACGTATGAAACGAGAAATTATGTTAGCTATGTTTTCTAGCTCTTCAAAATAATATATCAGCGTTTAAAGACAGGGTCTTTCTTTAAAATATCCAGTTTCATCAAAAATGAAATGATTATCTTATGTTGTAGTGTATAAATTTACAAATATATTTTTACCTTCCGTCACCTTTAGGTCAGGAAGGTATTGTCTTTGGTCAAAAAATTCGGTGGTGAGTTTTTAATGAATAAGCACGTTTTAGGGTCCCTACAATACGAATTTACTATTTTTAAGATGATGTATGTATGTGTGTATGTGTGTATGTGTGTGTGTGTGTGTGTGTGTATGTGTGTCCGTGTGTGTGTGTGTGTGTGTGTGTGTGTGTGTGTGTGTGTGTGTGTGTGTGTGTGTATGTGTGTCCGTGTGTGACAAATTTTTCTCCGACGATAACTCCAATACTACAATTCTAAAAATTATAATTATTTCGTATACCTCTTCTGTACATCCATATGAAGAGTTGATTAGATTTTGGTTATAATTGATCCACCGGAAGTACCCTTATTTGAAGTTTTTAACAGTTTTTCTTAAAAAAACGCAGTTAAATATTATTTTTCGACATTTTGTGATTAACAATATGAAAGAATATCTTATTCTCTATACGGTTTGATTATACAGTTTCGTTCATATTCAATAGATATAGAGTTATAGAGACATTAAGAGAGATTAACTTTCAAAAATTAGTCAGCTTTGTTAAAATTATGGAAACAACAGATATATTCAGAAAAATTTAATTGACAGATGTCAGTGTCAAATGCAAAACCAAAGTTGAAAGTATAGGGTCAGAAAGTTATGTGTGAATGTGATAGAGTGTCCCTCCAAAGAGAAGAAGATGGAAGGACTGTGTAGCAGAAGATTTGAGAGAGGAAGAATTGTGTGAAGAAGATGCGTTGGACAGGAATGATTAAAAGAGAAGAGTAAGAAACAGCGACCTCTAATAAAATAGGGAAAGGAACTTTCGGTATAGAATTTGTAAAAAATAGTGTGTTCGTGTTACAATTTTATAGGATATACAGAATCTTTTTCAAGGAACTTTTGGTATGGGATATGTACAAAATACATCGAATTGACGGAAGGTTTTGTGCTGGCCACAACAGATTTTTTTAGTAGATACGGGAAATGAAACAAAGTTTACTAAAATAATTTTGAAAATAATATTTTGCAGTGCATGAAGTAAGGGTCATAGGTAGAGAAAAAATAAAAGTGGTCCAGTTTTGTCCAATGTTGTAGTACAGGTTTGTCAAAATATCATCTGTTTATGTCTTCAATAATTTGTACTGATATAAATTATAGTGAGCATTATATTTAAACTTATTTCAATTATTAAAATGCGACTAATCTATAAATGAAGACAATGACCCGTATTGTGAACAGGCGAACACACTATTATTATGATAATATAAACAGCGCTATTATTAAGGTTAAACACCACTTTTAGGATAAGTGCTCTATAAAAGTGAGTTCGTAATATGACCTAAACGTATTTAACAAGAAATAATCTTCAATTTAATCTTGCAAAAAAAAACAAATTTAACTGTTTGAAGTTTGAGCCTTATTTTTAAGAAAAAGAATGTTTATCATATCAAATATGAAATTATTATTGTTAGATATTATAAAGTATACATCTGATCTTTAACCGAACTGCGTTTTGACAATGCGTCTTATGAATTAAACGTCACTTTTAACAAAAGAGCTCTATAAAAGTGACTTCGTAATACGGGACAATGTTTCTTACAAGAACTAATGTTGTTAATTTATGAATAAGAACAAATATCACTGTTTTAAATTTGAGTCTTGTTAAAGAAAAGAATGAGACCTATATTTGTGTTTATAAAAATGAAATTAATATCATTTGATGTAGAGTAGATCTGTTCTAATCTTTTGTATAAGTTGATATGGAAAACAAATGTTTAACCTATATTAATACCAAGGCAAAAAACAGTTACTCAGAATTTTCAATCCACATATGATTTTCAACCGAAACTGATATGTATTATATTTTCTAAAAACCGGTAACTATTAACCAAAACAATAAAAATCTTTTATAAAGACAGGAAACGCACTTTTTTCACTCTCTTTTTTACCTCTCTCTGACAGAGGTATTGGATTCTGCTAAAAATCCCATATCCAGATCTTAATGAATAAGCACGTTTCAAGGTCGCTAGAATCTGATTTTAACATTTTTACAATGATGCCTGTGTATATATATATGTGTGTGTGTGTGTGTGTGTGTGTGTGTGTGTGTATGTGTGTCTGGATATTAAAGGGACGATTCCTCCAAAACTGTAAGACTTAAAAAATATTTAACTGCAGTTTCCTCAATATGATATTCCTGGGAAGAGCTGAAAAGGTTTTGGTAACAATTGGACAACCAGAAGTAGTAGTTTCTTAGAATTTTTTTTCTAAATATAATTTTTTGGAAATTTTTGTTATTACAAATATTGAAGAACAAAATTCTCCATCTAATACACTTAAAAAATTTATTATATCTTGTATAGATTTAGAAATAAAGACACTATAATATATAAAATATTCTATTCGCAGAGGCTAAGGCACTAAGGAAACCACTTGACAAATTCAAATGTTTATAACATAGTTTGTAAATGACATATGTCAGTGTCAAAAATCAACAGTTTTAGTGACATTCTGATAGTTATAACTGGGAAGTATATTTAATCTTTCTTATTCTTTTATTAATGAAATATTTGAAATTATAGGTAAAATGCATATATCATCAGAAATACCGCCAGTCTGGTTAAAGAATTGGAAGAATCTCTGACAAATAGGAACTTCCTCATACAATGAAAAATAGATTGAATTATATGTGTGCAGAAGACATGTTAAATATAATAAAAAACAATATTTGGGTAAAGTTCTGTAATTTTTTGTTATAAAATGACGGTTCGAAAGCGAAGTGCAATATAATACTTATATAGCCTTATATGGAAATGGCGAGAGGTCTTGTGCTGGCCACAACAGATTTTTTTAACTGAAATAAAACTACTTTTTACACTAAAGTGAATGAAAAGAAAACTATAGCAGGTGTTCCCTAAATAATTTTATTAACCGGTGTATTTAACTGCTTAATCTACCCGATTTAAATACCGGTTTAGTACTAGTATTATGAGTATACCGGTTTAATACAGAATAAATGGGTTTTTGAACAAAAACCGTTTTAAAAATGTTTTCAATTTCGGTTTTTTATCTTTTTCATATTTAAAACGATTTTAAAATATCTAAGTAAAGAACTACCTAATAGTAGTCTTTAAATTTTTCTCTCATTTTTGTTCTCTTCATCTTCATAAGAATTTAGTAGTATTGACGAAAAATACAGGTGTAATTTTATTTCCATAATTAATTCTGGTCTTTCCCTAATTTTTAATGACAAAACTTTGACATTTCCAATAAGCTTGCAATGTCCTATATGTCTCTATTTTGTAACATTTCTATCCTCTTCAATATCAATTACTCGTATTCGCTATAGTTTTCTTAAAAGCATTTTAAAATAAATACAAGTACTACAGAAAACTTTACGGACAAAATATTTTCCTTTTTAAAATTAGAATAATTGAAATAGCTGAACTTCATTTTAAAACAAAAATGATAAACATCCATTCTGATAAAAATATAAAGTCATTTACCGATTTTATATTTTCGCATTGTATTCTAATTTTGTTCATATTCATTGAAATATTATGTGTCTTTGCCATTCACTATAATTCTCGAATATTTTGTTTATTTATGAAAGACATAAATATAATTTCTTTGTTCAATATTTCCTTGAAAATATTATATATATTTTTTTAATATGTCCATACAATATGAAAATATTATGCACAAACATCTATATTTTTTCAGTTAACGTATTTTCCATATCAATAAGAAGAACACAAAAGATAGTCTTTTTATAAACAAAATCCATTGCGGTTAATTTATCATGCAATCTAGAATGTGGTATTTTTGTCTTTTCCAAGTATTTGTCAATGATTCATGTATGGTTACGTAATTTCTAAGTCCTTTGTATTTTAAGGACTTTAAGGATATACAGTTACCGATGTAACGTCAATGCCTGTAACATAACCACACAAAAATATCTATCATATATTTTTATAATCTGTGTAATTGATAGTTGTAGATAAAGTATAGTATTTGACTTGCGTAAAATTGGTATATTATGCTCATTAAATAATGTACTATTATTCTTCTCTTTTCAGTTTATTTTTTCAAAATTTTCAATAATATCGAAATTTAAATCGGAACGTTGATGTATTATACTCGTAGAACTATTTTTTCACAAAATTATGGTTTGTTTTTTCAGTTAATTTCTTCAATAAATTGTTTGTTTTGAGTTTCTTCTTTATCAGTATTCTGAGGCTGTGTCCGATGTCGTATTTTGGCATTTAGTATTTAGGATTTAGGTCTTCTTCACATAAATACAATTCCGAATGGCAAACTTATGACATCTCTTGGTATGTATAGTAACACTTTAGAACAACAAAAATGAATTGTTTTGATGTTTCAGATTAAATGTTAATATCATATTTCATAAAATAGAAGCTAAGAAGCTATTCTTTGACAGTAAATATGATGTTTTGCACAAATTATAGCAACGAACTTGATTTGTTTAATGGGGAAGTTTAGCGATTTTTTAAAAAAATTTTATACCATGGGAAATGACTTGAAAAATTATGTAACATGTTTTACTTTTTTCAAAAATGCCCAGATTTTCCGGAAAAGCCGATTTTATGCTGTGATGACGGCGGTAGAGGCTTCGCGCAACGTAAGTCGACTTATACACTGACGCACGCGGTTGCGGTTACCAGTGAAGCGCTTTTACGCTTTGTTCCGACCTACGTTCAAGTGGTTCGATTTCACCGTTCTGTCTGAGTTTGCGCATAACTGACTTGTGACGTACTTAAAGTTTACCCAAAAAATATTAATTATACATAAATGGAACAATAATTTTAATTTTTAATTTCAATTTCAGCAGTCATTTGTGTTATATTTGTGAGAAAATAGTATGTTATGTAGAATTTTTACCATGCTAAACTTCCCCATTAGTGCTCGTCATCTTCAAGGTAGTGATAGTAATTTCGAGATCTCGTCTCCAATTTTCGAGACGAGATTAATGCCCTCGAGATTTGTTCGAGACGAGAGTAGAAATTCGAGATCTCGTTTGTACGATTTCCTTTTATATTACGTAAACTTTTCTAATTAAATATAAAAAATAACAAAATATTTATTAAAATATCTTTCAGAACTCATATTAATAATTGGAATAATACTACCTTTTTTAGTTTAAGTTCTGTATTTATTTATTATTAAAACCCAACGTTTCGGCACCATAAACTGGTGCCTTCTTCAGGGGAAATTGACATAAAAATGTGAAAAAAATGACATCTATGGTTTACTCTTCACGCCAGCTTCAAGTACCCACACTATACGAATATATAATTATAATTACCAATATTAGAGTACAAAGCATATTGCTACACCCAACAACGGATAATAAAGCCATGATGTTATAGAGTACCTATTTTTACCTCCCGCTACCCTTGGTAAGGGAGGTATAGAGATCGTGCTAAAAATCTAATATCGAGATTTTAGTAAATGACCACGTTTTAAGGTCCCTAGAATCAATTTTTAACACTTTCACGATGATGTCTGTATGTGAGTGAGTGTGTGTGTGTGAGTGTGTGTGTGTGTGTGTGTGTATGTGTGTATGTGTACGAATTTTGTTTGCACTCAACTCAAATACTATCATTCAGAAAATTCTGAAACCTTGTATTTTTACCCTATTCTAATAGGAATAGAAGCCATTAGATTTTAGTGTAAATCGGATAAACGGAAATGGTACTTTACTTGAAGCTCATAATGGTTTTTCTTCAAAAAATACCATTAAATGCCATTTTTTTGAATTTTATGTCTTATGAAAATTAAAGATTATTGAATTTTCTACAGGAATACATTAATACTTTTTCTATATATTTTACAGATAAATTTAAAAATATTTTTTTATTAGTCGCGAAGCCTAAGATAAAAACTATTCCTTTGTTACACAGTTCATTTTTCAAATGAATGTAACTGACAGTAAATGTCACTGTCAGAAAACTTATCACTTCAAATTAATAATAGTGACATTTTAAAAAGAAAATAGTAAATAAAGCAATAGTTTTCTGCAATGGAACAGTTTTCAGTGTTAGTAAATACGTAGGTATGTATTTAAATTAATAAAAATTAAATAGCGGGAGGTTTTGTGTTGGCCACATCAGAGTTTTTACCTACCATTCAAACACCAGACTTACTAAAATAATGTTTTAATCAGTGCTACTCGTTTATTATATTTATGTTGCTTGCAATGTTAATTTATTTACTATTTCTATTATAAATTCGAGAAATTCGAGACTCTCGAGTCGAGATCGAGAGAAAGTATGGAAAATTATGACGAGACGAGATGCAGAGAATGTGGATTGTTTCTCGCCATATCTCGTCTCGCGGCATCGCTACTTCAAGGCATAGTGAATTCCTGCAAAACCCTAAATCTAATTCCTAAAATCCTAAATAATGACGTTATTTAGGGCATATAAATTTAGGATTTAGATATTAGGGTGATAAAAGTGCAACATCGAACACATCTCGAGAAAACCACGGCAAAATAGATACTAAAATATCTTCGTGCTAAAATTCTCCTAAAATATTAGTAATTATTTCAGGAATTATATTTATCAACTTACATACATGCTAAGCCTCCTGTATGTGAACCGAGAATATTCGGTTTTGTGGTATTTAAGGTCCAGAAGCGTTGAAGAATCCAAAATAAAAAATCAATACATGTTAATTTGGACAAACCTTCACGCAAATTTAAAATTCTATCGGCATTGTTGACACAGTGGAAGAAGAATATTTGCGTTGAAATTGTTTCTGTGTGAACCGGGCGTAAAACAAACTACGCTCGTTCTCTGTCTCCTAGTCTCTTCTGTTTATCTTAGTCCTTCTCTCTCGTCCTCTCAGTATTTGTATATTTCTGTCTTTGTTTAATTCAAACCTGTATTACATAGCAGCGGGTACCCTTTCACCGCATTGTAAAACGACAGAGAACACGGTTTGCCGCTTTGGAATATAGTGGGTAGAATAAGACTTGCATTTAGCTCTATATGGAGAATTGTGAAATATTTTGGGAATTTTAGTTTTTCGCTGCATTTTTCAAATATGTTTCTTTGTATTAAAATGTGCGTTCATTTTTAAACTTATATTCTGTGTGGTGTGCTCATATATGGTGCATGAGTAATAGCGTTACTAATATCTTGTGGTTTCAATGTTATGTGCACGTAAATGAATCTCACATGAATTCGAATGTGAAGAAAGATTTACTTGATATTGCCTTTACAGTTTTGAGGAAATGTCAAATTAATTAAAAAGAAGTTTTAAAAATATTAAGCAGGAGTATAATTATTAAATATTTGTATGGTATAGCACTAAAATATCTTCTGCATTTTTTAAAAACAGTACTATTTTCATTTACTAATATGACATTAAAATGTAACCGAAATATTATTCGTACTCCTAAATTTTATATACCATATTCACATTCACCGTTCATAATATCTATGGAATAGGTAACTAATTTTCCCAGGGCATCGAACCTAGAGATGCATTCGGGCCGGGCCGGGCCGGGCTTTGAGGTTTGGATCGACTCGGCCCGAAAATAAAAATTACCGGTCCGACTCGAAGATCGACTCGACAAAAAAATTAGCTAGCCCGGCTCGAAAATTCACTCGAAATCGGGCCGGGCTTCGGGCCGGGCCGGGCCAAAGCCCGAAATTGGGTGCATCCGGTATTCCTAATGTTGTTTTTTATGTTAAGGCGAAATGTTTAACTTTTTTCATGTCAAACTTATAAAAAACCTCCCCATTCTTATAACTTTCAACATTAGTTACCATAAGTAGTTAAAAAAGAGACCCTTCTAGTGTAAGTTTGTTATAAAAATTACAGATCTACGAGTATTTAACACTTTGTTTACCAAAGAATTTAAACAACTTTTTCACAAATCTTATATAAAAAAATATAATTTTAATTTAGATAAGGATTTTTTATCTAACTTTTGTTTCTGCTCAAAAATAGGACAAGAAATCATTATGGTAGGAACAAAAATCACTTTTATTTAAGTATACGAGTAATAACAATAATAATAGCAACATCACAATATAATTCTTATGCTTTAATGAGTAACCTTGAATTCTTGAAGTAAAATAATAAATTTTTATTTATTAATATGTGAAGTGTGTTGTTATTAAATCATTTTGATCCTTTTTAACTTCATCCATTTTCATTACAATATTAAGGAAACTGTGAATTTGATTGAACCATACGATTTTTCAGGCCGGCCCGAAAAGCTCGAATTTTCGGGCCGGGTCAAAATCAAAAGTCCGACTCGCTTCGATTTTTGAAAATGATTAGCCCGATTTGGCCCGATAAAAAATATCTTCGGCCCGGCTCGATGATCGACTCGAAATCGAGGGCCGGGCCAAAGCTCGAAATCGAGTGCATCTCTAATCGAACCCGCCAAAAACTGGGTTCGGTTCAGGTTAATTTGTTTTTTGAGAAATTGGTGCGGATGAGGTTCTGGTTTAAGCATTAATAAAATTTGGAGTTTTGTTCGGGGTTCAGGTTCAATTCGACCAAATGAAAATTGAAATGATGTTTTTTTGAGTAACAATCTTTATATAGAAATAATTTAAAATGAGAGCCGGAATTTACGTAAGACAAGAAACGAATATAATTTTCACGAAAAGTTAACACAGACAGCAACGCAGAGGCTTAACGCGTCGATTATCGGCTGTATTGCGATTACGTTTACGTTTTTAACTAAAAATGAACTTGAACCGGAGTTAAACCCCGAACCCGAATTTTAATACTCAGTTCTGTTTCGACTCAGATTCAATTGAAAAATATATATGAGGTTCGGTTCTGGGTTCCCTAAAATGTTACGGTTTGGTTCCGGTTTTGGTTCGGTTCAGGTTCGGGTTTGATGCCCTGATTTTTTCCAAATAATATTTCCTTCATAATACCAGATTTTTCCTAGTAATACCTACTGGCATATCTCTTTTTAGTCAGAAAAAATGACTGTCGGATCCAGTAATAAAACTATACCTAAATATCGTAATTATGATAAAGCGGCTAATCGTTCACAGCTTGCATTAGAGCATTGGGTGTCAACGGGCTATTATTTGCGCCGCTCTGTTGAAATGAAGACATGCTATTTTTGTTTGAAATAATTTCTTATGAGAATGAAAACTTGACTTCCAAAAATTATTTCAAACAAAAAAAGCATTTTTATTAAAGGAATTTTAATATTATTTTACTATTCAGAGCACTCAGGGCAGGTAGAAGTACCAGACGATGTATATATCTTCCGGTATTTATAGTTTTATTGCTGGATCTTAAAGAGTCAATTTTTCCTTCCTACCTGATTATCTTTAGTACATAATACCTGTAATTCCTTTGTAAACATCATATTTCTTATGCCTAATATTTTTTACAAAAAATCTTATCTTATATAGTATTGTAATACCAATGTAGAATATATACTTTTTCAAATGATTTTTCTTTCGTAATACAATTTTTTTCAAATATAGGTAATTCCGATTTTAGCCGTATTTATTACATATAGATAATTCTTCTTTATACAAAAAATATCTGAATATCTTTAGTAATATGTACAGTATGTCCACGGATCGAGTTCCAAAGAGGAAAAACTATTTTATTTTTTATTTTAAAAAAAAAGTATTCTTGATAAAAGTTTTTGCATGTCCCGAAACGGCCATTTCAGTTTTAACAATTTCAAATTTTCTTTTAGTTTCAGATAAAAATAAATTTGCGTTGTCATTGTACTATCTTGTTTTTTTTTTACATCCAGCATGGAACCAGTTGCTAGAAATTTTTTGACCAATTTTATGCACCTCTATTTGAGATGTAAATATCCGGAAACTTTTGATTAAATTCTTCGACAACTCGACGGATCGCTTTATTACATTTGCATTAACATTGAATTAAGTAAACTCGTTCGTCTTTTGACAACGATTATGGTTAATTTTTCTGATAGTTAATAAAAATAAATAAATAACGGCAATTACCATGACAACGCAAACTTATTATTTGGGACTTAGAATAATTTTCAACTAAAACGACCAATTTTCGATTTTTATCTGAAATTACATAAAAGAAAATATGAAAATGTTAAAACTGAATTGGTCGTTTGGGGACATGCAAAAACTTTTATCAAGAATACATTTTTCTGAAAAATAAAAAATAAAAAAGTTTTTCCTCTTTGTAGATTACCTACCTTTTTAAAAATTTATTTTACAATAACAATTTTTTCCAAATACTAATCGTATTTTCCTTGAATTACTTGATATAATATCAGTAATTTCTGAATAATAGCTGCATGTAGGTATTTAGTAATACCTGGAATTCCTATGGTAATGCTCCTAATACTGCTTTGCTCTTTGCAAACATCATATTTCCCATATCTAACAATTTTCATGGAATATATTGTCCTGTAATACAAATACATACATAATAATTTATTTTTTTTCAAAAGATATTTATTCCATAAAACATATGTACTAAGTAAATCCGATGTTTTCCATATATCGGTACTTTCTGCATTTCCTACTGTAATACCTGAATATCTTCAATAATACCTCAAATTCCTGCGGTAATGTATGTAATACCATTTTGTGTACACAATATTTCTTTTGAAGTTACGTCCGTCATGTAAACATTTTCGAAATAGAGTTTTTTGTTTAAACATAGGATATAAAATGTTAAAAGCTTCAATTAGTGATATCTATTCACCTATTAATTTTAGATCAAAATCTCTCAGAACAATTCAGAATTAAAACTGCGTCCAGTTAGCTCAAAATTATTTGTTAAATATCTTTATTCCAAACAGGTTTAACAATTTTTAAGTAATTTTCAATAGGTCCGCCATGAAAGTAAAACAAATAACGATTTACGAGTTTTTCAGTTTGACAGTTGGAAAATAATTGTTAGAATGATTAAAGTAAAATACTAGAGTGTGTTAAAAAAAATCCTAACTCGGAGTAGGCTATGAACAAAAAATCGTATGTTAATTTGAAAATATTTAATTAAATGTCAATTTACCACGAGATATTGTCAAAAATGTTATCTAAAGAAATCTAAGATTTTCTTCTTGTATCCTTATTTTAGAATTAGAAATAAATTAGAAAACGGTGAATGGCAATATTATGTATCCTTCATTATCCTTTCACTTTAAAATTACATTTCACGATAAATTTTGATAACTTGACTTTTGAATTGAAAACTCAGACATACGTTTCTGTCTTGATAGTCTACTTCGAATTAGGTTTTTTCTGAGAAAATTTTTGTTGAATTTTATATCTTTCCATGATTTTCGAATCCAGGCAATAAATACTGTAATCACAACAATAATTTTACATCTGTCAAACTGGAAAATACTTGAAAACTGTATTTTTCGTGAGATGCAATAGACACTTACACAATTGCAATTTACAAGAGCGCATCTAGCGGGAAAGCATAGAACTAAAGGTTGCTATGGTTACCACGTCCAAACAAAGACCTGTCATCAGCCATAGAATTCTACACTCCAGCCATCGTTTTTGTTGAATAATCGAGTGACCTTCAATATTATCAAACAAAAAAAGTTGCCCCACGTACATCTTATGGTTTTAAACTCATATTTATTGAACACAACGAACAAATCACAAAGAATTAGGTTAACACTGAATAACAGATGCAAACATAATGACAGATAGAATAAGGGAGCGGGACGTAAGACAACGAGGGGAAGTTTGTTTGGATGCATGATCTTCTATCTCTCTCTCTTGCATATGACGTCAATTCTGTAAGTGTCTATTACAGAGTGATAAAAAGAAAACTGATTCAGTTGTGGCAATAATAAAAAATTACTTGAAATTGGCAACACGAGTATAAAAAAAGTGATATTAAATTTAAATTTGAGTACTTTTACAATTTTTTATTAAAATGGTTGTTTTTTCTCGTACCCATGTACTTTTATTTTTCACATTACCCATAGAGCAAATAATCTAGAGCATTTCAATCACTCAAAATCTTATTAGCTGTCAGGCCCCTCTTCTGACATAACCTATTTGTATTTACTGCCAAAATGGCATGTGAAATAATTACCGCTTTTAGTTGGTATTGTATAAACTGTGGAATAAAAAGATCCCCAGAATTGTATTGCCAACTGTATCATTTCTTTTTGATCACTCTGTATATTTGATCAAAATTTAATTCTGAACAATTTTTGTTCTTACACTTTTTGCTCTATAACTAAAAGGTAAAGAAGTATCGCTAATTGAAAATTTTAACATTAAATTTCTTATGTTCAGATAAAAAAGTAGACATCCGGTATATACGTATAAACGAAAAACAATAGAAAATATTGAAAAACAATATCTGTAATATCCTTTGTCCTTTAAGAATTTGGTCTTCCAAAACCAACAAATTTAATATTATAAATTTCATAAGTGTCCGAAATATTATCCCTTTTGCTATATCTATAAGAATGCAGACGGAATTTTGAAAATCGAAATATTTTGTAAAAAAAAAAAAAACCTTAGAAAGGACAGTGTACGCGAAACCTCGCTCAGGACGTCTTGGAATCGCCCAAAAGATTGCTGAACTGTTTTCTTTCTGTCGTCAAGGTAGAGCTGGAGCAGTATTTGTCAGGGCGCTTTCAGTACGTCAGTAAAGTGGACCAAACTAAGAATATTCCTATTAGAAGGACGTAGAAGAAAATTTAATTAAATATTTGTAATATATGAACGGATAAAAAACGTTGAATCAATTGTCAACTTGCATTAAACTTTGAAACGAAATTTCTACTGCTTTCTATAAAATTAATATTTTTTTATTTCTTAAAATAATTCAATCTAATTTCTATTTATTTATTATTAAATCATTTAATGGAATAATGTGACTAAGTTTTGATTTTAGCGTATACTATAATTCTAGACAAAAAATAAAATATCCATGTTTTTTTTTTAAATCGATTATTTATTTGTAGTTTACGAGAAATAAATTTTTAAAACTTTGGAAGGGGTATTGTGACGTCACCATGGCCCGATCATGATAGACAAAGACGCTAAGACGCACAATATGCAATAGTGGCAGGAATATATAGTGGAGCTCTTGCTTTCATCCCTTTTCTTATTATTTTCGGGTTTTTGCTAACCCACTAAGTGGGAAACGCGTGATTTTATGTATGTATGTATGTATGTATGTATGTATGTATATATTCAATCCATGCTGACGTCACCACGTCCCGTCTGCAAACATATAACAATGAGCTTTGCTGTTAGTATGAACGATGATTAAGGGTGATTGGCGAGTATTTAACATTGTTTTATGTCTCTCAATCCTTTATGAACTATTTCTTTATTACACAAATCAACAATAGTAAATAACATTCCCGATATTATTAAAAAATCAGCTTGTTCATTAGCGTCTAACAAATTCATGGGTATGAATATAAAATTTTAACCTCAGAAGCGACAGTCAGAGAGAGAAACGAAAATTAGAGAGAGAAAAAGTATGCCAACAAATTTAAAGGGCTAATCGGATAAAATCGGATTGTTTCGGCATATCTTCGTATCTTACGATTCTTTGTTCTTTTCATTATCTCGACGTGAACATTTTCCGTTAGGGGTCAATAATAAAAGTATATTGAGAAACACAAATTGATTTCTAATAAAAAACAAATATGTTATTTTTTCAACAAACGATAGGAAAAATCGTTATCATAAGGAAAATAATTATATTTCACGTATTCTGGAAGAGTTGTTGTCGCAGCTTGTCATGCCCATGTATTTTAGGGTTATGGCTAATTCAAGCAAACCAAACACGTCATCTCACTTTTGACATATGTCATTTTGTGAAATGTTTGTGAATTTTAGAAGTGGTGTTAAATTTCTAATGAAATGAAGAAAGTAAATAGAATCGGGAGAACTTGTTTGTTCATATAAAGACTGTATAAATAGATTTAAAAATGGAAAAAGGGAAATGTAAGTTTTTTTCGTTTCCGAAAGATCCAGAAATGTAAGTTTTGTAAAACGACTACCATATCATGTAAAATGTATATTCATTTATTAAATATAGGTGTAAAATATAGCTCAAAGCCTGTAGAAGATATTATTTGATGGAGAAGGATATATGGGACATATTCATCGAGTCTGACGTTTGTGTTTCCCACATCAAAGATATAGAAAATTCCGCATTGTAATGAATTTGTAAAATTCAGGTATTTGTTTAATAAAAATATAATTATGTGATTATTTTATCTGATTTCATTTTAATTCGTTAATAAAATCAAAATTTTACTACTTTTATGTTCTAATTTTTCTTTTACCATTTAAAACAATTTAAATTTCGCGCGTAAATTTGCCAACAAATTTAAAGTTCAAGGTCATAAACGTAAAATCGCAACAACAATGGTGTAGACAAGGAGTGTCGCTTCTGTATATGTCTATTCTGTGCCTAAAGTCTGAACTGATAACTGGCGAAACGTCAAATGTCAAGCAGTGACAAGTCAAGTGATAGATTCTGATTAGCCAGATCCAAAATTTCAAAATCGAACATAAACCAGAGAGAAAATTGTAAATTTTAAATCAAAATTTCTAAAATTTATAAATTAAATTCATCGTAAACCATCCCTTACTATGCTTGCAGTATTACCAAAATTTCTCCATATTGTAAAGACGAAGAAGAAGAAGACCAATCATGAATGCTGTTTTCTGATTGGCTAAGAGTACAAATAAATAAATGTACGTCACTAGACAAGAGGGAAATGGAATAGCAGCATAATTGCATAATAGTAGTGTGTATTTTTAAAGACGTAATTTTGATAAGACAATCAGATAAAAAATAAACAATCGTACTCTGATATTCTATATATGTATATCATTCTTTCAGTTAAAGGAATAATAACAAATCATCCTTGTATATAACAACTTTTTACAAATTTATTGTTTTTGTCCAGATTTCAGAAACAAAAACCAAAATATATTTTAACAAAGAGTACAGCCTAAAGTTTGATAAATATGTATACTCACTTTTTGCCTTAAAATTCGTATTTAATAATACTTTAAACCTAGTTTAATTCGTATAATTAATCCCTTAAAATAAATTACCATCAAATTTTAATTTAAAATATCCCTAACAAAAACACAAACTTTAAAAATTCTAAATCCAAACCATATTTCTTAAGATTAGTATGACCACTGTATAAAAACCCACATACACACGCACACAAACTCACATTCACACGCACACACACTACTTGAAGGACTTACATGCGCCACTCTACCGCCCCAAATCGTTACTGTACCCTACCCGCGAGATATCATATTGAGAAGTCTTCTGGTCCACTGCACCATGGTGGTGCCTGAAACGGCCGCCCAACGAAGTATTGGACACGAAATAGCGGAGAAGTAAGGAGAAATGAACTGGTGGGACTAAACGGCTATGGCAAGCTATGCCGGGGGGAAAAGGGGGGAACAGGGACCCCAGCCAATATATAGTATAGCGGAGATACGTTCAACGGGTCTTTGCACTAGCAGATGATTTTTCGTAGGAGTTATAGTTTGAATTTGAATAAAGGTATAGCGATCATTTTTAGGTATGATATTAGGGGAGATATGTACGAAAATATGTACCTAAATTTAGATTTAATATATTTCAAATATAATAGAAAGTAGGTAGATTTGTAATGCATTGTTTCAATAGTTTCAAGTTACAATTCATATGTAAAATTTGAGATTAACAATTTTTAAAACTTAAACTAATTCAACTTGTTAGCATTGTTTTGAACTACGAAACGAAAAAAAAATCTCCAAATCTTTTAGTTAAAATACTTCATATTCACTAGTCAATAGTCGGTTTTCGTTTTTACCTCTCTCCCTAAGACAGGTATTTGTTTTATGTTACAAACTGTGCGTCTGGATGTTGGCAGGACGATTCCTCAAAAACTATAATACTTATAACTTGTTTAACTACGTATTCCTCAATCTGTATTTAATGGGAAGAGATGAAAAGGTTTTCATAACAATGGGGTTTACCACCATATCAAAAAAAAATTAAACATAAAGTACGGCTCAATAAATAATAGTTAAAACAATGAATTTTTTTTTAAATAATTACTTTACGAGATATTTCACATTTGCTGAAAGGGAAAATTGACGTCATACAATTGTTATCTTTCTCTCGCAGCGTACTCAGAGCAGTGTGTGAGAAAGACAAGTATAGGGGAAATGTGACGTTACACTGATTTTTCGAAAATAAAATACTGTTAAACTAGGAACAATTAAGATTTTTTACCTCTCGCTAAGAGAGGTATTGGATTCATGCTAAAATTCGCATATCCAGATTTTATTGAATAAGCACGATTTAAGGTCCCTACAATCCGATTATAACATTTTTAAAATGATGTCTGTGTGTGTGTGTGTGTGGATGTATGTGTGTGTGTGTGTGTGTGTATGTATGTATGTATGTATGTATGTCTGGATGTTGTAGTCACGATTCCTCAAAAACTATAAGACTTAAAAAATATTTAACTGCAGTTTCCTCAATCTGACATTCCTGGGAAGAGCTGAAAAGGTTTTGGTAACAATTGAAGAACCGGAAGTAGTAGTTTCTTAGAAAAATTCTTCTAAATATAATTTTTTGGGATTTTTTTTTATTAAATATTGAAGAACATAAAATTCTCCATCTAATACACTTAAAATTTTTATTATATCTTGTATAGATTTAGAGATAAAGACACTATAATTTATAGAGTAAACTTATCGCAGAGGCTACGACACTAAGGAAACCAGTTGACAAATTCTAATGTTTATAACATAATTTGTAAATGACACATGTCAGTGTCAAATATCAACAGTTTTAGTGACATTCTGATAGCTTTTACTGGGAAGTATATTTAATTTTTCTTATTGTTTTAGTAATTAAATATTTCAAATTATAGGTAATATGCATATGCAGTTGATAAATTCAAATGTTTGTAAAAGAAAAAAAATAATGTCATTGTCAAAAATATAGAGTAGTTTATATCTGTTGGGCGGTAGTGCGAGCTCGAATCGAAAATTTTACTTAATTATGTTTCAACAAAAACCATAACGGCAACTTGTCATCCTGCAAACATCGTTTTATGAAGATTTAACCAAGTCTTAAATAATATATGATAAACTTGTAATAAAACGTCAAATTTCGCTTGGACAGATAGTGGCTTTGACGTTTAACGAAAAAGCTAAGATTTTCCACAAACCAAGTATAATAAACCTGCTGAAAATAAAAGATACTCCAGAGAATTAAATATGTAAGTAAAATAATAAAAAGATTAAAGAATGTGACGAAAACATAGAAAAACATAAAAGAACACCTTGGTAAACCACGAAAAAAATCGAAGGTGAAGAAAGAGCACTTAAAGAAACGAAAGACAAAAAGAAATTGAAGATGAAGAAAGAGCATTTAAAGAACCGAAAGACAAAAATAGATGTGACGTGAAAAAAATGTTCATTCAGGAAATAAACAGAAATTTCAGAATTGCAAGAAACGAAAAGCGAATGTATTTTACATAAATAAAGTTTTTAATTTGTGTCAAACTATTATTTAATTAGCTTAAAATATGGGCTATCCAGCGAAACAAGCGGTTTACGTCATCATTTAGGGATTTTTGAAATTTTCTTTATTTTTTTAAATATATTTTATTAAAGGTATTTAATTGTTTTATTATTATTATTATTATTATTATTATGTATTTGATACCTTCAATAGAAATAATTATGTTTGGATATATTATTATTAAGTATTTTTTTAAAATTTTTGTAAAATGACGTTTGATTATATTTTTACCTCTCGCTAAGAGATGTATTGGATTCATGCTGAAATTCGCATATCCAGATTTTATTGAATAAGCACGATTCAAGGTCCCTAGAATCCGATTATAACATTTTAAAAATGTCTGTGTGTGTGGATGTGTGTATGTGTGTGTGTGTGTGTGTGTGTGTGTGTGTATGGCTGGATGTTGGACGGACGATTCCTCAAAAACTGTAAGACATAAGGCCTGTTTAACTACGAATTCCTCAATCTGACACTCCTGGGGAGAGCTGAAAAGGTTTTGGTAACAATTGAACAACCGGAAATAGTAGTTTTTAAAAGAAATTCTTCCAAATATTAATTTTTGAAAATTTTTGATATTACTAATTTTGAAAAACAAAATTCTATACCTGATACATTTAAATTTTTTATTATATCTTCTATAAATTTAGAGATAAAGACGGTATAACATACAGAATATCGAGATATAACATGTCGAGTAGGCGAAACAACACTAAGGAAGCCAGTTGATAAATTCAAATGTTTATATCATAATTTGTAAATGACAGATTTCAGTGTCAAAAATCAACAGTTTTAGTGACATTTTGATAGCTTTTTCTGGGAAGTACATTAATCTTTCTTATTGTTTTATTAATTAAATATTTAAAATTATAGGTAATATGCATATATCAATCAGAAATACCGCCAATCTGGTTAATAAATTGGAAGAATCTGTGACATTTAGAAACTTCCTCATACAATGAAAAATAGATATAATTAGAATTATATGTGTGCAGAAGACATGTTAAATACAATAAAAAACAATATTTGGGTAAAGTTCTGTAATATTTTGTTATAAAACGACGGTTCGATAGCGAAGTGCAATACAACACTTATATAGCCTAAGGCGAGAGGTCTTGTGCTGGCCACAACAGATTTTTATACTATGAATTGCTCCAAAACTGAATGAAGTTTTATTTAAAATAATAAAAAAAAAATGAGTGGAATACCCCATTGGGTAACCGTAAGTAGTAGTTTCTAAAAAAAAAAAAACATCTAAATATTAATTTTTGAAAATACATATAATATATAGAATAATCTGTTGCAATAAATCGCACAGTCCAGACTACATCAAGGAAACCAGTTGCCAAATTCAAATGTATGTAATTGACAGATAAATGCCAATGTCAAAAATCAATAGTTTTACTAGCATTACTGAAAGCTTTTTCTGGGGAGTACATTTAATATTTCTTATTGAATTATTTCATAAAATATTTAAAATTGTAGGTAGTTATGTATATTAAGAGTACATATATACTCCCGTCAATGAATTGGAACCATCTTGAACATTTTAGAAGAGTAGGACAAGATTCCTTATAGAATGAAAGAAAAGATATAATTAGAATTATTTGGGTGTACCAGAAATGTTAAATTCAATACTTATGTAACAAACGGAAGTGGCGAAAGGTACTGTGCTGACCACAACAGATTTTCAGTTAATAGGGTGTTGCACTACTTTTTTTGAAATATAAAAAGAATCATGCATTAATTTTTTGGATAAAACTGCCTTCCATTTTTGCGAGTTCAAAATGTATACCTAGTTGGTTAATCGGTACTATAATTAACTGATTACTGCGGCTAACAAGAAGTAAATAGTCGGTTAAACGGTTATTTTGGTATAACCGGTTATTTTTATTATTATTGTCTATAATAGGGTCCTCCACTATATTTTTAAAATATTTTTTTACAAAACTTCATCTAAACTGAAAGTGATATGAAATTTTAGAAAGTCTTTATTGTTATTCGTTAAGCCGCAATAATTTTTTTAATATTCTATGACGTAGATATAGAGATGATTTTGTTCTCAAACAGTGGATTTCGCTAATAATTGAAGTCACATAAATTTTTTTTTTCAGCACTTATAAAATGTATAAATATGTTAAAATAACCCCTGTGGTCAATAATTGGAAATATGGGTGAATAATAAGTAATTTAATGTCATAATTAATAAAAACACTACGTATATATTATAGTCCAAGATTTGATTACCACTGGCAGCCTATGACATTCAACATATCTTTTAGTTTCATACCAACGCTTGTAATCGGTCATGGCATCATAAATTTAAACTAGTGTTATTTGGTTTATTTCTGTTGTTTTATTGTTGTTATTTTCTGCATTTATATACTTGCAAATGGATTCCGTATTTCAAAAAGACGATAGTAGAAGGTTTGAAAGTAATAAGAATTTGGAATAGAATAAATGTGTGACGTAGATATAGAGATGAGGAAATGGCAATAAAAACTCGATTATTTTAGAAACTAATAACTATTTTTAAATTTTGATAGTCTTTAATATACAGTTTTAAGGTCTAGTTTTAATATAACTGATCCTTGTTCTAATTTGATACTACAGTGGACGACCCTATTGGCTATTATAATTACAGTAAGCAAGAAGTCGATTTACTTTTTTTGCAATAATAATATTAATAACTTTAACATTGTTTTTAATTGAGGAATATATACCTGTTAATTTTATTTTCGTTAATAAGATAATTATTCATATTTACTGTTAGCCAGTTAACTGGCTAGCCGATTAATAGTAGCTGAATAGCCAGTTTCGCGGTTATTTGATTAACCAGATAACCGTTTGGCCTTATTCACCAGTTTTAGCAATTAAATTGGTAAATTTTGATTAACCGGTTAATCACAGTTAACCGGTTACCATTTTTTACAGTTTTCGACAAATATTAGTAGCTATAGAATATATCATTTTCAACAACTTTCCAACCAACAAAAAACAAAAACTATGTTTTTCAACTCGGCAATTAAATGATGTAATATTAAAATAAAAAACGTTTACAAGTACAAAAGTCTCGACAAAGTTTTTTGGATGAAACTACTTCCAGTTCACTGCACGTTTCCAATAGCCAGCAATATATTCCTGAATATTTTGAAGTACAAAGATTTTTTTTCAAAATTTCTTACCATTCTTCTAATATCAGAAAGTATGCAAAACATTTTTTGTTTGTTTATCAGTACAATATTATGAGAACACACAGTATTGCAACGTATTAAAATTTATTATTGAACGATTTACTTTTTTACTCTTTATTTTAGTTTGTTCTTTTCTTTGGAATACATTATGAAATTGTGATTAACATATTTGGACTGTGATACGTTTGCGGTACATATATTTTATCATTATTACGTATATGACTTTTCCTCCTAACTCGGAAATACCACAATCCTATTTTACAAAACCAAATTTGGATATTTCATAGTGGCATACTAATTATAGAAATAATCAATGTGATATGTAATGAGGGGGTTTCCAGGGTATCGCCTTTTTAAAAAATGTTTATTGCATATCAATTTTATCCTAAACTAAGATAATTTTAAAAAATGTTTCCGTTGTTTTTTAAAAAATTCCAATATAAGATAATTACACTTTTTTGTTTTCAGCATTCCTGCTAAAAATATTTTTTCCTACAACCTTGCGTAAAGTACATACTTTACACACTCTTTACATTGTGTAAAGTGTCACTTTTCAAACACTAGTGCGTGAAAAGTACTTTTCAAGCATTAATGCGTGAAAAATAAATACATACGTTGCTAAGCAACATGCACATTCGGTTAATTTAATTGTCATCAACACTAACAATATTTGAAAATGCCTGTAATTACTCTCAGTATTATTAGAAAATGCACTAACATTTCGGTGGTAGGAAAAATATTGAATGCAATTCGTGCGAAAATAGTATTTTTATCTAGTGCGTAAAACATCGCACTTGACCAAAAAAGTACTACTTTACACTCGTGTTAATTAAATAACTATTTCATAACAGATTGAGTACTAACCTATTTTTTTAAGAACATTAACATTTTTTTTGACATAATGATTTATTGAACCTAACCTAATTTTTAATAGTAATTAAATGTACAATTCTAGAAAACTAATACACCTGTCTCTGGCATTCTTTCGAATGTTTAATTTACATTTTGTATAGTATTATAGGAAATAGCACAAACAATATTTGAAGATGTCTGTACACTCACAGTCTGGAGAGAAATAGCACTAATATTTCGGTTGTAAGAAAAATATTTTGTGCAACACGTGTGTAAAATAGTATTTTTTATCTCGTGCTCGTACTCGACCAAAAAAGTACTACTTTACGCACTCGTTGCATAAATAACTATTTTTCAAAAGGGACAATAATATATGTATTTATACATCATATAATTATATGAAACTGTACCTTCATCCATTGTTTGGATGGGATTTACATTTGTTAAACTTTTTAATTTTAGACTATTTCTACCCTTGAAGAAGACTATTGTACAGTTGAAACGTCTACCAGAACATAAATAATTTGTATAAGACTGCTTGTCTGATTAGTTTCCATTTTTCAAATGTTATTTATGTTAATTATAACGTATTTTATTATAACTGTATTATATTCCAAACTAAAAGACGTGCGAAAACGCAACATTAAAACACACTGTGCTTTAAAGTTGGTAAGCGACAACAAAATCATTAGCTAAGGAAAACAAATTACGATTTTCGAATTTTCAGTTTTAATTTTTTTTAAACAATCCCGTGTTTGGGATTATAGCCATGTCGTAGATTGTAATATAAATTAACACTATGATTAAAGTATATTTCGTTTTGCAAATGAAATCTACAGCAGCTGAATATATTTCTCTTTTCCTGCACTTTACACTAGCTCCATTCCTACGTGATTCAGTTACGCTGTAATAACGTATCTAATATTGTTTACTAAATCCAATTTTACGAGTTTAAAGGGACGTCCGGGGCAAAGAAGGCCTTGTTTACATTCTCTATATAAACAACGTCAGTATGTGATAAGTCGGCGTTGGATTATCAAACTGTCATTTATTCTCAGAATGCAATAGCCAAGCCAACTATGGTTTCTTATTATTTTTAATTATTTTAGACGCCATCGAAGATATTCAATGAATACAAAAAGAATTTGTATTGTTTTTAAAACATAGTTACTTGGAGCAAAGTCTAAGTTAAATCACGCACTTATCAGTGAGTCATAGATAATTTTTTTGTTCTAAATGTGTCTCACAAATCCTTATTCAAATTACTTACACAGTATTTCACTAGATTTAGATATATGTCGCCTTTGAAGAATAACAATTTTCTACAAGACATCTCAAATATCTTCATCAGATAGAAAACGTTTTTATAAACCCTTCAATGTCTGCTCCTCTTGTTTGTTACAGCAGAAATTTTATTTTTATTTCTTTCATTCTTCAAATAAATTTTGAAATAAATGTATCATTACGGTTTATTACCATTTCTAGTTGTACAAACCTGATTCTATTCGCAGATTTCGGTAATATATGTATCGTTGTTTGAAAGCGTTTATAGTGAAATTAATATAAAAACATTTTGTCGTAAAACATTTAGCAATAATTACACCAATTAGCCAATAATGGTGACCCTAAGCTTATGGTTGCCGATCCCTAATAAATCATAACAGTACCGATCGTGGAATAGCTTTGTGTTATGATTTATTACGGACCGGCAACCACAAGCTTGGGGTCACCAGTGTTGGCTAATTGGTGCAATTGCTAAATCATTTTACGACAAAGTGTGCTTCTTATATGAATTTCACTATACCAGGTGTCCGAGGTTCTCAAAATAGCCGAGGAAAGAATACCGCAGGAGGCACTTTCGTATTTTATATAAAAGTTTTGCGGGCATGAGTTTTGTTCGTTAAATTGTTAGAAAGTATGTTTAGAGTGCCATTTTAACTATTTTCCCTGTTAACTGGATATGAATATGAGTGGACTGCAAAAGGATTTTATTCGGGTTGAGGACAGTTTTTTACAGTTACGATTCCGAGTTTTGCGGCAGTGAGTTGTACGTTAAGTTGAATAAAATACGTTTAAAAAAGTCAAAATAGATACCACTTTTAACAATTTTTCTTGTTGATGAGATGTGAATAGGAATAGGATGTAATAGTTATTTATGCAACAATGAAAAATGATGCAACATGTTTTATTTTTTTCAAAAATGCCCAGATTTTCCGGAAAAGCCGATTTTAAGCTGTGATGACGTCGGTAGAGGCTTGGCGCAACGTATGTCGTCTTATACACTGACTCACGCGTTTGCGGTTACCACTCACTCCAGTCACTTGAGACTGAGGTGTTGTTACGACCTACGTTCAAATGGTTCGATTTCACCGTTCTGTCTGAGTTTGCATAACAGACTTGTAACGTACTTACAGTTTACCCAAAAAATATTAATTATAAATAAATGGAGCAATAATTTTAATTTTTAATTTCAATTTCAGTAGTCATTTGTATTTTATTTGTGAGAAAACAATTATGTAGAATTTTTACCATGCTAAACTTCCCCATTGTGTAAAATATGGTTTTACGGAAAGTAGCACGAGATAAAAAATACTATTTTACGCACATGTTTCATACAATATTTTTCCTACAACCGAAATGTTAGTGCTTATTTCTCATTATCATAATACTGATGAGTGTAAGTATACAGGCTTCTTCAAATATTGTTAGTGCCCTTTCTCATAATAATGTACAAAATGTAACTTAAACAATAATAAAAATAAATAATCTCAGACAGGTGGATTAGTCTTCTAGAATGGTACATATTGTAGGTACATTTAATATTACCTAATATTAAAAATTAGGTTAGGTTAGAACTCATGTCAAAAAAAATGTTAATGTTTTTAAGAATTAGGTTAGTACTCAATCTGCGAATAAAATTATTACACTTGTTTCATTTGAAGTGTACAATAATATTTCTTAATAAATTTTATTACTTTCATTATTATTTACTAACTTAATTATCTACTTAACTAGTAAATTAATCGAATGTGTATGTTGCCTAGCAACGTCTATTTGCTTTTCACACACTAGTGCTTGAAAAGTGACTCTTTACAGACTGTAAAAAGTGCGTAAAGTATTTACTTTACGTACGGTTGTAAGAAAAAGGTTTTTATTTTGGAGAGCAGCTTTATGCAGTTTCTAGTTTTACGGGCGTGCGTTTTGATTAGATTATGTTACTGTGTGTTTATATGTGCACATTCTCAGCAGAATTTTTTATTTTAATGGGGAAATAAGCTACAAAGAAAGTAATTACGTCTTAACATTTCAGGAAGTTATAATAGGCCGAGGCGGGAGGCCCAGCCCTAGTAACTTTGTAGGATGGTAAGATGTGTGTCCATTTCGTGTTGTTCATTATATGTGTATATCTGGATGTTGGATGGACGGTTTCTCAAATTCTGTAAGAGTAAAGACCAGTTTAACTACGCATTCTTTAATCAGACATTAATGGGAAGAGCTGAAAAGATTTTGGTAACAATTGAACAACCGGAAGTAGTAGTTTCTTCAAAAAATCTTCCAAATATTATTTTTTGGATATTTATGTTATTTATATTAGAAATATTAAAGAATATAAAATTCTCTATTAGATACATTTAACATTTTTATTATATCTTGTATAGATTTAGAGATAGAGAATATATAAAATAATCCGTTAGCCCAAATAACTCCCTGAAAATCAATTGAAAAATTAAAGGTGGTAAGGGGTAAGGGATCGTGCTAAAAATCACATATCGAGATTTTAGTAAATGACCACATTTTAAGGTCCCTAGAATCCAATTTTAACATTTTCACGATGTATGTGTGTATGTGTATGAATTTTGTCTTCGCTCTAACTCAAATACTATATCATTCAGAAAATTCTGAAACCTTGTATTTCTACCCTATTCTAATACGAAAAGAAGCCATTAGATTTTGGTGTAAATCGGATAAACGGAAATGGCATTTTACTTGAAGCTCATAATGGTTTTTCTTCAAAAAATACCATTAAATGTCATTTTTTCGCATTTTATGTCATTGGAAAATTATAGATTATTGAATTTTGTACAGGTATACATTAATACTTTTTCTATATATTTTACAGATAAATTTAAAAATCATTTTTCTTTTTTTAATCCCGAAGCCTAATGTAACTGACAGATTGTCAAAAAATTAATCACTTCAAATTAATAATAGTGACATATTAAATAATAAAGAAAATCGTAAATAAAGCAATAGTTATATGCAATGGAACATAATATAGTTTGCAGCATTAGTAAATACGTAGGTATGTATTTAAATTAATAAAAATTAAATAGCGGGAGATTTTGTGTTGGCCACATCAGATTTTTTATACTGTGTATCTACTGGCGGACAAAATTTTGCTCGATTACTATCTTTTCCAGTTTTTGTTCGAGTCTAATAAAAATGGCCTCCAAACCTATGTTGATTTAGCTTTTTTTTACTCATTATGCCTTTGGTCAGTACTATATGCGTTTAAAGTTTGTACCTACATAAAATTGTGGTACAACCTGTAAGTATATTACTAAACGCAGAATTTTATAAGAAATTCATTTATTATAAACACGACACTTTAATATTTAAAATTTTACAATAGGGCTGTTGCAAAATTGTTTATATGACTTCTATGCACTAAATTTTAAAAGATATTGTTCTTTAAAGAGCCTCATATTTGAAAATACCACGAAATATCCATTAGATAATTTACAATAAAATACTGAAATTTATGTAATATTTTGAAAAAGTCACGTGATCTGAAACAGAATATGACGTCAGAATACATACAGTTTTACATGTAAAAAACTATCGCCCACTTTTATTTATATAAAAAACTAAAACGTAAACGTTTCCCTATTGGCTACGAATGACGTATTGTATGCGCCCCGATGTCACAGAAGTGGGGCGTTGTTTTTCATGACTATTTCTGGCGCCAATCTTTTTATTTATTTACGAAAATAACAATAAATTATTATTTTTGATATTACTGAGATAAATATTGCATAAACTTTCATTTAAAATACTTTTTAGTAAATACGAAACAGGTTCATTGCAAAAACATTGGAGCACCATAAAAATAATACAGTGTTAATAATACAATAGGTTTTTGCTGAGTTTTAATTCTAGGCAGACAACATAACATAATCTACGTCACCCGACAATGGAACCCGTTGAAAAATTATTTCTTTATCACGTTACTATCAGTACCCACTATGTGTACTTTGTGATAACTAAGAAAACAAAGTAAATTTTTGTTCTAGGAACAAATAGTGGGTGATGTGAAGGTTACATTGAATAATTATTATTTCTCTACTTGCTTGCGGTAATAATAGAGTTGGCATTGAAAATTTTATGTTAGTTTAGTGTATTGACCTTTTTAGATTCTTATATCGCGAACAATTATGCGATTTGTGATTAATATGCTTACACACAATCAGAATAATGTTTGTAAATAGGAAACAATGTTAGAGTCGCGCTACTTAACAAGCAGTTTTGTAGCGGAAAATAAGTTATTTGATTCATTCAGGATTTTACAAAATGAACATACGAGATTCTAAATAAAATAAATAAATATATATACGGAAATATTCTATATCGTAAAGTTACTTTAAAACATTAAAATGGTACTTTGATTCTTTGTTGGAAAAAATATGGGAACTTAAGTCTTCATTGTCGTTTTTTCGAAAAAAAAAAAAAAACGAAAACCATGATACTAGGAAGAAATGAACAACACCACACGATACAACTAAAAAATGAAAATCTACAGCAAGTCCAAAAATTTAATACCTGGGGGCAATGATCTCAGAAGATGGAAGATTTGATGAAGAAATAAAAGAAAGAAGAATAACAGGAGGCAAAATATTCAATAGCATCAAACACAGCTTCTTAGGAAAGAAAGAAATACCGAAAGAGACCAGAGTACAAATATTTAAGAAAGTGGTGACACCTATACTCATACACGGAGCTGAAACATGGACATTAACGCAAAGACAAAAAGAAAAAATTACGGCTATCGAAATGAGATTCTTGAGAAAAATAGAGGGGAAAACAAGACTGGACAGAATTGAAAACACAACCTACAGACAAAACTTAAAAGTAAAAGCAATAGAAGATAAGATAGCAGAAGGACAGATGAGATGGTATGGGCATGTAGAAAGGATGGGAGAGAGAATAGTTAAAAAAGTGTTTGAAGCAAAAATTGGAAGAAAGAAACCACGAGGACGACCAAGAAGAACGTGGCTGGAAGAAGTAAAGGAGGCAGCGCAAAGAAGAGGTTTAACTTGGGACGAACCAAAGACAGCAACACAAGATAGAGCAGAGTGGAAAGAAATATGGAGAAGACCAACGAACCAGAACTCAATCCCCTCCCCCGCAAGCCGGGGGAACGTCTTACACCCGTGAGGGTAGAAAGGTGCAGGATTAAGTAAGTAAGTAAGTAAGTAAGTCTTAATTGTAAAATATAATTATTGGGCTTTAAAGTTCCAGGTTTATACAGTATGTCCGCGGATTGAGTTTACAAAATGAAAAAAAAAAAACTTATTTTTTATTTTACGAAAAAATGCCAATGGAAGAAAAATTTCTGCTTGAATTAAAACGTATGTTTTAGTTATTAAAACTGTTAAATAATGCAAAGTTCTTTTATTATAACGTTTTTTCGTATTTTGTCCTGCTAATAATACAGTTTGTTATTACATTGAATTTAACATTGTTTTAGTTAGCTTTGAAATATTGACAAATGATTAAATGTCAAAAGTAATTTTTATTATCATAAAGTAAGAAGGTAGGTATTATTCAAAATAGAGAGAATTTGTTAAAGAAATGTTAACGTTAAAACAAGAAAAAAAGAGAATTCATTGAATAAAATAAAAAAGTATTTTGATTTCCGTGTTTCTTTTTATTTGTAATTAGGATTAATAATTATTTGTCAATATTTCAAAGCTAACTAAAATAACGTTAGAGTCATTGCAATAACTGAGTTATTAGGAGGAAAAAATACGAAAAAACTTTATAATAAAAGAACATTGCATTAATTAAAAGTTTTAAAAACTGAAACATGCGTTTTAATTCAGGCAAAAAATTTTCTTCCCTTGTCATTTTTTCGTGAAATCAAATATAAGATTTTTTTTCCTTTTGTAAACTCAATCCGGGAACATACTGTACATATATATATAAACATAAAAATTGGACGTTTCTGAATAACATGTGCCCATCAGCAACAAAATTTTACATCTATATAACAATTTATTTTTTGCTGATGATAGGCACATGTTAGGGTCGAAACGTCCACTTTTTATGTTTTTATGTTTATATATATATATATATATATATATATATATATATATATATATATATATACAGGGTGTTAAAAAATAAGTTTAACGAATTTTGAGGGCATATAGTACTGACCAAAACGAGTAAAAAAAAGCTTAATCAACAGGGGTCCGAAGTCCGATGTTCAGTATGTAGTTTCCGAGATATAACGCAGTGAAAAATAAGTTTTTTCGGAGTTTACCTCAGCTATCTGGAAAACTGTAAGCGTTACGACTTTGAGACTTTTTGTTGACTTTTCAGAGGTCGCCATAGATGTGGTTTCGTTTTTCAAAATAAAAGAAACAAATGAATAATTGTACCAAGACAAATGTTTCAGTGACCTTGACCAATATTTAATTTTCAAATAACTTCGCAACTATTAGAAAGTAAAAAAATGTTTCAAAATTTTGTTCAATCACTATCTTTGTCAATTTTTCTTAGAACTAATTCAAAATGGCCTTTATCTCGGAAACAGTTGAAGATCAGATCCATGTTGATTAAGTTTTTTTTTAGTAATTTTGGCCTGTACTATACGTCCTCATAGTTTGTTACACTTTTTTTTTAACATCCTGTATATAAACATGAAACATTAATTTTACCATTAAATAATTCAACTTATTTATCACAAAGAATAATATTTTTGATAGCTTTCTATTGGAATTATATGGGTAAATCTATATTTTATGTAGTAACAAATATTTCATATTTTCAAAGATTGAGTGATATTATTTCAACAGTTTGTTTCTTCAAAATACCTTATATTTTGTCTATTTGCAAAATATTTGAGTTTTAATTACCCTAACATCTACGTCACACATCTTCTCTATTTCAAAATTTTACTGCTAATATGGGTAAATCTGTATTTTATTTAGTAACACATTTTATATTTTCAAAGAATGAGTGATATTTTCTCAACGCTTTCCTCAAAATACATTATATTTTGCCTAATTCCTCTGCTCTTTCAAAGTAGATTTTGAAATATTGGTTTCTAATTTTCTTAACATCGAAGTCATTTATCTTCTCTATTTCAAATTTTTACTGATTTCAAGCTTTCTGTTTTCATTTTCAAGTAAATAAATGTAGAAAATAATGGAACAAAGAAAGTAAACCAAATAATACTTATTTGAATTTATGTTGCCACAACAAATAGAAACCAAGTGCGTACGTATGAAAATGAAACGAATGTTCAATGTCATAGGCTGCCAATGGCAATCGAAACTTGGACGATATATAGTTTTTTTATCAATTATTTTATTAAATTAGTTATTATTCATGTATATTTCTATTTATTGACCATGAAATATATTTTAAACATACTCATATATTTTTATGGTTTTGAAATAGATGTACATATGTGACTCCAAATGGGGTCCTACATACATTTTTTTATTTTAAATGAAAATTCGTTTACTTTTGAAACGTCTTAATTGTCTTTAGTTACCTGCATTTAAATTTTAATGTCACTATGACGTCACGACGGCACTCATATCATTCTCTCGCTCCGCACCAGACTCTACAGTAGGCTGCGAGAGAAAGATAGCAATAGTGTGACGTCACAGTGACACTAACAACAAATTTTAAATATCTCGCAAAGTAATTATTTAAAAAATGCTTTTTACCTCCCGCCACCCTTGGTAAGGGAGGTATAGGGATCTAAAAATCACATATCGAGATTTTAGTAAATGGCCAGGTTTTAAGGTCCCTAGAATCCAATTTTAACATTTTCACGATGATGTCTGTATGTATGTATGTATGTATGTATGTATGTATGTATGTATGTATGTGTGTATGTGTGTATGTATATGGATTTTTTCTTCGCTCTAACTCAAATACTATCATTCAGAAAATTCTGAAACCTTGTATTTATACCCTATTCTAATATGAAAAGAAGCCATTAGATTTTGGTGTAAATCGGATGACCGGAAATGGCACTTTACCTGAAGCTCATAATGGTTTTTCTTCAAAAAATACCATTAAATGCCATTTTTTCGCATTATATGTCTTATGAAAATTAAAGATTATTGAATTTTCTACAGGAATACATTAATACTTTTTCTATATATTTTATAGATAAATTTAAAAATATTTTTTTTATTAGCCGCGAAGCCTAAGATAAACACAATTCCTTTGTTACACAGTTCATATTTCAAATGAATGTAACTGACAGTAAATGTCACTGTCAAAAAACTAATCACTTCAAATTAATAATAGTGACATTTTAAAAAGAAAATAGTAAATAAAGCAATAGTTTTCTGCAATGGAACAGTTTGCAGCGTTAGTAAATACGTAGGTAGGTATGTATTTAAATTAATAAAAATTAAATAGCGGAAGGTTTTGTGTTGGCCACATCAGATTTTTTAATCTTAATCTTTATTTATTGACTAGTACTTTAAGTACAAAGAGTACATTTTATTATTTTTTGTTATTAGTGAATTTCCACTGTTTGAGGACAAAATGAATTTAACATCTACGTCATATGATATTTAAAAACTTATTACCGCTTAATGAATAACTCTATTTAGAATTTACAAATTGCTTTCAATTTAGGTGAAGTTTCATAAAGAGATTTAAAAAAATAATCACTGCATAGCTATGTAATAATTTCTTTAAATTATTAAAAAAAAATCTGTTGTGGCCAGCACAAAACCTTCCGTCAATTCGATTTATTTTGTACAAAGTCCAAAGTTCCTTGGAAAAGATTATATATATCATATAAAATTGTAGCACGAATACATACTATTTTTTACAAATTCCATTCCAAAAGTTCCCTTGAAAATATTATATAAATCCACTAAAATTATAACATGAACATAGGTACACTATGTAAATTGCGTTTGACATTTCCTTCTTCCTTCTTCAGCTTTTTCCTATTTTATTAGGTGTCACTGATTCTTACTCTTCTCTTCCACTCATTCCTAAAAAGTTCAAATAGGGTACTTCCGGTGGATCAATAATAAATAACCAAAATCTAATCACCTTTTCATATAGATGTAAAGAAGAGGAATACGAAAGAATTGTAATTTTTAGAATTGTAGTATTGGAGTTATCGTCCGAGAAATTTTTGTCACACATACACAGACACACACATAGTTACAGTCACACATACAGACATCATCTTAAAAATAGTAAATTCGTATAGTAGAGACCCTAAAACGTGACTATTCATTAAAAACTCACCGATTTTTTTGACCATAGATAATACCTTCCTTACCTATAGGTGACGGAAGGAAAAATAATGAATTTAATAGCAACTAGCACACTTGATTTTATGGTGTTTCTCTAATGTTCTCCAATCAAAAATTAATCTATGAAAATAAAAACAAAAAATTTGGAATTTTTATTCGTTGATCTTTAGTAAACCTACCCTCAATTTTTCTTTATATTATTGAAGAAACATCATTGAATAAAAGTATGGTACGGTATTCTTTATAGCGTTTCCCAAGTCTTGGAATATCAACAATTGTAACTTTAACCATAAACTAATATCACAGTGATATTAGTCTAAGGAAGGAAATGGGCAAAAAAAAACAGCGCAACCTAATATATTTCTGCTATTTCTAAAATTTCTTATTCCAGTCTCGTCTAACCAAAGTATTGGAAAATCTAGTCATTAAATTCACATTTCCAAATTCCCATAACTGTGTTAATCTACTAATAACTGCATAAAAGAATTTAAAGTACTTATATTAAGTACATTACTCGAACAATGAAAATAATAAGATGAAGTAATCTCACAACTAATTTCGTTTTGCAACAATCGTTGTGGCCTTCGGTCATTTACCAAGATTTTAAATTTTCAAGGATTCACAGAAGAAGGTTATACTGTACACAACCATTGTTAACAGATATTAATAATAATAGATGCTTACATTTTTGATCAAAACTGACGCCTCTTCTCAACCGATCTTCAATTCTTACTCTGAAACAAAGGAAATATATTTTTTAAAATCTTAACTCCTTTGATATGCCGGGTGGTGGCGGTTGGGAATAAATATGGAGATTTAACATGGGATTTTAGTTTTATGCTACTTCCTGCTTTCCTGTTCATTTTACGGCAAAGTTGTTCAGAATTAAAAGATGTGTGCAACTTTGTCATTATAACCATTCGAAGGAACATAAAAAAATGGCCAAAAGAGGTGTATGAAAACCAAAATCCAGTATTATTTCACCATTTGGAAGTTATTCGCAAAAATAAAAAATATGTTGTGGCCAGCACAAGACCTCTTGTCATTTCCGTATTATATAAGTACATATTGTATTCAACATTTCTGGTACACACAATTTTTTTTAATTACATCTATTATTCGTATATTTTTTAATTCCTACTCTACTAAATGTTCAAGCTTTTTCAAATTTATTGACGTGATTGGCAGTATTTTTAATGGGTATAAGTAACATGTGTGTATATAATTTTAAATATTTAATTTATAATACAATAGGAAATATTAAATGCTCTTCCCAGAAAAAGCATTCAGTAATGTCTCTGGATTTTTGACACTGATATATTTTTCTGTCAATTACAAACATTTTAATTTTTCAACTGGTTTCCATAGCCTTGTTTGGGCTGTGAGATTCATTAGAACACGTTATTTTATATTTTTATAATTTTCTATCTCTAAATCCATAGAAGATATAATAAAAATGTCCCATGTATCAGATAGAGAATTTTATATTCTTCTTCTCTGTAATAACACAAATTTCCAAAAAATAATATTTATATTTTTTTTAAAGAAAAAAAAACTACTATTTCCTGTTGTCCAATTTTTAGCAAAAACCTTTTCAGCTCTTCCCGTGAATGTCAGAGTGAGAAATTTATAGTTATAACAGGTCCTAAGTCTTATAGTTTTTGAAGAATCCTTCTTCCAACATCCAGACGTACACGTACACATACACACACACACACACACACATATATACACATACACACACACACACATCCACAGGCACACACACACACAGACATCATCCTAAAAAAAAGTCTGGATATGCTATTTTTAGCATGAATCCAATACCTCTCTTGGCGAGAGGTAAAAACTGCAAAATTTATTTTTTTTTTTTCGTCGTCTAATGACGCATGCATTTTTTTCTGAAATAATAATACAGCACCAAAATGGTCTCCTAATGGGGAACCTTTTGTCTAATTTAACCGACTTCTTAGATTTATCCCAGACACGTTATTCTGAATACCATTATATATAACCTACATAATTTTTCTGTTAAATATATTTGTCTATCACTGTTTATACACCGTATGAAGTTTGGTTGAGCATAAACAATAGTGCAACAGGCGTTTTCCTGATATGTTTTCAGTTTCGATAAGTGCAACTGGCATTTCTCTCATGACCCACAGAGTAATTATCCCTTTACGCAATACGTGTGCAATTTTAGCCAGACATAGGAAAACAGAATAAATTTACTTCCACTAATCAACTTTCGTCAAAGACCTAACGAGAACTAATAACTGATCAATCGCTCAAATTGCTAACACAGTTTTTATTGTCATTAACAAACACAAGTTTTCTTCACAATTTTTTCGACAATGACTATAATAGTTAATTATGTAACAAGTGTGTAAAGTAGTGCTTTTTTTGCGAGTTTTTAGCATGAGGCGCAGCCGAATGCGGAAATTAGAACGAGATAAAAAATACTATTTACACACGAGTTGCATACAATATTTTTCCTACAACAGAAATGTTGTTATAATATTGAGTATGGTGTGTACAGACATCTTCAAATATTGTTAGTGTTAGTTGGTAAGTAAATTAACCGTTGCCTTTACACATTGTAAAGAGTGCGTAAAGTATGTACTTTACGCACGGTTGAAGGAAAACTATTTATTTGTTAACATAACACAGTGATGCAGCCTGTAGCCTACTTTGAATAAAAATATCTTGAGAACAATAGGAGATATCGAGCTGCGGTTTGAAAATTTTAAATTTACACATCGAAAACTATTATTAATTAAAAATAACCCTTTTTGGTCCCTTAAAAAGCCAACAACTTCTCATACCCAGAAATAAGTGAAAGATACACCTTCAATGATTTCGCCAATAAGAATAGATTTCTTATATCGTATACAAATTTTCAACAAAATTACCAACCGAGATTTGCTGGTTTAACCGCTTCAACTAGCTAATACATTCAACCGGTTATTCGGTTAATCGGATAAATGCGAAAAATTGACTATTTGCTACAAGTAACCGGTTCAAGGACTAATAATAGTAATAGTAAATATACCTCATTAAAGAAAAACAATTTACCCGATTAATCGTTTTAGTCAACTACTTATCCGGTAATTCGAAATAACCAGCTAATCGATTCATCTAAATAACCGGTAAAGTTTACCTGATTCAGTACTACTTCAGTCAAATTTCAGGATTTTCACATTTTTCTTTGTCATAACTGAACCAGTTTTCAGAAATATTGTAAAATTTAATATATCTAGGTATGTAAATATAAATAAATAAATATATAAATAAATATATCATCACGGCATATTACCCATTTCTGGGTGTGACAGTATCCACAACACATGTAGACATCGGTAATGATGACGATATATTTTACCGTCTGGGCGCTTACCAGGCGTCACCTCACGGGCACTCATAGCTGGTGTGGAGAGTGCACCACAGGGGTCACTTTTGTGTCATTTAAAATTGGAAATATTTGGCGTCTGTCGGGATCGAACCGGGTTCTCCCAGGTTCGCGACCAGACACTTAGGCACGCGGCCACACGGGACCCCATAAATAAAAATGTAAATAAATATAGTATGTAAATATTTTCGGAGTAATAATGGTGAAGTTGCCGGATTCATAATTGTATCCATTTTACCTCTTGCTAAGAGAGGTATTGGATTCATCCTAAAAATCGTAAAACCAGATTTTACTGAATAAGCACGATTTAAGGTCCCTAGAATCGGACATTTTTACGATGATGTTTGTGTGTGCGTGTGTATGTTTGGATGTTGGAGGGACGATTCCTCAAAAACTATAATACTTAAGACTAAAATACTTAAGACCTGTTTAACTACGTATTGATAACAATTAGACAACCAGTAGTAGTAGTAGTAGTAGTAGTAGTAGTAGTAGTTTCTTTAAAAAAAATTGTTAAAAATTTTTCCTGAAAATTTTTGTTATTGCACTTCTAGGGAATACATTTAGTATATCTTATTGAATTATTAATTAAATATTTAAAATTGTAGATAGGTATGTATATTAATAGTAATAGTACATATATCCTTAAGAAATTTCGCCAATCCCGTCAATAAATTGGAACCATCTTGAACATTTTAGAAGAGTAGGATAAGATTCCGTATAGAATAAAAGAATAGATATAATTAGAATTATTTGTACAAGAAATGTTAAATTCGATACTCATGTAACAAAATGGAAATGGCGAAAGCTATTGTGTTGGCCGCAACACATTTTTAGTTTATGGTGGTTTGATGACAAATGAGGACCTAATTTTGACGATGAATGTCAAAGGAACGAGAATAGCAGATATTGTTGCTGTTTGAAAATATGAGTGTACGCATTGAGATGAATATAAATACGTGAAAAATTGATTTTTTTGGCCCGATCTGTTATTGGGTGTAGGATTCCTTTTGGGCCAAAAATTAGAATCAGGTGCTTACCCATATAAACTCTTTTAATCAATGATTTAAGTAGGATCAATATTATTATTAGCCTATTAACGTCCCCAGCAGATACAGCAAGCTGTAGTGTTTAACAACTATAACTACCGTACTGCTACCTTAATTTGGGCACAGAACTGTAGATAATGTTTGGAAGCGATGTTGATATAACCATTTTTTTTTTTAATTATTGTTGATGAAAATGAAATGCTATAAAGATTTAAAATTCATTTCCACCGATTGTCCTAATTCGTAAGAGCCATACTTAATAACTAAGCGCAATAAGTAAAAATGTTTTGTCTTTTTTTTGCATCTGTAACAAATCTATTACAGCACCCAAGGAGTTCGTTAATAGCTCATTCGAGTGATGTAAGTAATAGACTAGTACAATTTGTTTTTATAAGGTTGGTGGCTAAGAATTTCAAAAATATCAAATGTCAAATCTCGTTAAATAAACGAACACAAACGATTGTTAAGAATTTTATTTTTATATAATTTTAAATTTAATACTAAGAATAAGAAGAAGAGAAGACATAAAGTAGTAAATTTAACATGAAATAGAAAATATCGTATGATGTTACAAAAATAAGGTTAGAGTTTTTAAATGAATTATCAAACGTCATATTAATACCGCCAACTGATAAAATTCCCTAAATTTTGACACTACTATTTTTCATTTAAAAAAGGCATAGGAAGCGCAAAATAGTATAAAGAACTCATATCATAATCGTCGATTATTTTGTTCGAAGTGTTGAATAACTCCGCTGCGCGTCGTGATCCAAACTTGCTTTTCACAAAACAAAATGGCAATTATGACATTCATTTTTAATATACTCTTACCATATGGCAACCTTTACCACCATTTCCAGCGTTGCATAAGGATTAATGTTTAAGAACTAAGAGCAATACGTAAGAACAAAAGATTGCAAACTTCTAACCTGAACTGCCACCTGTCAGTCTATTTTATTATTATTAAATTTTTAATTTTTCGATATGGACATATATACAAATAATCATGTATATAACACATTTAAAAAAAAAATTGCTGCTGCAATGGCAGTCTGCTAGACAACAAGTAATAAAGGAAAAAATTGTGACATTTCTGTTGAATTATTGCTAAACAAAGTAGCTGGAAATAATATCCTAGTAAGTTGTCATTGCATTAAGCCTTATGCACTAATCATCAAGCATTAAGCTTTAAAACATTCGGTGGAAATGAGGCTTAATATAAACATCCATACCCTAGCCGAAATTCGAACCCAGGACCTTCAGTATCTATACGAAGCGGCAACGCTATCAATGCGCTACCGCAATTGATATAGGATCATATAAAAAAAATAGAAATCTACTGGTCGTCCCATTTTTGGGATTTAATATCCACTAGATGGACATTTATACTTGTTTTATAATTGCACCATTCGATACTGCAGACGTTTCCGCCTTTTTTGAGATACCATCATCATTTTTCCAAAACTCTGAAAGCCTACAAAGTATTTCTGAATTCTCCCATCATGTTACAAGTGAGCGCCAGTATCTCATGAACAGTTCTGCTAGGCCTAGACTGAAATTTCAAAAGCAACTTGTCAAGTGTCAGAGAAGGAGAGAGACAAGCTCTGTTCTAGAGAAAGACAGCTGTACGTGAGATCGGAGGCAGAATTCAGGTAAGGCAGTTGTTGGTCCCGTTCAGAATACAGTGTGTTGTGCGACCAGGTAGATCCAAGTCGCCTCAGGCTGCTGGGAACAGACGAACAACTACAGACGAGGCCAACTCTGATCTGTGAGAAAAGGCTGGAATGTGGATGTGGACACCGCGTTGGAGGATCGAGAGAATATGGAAACAAATGAATTCGTACCTTCACGTGGACCATGCCCCCACATGACCAGCCCATAAAGAATATATAACAAAACTGGTATTCTGGACCCAAAATGCATACATATTTTTAAACGGTTAATCGCGCTATTAAATTCTGTGCACCGTAGCTCCCAGAGACCCATACCTAATATTTTTTTTGTGGAATACCTAGATATCTCTATACAGTGTCCCACACTCTATTTCATTGTAGGGTCTTATGGAGTACCATGTTGCCAAATTTGCCTGCTGCTAGTCTACAAGATTGAAAGAACAAAATATATGCCCAAAAAGAGATGAAATATTCTGGGTACTTCATTGAATGTATTTATGACTGATGTACTTTCAGTGTATCTAAACTGGTGAATGAAAAGAAAAAAAAAATGATAAACTGGTCAGTTCAACAATTTACAAAAAATATAAAATAATACAAACACAAAATATAAGTAGGGTATAAAAATATAACAAGGGTAGGTAAATGAAAATAATTAACAAATAAACTCTAGTCAATTTAAAGTAAATAATATAAAACATTTTTGTACTTAATTGGACATTTTACAATCTTCGTCAACAGTATAAATTACATATATTTCCATTCTACGAAAAGATAAAGCTACATGAAATAATTAACACTATATTTTCTACAGCGCATTTTTGTAACACTATACTTGCCGATTGGAGAAGATAGATATGATGAATTGAAATCCCTAATTTTTTGTGTTCCTCCTACGATATGATTTTTTTATGTTTTATGCTATTTATGTCGACATATTATATGATGAACTCATAAAGAGTTAAAATTATTAAGCATTATTTTTTTATTTAATTTATATCTTCTTATTTGATAATTTACTAATATTTAGGCATGATAGAAATACTGCATATAGTTCATAAGTCTATATTCTTTCTTTATAATCTTCCATTTGAATTTATAATATTTTAATCTCTAATGCATTTGATCAAGATTAATTAGTATGCCGGGAGGTTTTAAAATATTGTATTGAAATATTACTTATTACAGGTACAAATAGCTTCAGCATGTTTTTAAACCCCGGTTCCAACGCATCTTTTCGCGCCCCTGTAAATAAAACTATTTAGAACTGCAGATAAATTTCGGGTGATTTCAATAAGCCCTTGGGTAAATAAGAGACCCTCATAAAACTTAAATTGTACAGTGTTAACTAATTTTGGTATAGCAATGAAAATTTATGAATGTTTCAATATTACATTACATTGAAAAATTGGCAACATGGTACAGAATACGTCCATAAGAATAACATTGGCTATCTCTGCTACACTGAAGATAGAGTGTGGGACACTGTATAGTACCTATGAAATACCTTATGGATTCTTCTAGGGGTTATTATTTTCGCCACTCTGTCGAAATGAAAACATTCTCTGTACAGTAAAATATAGTAAAATAATCTTAGTGTTCCTTTAACATAAATGCTATTTTTGTTTGAAATATTTTTTTATAAAAATGAAAACTAATTCCAAAAATAGCATTTATGTTAAAGGAATAGTAAGATTATTTTACTGTACAGAACACTCAGAGCAGATAGAAGTACCAGGTGATGCATGTCTACATTCTAATAAAGCGGCGCAAATGTTGACCTGTTTTGTATCCAATATTATAAAGCAAACAGTAATCGATTTGCCGCTTTGTCATAATTTCAATATTTTTACAGTAATACCTAAAATTCCTATATTAAATATGTTACATTTCCATTTATTGTTTATTTCCTCATATATGTATGTATTTGTTGTATTATTTACAAATAAGTCAAATAACTTTTCTTGTCATATTCGAATCATATAACGCTGCTCACATTTCTCTGATATTATTTAGTAATAACTTAGGTATTTCTGTATGTCCCTAAAGAATATCAAAATGTTTCTTGTAATCCCTAACATTCCAACAACCTATTTCATACTTTCTTCATGAATTAGTTTTCTATACGAATATAAGACGAAAAGCGACCCATAGGTGTTTAATATAGAATAACATTTTTTACCTCTCGCTAAGAGAGGTATTGGAATCATGCTAAAAATCACATATTCAGATTTTAATGAATAAGCACGTTTCAAGGTCACTACAATCCGATTTTAACATTTTTACAATTATGTGTGTGTGTGTGTGTGTGTGTGTGTGTGTGTGTGTGTGTGTGTGTGGATGTGTATGTATGGCTGGATGTTGGACGGACGATTCCTCAAAAACTATAAGACATAACACCTGTTTAACTATGAATTACTCAAACAGACATTCCTGGGAAGAGCTGAAAAGGTTTTGGTAACAATTGAACAACCGGAAGTAGTAGTATTTAAAAGAAATTCTTGATATTACTAATTTTGAAGAACAAAATTCTACACCTGATACATTTAATTTTTTTATTATATCTTCTATAAATTTAGAGATAAAGACGCTATAATATATAAAATATCGGGATATAACAACTCGAGTAGGCGAAACTACACTAAGGAAACCAGTTGACAAATTCAAATGTTTATAACATAATTTGTAAATGACAGATTTCAGTGTCAAAAATGAACAGTTTTAGTGACATTTTGTTAGCTTTTTCTGGGAAGTACATTTAATCTTTCTTATTGTTTTATTAATTAAATATTTGAAATTATAGGTAATATGCATCAGAAATACCGCCATCTGGTTAATGAATTGGAAGAATCTGTGACATTTAGGAACTTCCTCATAAAATGAAAAATAGATAGAATTATATGTGTGCAGAAGACATGTTAAATACAATAAAAAACAATATTTGGGTAAAATTCTGTAATATTTTGTTACAAAACGACGTTTCGATAGCAAAGTGCAATACAATATAGCCTAATATGGAAATGGCGAGAGGTCTTGTGCTGGCCACAACAATTTTTTTTATTAAGCAACACTAGCCTATTAATTTTAAATAATAATACTTCAAATAAATGTTATCGAGAATTAAATTCTGTACCCAATTCAGTAAACATATTTTATTTTGCAAGTTTTGCAACCGAACGATTTGAATTTAAACTTTTCAAAAAGTTACTTTTTTATAGTGTTAACCATTGAATTGAAACAAAATCACCAACAAATGTACAAACTATTTTACAAAATTATAAAATACAATTTACATCAAAATAATGCTATGTAAGTAGGTATATAATTAATTATTTTTAACTTTTCTTTGTATGATCAATTCTCTATTTTCAATAACGATGATTACTGAAAAAGAGGGTTTCTGACAGGTAAAACGTTAATACATCATTTCATGATTTTACAACTTTTATAAAAAAAATGAAATGTGATTATGGCATTGAATGTAAAATTCTGTGTACCAAACATGTTAAATATAATACTTATATAGCCTAATATGAAAATGGCGAGAGGTATTGTGCTGGCCACAACAGATTTTTAATATTAAAAACAAAAAATCAGAAAAACTTTAGTATTCCTCAAGGAACGACGAGTTACATAATTTTGGAGTTTAATAATACCAAAAATATTGAGACAAACGTTAAAACTAGACGATTTTGGTAATTAAGAAAAAAAATGATTATGCTCTACGGGCAATTAAATCGACGAGTTTCTATCGCAAATTTGCCTGCCAAATGGGCAAATGTTATTGATAGACCGATCTTTAAAGACACGTGTATGAAAAAAAAACTGCGATATGGGTTCTATAAGATAAAATGAATCATAATAAAACAATCCAAACAGATAATTTTTTCATGTAGGCCATAAAAAGTCTCTTTTCGGTTTTCGCACAAAAACAAAAGCAAGTCCGATTTTTACCTCCCGCTATCCTTGGTAAGGCAGGTATAGGGATCGTGCTAAAAATCACAAATCGAGATTTTAGTAAATGACTACGTTTTAAGGTCCCTAGAATCCAATTTTAACATTTTCACGATGTCTGTATGTATGTGTGTGTGTGTGTATGTGTGGGTGTATGTGTGTGTGTATGTGTGTGAGTATGTATGTGTATGTGTATGAATTTTGTCTTCGCTCTAACTCAAATACGATCATACAGAAAATTCTGAAACCTTGTATTTCTGCCCTATTCTAATATAAAATATCTGATGTGGACACCACATGACTTCCTTGTACGCCTGTTACATTATACATATTTTGTTAATAATTAAAATATGTATAATAACAGACCCAATCATAAAATTGCACGTATTTGACATTGACATTAAATTCTTTATTTTTTTGTTATTTCTTGTCCTAATTCATAGCAAACTTAATTACAGAAATCAAAAAGTACATAAAAATATAAATAAATATATCATCACGGCATATTACCCATTTCTGGGTGTGCCAGTATCTACAACACATGTAGACATCGGTAATGATGACGATATATAAAAGTACATAATGTTTAAATTTACATATCTCGCATATACAAAGAACTAATTTAATCATACTTGAAGTTTACGACGCAAAATTCAATTCTCTAAAACTTTTATTTGAAGCATTTATTGTTAAATTCAAAATAACACCATTTTCTTCAAGAAAAACTGATAATAGCTTCAAGTAAAGTATCACTTCCGGTTAGACTATTTTAACCAAAGTCTATTATCTTATTTCCATTGATATAAAAGTATTATATACCAAATTTGAAAAGTTTTGGATTATATTTTAATATAGTTTTCCATTAAAATCTATTATAGGTTTCAAGTAAAGTACCATTTCCGGGTATACGATTTTAACTAAAATCTATTATGTTATTCCCATTGATATAAAAGTATTATATACCAAATTTGAAAAGTTTTGGATTATATTTTAATATAGTTTTTCATTAAAATCTACTATAGGCTTCAAGTAAAGTACCACTTCCGGGTAGACCATTTTTACTAAAATCTATTATGTTATTTCCATTGATATAAAAGTCTTATATACCAAATTTGAAAAGTTTTGGATTATATTATAATATAGTTTTCCATTAAAATCTATTATGGGCTTCAAGTAAAGTACCACTTCTGAAAGTTATGCAATGACCAAAAAGGGAGGTGCACAACTAGATGTTATAACAGTCTTAAATACAAAATTTTAACTTTCTACGGCTTCCCGTTTTTCAGTTATGCGAGATACGTACGTACGTACGTACATACGTACGTACATACGTACGTACATACGTACGTACATACGTACGTACATACGTACGTACAGACGTCACGACGAAATTAGTCAAAATGGATTCAGGGATGGTCAAAATGGATATTTCCGTTGAAATCTGGAAACCGAATTTTTTCGCGATTACAATACTTCCTTTACTTCGTACAAGGAAGTAAAAAAGCCATTAGATTTTGGTGTAAATTGGACAAACGGAAATGGCACATGGCTCATAATGGTTTTTCTTCAAAAAATAACATTAAATGCCATTTTTTCGCATTTTGTCATTATGAAAATTAAAGAATATTGAATTTTCTACAAGTATACAGTAATACTTTTTCTATATATTTTACAGATAAATTTAAAAATCATTTTTTTCTTTTAATCCTGAAGCCTAAGATAAATACAATTCCTTTGTTACACAGTTCATTTTTCAAATGAATGTAACTGACAGGTAAACGTCATTGTTAAAAAACGAATCATTTCAAAATAATAATAGTGACATTAAATAATAAAGAAAATCGTAAATAAAGCAATAGTTTTATGTTATATGCAAAGGAACTTATATAGTTTGCAGCATTAGTAAATATGTAGGTATGTATTTAAATTAATAAAAATTAAGTCACTGTCAAAAAACTAATCACTTCATAGTGACATTTTAAAAAGTAAATAGTAAATAAAGCAATAGTTATATGCAATGCAACAGTCTGCAGCATTAATAAATACGTAGGTATATATTTTAATTAATAAAAATTAAATTGCGGGAGGTTTTGTGTTGGCCACATCAGATTTTTACTCCTGGGACTCAATCTTTGTGTTATTTTGCCCAAAAAAATGCAAATTTCATAATTACCCCACCCCCCTAAAATATTAGACTAGATCCGCCCCAGATTAGACAAAGAAAATATAATCATAGCAATGATGCTGTGTTGCATTAAATTGCAAACGCCGCTAATTCCATTATTGATAGTGTTTAATAAGTTTTAAATATCTCATTGTAAGCGTTATTCGACTACGCACTTTTGATCGCATGCCAGCAGTGCGTAATTCGACTCACAGACACGCATTTCCAATAAACCACTCATGTTACCAACAGCTTGCTACCGGCAGCGGCAACCAGACCAAACGCAAAACTTTAGTCAGTCAGCCATCGCATAGCATAGCATCCGACCATCAGTATCTCCCATATTCCATGTATTGTATTGCAGGGCAGGTTTGGGGAGTTCTCGCAGGTTGTACGGCAAGTGGTAGAACGACTACCATCCCCAGGTCAACTTATTCAAGCTTGGGACAAAGACTAGTATAACGGAAGCGGCCGTTCGCAGAATTGAACACGTGTACCACCCACGGTACAGCTGCGACAAAAGACGACGAAATTCAACAATTTTAAAGCGTGCATTATAGAATAATTCTAGTTTTTACCTCCCGCTATCCTTGGTAAGGGATCGTGCTAAAAATCACATATCGAGATTTTAGTAAATGACCACGTTTTAAGGTCCTTAGAATCCAATTTTAACATTTTCACGATGATGTCTGTGTGTATGTGTGTGTATATATATATGTGTGTGTGTGTGTGTGTGTGTATGTATGTGTATAGATTTTGTTGTTGCTCTAACTCAAATAATATCATTCAGAAAATTCCGAAACCATGTATTTCTATCCTATTCTAATATGGAGAGACATCATTAGATTTTAGTATAAATCAGATAACTGGAAATAGCACTTTACCTGAAGCTCATAATGGTTTTTCTTCAAAATATACCATTAAATGCCATTTTTTCGTATTTTATGTCATTATGAAAATTAAAGATTATTGGATTTTGTACAGGAATACATTAATACTTTTTGTCTTACTAGTATGTTATTGTTTTATAACAACATTAGGTCCGTTATTGAGTAAATAATGCCCTAGGGCATATTAAGTTGCTATGGTAATGTTGACAACAAACTGAGTTTAATAATACTGATACTAACATAATGTGCAGTTAAGGTTAAGAAGCATTGTGAATTGTAGTCGTTTATAATCATATTTGTTTCATCACAAATACAAACCAGCATACTTCTTATTCTTAGCAATAACATTGCTCGTCCATATTGACAGAAAAATATCACAAGAAATATATTTTTTATTTGAAAAAATGCTTTGTTTACAGAAACAAAATGTTACCTAGATATCACATTCACAGGCTACTTTGTAAGTTGTATTAAAAGTTTGTGATTTATTATTTTTTTTTTTTATTCTTTAAGAATATCTAGTAAGACATAAAACGTTGAAGGCACCACGGGTGTTAAACGACAATAATGCCTTCGGTCAACGTACTCGCCTCGGGCCAGAGGCCCTCTACAGTACACTGTTGACCTCAGGCATTATTGTCCTTATAACAACCCTATATTTTACAGATAAATTTAAAAATCATTTTTTTATAGATCCCGAAGCCTAAGAAAAAAAACAATTCCTTTGTTACACAGTTATTATTTCAAATGAATATAACTCACAGGTCAAAAAAATAATCATTTCAAATTAATAATAGTGACATTTTTAAAAAGAAAATAATAAATAAAACAATAGTTACATGCAATGGAACAATATAGTTTGCAGCATTAATAAAAACGTAGGTATGTATTTAAATTAATAAAAATTAAATAGCGGGAGATTTTGTGTCGGCCACATCAGATTTTTTAATATTCATTTCTGTTAGAAAATCAAAGTATGAATACTGTTGTGGTCAGCACCATACCTCCCGCCAGTATTTCTGATGCTGCAACTGGCGAAATTGTACAATAAAGTTAAAAATACACTTCTCTTGTGTAACTAAACCGAGCGTTATTATTTTATTTTTTTAAAATTTTTATTACCTTTGCATTCGTATAATACAACTATTGTTTTATTTACTATTACAATTTTCTTTTTAAAACGTTAACAATAATAATTTTAAATAACAGGTTCTTTAACTGTGTAACAAAGGAATTGTGTTTATCTATAAAACATAGACTCCGGGATTTATAAAATAGATTATTTTATATATTTATCTATAAAATATACAGAACGCATACCTGTAGAAAATTTAATAATCTTTAATTTTTATAATAACATAAATTGCAAAAATTACATTTAACGGTATTTTTTGAAGAAAAACTATTTTAAACTTAAATAAATAGCCATTTCCAATTACCTGATTTTCACCAAAATCTAATGGCTTCTTTCTATATTAGAATAAAGTAGAAATAGAAGGTTTCAGAATTTTCTGAATGATAGTATACACATACAGACATTATCGTGAAAATGTTAAAATCAGATTCTAGGAACCTTAAAACGTGGTTACCAAAATATCGACATATGATTTTTAGCATGATCTTTTTTCCTCCGTTACCAAGGGCTTTTTACCAAGGGTAGCGAGAGGTAAAAAACAATAAGTGAGGTATTATCGGATTTCAACATTTTTATCTGTATGGATATAGTTAGTACTATAGTGACTGTATATACATAGTGTGGCCAAACGCCGCAATATTTTGCCAAAATGCGCGGGAAATTTTAATTCATATGATGTGATAACTAAACAAAATTCGATAAACAATGAAAGAGCATGTTAAATGGAAACAAAATATTTATTTTCATTTTAAATCCTTTCGAAGAACTGTTTGCACAATCAACCGCCACGCAATATATATACCTTAATATTAGACATTTTTAGTAATTTGGCAGTTAACCTAAAAAAGATGTGATGTTAAAAAATATGTATATATTACTTTGAGTTATAAATATACAAATACACGTGTAATTTAATTATTTGCACTATCTAAAATATAAATATAATATAATTACCTTCAATTCACGTAACAAATCTGAAAATGTCACTTTGTCGGCATAATATCCGCCATATTTAGCCAAATTCGCGCCGACCAATCAAAATCGATCCACCTATTGGCCACTCTATGTATATACAGTCACTATAGTCAGTACTATTTCTCAGATACTATGAAAGTAAAATGTTTCATGCATTGCCCAGATTTTCACATGAACAGAAAAAACTGATTAGTTTTTGGTAGGTACATAAAGCTCTAAATACTTTTCTTTAAAAAAATACGTCTAAATATTATTTTTCGACAATTGCCTGAGTGACTGGTCGCGAACCTGCAGAAACGGGTTCGATCCCGACAGATGCCAAAAAGAAATATTTCGGATTTAAATGGCACCTCTGTGGTGCAATCTCAACGCCAGTTATGAGTGCCCGTGGGGTGACGCCTGATAAGCGACCGCATGGTACACCCAGCAATGGCTAATATATCTTGATGATATATTTATTTATTTATATTTATTACAATAATTATTAAAACACCTTTAATAAACTATCTCTTTTATATTTTTTTATTATATCTTCTATTGATTTAAAAATAAATATATCTTCTAGTAGACATACATTTATTGTGGAGCATAAAACTCTGCTAATAAACCAGTAAAAAATTAATTTCAACATAATAGTAATACCCATGGAATTAAAACAAGAAGACAAACAAATGTGTGATGTTTTAACTGTTAAACATTGTGACTTTTTGTCAATAAAAATAAGTATTTGAACTTTATAAAAATAAATTATTATTCTACTTATGAATTTTACATTATTATTTTATTAAAAAATAAATGACACATAAAACATCACACATTTGTTTGTCTTTTTGTTTTTATTGCATGTACTATTAAATTGTTATTTTTGAAATTATCATATTAAATTTTTCGAGTTACTAAAACTAAACGCACGAAATGAATTTTGTTTACTATTTTAAATAAAATAAATAAATACATCATCACGGCATATTACCCATTGGTGGGCGTGCCAATTTACTCTGTAAGTAGTACACAGATACGGTAATGATAATAATACTTTATTTTGCAAATTCTTATTTTTTGGTAAAATATTTTAGACAGAATATTCTGCGTTCGGAATTTATACTCATTTCGCTCGTTATATCCATTAATTCATTGCGTTTTAATCTTTTAATTGTACAAGGCTTCGTCTTTAATTCGTGAATATTTTCAAATTTATACCGTGAGTATTTTTTAACGTGAAACATTGGATTTGTCATATCCATGGTTACGACTTGACATTTGATTGACAGCAATGTATTTGCCCGTTCCATTTAAAATGAAACATAGGGAACGAATTTGGCATTTGACGTCAGTAGAGGATACTTTGGTTTAAATAATTATATCTGCTTTCTAAATTAAATTTAGTTGTAGAAAAAATATAGTGTGCACCTTGTTTTAATTTTCTGACTTGGCTAAATTTCTGACAATATTGAAATAATATAATACTTCTGTCAAATTCATTCCCAAAGTTTTAAATGAGACAGGTAATTACATTGCTGTCAATCAAATGTCAAGACGTAACTTATAGGAAAATTCAGCGGTTATGTGTCATATTGACAAGATGTCATTAGAGGTTAATTTTGTTAAAATAATTATATCTGTTTTCTAAAAATTAAATTTAATTGTAGAAAAAAAAAATTGTGTGCAGGTTGTGCCCGAAATATGTTTAGTGCTCTCGAGTATTTTTCTGACTTTGCTAAATTTCTTATAATATTAAAAATAATACATCTGTCAAATTCGTTCCCTATGTTTCATTTTAAATGGGACGTGCAACTACATTGCTGTCAATTAAATGTCGAATCGTAACCATGGATATGACAAACCCAATGTTTCACGTTAAAAAATACTCACGGTATTTGATAACAACCATTATTTAGATTAGAAGAACTATGCCAATAAAAACAACTCAGTAAACATAACGAACTTTACGGTTTGTTACCCATTTGTGGGTGTGCCAATCTGTTCTCATTCGCAGATAATGACGAAATACTATATTGTTGAATGCTTTTACAAGGCAAAGTTTTCTATATTCTACGTACATCTATTTCAATTTACAAATAGCACAAAAGTAATCTTTGTGGTTCTCTCACCACGACAGTGAGGTGACGCCTGGTAAATGTCCTCAATGGTAAAGATAATAAGCAGTCATTACTGAAATCTGTAAATAGAAGCAGATTGACACACCCAGAAATGGGTAACAAGCCCTAAGCCCTGATGATACAGGCTATAGAAGTTTTCTTTGCGCAAAAGTGGCTTATTAATTTTAAACAAAAATGCTTCAAACTATTGTAGTTAGAGAATTAAATTCTGTATCTATCTCAATAAACACATTTTATTTTTTAAGTTACAGCACAAAGCTGATTTCAAATTTTTTGCTTGCCTAATACAATTTCGCCGATTACCCGAAATATACCCGCTGTCCGTTAATTATCTAAAAGAAGAGCTTTTTATTACCACACCATAGGTAAAACATATAATTTATGTTAAGTTTTTTATAGAGATACAGTATATTATTTATTTGTATTACTTTTTAATAAATATATGTAAACAATAATTATGAATTTTATTAAAAAGTAAATTGCTAATATAAGGGTAACTAGTAATTAACAAATTAACGAATTATGTATATGTACTTAAAGGATAACGGGTAATTAAAGGGTATCGGATAATTAACGGGTAAAGGGGTAGTTGTTTCGGGTACTTGGGTACCAAAATTCGTCATTCCTAGCAATTATAATATTACTGTCAAAAGTTCGACTGTCATTTGAAGGAATAAATTTTATTTACTTTGGAAGTAAATTTAACTATCGTTTATAAAACCGGCCATTAGACACAAATTAAAATAAGAGAGAGTTAGATTCAGAGAGAGTCGACTGTATAGCTGATAATCGACGGCTTCGGCGTTTGCGTTGCTGCCTGTGCTGACTTTTCGTGAAAATTGTGTTCGTTTCTTGGCTTGCGTAAATTCTGGCTCTCATTTTAAATTATTTCTATATATTGTTATTCAAAAAACATTAATTCATTTTACATTAAGTCGAAGCGAAACTGAACCCAATACCTGATCCCGGAACAAAACAAAAATGTTTGAACAAGAACCGCACACGAACCAAATCTCTCAAATAACAAATTAGCTAGAACCTGAACTGAACCCAGTTTTTGGCGGGTTCAATGCCCTATAAAAAGTCATCATTGTTTTCAGTTTAACTGCATTTGATTTTTAGCGAAACATCGCTATCTCTCTCGCACCAGTTTCTACAGCAGGCTGCGCGACAAAGATAACTGTGACATCACTGTGACACTGAAAATAAATTCAAATATCTCCAGAAGTATTTATTATTATTTTTAAATTTTTATTTATTGTTACACGCTTTGTAATACATTCTGCAGTATATAAGCGGTAATATATTTGAGGGTGAGTTTTTCCTTCTTTCTTTATAACATTTCCATATTGTATTGTCCGCTGATGAAGACGAAATGATGAAAGACACACATAACAGCCATACCTTACCCGGGATTTGAACCCGGAATCTTCGGCTGAGCAGTATTTGTTAAAAAAATGTTTTTTTTTTATCTTAGCCGTTATTTATTGAGTAGTACTTTAAGTATTAGGTGCACATTTTATTATTTTTTGTTATGGTGGAGGACTCCATTATTGTAAACATTCGGTTAAACGTCAATATATGTAACCCCCTAGGCCCCTACATTTGCGTATACAAGGTCAGTCTCAACTTAATGCGCGAAACCAATTTATGTTAGTATATTTTTATTAAGCACTACTTAAATTTTCTGTTCAAGTTAACAATTATCTATTAATTTAAATAGATAACTATTCACTTGAACATAATTACAATTATGTATAAATAAAAATAAATTAATCTTAAACCGTTTAATATTTGTTGATTTTTTGTTTTAATTCCAGGACTGTCGCTATATTTGGGATGATTTTGGACATTTTCATACATACCTAATTTCTGTGCGACACGAAACATTCAAAATTATTTGTGCTTCTTGACACAGATGTAGAATTTTAAGCTCTGCAACTTTTATTTGAAGCTTTTTTACCTAAAATAATTAGGGAAGCAGGGAATTTTAAAAATCTGATTTTACGTGTCCTATGTTCGGGTATTTGATTCACCACCAAGTATATTGCAAAAAATTCTGATGTGGCCATCACAAAACCTCCCGTTATTTAATTTTTATTAATTTAAATCAGGGACTTGAACCGAAATGTATTTATGGTTCAGTTTCAGAGAATAAGAGAATAAACGTCGGTTCAGGTTTTGTTTATCGGTTCAAGAAAATGAATATTATAACGGTTCATCAGTTTTGGGTTTGGGTTCGAATTTCGGTTCAAAGAGGAAAATGATTAGAAGCACAAAAAGTGGTTTTAAAATCATATTAATTTTTTTAACGATTTTTAATTATGTATTTAACAAAAATGAATCGAATCTGAATTTAAAACGGTCCAAATTCGGTTCAGGTTTATTGATCTTGACAAATAAAGGTTCGATTCAGTTTTGGGTTCATAAAAAATTCGGGTTAATTCAGGTTTTCGGTGCAGGTTAGGATTCAGTTTCAGGTCCCTGATTTAAATACATACCTACGTATTTAGTAATGCTGCAAACTATATTATGTTGTATTGCATGTAACTATTGATTTATTTACTATTTTCTTTTTAAAATGTCACCATTATTAATTTGAAGAAAAACCATTATGAGCTTCAAGTAAAGTGCCATTTCCGGTTATCCGAATTACACCAAAATCTAATGGTTTCTTTCCTTATTAAAATGGGGTAGAAATTCCAGGTTTCAGAATTTTTTGAATGATAGTATTTGAGTTAGAGCGTAGACAAAATTCATACATATACACACTCACGCGCGCGCGCTCACACACACACATACATACATACATACAGACATCATCGTGAAAATGTTAAAATTAGATTCTAGGGACCTTAAAACGTGGTCATTTACTAAAATGTCGATATGCGATTTTTAGCACGATCCCTATACCTCCCTTACCAAGGGTAGCGGGAGGTAAAAATTAAAGCGTATGTATATAAATTATTTTCTAAATATCTAAAGGATTAAAATTTGGAAAGTTTCAATAAATACGTGCATATTAATTTTGTTAAAGAAATCTAGTTAGTTTAAAATACATATGAAGAGTAACTTAACCATGTATTCGATGAAAAATAACTTTGTTCCGCTGAGATATTTGAGTAGACGAGTCTGTGGACTATAAAGTAAAATCCGCTGTAAAATGGATGTGAAACCGTTTTCGAATTTTGAGTTTTTAAAACATGATATTGCTGTAAATTGACAATGCGTGGCGTGTAATATAAAATGATAATTCCCTTTCTATGAATGCATTTCATATTGGATTCATAGAATACGAATTTGAGGAAAGCTATATAGGCCTGAAAATTTCAGCACAATGTACAATAAAACACATTTAATAAACTTTTTACTCGGAAGGAAAAGAGACTTGATAAATAAAATTTTATATTAAAATTTAATTTTAGAATACTTTATTTCAATATAATATTCTTCAGAGGTAGGAAAAAATGTCTTTCGTGTCATTTTTCGTCTTATTCGCTACGTTAATAAACTTTTAATTTACCCTGCGACGAACATTTCATTTATATTTTATTCTTATACGAAGAATATGCTACATCTATACGTACAAATTACATAGGTAAAGGCATAATACTTTAGATATAAAACATATTACATTATTTTAGTTATCATTAAATAGTTTGTTCTCTTGAAAATTTTGAAAATACCTACTTTGGAATTATATTTATAGAGTACATAAGTTCGCTTAATTCATGAAATAAAAGCCTAGGCTGGCATTTGCAACAAATTATAAAACCTACACAAATGATGAGAAATTTCTAAAAAAAAATATTTCGACTATTTTAAATATAGAATAAGCCGGTTTCACATTGTTTAAGAAGTATTTTAAATGAAAGTTCATGCAATGTTTATCACATTAATAACAAAAATAATAATTTATTTTTTTCGTAAATAATTAAATAAAAAGATTGACACCAGAAATAGTCATGAAAAATAATCACTCCTGTGACGTCGGAATACATATAACACGTCATTCGTTAGCAATAGGAAAACAGTTTACGTTATCTATATAAATAAAAGTAGGCGATAGTTTGTAACATGTTAAACTGTTTCAGATCACGTGACTTTTTCAGATTATTACACAAATTTCAATATTTAATTGTAAACTATCTAATGGAATTTTTTTTCTATTCTATTATTCTATCTATCTAATATTCTATTTGATAAAATATACTTTTTAATAATTTCAAATTGTTTCAAATTTTATGATTACCATTATCAGAAATTTAATGGTATGTCATTGGTATAATTACCATAATAACTGTTGTAGTTTTAAAAAGAAAATATTGATCATTATTCAATAGCATTGATTAACATTAATTATCCCGACAGACTCCAAATATTTAGAATTTTAATGGCACAAAAGTGACCCCTGTGGTGCATTCTCCACCCACGCCAACAATTAGTGCCCGTGAGGTGACGCCTGGTAAGCGCCCGCACGGTACAAATATGTATCATCATTACCGATATCTGCGATAAAGCAGATTGTGGCACACTCAGAAATGGGTAATATGTTGTGATGATATATTTATTTAATAATTTATGAAAACTATATTATGTTGTGTTGTGATATTTTCAAATTTGAGGTTTTTTAAAGAAAACATCTATTCAAATTTAATACATAGAAGTCATATCAAAAATTCTTGCAACAGCACTATTAAAACTTACAAAAATTGTAGGCCTAATGACGGGTGATAATAGTTCGACCGGCTTTGAAAGGGACATCCTCTAGTCCAGATTTATTTTCTATCAAGAGCCTATACTTTCGGCACAATATGAAAACAATTTCGTAAAAATTCAGTGCATACAGTAAAACCTATCCTATACCTTGCAAGTCACGTGGGACAATACTCTAATAAAATAATGTTTAAGGCTTGTGGATACAATGTTTAATAGAATTAAAGCTGTTATTACTAATAAAGACGATGCAACGCAATATTAAATGACAGAATACTGGAAAAAAATATACAGTTTTTGTAAATTTAAAATCTATAGCTGATATTCAGTGGGTTGTATTAGCGTGTTTTAAGCTAAAACAGTCCTTTGTCAAAAATATTTTGGCAACTTTGTAATACCTGTCAGAAAAAAATGAGAGACCAATGGATCAAATAAAGAAAAAGATATTATTAACAGAAGTAAGAAAAAAAGGACAAATGTCAAAACTGATCAAAACGGGGGTTGAGATATTTTAAAATTCATTGCCATTCAGGTATGAAATATTTGACACATAAAATTTGACATATTTCTAACCTAATTTTGCAATAATGAGTTTCCTTTTTCACCTTCCATTTACAATAATACTTCCTCATTTGACTAAAGAATATCTGTATTACTTTTCCCTGTGGTAAAATTTCTAAATCACAATTGAATCTCATTGATACATGTGGAAAATATTACAATGTTGCCATATACTTAATACAAGTTTTAATACAGACCTTAATACAACCCACTAAATTCTACCCTATATTTTTACTAGTCGAAAGAAATTTGTAGAAATTTCTCACCATTAGCGCAGGTTTTGTAATTTGTTTGTTGAAAATGTAAACCTGTCGAACAATTATGAGTTTGGGCTCATATACCGGGTGTCCCAAGCAATCTTGTCATAGCAATTTAACATGAGAAAACAGTTTTCTTTCAAATATATCAGTCCCGTAAAATTTTATGAGCTGTTTTATGCATAGAATGTTAGAGCATAAAATTTTGAATTTCTTGATTTTTGAACTGGTAACCGAATAATTTAAAGTCACGGTTTTAAAAACTAATATGCGATTAATAAAAAAAATAGTAGAAGCGAAGTATTACAGTTAACTCGATGTTCATTTTTTTAAATAATCGTATAAGTCGAATTCACAAGAGGAATTTGAATTTGTTCGAATTAGAGAGAATTCGAAAGAGTAAAAGAAAATTAAATGAACATTTGTATAAATTACAAAGAGTATGTATATGCAATGGAAAACAACGTTTATTTAGTTAATATAACAAAAAAATACATTTTTGTTTTTTTTACAAAAATGAGATGTACACACCTAGTACATAAATATACAAATTGAAACATTGAGTGTCCCAAACTAACCTATTTCAGTTATCTAAATCTAAATTCGATTCATAGAGGCGAATTTCATTGAAATTGACGGCAAATGCCCAAAATTTAATTCGATTAAAGGAAAGTTCGAATTAATAAATTCGATTTAAGTTTTTGGGGCGGTTTTTCCTCTGGCAGTAGGAGAGTTTTCCTGAGAAGATGCATGTTCGTCGTCCAAGTTATGGCCGGGCATGCATATATTGTCTAGAAAATTGTATACATAAAAAAGGTAACATTTACGTACTTTTATTGTTATCTTGGTTACTTGTTGTTTTTGTTTTTTCACATTTTTATGTCAATTTCCCCTGAAGAAGGCACCAGTTTATGGGGCCGAAATTTTGGGTTTTAATAATAAATAAATAAATACAGAACTTAAACCAAAAAGGTAGTATTATTACAATTATTAATACGAGTTCTGAAAGATATTTTAATAATAATTTTTACACATAAAAGCATGTACAGTTGAACATGTCAAAAAAATAATTCAATTTAGAGAAAAATTCAAATAAGAGAGAGAGTTTGATTTTGAGAGAGTCGACTGAACTAAATTTATATTTACCATAAATTTAAATTAAGTTTACCCCATTACCAAACACAAATTAAAAAATTGTGGTATCAAAATGTTTTGCTCTAAAATTTTATGTATAAAGCATCTCTCAAAATTTTACGGGTCAGATATTTAAAAAAAAAACTGTTTTCCGTCTTAAATTTCTATATCAAGGATTACTTGAAACACCCGATATATATCATCACGGCTTATTACCCATTTTTGCGTGTATCAGTCTGCTTCTACATGCAAATTTCGGTAATGACGATATATCTTGTACCGGTAAGAACGTTCACCAGGCGTCACCTCACGGACTCGATGCTTTCGTACGGAGAGTACAACAGGGATCACTTTTACGCTATTTGAAAATTGGAAATAATAAGTTTGATGTCGGTCAGGATCGAATCCGGACCGAATGAATCCCAACCGTTCGCCTGACGCACACAGCCTTGCGATAATGATATTTATTTCATTAAACATATAACATAACAGTATTTATAATAATGCAACAATATTAAAAGCATTAAAAACTTTAAAATTCCTAGAAATGTATTTGACACATTTACATTGAAAAACTATTATATTAACTATTAAAATATTGGAAATTTATACACATTTTATTTTAAAATACAATTTTGTAAATGTATTTACCAATTTTCTATTTGATAAAATATATTTTTTAATAATTTCAAATTTCATGATTACCATTATCAGAAATTTAGTGGTATTTCATTGGTATAATTACCATAAGAACTGTTGTAGTTTTAAAACGAAAATATTGATCATTATTCAATAGTATTAATTAACATAGATCTATAATAATTTGATTTTAAAAAATGAAAACTATATTATGTTTTGTTACAATTTTAATAATTATTTGTAAGTATTTGGATACTTACTTCCATTTGCTTATGATATTCTGAAGGAAAAAATGTATTTCATGCTTTTCTAACTATATAATATTGACTTTTGGTGGATACAAATTATTGTTCAATAATATTGATTAATTCTTATAAATCTTAAGTTAAACTTTGTTGCAATTATTGTAATATAAAAATATAGCAATAATTTTATTATAGATTATTGTTCAATAATACTCCTATTTTTTTTATACGAGTAGATCTAACAACTAAATTATTATTATATTTATTGTTAGTTATACATGATTATCCGAAGAAAGGCAAATATTTATTGCAATTCTCAGTACTTCAGTTAGATTTTTGGTAGACATAAAATTATTCTATAATATTGATTCATTTTTATAAATCTTAAATAAAATTTTGTTAGTTATTGAAATATAAAAATGTATTAATATTTTGTGGATTTAGTTTTATATAGCTGATTTTTTTATAGATCGTAAAGTAATTTTTAATATTTAAATTAATTTTTGTTAGAATTACTGATGTATATAGAAAGATACCTTTATATTTACAGTTATACATGATTTCCTGAACAAAAATCAATATCAATGGATTTTTAATTATTCAACTTAAATTTTAATAAATTAATATTATAATTTTAGGTATTTGAATAGTATTAACATATAAGTATACTTACAATGCATGTCTAACAAAGAACACAGCTTGGTGAAGTAGAGGCACAAGGGATAGGCATATGGTCGAATGAAATAACGCTCATGACGCAGGATTTATTACAAGTTTATTTTCCGTTCAGTAATTTAACTTGAAACTTTATCAAAACATAACGACCTTAGCTATTAACAAATACGTCCTCGCTACAGCATATGTACAACAATCTGCGAGGACCTCTGTACATTTATACAATTCCTATATTTATACAGTCAGGGGCCACGCAAACCTGATCATTCATCCACCAACCCTGAACAAGGTAAATTAATACACGTGAACACAAAATCAGCCAGAATTGTTGGAAGAAACCTATGAGATCCGCATGGCCCAAAATCATAGCTAACAACTTAGAAACTAGCATAGGTACAACTTATAGTAATGGAATATTTCGTATAGGAAACGATACGTATGCTTTCAGGGGTCGTTTACGTAATTCGGCACCGGGTCGACAAAAGACAATCAACAAACATTACCTAAAAAAACAAACGAGCAACGAACGAAGAAACTTATAAAGATCTGCTTTTGAAATAAACAGCTGTTGGACGCGATAATTCGATGTTTGCGAGAAGATACAACAAGTATCTGATATTTACAAAATAACGAACATGTATGACTCGGTGCGACTCACTCGTCCGTCTTTCCACCTCACTGAATTGATAGTGATTACGCACTAGGGTTATCACAGCTGCGAAGAAGATGTCCAGGTGTCCAGAAGTTTCACCTGACGTGCCACAGACCCAGGTTTAATATACTAAGCTGCGGAAGCTTCATGATCCTTTCCAGACCAACCGTTGTTATCCTGGTGCACCCGTACAGATCTATACATCGAAGATGGGTCAATGCCTCTGCTACGGTATGGAGTCCCCTGTCGGTAATGCGTGCACATTGGCCAATGTTGAGGGTCTCCAACTCGTGTAGAGTCCTGGCTATGCGTTCCAAACCATCGTCGCTGATCTGGCAGGCGCTTAAAGACAGAGATCTCAAGTTGAACAAGCCCTGGGAGATGTGAACCAAAGCCTGATCCCCAATTTTGTCACAAAATGAAACATCTAGGGACGTAATTCTACTCCCGCCTTCGGCTAGATAAGCCATGCCGATATCACTAATATTGTCACAAGACCTCAAGTTTAATTCGCGTAAAGAAACCATCTTTGCAAGGTGTTTCAACCCACTGTCTGTTATACTAACACAAAAGCTCAAATTGATGGATTTCAGTCCGGTTAAACCTGCACTAACATGCTTCAAAGCTTCGTCCGAAAGCCTTTGACAATCCTGAAGACCTAGATGCTCTAGGGCCAAGTTCCCGACTGCAGTATCGCGATTCAGACCCGCCAAATGACCGATGCCTTGATCACTAACATGCCAGCAAGATCGCAAGTTTAGCCGTTTCAATTTTCGAAGTCCCCACGCGATCAAGAGAAGTCCTGTGTTGGTTATATTACAACAACCACCAAGCTCCAGGACTTCCAAGTTCTTTAAATGTTGCGCGATGCGTCCCAAAGAAGTATCAGTGACTTGTTTACACAAAGAAAGGTCTAGTTGTGTTAAAGATGGTAATTCTTGGACGAAAGCATGGGATAAACCGACGTCAGTAACATTGTAACATCCCGAAAGGTTGAGCGATTCCAGATTGGGAACACCGTGCACTACATCCCGCAAAGATCTGCGCAAACTTAACACCTGTACTCGTCGGATTCCTCGACGAACCAAACTTGCAAACAAACTTGGATTTGCTCGTCGGAGATGGAGTTTAGCTTCGACGCCTCTCCAGACGCTTTTGTGATAGGCGGCATCCCTCCAGGCCGTGCAGACTTGAGCGGCTCGTCCCTTATCCCGCACCTCCAACTGGCTGAAGATGAGGGCCAAGATCTCTGGGTAGAGCTGCGACACATGGGTGCTCTGGGGCTCCTGAGGCGGTGGAGATGGTGTGGCCTCGGCTCTGGGCTGGAGGTCCCTCTGAATCCGCTGCAACTGCTGGTACGGAGTCTGGTGCGTGGGGATCTGCGGCCGGTGGAGCCGGTGCACCACGTAGGGCTGGTAGCTGTGCCGGAGCAGCGTGGTGGTGCTTGCCAGCAGTGGGGCCGGTAGCTCCGTGAACAGCACCTGCGTCCCGTCATCCATACTTCTCACGTCATCGTAGTGTCACTTTCCGCACTCACACTGCAACTAACTGCGCTCCGCTGTCGAAGTGCGCGTGTTGGCGACTACATCGGCGAGTGAGGCCGAACGCGAGTCGCACCGCGAAGGCTGCCGCCGCCAGCCATGATTGGCTGGTGGGGCAAGCACGTGACCAGCGAGCGGCGTATTGATTCGGGGCTCAGCGGCGGCATTTTTAAGTTTCGTGCAGGCCACGCGCCCCCACCTCCAAATGGGCGGTCCCCGCGTTGAGTGGGGACGCGGGATATCGACGGGTTATTTTTTTGGAATACGAAAAATTTAGGTTATGATAAACGTGGGTAAAAGTACAAAATTCACATAACGCCGCAATATCAAAAACCACACACCAACCAGCAACGCCATTTTCCAAAAAAAAAATCACATTTTTTCCACACATTTTTTTCATACCTAATTTTATTTCTATCTATTCTGTTCATATACATATACTGTCTTCTATCTTTTATTTATCTCGTCTGTCCGTAGCTACAGTGAAGAAAACTAAAAACTCCGTTGCTGCCTGCAGACTTGTTTCTTTCGTAAACATAGCGCGGCTATTGTTTTTTAGTTTGTTTTTCCAAATACAAACTTTTTACAAAATAAATAAAACGTTCCTGGCAGCAGGAGAAAGAGAGACCGATGCAGTTGTCATGAAAGAGCGACAAAGAGAACGAATGTAGCTGCTTTGGTATATCTCTCTTCAATGTTCAAGCGGATAGACTGGTATGCTTTGTCCGAGCTGAACAGCCATTGCGTTGCAGAAGATTCTTTCATTATTTAACATTTACAACAACATATTTTGCAACAAATCAATTCCTGCACTTTATTTCGTCATTATGATACTATCCGTTATAATTTTCAAGAATTTTCTCTTTAAAATTAAAAAAATACATAAAAAACAAAAAAAATCATAATAACAGTACATATTTTAAACAAAAACACTAACTTATAACAAAAATATTAGTAATAAAACATTTGTTTCCAAGTATTTTTAAAGTTGCAACTCAGAACAAGCGAATATCTAATCGAATTTTCACTTCCTGCCATCTGTCGTCGAATAGCTTAACATTTCTCTCTTTTTCGTACAAGCAACTAACTAACCAATATATCTAAACTAGTCACAAAATCTTCCACAAGATGTGACTACCACTCTAAAAATCTATATCTTATAATTTTCTTTGTAACAATAGAATTCAGTCAATAAATAAATCCAAAATTAATATATGATACATTTATGTATAAGACGAACATGGAATGCAAAGAACTTCAGAATTAAATTACAATGAAAACAAAAGGTCATAATGAAACAATAAAGGAGCGAAAAACAAAGGAATGCTCCTTAGAAATTCATCGCAAAGTATAACAAAACAACGATAGACAAAAGACAACGAGGCACAATGTTTCAGTTTTAAACTTTTAGAGTTATAGAAAAACTTTGGCAAACTGGGGACACCACAATCATTTTTTAATAAATTGCTTTACGGAAAACATTTAACAATACAATTTTTGAAAAATTTCCATACAAGACTTGACTAGAAATCATAAATATTACATTTTTTAAAATGGATATACATGTAAAAAGGGAACATGTGATTGTGATTCGGACGGCCCAGGTTCAATTCTGATCGACGTAGGCGACGGTCAACTGGGCGACAGTCAAGAGAGCGACGGACACACCCAGAAATGGGTAATAAGAAACGTCTTCATATATTTACATGACATATATTTCGATGAACAAAATTACAACCTATTAATAACTAAAAAAATCCTTTAACCTTAACACTTTGTTTAATCTTAGGTATACATTCACCTACGACTCCTCGCCCTATATAATCCGAGTTCTTTCGTTTATTCATCAGAGCTGTTTTGACCTCTGGCATGGTTTACATGCTAAGTAATCTTAATTTCTCTGTTATATTATTTTGTAGTTTCTACTGATAATGAGAACATCAGAACGTCGTACTCGAAATACGTATTAGTTTTTTAAAAATTACTGTTAAGGTTACGAGATTTTTTTTTACCTTCCGTCACCTTTAGGTGATTTTTTCATAAATAAGCACGTTTTAGGGTCCCTACTATACGAATTTACTATTTTTAAGATGATTTCTGTATGTATGTGTGTGTGTGTGTGTGTGTGTGTGTGTGTGTGTGTGTGTGTGTGTGTGTGTGTGTGACAAATTTTTCTCCGACGATAACTCGAACACTACAATTCTAAAAATTATAATTCTTTCGTATTCCTCTTCTTTACATCCATATGAAGAGCTGATTAGATTTTGGTTATAATAGACTCACCGGAAGTACCCTTATTTGAAGTTTTTAACAGTTTTTCTTAAAAAAAACGCAGTTAAATATTATTTTTTAATATTTTATGTTATTATAAATTTTAAAGAAAATGCTCTTTTCTATACAGTTTGATGGTACATTTTCCTTCATATTCAACAGATATAGAGTTACAGAATTATAAATAGATTAACTTTCAAAAATCAGTCAGCTTTGATATTTATCATGGAAACAGCTGATATATTAAAAAAAAATTGAAAAACCAAAGATGGAAAATATAGGGTCAGAAAGGGGTATAAGTCATAGTTCCTCGCAACTGACATGCAGTCGAAGAAGGCTGGAGAGAAGATGGAAAGACTGTATCTCAGAAGACTTCAGAGAGGACGAACTGTGTGAAGAAAATGCGTTGGACAGAAATGAATGGAAGAGAAGAGTAAGAAACAGCGAACCCTAATAAAATAGGGAAAAGCTGAAGAAGTAAGAAGTGTCAAGTGCAATTTACATAGTGTATGTTCATGCTATAATTTTATTGGATTTATAGAATCTTTTCAAAGGAACTTTTGGTATGAAATTTGTACAAAACAGTATGTATTTGTATTATAATTTTACATCATATATAAAATCTTTTCCAAGGAACTTTTGATATGGGATTTGTACAAAATACATCGAATTGACGAGAGGTCTTGTGCTGGGTACAATAGATTTTTTAGTTGCAATTTAACCTTAAGACTCCATTTCAGTTTTTAATTATATTAATAAGTAAATCAACTTAAAAACGGGCCTATTCTGCAACAAAGTGGTTAATTATTAGCAAATGGTTAAAATTGCGTATGAATACTAAACATTCATTTTTTTTTGTTATATATCAATATAATTGATTGGTGAAAATTTTTAGCGACTTGCTAAAAATTAACGAAACGGATTGAGGCATCAACAGCCGATATGGAGAAAACCGGTCCAATTACATTAAATATTTTATTATACATACGACTATATTTTAAATAATTTCCACAAACAGATTTTTATTTGCTATGTCCTCGATTCGTCGATAAGACAATCCGGTCCTATGACAGTCATATTGCCTGCTGGCTGCTAGTAACCATTGTTCAGCTTCTGGCAGAAGCAAGTATATGTCTGTGTTTTAATGATTCTTGTTGTAAGGCTACAATTTATAAAAAGATTTACCTCTTGTAATGTCTTCCAAAACAGATGAATTCAACATCTTTTTTTGTTTGTGTAATTTCCCACAATTTCAAGACTATTGGATACTTATATTCTAATGAATACTCTTTCTAATTAACAGAACGATGTGAACCAAATTAAACAATTATTTAATTATCGTTAGTATTTTCTAACATTCTAGCTATTTGACCCATATTAGGAGGAACAATTTTCCTCGGTATTCGAGAAAAACTAGAAAAAAAGGTAACTAACATTGAATTAATGAATCTTTTTTTTATAAAATTATGTATTATTGTAAGTTTAAAAGTATGGAAATAAACAGTTTTTTAAACTTGTACAGTTGTTAAAAATGAATTTAAGTGTTTAAGTTTTTTAAGAGAAAACAGAACTAATTTCTACTAAAATAAAATAAAAAATATCACTAATGCTTTTCGAAAGTTTGACACAAAGACATTTTCCTTTCTTGGAAACAATTAAAGAATTAAAATTTTATCCTTTACAATCTAAAATATGTTAATATGCCGGTATATTGAAATCTGTTTGTATGGCTATTTTATTTTTATTTTGCTCTAGGTACTTCCATTAATTTTAGCAGTTTAGAATTAAACAACAATAAATCAATCGCAATTTTCTTTTTTTTTTCGAAAACATCGCTCCCGCTATTTAATTATTATTAATTTAAATACATGTCTACATATTTACTAATTTACTATATTAAGTTTCTTTGCATATAACTATTGCTTTATTTACTATTTTCTTTTTAAAATGTCACCATTATTAATTTGAAATGATTAGTTTTACGACAGTGACATTTATCTGTCAGTTACATACATTTGAAATATGAACTGTGTAACAAAGGAATTGTGTTAATCTTTGATACATAGGCTCGTGGAGTTATCAATTAGATTATTCTATAAATTTATATATAAAATATATAGAAAATGTATGAATGCATATCTGTAGAAAATTTAATAATCTTTAATTTTTATAAAATTGCAAAAAATTACATTTAAATGTATTTTTCGAAGAAACACAATTTTGAGCTTCAAGTATAGTGCCATGTCCGGTTATCCCATTTACACCAAAATCTAATGGTCTCTTTCCATATTAGAATAGGGTTGAAATACAAGGTTGCAAAATTTTCTGAATGATAGTATTTGAGTTAGAGCGAAGACAAAATTCGTACACATACACACACACACACACACACACACACACACACACATATATATATATATATATATACAGACATCATCGTGAAAATATTAAAATTGAATTCTAGGGACCTTAAAACATGGTCATTTACTAAAATCTCGATATGTGATTTTTAGCACGAACCCTATACCTCCCTTACCAAGGGTAGCGGGAGGTAAAAAAATCTGTTGTGGCCAGCACGAGACCTCTCGCCATTTCCATATTAGGCTATATACCGTGAGTATTTTTTAAAGTGAAACATTGGGTTTGTCATATCCATGGTTACTTGACATTTGATTGACAGCAATGTATTTGCCCGTTCCATTTAAAATGAAACATAGGGAACGAATTTGACATTTAATAAGACGTCAATAAAAGTTAATTTTGTTTAAATAATTATACCTGCATTCTAAATTAAAATTAGATGTAGAAAAAATATAGTGTGCACCTTATGCCCGAGTAATTTTCTAACTCGGCTAAATTTCTTACAATATTTAAATATAATACTTCTGCCAAATTCATTCTCCATGTGTCATTTTAAATGAGACAGACAAAAACATTGCTGTCAATCAAATGTCAAATCATAACTTATAGGGAAATTCAACGGTTATCTGTCATATTGACAAGATGTCATTACAGGTTAATATTGTTTAAATAATTATACCTGTTTCTAAAAATTAAATTTAGATGTGTGTACCTTGTGCCCGAAATATGTTTAGTGCTCTCGAGTCGTTTTCTGAGTCCGCTAAATTTCTTACAATATTTTAATATAATACTCCTGTCAGATTCGTTCCCTATGTTTCATTTTAAATGGAACGGGCAAATACATTGCTGTCAATCAAATATGAAGTCGTAACCAAGGATATGACAAACTCAATGTTTCACCTTAAAAAATACTCACGGTATAAGTATTGTACATATTTGACATTTCTGATACACACAAAAACGCATATCTTCTTTATATATTTTCATATTTTTTCATTCATTCAATAAATTTCCTCTTATTCTTCTAATATTCGAGATTCTTCCAATTCATTGATGAGATTGGCAGTATTTCTGAGGGGTATATACATATATGTATATGTATCTATAATTATAAATATTTAATTAATAATAAAATAAGAAATATTAAATGTACTTCCCAGAAAAAGTCTTCAGTAATGTTTCTGGCTTTTTGACACATTTATCTGTTGTTTTCCATGGGCTGCGAGATAAATTTACAACTTATTATTTTATATATTTACATGTCTCTATATCTATCTTCAACACCGTAGAAGATATAATAAAATTTTAAATGTATCGGATAGAGATTTTTATATTCTTTGATATTAGTAATTACAGAAATTTTCATAAAATAATATTTAGAAGATTTTTTTAAATAAACTATTACTTCCGGTTGTAAAATTGTTACCAAAATCTAATCAGCTCTTCCCAAGAATGTCAGATTGAGGAAACTGCAGTTAAAGATTTTTGAAGTCTTATAGTATTTGAGAAACCGTGGTTCCAACATCCACACATCCAGACATCCACACATACACACACACACACGGACACATCGTAAAAATGTTATAATCTGATTCTAGGGACCTTAAAACGTGCTTATCCACTAAAATCTGAATATGCGATTTTTGGCATGATTCCTTTCCAATAACTCTCTTAGCGAGAGGTAAAACTGAATATGTGTTAATTTTTTTTACATAGAATTAGAGTGCCCTTAAAAAAAAATCTGATGTGGCCAACACATGACCTCCCGCCAATTCCATGTTTAAAATAGCAGTGAGCTTTAAGTAAAGTATCATTTCCGGTTAATCGTTTGTAAATAAAATCTAATTTGTTGTCCAATAAATAGAAAAGTCTGTAATACGAAATTTTGGATTGTTTTATTGTTTTTCCTCAAAAATTTGTTAGAGCTCCAAATTAAGTACTACATCCGATTTATCATATATGGTTAAAATCTAATATGTTGTTTCAAATTATATATGAGTTTTAAATACCAAATTTCAGAAGTTTTGGATCATATTTTAATAGGCTTTAAGGAAAAATCGTCACACACGTACATTCTTATAAAAATCAGCATCATCTTCTAGGTGCTCTAAAACGCAATCTTTGTAAATTCTTCGCCGTACATAATCCATTTCGTAAATGTGTAGTTGTAAATTTATTTTATTTTATAATGCTGCAAAAATACCAATTAGCAAATTAAAATCAGATCATCCCGTACATCTAACATTTATGTATGATGGAAATTATATTATTTTTACAAACCTTAATAAAATATTTCACTATTATATTCTCATTAACAAGGTTCCATTATTAATTTTAATATAATTGCTGCATGTCAGTGACATTTGTTTAAATATGTCAAACCTGTCATTAAAATTTTGATTTTGTTTGACGCAAAGGCTAGGTGATACATGGAAATAAATTATATTATATATTCATATTTAAAGTTATTTAGAGTTATTTACTACATGTTATTATTGTAGAATTGAAGATTAAACCATTATATTCCATTTTAATTAGTAAAAGTTGCTAAAAAATTATATTCAATGAATTTTTTACAAGAAAAACTGTTTAAAACTTGTATAAATGATACTTCCGGTTATCCGATATACACTAAAAACTAATGAGCACTTCCCATATTAGTATAGAATGGGTATACAAAATTTCAAAATTTTCTGATTGATAGTATTTGAGTAATCGTGTCCACAAGATCCACACACACACACAGACACACACACATACATACCTACAGACATCATTGTAAAAATGTTAAAATCGGATTCTGGGGACATCAAAACGTGCTTATTATATAAAATCTCTATATGCTATTTTTAGCACGATCCCTATACCTCCCTTACCTAGGGTAGCGGGAGGTAAAAAAGTGAATACTTTGTTCTTTTAATTGATCATTAATGTCAAAGTAAACAAAAAGGGGTAAAAATGCATTTATTCCCTATGTAACAGATTTCAAGTACTAGACAGGCGGTAAATTATTTTATGAACATTTTAATATATTAGAAATCAGTGTTATAACTTTTTAAACTCTCCATATTCGTGTTGTTAAATATTGAATTTTGAATAACATTCCACCCAGTTGTGTTTCAGCCTTTTAAGGAAGATTGAAATTTCGAAATATTTACCAAAGAGACACAGAGTCATGTCGTACTTGTAAACAATTCATTTGATTCGTAGAAGGCTGTGTTTATCACCTTTTGAAAACAAAAAAACCGCGCCCTTTCTTTTGTTCCGAGTGTTCCGCTACAATAAGCTAATGTTGGAGTGTCTTGAGCAATCGTCGAACCGGTAATTTGTATTGTCTTGCACAGGTCAATTTGTAATAAACGTATGGTAGGTATGACAAATAAAACAAAGTCAAAAGAACGCTCAAATTATTAAGTAAGACATTCACCCCAATTCTGTAACAAAGTAACTAAAAACTCTTATGCCCAGTTGCATCACCGACACTTAAATTTTAAACTTGGTTTAATTCAGCTAGTCAAATATATTTATGTTAATACCAATTGAATATATATATATTTACTTCTCGCTAAGAGAGGTATTGTATTCATGCTAAAATTCGCATATCCAGATTTTATTGAATAATTCCTAGAATCCGATTATAACATTTTTAAAATGATGTCTGTGTGTGTGTCTGTGTGTGTGTGTGTGTGTGTGTGTGTGTGTGTGTGTGAGTGTGTGTGTGTGTGTGTGTGTGTGTGTGGCTGTGTGTATGTGTGTCTGGATGTTGGAGGGACGATTCCTCAAAAACTATAAGACTTAAAAAATATTTAACTGCAGTTTCCTCAATCTGATATTCCTGGGAAGAGCTGAAAAGGTTTTGGTAACAATTGGACAACCGGAAGTAGTAGTTTCTTAGAAAAATTCTTCTAAACATAATTTTTTGAAAATGTTTGTAATTACAAACATTGAAGAACAAAATTCTCCATCTAATACACTTAAAATTTTATTTATTTATTATATCTTGTATAGATTTAGAGATAAAGACACTATAATATATAGAATATTCTAATCGCAGAGGCTAAGGCACTAAGGAAACGATTTGACAAATTCAAATGTTTATAACATAGTTTGTAAATGACATATGTCAGTGTCAAAAATCAACAGTTTTAGTGACATTCTGATAGTTTTTTCTGGAAGTATATTTAATATTTCTTATTATTTTATTAATGAAATATTTGAAATTATAGGTAACATGTATATATCCATCAGAAATACCGCCAATCTTCTTAATGAATTGGAAGAATCTCCGATATATAGGAACTTCCTCATACAATGAAAAATAGATAATAATAATTAGAATTATATGTGTGCAGAAGGCATGTTAAATATAATAAAAAACAATATTTGGGGAAAGTCCTGTAATTTTTTTGTTATAAAACGACGGTTCGATAGCGAAGTGCAGTACAATATTTATATAGCCTAATATGGAAATGGCGAGAGGTCTTGTGCTGGCCACAAAAGATTTTTAATTACAGTAAGCGAACAGATAAAATAGGTAATTAAATTATGTATTATAGAGCAGATCCAAAAAAATTACTGTGGATATTTCAAAAGAAATTTGAATAGAAAACCTTGCCAATGTCAGCCGAAGTACTGTGTTTCGAAATCCTTAAGGTGAAGAACGTATTGTCCATGTCATTTAAAAAAAAAAAACTTTTAGTTAATACAAGAAATAAAAAGGCGAGACTATACGTATGTTGTAAAACATTATCAACATTAGAATGAAGTCGACTAGTGAAAAGTGTTATCTTCCAATGAATCAAAATAAGATTTTTTGGAAATTATGGTACGAAGTATTTTCGGTGACCAACAAGTGCAAGATCAATTATTTGGTACCAAATCTCTACAGTTAGGTATGGCAGAGGAAATGTGATTTTATGTTATGTATGTATTCCGTTAAATTATGTAAATAGGATATATATAAATTGGAAATATCTACTAAGAAATCAAAATCATTTGCAAAGAACTAGAAAAATGGACAAAATTCACAAAATGACAAATAAGAAAGTATCCACACTCTGACTGTACTTTATAGTAGCAAGTGGCAGGATTACAGATTATTTATAAATTTGTGATTCTTCCTTTCATACATCAAATTTTCTTCGTGAGTTTCGCCTCCAATAGGGGATTCCAGCTCAATCGAATTAAAGGAAAATAGAAAAAAAATACGAATGTATATGCTGAATAACGAATATTAATAAAAAAATGAAATGGTATAATTGAGATATTTCGGGAAAAATGGATTTTTTGTTATAGCGCTTCGACACGAATATGAAATCTATATATATAATATTTTGATTGGCGACCGAAAGACCGCCTATACATGCATAAAAAATAGCGTGTTAGGAGGTGGGGATTACTACCAATGGAAGTTAAGAATTTCAAATTCGAAAGGAGGGGCTAACATACCTGTACTGCAGTTCTCAAACAGTTTTTATTTTAACATAAATTTCTTGCATTAAACTTAATAATTTAAATACACCTGTAATTATAAAGTATGTAGACTTATACAGTGTTATAATATTCATTTATTTTATGTAAATATAACTTAAAATAGCATATATTTCAAGAACATTTAGGTCCATGATGAAAACACATAAGCGTGACGTCACGTCAATCTTTTCAAAATTTGGGAGATCATAACTCGCTTATTAATAGGATTTTTTTCGTCGGATTTTCATCAATAGTCTTAGTTTTTCTAATATTTTCAGATGAAATTATAAAAAAAAAAATGGTGGAATCTCCCATTGAGTAGATTTTCGGCATAAAGTAAATACAAATTTGTGTGTTCCAGCCTTTATCGTAGCTACATAATAAATTCCTTTTCTTAGAAAAAAGTTATTTACGCTTCTATAAAGATTAAATTATTAAGTTTTCCTAATAAAAATTTTATGATAACACAATATATTATTTAAATTCTTCTAGCTAAGCAGATGTAATTAATAGTTGGCTTTCTCAATCTCAAAGTTTTGTCCAGCATTCCGACGACATTGTACTCTTCTATAAAAATGCAAATGAGATATTTAAAATCGTATAAAGGCATTTAATGACTGTAAGTATTGTACGTTAACTGTGCCCGACGTTTCATTTTTTATGTGCCTCTTTATTCTCATACATGGATTGAATTTGGAATTTCAGTTTGATTTTATAGAAAGCTGGTTCCATTATTGAATAATTCACGGAACTCACAAGGCACCAAGACAGGAACAAGAAATAAATTCTTATTTTTTATAGAAAAATTATTTTCCTTCTTGAAAAAGTTAAGAGTATGTGAATTATTTGAATAGTTGAGTTAAAAATCGCATATCCAGATTTTAGTGAATAAGCACGTTTTAGGGTTACTAGAATCCGATTTTAACATTTTTACAATGATGTGTGTGTTGTGTGTGTGTGTATGTGTATGTGTATGTATGTGTGAATGTTGGAGGGACGGTTTTTCAAATTCTATAGGACTAAAGACCAATTTAACTACGTATTCCTTAATCTGACATTAATGGGAAGAGCTGAAAAGGTTTTGGTAACAATTGGTCAACCGGAAGTAGTAGTTTCTTAAAAAAATCTTTTAGCTATTACTTTTTTGAAATTTATGTTATTACAAATATTAAAGTATATAAAATTCTCTATCCGATACATTGAACATTCTTATTATATCATCTAAAGATTTAGAGATAGAGAATTATAAATACATGAAATAATCTCACAGCCCAAATAACTCCATGGAAACCAGTTGAAAAATTAAAATGTTTGTAATTGACAGAAATATGTCAGTGTCAAAAATCCGGATACATTACTGAAGGCTTTTTCTGGGAAGTACATTTAATATTTCTTATTTTATTATTAATTAAATATTTAAAATTATAGATACATATATTACATATGCATCAGAAATACCGTCAATCTCGTGAATGAATTTGAAGAATCTCGAACATTTAGAAGAGTAGGAGGAAACTTATTTATAGAATGAATTAAAAAATATATAAGTATAATAGATGAAATTAGAATTTTTGTGTGTGTACCAGAAATGTTAAATACAATATGTAAGTACATATATAGCTAATATGGAAATGGCGAGAGGTCTTGTGCTGATATTCCAGTGCTTTAAACCATCCAGAGAATCCATATGAAGCTCCTCAAAATAACTGTTAATAGGCCCATAAACCATAACAAAAAATAATAAAATGTACACTTTATCCTTAAAGTACTACGCAATAAATAACGATTAAGACAAAAAAAAAACATTTTTTTAATAATTACTTTGCGAGATCCACAGAGGACGTCACACTATTGATATCTTTCTCGCGCAGCCTACTACAGAAACGGATGTAAGACAGATAGCTATAGGTTTCTTTAAAAATCAAATGCAGCTATACAAAAAACAATTATGACTTTTCAATACCACGAATTGCTTCAAAATTAAACGAACTTTCATTTAAAAATCCAAAGAAAGTCGCCGACCACCAAGATTATTTTTTTTCGGAAACAGATGGAAGTCCAAGGGAGCCAAATCTGGAGAATAAACAGGATGGGATGAAAAATGATTATTTTTATTTACAATCCTAGTCTCTTTTTGTGAATTTCTTTATCCAATCAAGTTTAAAGATTAAAATAATATTCTCCGGCAATAATTTAACTATTTTTTTCAACAAAAATAAAATTTGTTATTTTTTCATATTTTTTTTTTTATTTCATGAAGTATGTTATGTACATTATTAACAATATTTATAGACTTTTTGGTAGAGATGGGTCAATTCCTGAAATTTAAAGTTACGGGAAAACTCCCAGGAATTTCCTTCGGAAAATTTCCCAGAGAATTTCAAATGTGAATAAAAATTGTATATAGGTTTATTTAGTTTTATTTTTTAGTGAAATTGTGGTTTTATTTAACATTGTTTTCAGGTCTACTGGAATTTGTTAAAATTCTGTAAAATATGTTTCGTCATTTTTGTAATATTTTTCACATTGTAGATTAAACTACAATGAATGCAAAAAAATTCCGGGAAAATACGTAACAAAATTTCTTCCCGCAAATCGTAACTGAAGGAATATCCGGATATTTTCCCGGGGAAAAAACAAATTTTGGCGGCACATCACTACTTTTTGGTCGTCCACGTACGAGTATATACGTTTCGATTTTTTCTACTGCTGTCCATCTTGCTATTTTTGCTGTCGAGTGGTACTCGACCTAATCCAACTGGAAGTCACCCCAAATAGGCCAGATCTCACCCCTTTGAACAGAGGACATTTGCATACGTATCAGATGTCATTTAACATACACATGTCCAACACATAATACTCTGCATTCACTATAACAAATAGGCATACATGTGTACTCTGAATCATGGAGTGCCATGAGTGATGTACGACAAGAGGGGTGGAGAGGGGGTTGAGCAAAAGGTGCACCTGGGGTAGAAGAGACTAATAACACCCTTGGAGTAATACAGAGGCGTAGAAAACAAAATTTAGAAGAAAACCTGTGTGTATTTCTCATGTACATTTCAAAATTTTGAAGTGCATGTCTCCATTTTTAACTGCGAGTTAGTGACACATTAAAATATAAAACAAAAGCATATGACCAAAATATTTATGTTACGAAACTAAAGGCCATCCAGCGAATCAAGCGGTTTACGTCATAAGTACAATATCACTAGAAACAATGACGTCATATGTTAAAAAGTTTACATGAGCATGTAAAACGGATTAAAATATGATCTGTGGGTCGCCTTCATAAATCCAAATCTTTCTTAAAAAGGTAACACGTCTGGTATAATTTTTTTTACATCGAAATCCAATTTTATTTAAAATATTCTAAACGATACTGTTTACGCCGTTATAAATACTTCATTCTTGTAGTATATGCAACAAACTATCTAGTATTATATGAGATCCTTAAAAAAATACAGAATACTGCATACCATACAATTTCTTACTGTTTCTGTACATTGCATACAGCGTTTTCCGCACGCTGTACATATAGATTTAATTTTCAAATTATTACTAACAAATAAAACGAAATATTACCTCATTATTACAATTCAGTGAAAGTAAGAGCCCACCAATCTATTTTTCATTTTCAAAATAAGTCAATAAATTAACTACAAACTCTTGAATTTGACAAAGCATTTGACATTTTGTCAGTGAACAACGAAACCAAAAACAAATTGAAATCACAATACAAGTTGAAAAGTATAATATAGACATATAATATTTAGTAATATACATGTTCAGAATTACCAATATTAAAAAAATATAATCAAACGTCATTTTGCAAAAAATTACAAAATTTGACTTAATAATAATATATCCAAATATAATTATTTCTATTAAAGGTGTCAAATACATAATAGTAATAAAAAAACCAATAAAATACCGTTAATAAAATATATTTAAAAAAAAAGAAAATTTCAAAAATCCCTAAACGATGACGTAAACCGCTTGATTCGCTGGATAGCCCATAATTGTTTTCGTTTTATAATTTTTACCTCCCGCTACCGTCGGTAAGGGAAGTATAGGGATCGTGCTAAAAATGCCATGTCGAGATTTTGGTAAATGACCACGTTTTAAGGTCCCTAGAATTCGATTTTAACATTTTCATGATGATGTTTGTATGTGTGTATACCCAAATCATTCAAGCAGCCAATGCAAGTCATTAATAAAAATTGAATCAAAGTAACTAGATGTCATGTACTGGTACGTTCACAGAGCTTTTATAATTTTTATGTTAAGAGTTATATAGATTGCAATCTGTATTATCGACATATTCATGAACTGTCACATCTACAAAATAAATACTATATTTTCGTCACTGTCCATCTCTATTTAAATTATTTTATAATACTAACCTTATTTATATTTACGTATGCCATATAAGGGCAATAAATGAAAGTGAGCTGAATTTCAAAGAAATATACCCAATTCTTCTGATTAATTAGAAGTGCTGTCTTTGGCGTTTATTATATAAAAAACAGATTTTGTGTTTGCGTTATCGGTCATGTTGCGTTGTTGGGTTGCGTTTAACGGTACAACGCACAAAAATGTTTCAAACACGATACAAATATTTTTCAAATAATAACTCTGACAGTATGAACATACAAATTATCAATGTTGCCGTCTATAGTAACAAATAAACGAATAATATGAAGTAGATGTACATTATTTATATGTTATTCATGTCATATACGATAAATAATGAACTCTACTATTCATCTTAATAATAATTATATAAGACCATACACTCTTTGACGGTTAAAAATGATTGAAATTTTATTTCATTTTTCATTATTAGTGATTTTAATGCATTAAGGTTTTTACACTAAGTGATGACGTGCATTGGCTGCTTGAATGATTTGGGTATATGTATATAGATTTTGTCTACGCTCTAACTCAAATACTATCATTCAGAAAATTCTGAAACCTGGTATTTTGACCCTATTCTAATATGGAAAGAAACCATTAGATTTTGGTGTAAATCGGATAATAGGAAATGGCACTTTATTTGAACCTCATAATGGTTTTTCTTCAAAAAATACCATTAAATGTAATTTTTTCGAATTATAAAATTGAAGATTATTGAATTTTCCTATATGTTTTACAGATAAATTTAAAAAATAATCTTTTTTATAAATTCCAGAGTCTATGTTTTAAAGATAAACACAATTCCTTTGTTACACAGTTCATATTTCAAATGGAACTGACAGATAAATGTCACTGTCAAAAAACTAATTATTTCAAATTAATAATGGTAACATTTTACAAAGAAAATAGTAAGTAAAACAATAGTTATGTACAAAGGAACTCAATATATAATTTGCAGAATTAGTAAATATGTAGATATGTTTTTCAATTAATAAAAATTAAATAGCGGGAGATATTGTGTTGGCGACATCAGATTTTTTAATATACTATGGCGTATTTTTACTTCCTTGTACGAAGTAAAGGAAGTATTGTAATCGCGAAAAAATTCGGTTTCCAGATTTCAACGGAAATATCCATTTTGGCCATCCCTGAATCCATTTTGACTAATTTCGTCGTGACGTCTGTACGTACGTACGTATCTCGCATAACTGAAAAACGGGAAGACGTAGAAAGTTAAAATTTTGTATTTAGGACTGTTATAACATCTAGTTGTGCACCTCCCTTTTTGGTCATTGCATAACTTTCAGAAGTGGTACTTTACTTGAAGCCCATAATAGATTTTAATGGAAAACTATATTATAATATAATCCAAAACTTTTCAAATTTGGTATATAAGACTTTTATATCAATGGAAATAACATAATAGATTTTAGTAAAAATGGTCTACCCGGAAGTGGTACTTTACTTGAAGCCTATAGTAGATTTTAATGGAAAACTATATTAAAATATAATCCAAAACTTTTCAAATTTGGTATATAATACTTTTATATCAATGTGAATAACATAATAGATTTTAGTTAAAATCGTATACCCGGAAGTGGTACTTTACTTGAAACCTATAATAGATTTTAATGGAAAACTATATTAAAATATAATCCAAAACTTTTCAAATTTGGTATATAATACTTTTATATCAATGGAAATAACATAATAGACTTTGGTTAAAATAGTCTAACCGGAAGTGATACTTTACTTGAAGCTATTATCAGTTTTTCTTGAAAAAAATGGTGTTATTTTGAATTTAACAATAAAAACTTCAAGTATGATTAAATTAGTTCTTTGTATAAGCGAGATATGTAAATTTAAACATTATGTACTTTTTGGTTTCTGCAATTAAGTTTGCTATGAATTAGGACAAGAAATAACAAAAAAATAAAGAATTTAATGTCAATGTCAAATACGTGCAATTTTATGATTGGGTCTGTTATTATACATATTTTAATTATTAACAAAATATGTATAGTGTAACAGGCGTACAAGGAAGTCATGTGGTGCCCACATCAGATATTTTAAGTTTAAGCTTATTTTGTTTTCAAACAAATAGTAATTGGAGTGACATAAATTGATCTATTTCAACCTTTCTATAATTATTTAAGTATTAAGAGCAGTAAGTTCTTCCTACATAGGCAAAATTTTGTTCGATCACTATGTTAGTCAGTTTTTCTTCTATTCTAATACAAAATGGCCTCTTTCTTGGAAACGTTTGATTAAGCTTTTTTTACTCATTTTAGTCAGTACTATATACCTTCAATTTTTTTACGCCCTATATATTTAAATAACACATGAAAAATAAACTAACTTATAAAGCACTCAATGTAAAAGAAATTCATATCACTATCTTCAACCGTGTTCAAATGACACACAAATAAATGAAACCATCACACTTCCAAAATCCTTAACTTTTATATTTCTTCTCATCAAAATTTCTTCTGTGACGAGGCGCCCATGGTTTCGGCATTGACAAAAAGCTGATGATAGGTTGCATTGTCCTTTACACAAAGGTTCGAGGGCTCATTTCTGGGTTCGAATCCAACAAGCCGACATAGCGGCGACACCAACAAAGAGCAAGATCTTAAATACCGAAGAACTGAACTCGCTATTTAACGCAAGAAAGAAATGGAAGAGATAGTATTGAACAGGTGTCTACTTAGGCAAAGATAGTAGACAGTAGAGACGATGCCAAGAAGGATAAATATGGAAGTTTTTTTTATAATGATGAACAGAGAAACGTACTCGTATTCTAGTCTAGCTGAGTACAGACTCAACAATTTCTTATTTGATTATATAACGATTAAGATTGTGCGTCTTTTATTTAAATATATACGGCAAGATAAGCAACACTTTTACTTTACTACAAATATTATATTGGCAATGTAAAATAGGGCCATCCACTAGTTTTACTTCCTTGGATGTAGTAAAGAAGTATTATAATAGCGAAAATTTCGGTTTTCAGATTTCAGCGGAAATATCCATTTTGACCATCCCTGAATCCATTTTGACTAATTTCGTCGTGACGTCTGTACATACGTACATATCCCGCATAACTCAAAAACAGTAAGCCGTAGAAAGACTGTTATAACATCTAGTTGTGCACCTCCCTTTTTGGTTATTACATATCTTCCGGAAGTAATACTTTACTTGAAGCCTATATTAGAGTTTAATGAAATCTGTATTAAAATATAATCCAAAACTTTTAAAATTTGGTATACGAGGAAAATGGATTCTGTATTTCAAAAAGCCAGTTGCAGGAGACTTGAAAGTAGTAAGAATTTGGAATAGAGTAGATGTATAACGTAGTTTTTAAGGGCTTTAAAAACTAGAATATTTTAAAACTACCTAATAGCTTTTTTAAACTATCATACAGTATTAAGATCTAGTTTTATTATAAACTAGCCAACCCGCCCCGGCTTCACATGGGTAAAACTAGAATAATGAATAGCTACAAGTGTACAAGTAATTTTTCACATATACTTCGGAGACACTCTTTTATTTCTTACCAAAAACATAAATATGAATTTTTATATCCCTAACTTGAGAAATGATGGGCTCTCCATACAAACTTTCATCCCCTATTTCACCCCTTCAAGTTTTATTTTTGCGACAAAAGGTAGCCTATGTCATTCTCCAAGGTCCAATCTATCTCTACACCAAAATTCATCAAAATTAGTTCAGCGGAAGAAATGATAGGTTCTCCATACAAACTTTCATCCCCTATTTCACCCCTTCAAGTTTTATTTTCGCGACAATAGGTAGCCTATGTCCTTCTCCAAGTTCCAATCTATCTCTCTACCAAAATTCATCAAAATTGGTTCAGCAGTTTAGGCGTGGAAAGGTAACAGACAGACAGACAGAGTTACTTTCGCATTTATTATATTATTATTGGAAGTTCCAGTTATTTATTACGCATTTCTGGATGTAACAATCTGCTTCTAATCGCAGATTTCAAATGACGAGAATATTTATTAAGCGTTACCTCACAGGCTCTGAAAGCTGTCATGGAGAGTGTACCACAAGGGGTGCTATTTAAAAATTGTACATAGGCCCGAATTATAAACTGACAGCACGATTGACAGTTAACTTGTCATTTATCATGTTAGTTCCAGAATGTTATGTGGTACAGCACATTGTAGAGCTGTTGTATGTAAGGCCTACTAATCGCCAACATCAATATGTTAAAAATTGAGGAGTTGACACACCTTCTATATTTATTCGATATTTATATACCGTGCTATAAGTCTTGAAAGTTTATGGGCATACGAAAATACGAATGAAAGGGCCTAGTATTCGATTGATGGCCTTTTATCCTGGCAGTAACGATTTGTTTCCATTGTGGAAGACCCCTTTCGCATTAGGACAGTTAGAAAGATTTGTCTTTTATTTAGTTACATATGGTTGGAGAACACTTTTTCATCTAGTTATATATGTATTAAGGCTCATTCACAGCTACAAAAATAAGAAATATAAATAAAATTATAAATAAGACTTTATGGTTGGTGTTCACAGCTTCGAAAATAAAACGTAAATTAACATCAACTGTCATTTAATATATTCATAATTAACAAGCAATAATAACAACTTCATACCTTTAAAATGTGTGACGAAGGATGATTGTTGCGTTCGCTACCGAAAATCGGTCACATTAATATGTTCTTTGTATGAATGTTATGATGATTTTGGGCAAGGCGAAAGAAGAATGTTTTTAAAGAGTTAAGTGATTCAGTGGAGCTCTTACTTTAATCTCTTTTCTTATTATTTTCGGGTTTTTGCTAACCCACTAAGTGGGAAACGCGTGATTTTATGTATGTATGTATGTATGTATGTATGTATGTATGTATGTATGTATACCTTTAAAGCACTGGACGCAATCATATATGCGAACCTTTGTCTTAAGACAGCTTTTTAAAATTGTATCCTTTGCCAGAAGGGAACTTCACAGCTCAAAAGACAGTTGTTATGTCTGTGCTTATTTTTGTGTAAAATATTTAACATTTGCAAATCCTTGTGTTTATGTCTTATGTTTAATTTTATTTTTGAGAGCTGTGAACACTTTCATAAGAATCTATTGTTTATATCGTTATTTTTAATTTTATGTATATTTTTATTTTTATTTTCGGAGCTGTGAATGAGGCTTAAATATTCTGTCGACCAGTGGTATAAAGTGTTCCCAGGGAATTTGCCATTCAAATACTAACTCTGTTTACTTTTGCTTGAGTGTTATTTACAATAAAGGGATATTTATAAGCAATTATTTTAAGCCAATACATATCATTGTTAACATTTTGTAATTTTAAAAATAAGTGTTTTAAAATCAACAAGACATTTCCAGTGTTAATAATATCGAAAGTACGAAAGTACCTTTCTGTAAAACTTGACATTCTGCACTATAAACGTTGACTGCAAATGTCATTAATAGACCTTTTCAATATAAATGTACACTACAACTGTCAGCTGGCTTGGCAAACGGAACGTCAAAAATATTGCAAAGTCACTAAAATACTTGTATCCTCAGTGAAAATTTGAATCATTTGACATTATATATAGCTTTAGAAAAGCTTTTGAATCGGCCACTGAAATGTTTTTTAAATTTGTCAAAAACATTCCATACATTTTACATTCTAATTAAACGGATCTCATGTAATAATCTCCTTTAATTAGATAGAACTATTCAGTGATTTAAACTATATATATATATATAGAACTAAAGCCCTTTAGTTATTATTGAAATATATAAGTAATTTTATTTTTTAACATGGCATTGGTTTCATTCTGGTCAGACTCAATCAAACTTAACTAATGCTAAATCATCTACGAAAATCAAACTCACCTAGGGCTAGAACTGGGTATTTAGTTGAAAAGAAAATACCTACTCATCCGGATCAAATGGAATACGGGTCGGCAGTCGATTCTTCACCAATAAGACCCATAAGAACCGTAGACCCGTAAGAACCATATAACCCGTAAGAACCGTAGAACTCGTAAGAACCGTATTACCCGTAAGAATAGTTATGTGTGAAACGTGACTGCCTGTATTAAGGGGCATAACCGAGAACATACATATCTCATTATTGCATGTAAATGCTTATATTCAAATGATTCATAATACAAATACCTTTTTTTTAAATTGGGTTCGACCTCGTACTTTTGTACGTTATTCCGGAGCTATTTCTTTAGATTATTTTGCGTGTTGTAAATTAGAACATACACAAACATCCAAGCCCCTGGTGAGAATCGAACCCACGACTCCAGGGCCGAGCGGTGAAGGTCGTTTGAGCGCTGTCTTTACACGCTCGACCACTGAAGCGGCTAATACAAACACTTACTTATTTTTTAAAACTAATTATTATGTGAAATGTTTAATCAAATAAACCAAATAAATTAAATAAAATTATTTTTCAACGGCATGATTATTTAAACGGAAATTAGTAACGGAATAATACGGTTCTTATGGGTCTTTCGGTTCATATGGATCTTGTTAATATAGGTGAGCGGGTGGACTTTTGGATCCATCGGTATTCCGAGCACTAAACTTACCAAAAGAGTGAACCTACCTAACGATAATTTCACGAATTCACCTAAAAATCTAACTTACCAAAAAGGCCAACTCACCAAAAAAGTGGAATGTAACCCTTGAAAAGTTATTTTTTGTCTGGTAAAATCCGCCGAAAATGATTGTGTTATTTATCTAAACTTACAAAAATGAAAATTTATGTAGTTTTTCTTTTTTAAATAGCTGTAACATAACCTAACTTATACACGCTAAACTCACGCCCTGGTCAGTATTTAATTGTTGTTTTGTAAATATACCACATTAGTGCATTTATAGTAATTTACGTTAGAAGCCAGGTATTGCTGAAGGAAAGAAACGACTGGCGAGTCGAGCATAGTTAGAAAAATTAACTGTCGGGTCGAGCAATAAAAAATAAATATCTACCTACTCTGTACAGTAAAATAATTTTACTGTTTCCTTTAACATAAACGCTATTTTTGTTTGAGATATTTTTTAAAACTGCAGTTTTTATTCGCATAAGAAATAATTTCATCAGGTAGACAGGTAGAGGAACCATTTCAATGTGTGAACAGAGCAGCACAAGTAATGGCGCGTTGGCATCCAATATAAAGCAAATGTAGTATACATTATTTTTTAATGACATTTTTTTGATGTATGTCTCAATTTGGTGCCGGTCCCAAGCCTGGGTAAATGGTGAGGGTTGGTGGCAGGAAGGGCATCCGACTGTAAAATCTTCGCCAAAACCAAAGATGGAAAGTTTAGGATCAGAAAGTGGTATAAGTGATAGAGTGTTCCTCGCAAGTGATATGCAGTTGGAGCCTTGCCTCAGGATTGGAACTTTCAACGCTAGGAGTACGGGGAAGACCAAAGAGAAGATGGTAGGAGTGTATCGCAGAAGACTTAAAAGAGGAAGAACTGTGTGAAGAAGATGCGTTGGATAGGAATGAGTGGAAGAGAAGAGTAAGAAACAGCGACCCCTAATAAAATGGGGAAAAGCTGAAAAAGACAAAATAGTGAGCGATGTGCTGTTTCGTCATAATTACGATATTTATAGTGTCATTGCTGGACCCAACAGAGTTATTTTTTCTTACTATAGGCGAACATGACCTTGATGCAGTAAAACAGTTACCTGGCTTTTATTATTTTATTTGTTGATTAATTTTCAAAAGTAATAAGCAAGTATCAATAAATGAAGTTTACAAGTGAATAACAAATAAGTAAATGAACCATGATTCAAAGGAACATACCGCCGACCGATAGAAATCACTTTTTAATTGATTTTATCTGTTAGGTGAATTCGTTCTAGGTGAGACATTATTCGGCAGTTACACCACACTGGTGAGCCCCAATAAGGGGCGAAACGCGTCTGTGGTTACTAGCTGGGCACGGCCAGCATCTGATAATGACTGAGAGGTTGATTCAGATGCTGAAATCTTGTGAAACATGGCGAGTGTTTTCTTATTCTTTATTAGACATTGTTTCACCTAGTGTTCGTTATTGTACTATGAGATATTATTCGGTGAGTTAGGTTTAATTGAGTTTATTCTAGGTGAACTCGGTAATTACACACACAGAAAGATTTGCTTGAGGCTAACAGCAAAACAGTTTATTGGGTGGATACTCATCGCCAAAATATTCAAAACTAGAATATTAAAAACCAGAATATTCAAAAGCAGAATATCCATACACAGAATTATTCAAACCCGAATATTCAAACACAGAATGGGGTATTCCACCATAACAAAAAAATTTTAAAAAATTCAATTTAACATATAGTATGGCTCAATAAATAATAGTTAAAACAATGAAAACATTTTTTAAATAATTACTTTACAAGATATTTCATATTTGCAAAACGGGAAAATTGACGTCATACAATTGTTATCTTTCTCTCGCAATGTACTCAGAGCAGTGTGTGTGAGAAAGACAAGTATAGGGGAAATGTGACGTTACACTGATTTCTCGAAAATAAAACACTGTTAAACTAGGAACAATTAAGATTTTTTAATACTATGAATTGCTTCAAAACTGAATGAAGTTTTATTTAAAATAATAAAAAAAAATTGAGTGGAATACCCCATTGCGCATTGTCCGAAAGCGTATCAGAAGAACCATCGCTACCAACGTAAACATAACCTAACGTTTGCTCCCCCTGGCCCCGCCCTCGCCCCGCCCACAAACTCGGTTTATGAATCATTCGGGCAAAGCGCTATCTGGCGATGCACAATTCGGTTCTTGAATATTCGGGATTTGAATGATTCTGTGCATGCATATTTTGGTGTTAAATATTCTGGTTTTGAATATTCGGGTGCTGAAGGCTTTACCTAGTTTATGTATTAGTCAGTTTTTGGAAGAATAATATTTAATGATACTTCCGGATAGGGAAAAGACTGTTCAATTTCACAATCATTAGCGAAAACTGATTCTGACTCTAACAGTAAATTTCACGTAAGTAGATTGTAAACGATGACACCAAAAGATACCTACTTATTAATGAAAACAAAAATAATGCAAACTCTAACAATAGCATTACAATTTCATACACATTATGTCACAATATTTTTCTATCAACAACTGTAAATGTTTTATATTCTTATACCCAATAGATGTTGAACACATTGTTCACTCGTCCACCTTCGTATATCTGTCCATTTGAATTATAGTAGGAATATATTATCCACAAAGTAATTGTGAGAAGTTTAATCTTCTCCTCTTTCAAAACTAAACACCTGACACTATTCAAGTGATAAACTAGTTTCAAATAAATGCTTTCTTAATGCTGTTTAAGAGCCGTATTATTCTATAATAAATTATTTTTAAAATATATTTTTTATGCTATTTATCACCGGGGAACACACTATTAATTTTAAAAGCGGTAAGTTTTCAAAAGAAATACTTCATATTGCTTTACCAATTTTTAAGATATGTTTACAACCAATATGAAGCTTACTATATTTTAACTTGAAACAGAAATTGGGCTGATGAGTTCAAATTTCTGTCATCATCTCTATCGATTGGTTCGTGGCGGTTAGATATTAGATATTAGATTTATAGTGTTATGTTTAAACAATATTATTTTATTCATATTCTGTCAATTTTCTTTTTTGTAAAAGGCAAATTTGAAAATGAATGATTAATCAAATTTTGAGTGAGGGACGTGATTTCATTATAAGAAATTATTATTATGGTGGAAATAATTTTAGAGTAATACGGGATTTAGTGTCCATATACATTACCGTATGATTGACATTTAATTTATGAAAACTATAAATAAGAAAAGTAATACCATAGTTATTAATTACTACTAAATTAACTGAAATAATAAAATTCTACTTTTTTAAAAGTAATTTCCTTTATTTACGACACGGCATTAGTAACCAATTAAACTTATTCTTTCTTCTTCCATGCTTTAACATACTTATTAAGTATATGTCATCTGTACTTGAATGACACATTATAATACAGATTTTATTTTCATATCGATACAGGTTATCATTTCTATGACATTCTGTATATTTTCATATATATATATATATATATATAATCTGTAACCCTTTTAGTACCTTTTGGTGTAAGGGTGCCGGGCGCACCGAGCCGCAGTGTGATAAATTTTTGTTGCTGAGCGTTCACCCATCCAACATATCGCTGCTGTGTACCCTGCTCGGACTTGCCGATCACAAAGCTGACACTCTACTCTAACCACACTGCCGTAATGCCGGCGTATATTTTCATTCTCTCTGTAAATTGTTATTTTTCGTTAATAAATATTACTATAATAATATAGTTATTTATGCAACAAGAGTAAAAAGTATAGTCATATTTCAGGAAAGTTTGACCTAACGAGCCGCAGGCGAGTTCGTCAAAACTTATAAGTGAAATAAGGCACTTTTTCATCAAGTTGCATACAATTTTTTTTTACGACTGCATTAAAACTGTGACAAAAGTACTGTAACGTTTCATTACTTCACGCGTTTGCGTTAAAAAAAGTTCACTTTTTTCACACTTTTAATGTGTTAAAAAATACATACTTTATAAATCCATTTTAACTTTTTTTAACAGACGTCAAAAATAGTTATTTATGTAACAAGTGTAAAAAGTAGGATTTGACGAACTTGCCTGCAGCACGTTCTTGAAACAAAACACTTTTTACTCGAGTCGTATACAATTTTTTTTACGCAATAAAAGTGTGAAAAAAAGTGCCATAACGTTTCATTATTTCACTCCTTAGCGTTAAGAAAGTGCACTTTTTTCACACTTTTATTGTGTTAACTGTTAAAAAACATACTTTATAAATCCATTTTAATGAAAAAAAAGTGTACTTTTTAACAAACGTAAAAAATATGATTATAGTATTAGTATTCTTCACATAAGAATGGCGTTGTGCAATAAAAATTATATGATTCTTGACGACATACGAAATTGAAGTACGAGTAGTTTCTTTTTGCTACACAGGTTATAGAATCTGTTCATAAGGCGAAGTATGTCGTAACTCTGTTCAGGAGATAATTTGGAATTGTTAACATAGTTCGTAAACATTGAGTTTAAACATTGCAGCATTGCAGGTGCGTTTCTTGTTGCAGAAAAAGGTAGTTTCCTAGTCGGAGATTATAGAGCGAACTGAACTACCTATAAACGAAACATTATTGGGCAATGCCATTTTTACGTGAAGAATACTATATGTATGTATGTATATTCATCATGCATATTGATAAAAATAATCTTAGAGTAACTTAAGTACTTTGTTGTTTTTTTTTTTTTAATTATTTTTGTGAAAAATATGAAAAATTATAAAATGACATAATTGAGCATAAGGTAGGTACCAGCGCTGTGACCACTTCTGCCAATTTACTCTTTTTAAATGATCTGCTACTACACCTACTAAATTTTGTCATAATGTTCTAAATTCTAAATTTATGTTAAAAAAAATATTGACGCAATGCTAAATTATCATTACAACAAAATTTTATACTCATCCGAAGCTTAAAATGGAAGTATTGGTAATTGGTACTTTACTTTTAAAGTACCAAGTAACTATAAAATGATCGTACATATGTTATTACACAGGAAAACAGATAATAAATATAGAAACTGGCAGGAATATAGATATAACACATACGGAAATAATCAACCTACAAGTCGCAGAAGATATCTGTCTGCCAAAAGACGTAAATCTCAAACAGTTTGTTGAGATTTATTGGCCAAGAAAATAAAATTGCACCTATGGTTTTTTCGTGGTTTTCCTTGACCATTAAAATGTTCTCTTAAATGAAATAGCAGATGTTTGAATACTTTAAACTTAAATATATAGTTGAAGGAACTTATAATAATTTTTTTGTCTAGTTGTTTGTTATTTCTATAAAATGTTCATCCGTGATTCTGTAGCAAAATACGTATCATTAAAGCTTAAATGACAAAATTGCCTTTGTGAATTATGATTACACTACTTTTTTAATAAACTTCTTTTCTATTTTTTTTATTTTCTTGGAATATAGATAATTATAGGCCACCATAATACAACAAAGAATTTTTTATTTAAGAAAACAGAAATAACAACGTCAAAATTAAGAATCAAATAATAAATAGCTGCATTGGGTACAGCAACAGTAAACCAGAAAATGGAAACAACATTGCTATAATCTTATAAAAATGTTGCAGGATAAACCATCTAAAGTTGTTTAAAAAACTGAAAGGTAGATTATTTGAAACAAACAGTTTGCGTTCGCCGTGGCATCGAATTAAGTAATATTTCAATGTTTTTAAAGTTACTTTTGTTAATGTATTCTCTACAAATTTTTAATTTTTTCATCCACCACTCTGATATGTTTAAAGGTAGGATAACGCGGTTTAAAAATTTATATTCGGCATGAAATTCTTTTTGATATCGTAGTCGTGTATATTAGACGATATTTACCGATAGGCGATTCACGAATTACTACCTAATGGGCTACTTGCGTACCTTTTTTTTATTTAATATTTTTGAAGAGCATATAAAAACTTGCTACCCATATTTTTTCTTTTGACAAAATTTTTGTTAATTAGCCAGAAAAAAATAATGAAATTTGATTATTTGAATTCCCGCCATGTATGACGTAGAATTGCGCCGTACCAATGAATGGTCGTAAAGCCATTGCGTTTGTTTGTACAAGGTTTGTATAGATAATGTAGATCACCTGTTTGACGTTTCAACAATATTTTGGAGGTTAGTATTTTAATTTATCTTTTTGGTATCGATATTTTAAATTACATGTAACTACCTACCTATGTGTTTATTTGTGAAGTAATTAATATATTTGAGAGACCAGAGAGAGAGAGAAAAATGAACTAATGTCAAATTCAAATTAAAACTTTCTCGCATGCCATCTATACGTTAAATTTTTAAACATGGTTCTTCAGTTAAATATAATGACGTCACAGAAAATTTTCTTTTTTAATTTACTAAAAAACATCTGAAAATCGACTCATTTCCCATGTTTTCATCTAAAATTTTGGTAAAATTAAAAATAAACAAAGACAATACGTGTGGAAGTGTTATTTGATGAAAAAAAATCTGATGTGGTCAGCACATGACCTCCCGTCAATTCCATGTTTAAAATAGCAGTGAGCTTTAAGTAAAGTATCACTTCCGGTTGATCGTTTGTAAATAAAATCTAATTTGTTGCCCAATAAATAGAAAAGTCTGTAATACGAAATTTTGGATTTATGTTTTATTGTTTTTTCCTCAAAAATCTATTAGAGCTCCAAATTAAGTACTACATCCGATTTATCATATATGGTTAAAATCTAATATGTTGTTTCAAATTATACGTGAATTTTAAATACCAAATTTGAGAAGTTTTGGATATTTTAATAGACTTTAAGGAAAAATCGTCACACACACATTCTTATAAAAATCAGCATCAACTTCTACGTGCTCTAAAACGCAATCTTTGTAAATTCTTCGCCGTACATTATCCATTTCGTAGTGTAGTTATAAATTAATATTAATTTATAGTGCTGCGAAAATAGCAAATTTAAATCAGATCATCTTGTACATCTAACATTTATGTATGATGAAAAATATACCTACCTTAATTTCATTAGAATTAAATATTTTACTATTATATTCTCCTTAACACTGTTTCATTATTAATTTTAATGTAATTGCTTCCTGTCAGTGACATTTGTTTAAATATGTCAAAATTGTTATTAAAATTATGTTTTTGTTTGACGCATACGCAAGATGATATATGAAAATAAATTATATTATATATTCATATTTAAAATTATTTAGAGTTATTTACTAAATGTTATTATCGTAGAATTGAAGATTGTACCATTATATTCAATTTTAATTAGTAAAAGTTGCTAAATAATTATATTCAATGATTTTTTACAAGAATACACTATATACAGATATACACTAAAAACTAATGAGCCCTTCCCACATTAGTATAGAATGGATATACAAACTTTCAAAATTTTGTGATTGATAGTATGTGAATAATCGTGTCCACAGGATCCACACATACATACCCACAGACATCGTTGTAAAAATGTTAAAATCAGATTCTGGGGACATCAAATCGTGCTTATTCACTAAAATATCTATATGCGGTTTTTAGCACTATCCCCATACCTCCCTTACCTAGGGTGGCGAAAGGTAAGAAGGAAAACCAAAGGATTTTCAGAAAATGATCATCCCAAGTATTTCAAACTAATGAATACGGAAGAGACATTCTTGTTGGTGTTGACAATGACCGATATATGAAATGGCGTGTAAGCGGAAGAACAGAATGTAGGTAGGTACATCTTGCGGTGATTTTAGATGTTTGCAGTGTATTAGATTATCATTTTATTTTTGTGGTCGGTGGTGTAAGACTTCACAAAATTCATCAAAGAATTTTGCAACAGTAAAGTATGGAACGCCGTTTTACTATTTATTCTACATTTAAAGACATCTTCAATTATTTAAAGACGTCAAAAATTTTATTTCAGATATCCTTAATTATTAAAAGACATTAAAAATTGAATTATGGACATCTTTAAATAATTAAGGACGTTTAAAATTAATTTCAGACATCCTTAAATAAGTTAGGATGTCAAAAATTGAATATTAGATATCCAGAATTGAATAAAGGATATGAAAAATACATTTATAGATATCACAAAATTAAATTTTAGACATCTTAAAATGGTACTGAATTTTCGACATCAAAAAGTAAATTTAACATGTCCAGAATTCAATTTTTGATATCTTTAATTCCATTGTTGATATCCTTAATTCAATTCTTGATATCCTTAAATGAATTCTTGATATCAAGAATTTGAATTTTTGACATCTTAAATTAATTTTGGATATCAAGAATTGAATTATAGATATCACATCTCCATAAATAGCATGTCCAGAATTCGAAGTTTTGAGGTGTTAAATTAATTTCTTGATATCCATAATTCAATTCTTGATATCAAAAATGAATTTAGGACGTCAAAAATTCGAATTCTGGACATGTTATTTACGGAGATGTGATATCCATAATTCAATTCTTGATATCAAAAATTAATTTAGGACGTCAAAAATTCGAGTTTTGGACATATTATTTATGGAGATGTGATATCCAGAATTGAATTTTTGATATCCAAAATTCAATTTTTGATATCTTTAATTCAATTTTTGATATCCTTAATTTAATTCTTGATATCCTTAATTCAATTCTTGATATATATAAATATTTGAATTTAAGACGTCTTTAAAACAATTTTGGATATCAAAAAATATTATAAGAACATCCAAAAATGAATTAAAGACGTCTTTATTTCATTTAATGACGTCCTTATATAATTTAACATATCTTTAAATATAGAATAAATATTAAAACGGCGTTCCATAGTAAAGAGTTATCGGCATTGATAGAAGAAAAGTGTTCGAAGTTATTTACCATAACAACAATAACAGCTGCGACTTCTTCTTTCAACATTCTTGTCCATTTCGTTGAAAATACATTCCAAACACTTACAGCACTTTGATGTAAGGGTCAAAATATTTTAGTTCTTTGACTTGTTTACCTACACAACCTTTTGTTCACAAAATTAGTTCCATCTTTCGCTTCGCAATGTAACTACGTTAACATTCCTTAAACATTCAATTACTATCAAAACACAAAATAAGTCAACCCCAAAACAGGTCACAATTTTTTCTTCTTAAACCAATTGCCAGCGAATTCTTTTCTTTCTTGTTTTGAAATAAATCGCGAATAATAACCCTTTCCGACTACCATCACGTACTCGCTGACTTTTTCTCTCTTGTCGGCATCTCTCAGAGTTGGCTCTGTATCCATGGATGCTGAGGATCTGTTGATTGCACGATCGTAGTCAGTTGTCGGCCGACTGTTGTGCGGTGCGGACGTACGGTTGCTTTGATCTTGATTACGTACGGAATTACGAACGTACGTAAAAGTGTAATAAGACAGAAGTTTAAAAGTTTGTGAAATGGAAATGAATAAACTTTGTGACTGTGGGTGTGGATAAATGGATAGACAGGATAGTAATTATGAAGATTAAGTAAGTTTGAAAAGTTGGAAAAATAGGGGTAAATTTAATATTTAATACATATTTATGTAATGGGTCACTTTTACAATATTACAATAATGTTTCTTCTAAAGTTAATATACAAATATTTGGTATGTATTTTTATAACCATTTTTGTAACCATTTACTTATTTTGGGTTGTATATCTGTTAAAGTAAAAAAGTCAAACAAAATTATTATTATTTGATAAAAAATTTTATGTACCTACACACCATCATAGAAAATAAAATTTGCATCATGTTAAACATTTATTTATCTGTCATTGGAAATTAAGTTTCCAAAGTTCAGTTTGTTGGACCTTATTTAAAATATGGTATTAACTAAGAAGCATTTGTCATTTTCTTCAGTTTTTGGTAAAAGAAAATATATAAAATTAATAGTACACCCCTCCAAACTAACTTGGTTAGGCACTGTGCAATTTTAGACTATTTAAACAAAAAATACGAAACTAAAGATTGATGCTGCAATTCATGATTATTTTGAAAGCATTCCAATTCCAAAAGAAGATTGGTTCATAGCTTATAAGAAGTGGAAGGAAAGAAATGGCATTTTTAATATGGTACAATAAGGACGTTTCGTCCTATAAACGTAGGACATCTTCAGCTTTGTAGTTTAGGAGATAAAATTGTAATTATAAAGGTTACATTTTGATTTTACGGCCGGTTTCATAATAAATATAAACTCACTTTACTTTTAAAGTTAGATCTGATAAAGTTTAAAAAGCTTTTCATAATTTCACTTTAAGTCAAAGTTGTCGGTTTAAATACCTTTTTAAAAGATAATTAAACTGACAACTTTAACTTAAAGTGAAATTATGAAACGCTTTTTCCACTTTTAGATCAAACTTTAAAAGCAAAGCGAACAACCTCTAAGGGCTGGTTTATGATGAATTTAAATTATAATTTTAAATTTTGATTTAAAATTTACAATTTTCTTACTGGTTTATGTTCGATTTTGAAATTCTGGATTTGATCAATCAGTATCTATCTTGCTTGTCATATTTTGACGTTTTTCCAGTAAATTTTAGGTTACCATATTATTTTTATATGCTATGGATTTGTTAAACGCTAATTATCAAGATAATTTTTTTAATAATATCGGGAATGTTTTTTTCCTATTGCTGATTTGTATAATGAGAAAGAAACAAATACGAACGTAAGAAACATAGACGGTGTGTTAGGCCAATAAACAGATTAATTGTAAAAGGGCATTATCATAGTTTGTTTCCAAAAATGAAAGAACAAGATCATGAATACTTTATCAAGTATACTCATATGAGTGTGCCTTTATTAAATTTCTTGCTATTCCTCCTTGCATTGAAATTACAGAAACGTATGATGGCAACCGAGGAGTCCCGTGGCCGCGTGCCTGAGTGCCTGATCGCGAACCTGGGGAAACCGGGTTCGATCCCGACAGACGCCAAATATTTCTAATTTTAAATGGCACAAAAGTGACCCCTGTGGTGCACTCTCCACACCAGCTATGAGTACCTGTGAGGTGACGCCTGGTAAGCTCCCACACGGTAAAATATATCGTCATCATTACCGATGTCTACATGTGTTGTAGATACTGGCACACCCAGAAATGGGTAATATGCCGTGATTATGGCAACCGCTTTGTCACCAGAACATACTAGAATGAGTTATACCTCCATGTTTGATGATGCTCTCTTGTGATTGGTCAAATTTGAAATTTGTAAATCGTTCATAAACCATTATATAGATTTTAAGTATGTTTATATTTTAAAATATAAATTGTAAATTCGTAAATTAAATTCATCAAAAATCAACCCTAACCAACTCGACATCTTGGAATATAACATAAAACATGGATTCCTACAACTTTTAAACAAAAATCATTTAACGTACCTACCACATTTATATTAAATATACAAACATCGCACATTCGGAAGAATAATGCCAAGTGCAAAAATTTCAATTAAACAGAAAACCCAAGGATTTTTTTTTCTTAACTACTGATTAAATTTTCGACACTGAGAAGGATTGGTAATGGCGTCGTTGTAGTAAAAGTAATGTAAAAGGTTTACCACCCGTAAGCTGAGAAATTTGAAACCAAAAAATAGCGAAAATATATTATCAATACATAGGAATAGAATTAAGGTAGGTATTTTCGTAGTTTCTCACATAATAATCCACAGATTTGTACAAAAAACTTCCTAACGACAGTTTAAGTGACATACATGAGTGTAAAAAAAACGTCCAGTTATCAGTTACTTTTATAGTAATTCTCTTCGAATGTGGAAAATATGTGATTTTCAATGGAATTTTCGGATTTATTAAAAATTTAGAGTAGGTATCTATTTTTACCTCTCGCTAAGAGAGGTATTGGATTCATGCTAAAATTCGCATACCCAGATTTTATTGAATGAGCACGATTTCAGGTCCCTAGAATCCGATTATAACATTTTTAAAATGATGTCTGTGTGTGTGTGTGTGTGTGGATGTGTGTATGTGTGTGTGTGTGAGTGTATGGATGTTGGAGGGACGATTCCTCAAAAACTATAAGACTTAAAAAATATTTAACTTCAGTTTCTTCAATCTGACATTCCTGGGAAGAGCTGAAAAGGTTTTGGTAACAATTGAACAACCGGAAGTAGTAGTTTCTTAAAAAAATTCTTCTAAATATAATTTTTTGGGAGTTTTTTTATTAAATATTGAAGAACATAAAATTCTCCATCTAGTACACTTAAAAAATTTATTATATCTTGTATAGATTTAGAGATAAAGACACTATAATTTATAGTGTAAACTAATCGCAGAGGCCAAGGCACTAAGGAAACCAGTTGACAAATTCCAATGATTATAACATGACACATGTCATTGTCAAATATCAAAAGTTTTAGTGACATTCTGATAGCTTTTTCTGGGAAGTATATTTAACTTTTCTTGTTGTTTTATTAATTAAATATTTGAAATTATAGGTAAAATTGTGGTAAAATGCATATACCATCAGAAATACCGCCAATCTGGTTTATGAATTGGAAGAATCTCTGACATTTAGAAACATCCTCATACAATGAAAAATAGATATAATCAGAATTATATGTGTGCAGAAGACATGTTAAATACAATAAAAAACAATATTTGAGTAAAGTTCTGTAATTTTTTGTTATAAAACGACGGTTCGAAAGTGAAGTGCAATACAATACTTATATAGCCTAATTTGGAAATGGCGAGAGGTCTTGTGCTGGCCACAACAGATTTTTATAAATTGTTTTACTTAAACTGTCATTATTTAGTCAAAAAATTCTCTGTCGGAACCAGCAATAAAACTATAAATATCGTAATTATGACAAAGCGGCACATCGCATACTGTTTGCTTTATAATATTAGATACAACCAGGTCACTATTTGCGCCGCTCTTTCGGAATGAAGACATGCATCGCCTGGTACTTCTATCTACCCTATAACATAAATACTATTTTGTTCGATTGACAGCCAATATTATAATGAGCGATATGCCGCTTTGCCATAATTATGATATTTATAGTTTTATTGCTGGATCTGTCAGAGTCAATTTTTCTGACATGGCCCGAGCGTGCTAGACAAAGACAGCTATAATGGTAAATTTTTATATTATATGACTCTTATGTTGAAAATTCATTATTGTTATATATGTTACGGTAATGCCTCATTTCCACCGAATGTTTTAGTGCTTAATGCAAGATTCGTACATAAGGCTTAATGCATTATGACAATTTACTAGGATACCTTTTCCAGCTAATTTGTTTACTGAGTAATTCAACAGAAATGTCACATTTTTTCATATAATACTTGTTGTCTGCCATTGCAGCAAAAATTTTTCTTTTTTTTTTAAATGTTATATACATAATTTACTGTAGCTATATCCATACAGAAAAATTAAAAATTTTGTAATTATAAAATGACCGACAGTTGACAGCTCCGGTTATAATTTTATCTTTTGTTTTTACGCATTGCTCTTATGGCCGATTGCACCAAAGTATGTTAAATATTAAACATGGTTTAAATTGACAATATTGCATCGAAATGAAATGTCAAATGAATTGTAATACATTGCTGTCAAAATTTCGATTTGCATTTATTTGTTTAAACGTAGATTAAAATTTAAATCGTGTTGGTGCAACTGGACATTAGTTCTTAAATATTAAGCCTTATGCAAATTTGGAAATGGTAGTAATACAGGGTGTCTCTCAAATAGGGGGACATGGCTTAACCACAGATTCCTGAGGATAAAATAAGACGATTTAACTAAACTTGCTTCTACCGGAAAGTATACCATTTAGCCAGAATTCTGCTTCAAAGTTCTTTGAAAAAAAATTTTGCTTATAATAACGGAAAGCTTTATACGATTTGAATGAAATTTGGTATGACAGTTCATATGGTTATGTCATGTTTTAAGGTGATACTTGTTATTATTAGTGAACCACTAGTGTATGGGACTTATGTGTCCCAACATTGATTAGACCGTAACAATTGTTTATGGGTTGTCAAAAAATTCCTTCGCAATATTCAGAAACTAGTAACATCCGTTTGTTCGGCCGTTTACTACCATTATTATAAATAACACGAATAAATATGTTAGCTTACTCCTAAACAAGTTGAGAAGATTGACAACTCGTTATTGTCATTAAAAATTAGGTGCTCGACATTTGGATAGACTGCTAGATTAAATTTATTTTAAAAAAATTCACGATGCAGTCACTCAGGTTTTATTTTTTTCTGTGTGAACCGTAACAGATATCACAAATTAAATAGAGAGAGAAAAGTTTACTATTGAATGCATCTTTCCGAAAAAAAGAAATTTATGTTATCGGTGTGGCCATTAATTAAGTTACTGTCTAATCAATGTTGGGACACCTAAGTTTCATACACTAGTGGTTCACTAGTAATAACAAGTATCACATTAAAAGATGGCTTATAACCATATGAACTGTCATACCAAATTTCATCCAAATCGTATAAAGCGTTCTGTTATTAATAATAAATGAGGCTTAAATGTCCGAAAATCTGTATATCCTAGGATTGCCCAATTTCATGTGGTAAATGTACGAACTCGGCCCGAGTTTTCGAAACATGACTTTTGTGCGTTAGGTTAGGTTATTGTTGTTATATTTAGCCAAATCTAACAATAATAACTTAACCTAACATACAAAAGTCATGCTTGCAAAACTCAAATCGAACTCGTAGATCTAAGTAGGAAATTTTATTAATTATACATTTGTTGTACATTTACCACATAATATTGGTAAATCCTATATTTGCACGGTAATCATAGGATTTACCGATTATCGGGCTTTTACAGTAAAACCATTCGCTTGGAGACATTTCCATACCACAAGATGACTTCAATTAGACTCGAACTTAGTTTGTCACAATTACAATTAGTGTACTCACCTGCATATCCCCATTAAAAACACAAAACACAACAGGTGTTGCAATAATACAAATGAGCAATAATAAAATAACTTTATTACACTTCGACGTAAATAAATTAACTTGAAAATTAGAACAACAATGTTTACCGTTTCATATTGTTTACAACAAATAAATATTAAGTACGTAAGTGAATGTAAAATACTTGAAACAGTACAATGATAAATTCTGAAAAACTACAAGCAAAGCAATATAAATTCCGTGAAAAGCGCATTTAATTGAATTCTGCGGTTCACCCAATATATTTCTCGTATACAGTTAGCTTTATCTCCCATATCAAGGTCTAGCTATTGTAACTATCTCTATTATTGTCAATCCTTAACTGGCCTAAGTGAAAGTTGTCATCAATTGTATGAAATATCGTTTATTAATTGTGTAGATAAATAAACAATTCTTTATTGCGGAAAAATTAGATTAATGGTGTGCAAGCTGTTGTGCATTATTCTATTTTCTATCATAGATAAAATGTGTTAAATATGTATAATCGGATAGAAAGTAGCTTATTGTTATGATAGAGAAATTTCTGATAAGATAAATTATAAGTGCTGTAAATTTTTTATTGAAGAATGAATCCAAGAATGATAAATTATATTTTGGAAAGCTTTTATTACAAAATTTCTGTATAGTACAATTAAAAAATTATAGATTGGCATAATAATAAATTATTTTTGGTTATTTTTTGACGGGTGACATACTAACATATGTTCATGGGAAAAAATGGTACTATTAGAACAGGTAATTCTTATAAGATTTTATGAAAACTATATTTCATTGGTCCAGTATTTTAATTTCTAGTTAATTTGTCTGTTAACTTAACTGTCAATTAAAACGAAAAAATCGTATCGAAAAATTGACACGTTTTTAATTTTTATAACTTATGTTATAAATTGATTTCATCCTATCTGACATTTAAGTGACAGACAATTTAACCTGAGATGAGAATATCAGAACTTCGTCTTTTAAAAGTACAAAAATATGGCTAGACTGGAGGGCTGGTTTATGATGAATTTAATTTACGAATTTATAATTTATAATTTAGATTTTAAAATATAAACTCACGTAAAACGTATACGATGGTTTATGAACGATTTACAAATTTAGAAATTTGAAATTTAGATTTGGAATATAACTATATTTTATATTTTCAAATGTAAATTTCAAATTCGACCAATCACAAGAGAGAACTATTAAACATGGCGGTAAGGTATAACTTTGCTTCATCTGTCAACTTTCTTTTTTGTTTGTGAATTGTTGACATTTTGAACCTGGAATCACATGAACAAATTGATATTTTGTTTTTTGTTGATAATCAGTATTCGCGAACATCGTAATTTGTATGACAAAGCAAATAAATTGTACAAAAATAAAACATTTGCGTAGTTTCAATTTCAACGCAACGAGGGGTGGCAAGGAATTAAATATATGTACACTCATATGAGTATATTTCAAGAATTGTTCATGATCTTATTTCACTTTCAGAAACAAACTATGATACTGCCCGTTAACAAATCAATGTGTTCATAGGCCTAACCACGGCCTAACAGACCGACCAACTACGGTTTTTAAGTTTGTGTTTGTTTTATTTCTGTACTATATAAATCAACAATAGTAAAAAAAATAAACATTCCCGATATTATTAAAGAATAATCTTGTTCATTAGCGTCTAACAAATTCAGGACTAAAATATATTTGTAACCTAAAATCTGAAGTGATAACTGGGGAAAAGTCAAATAACAAGCAGTGACAAGTCACGTGACGGATGCTGATTGGTCAGATCCAGAATTTTAAAATCGAACATAAACCAGAGAGAAAATTGTAAATTTTAAATCAAAATTTCTAAATGTAAATTTATAAATTAAATTCATCATAAACCAGCCCTGAGTGTCAGCTATGCATTCAAACTTGGGACGTTTTGACGTCCTGTCTGCCTGTCACTTAGTATAATAATATTATTAATGTTAAAATAAAAACCACAAATTTTAAATTAAATACGGAGTGTCCTTTACCCATAAGTTGCTTTGCCATTTAAAAATTTAGTAATTTTTAAGTTTATTAATTTTCATTAACTACGTATATATTATATGAATTTATTCCCGATTGTTGTCTGCTTCCGGATAATCCTGGGCTTATAATACTAATAGTAATAATAATAATAATAATAATAAATTTATTTCTTTAAAAGTTTTACAACCCATGATAAATAAATGAATGAATTACAGTAATAAATAAAATAAATATATCATCACGGCATATTACCCATTTCTGAGTGTGCCACAATCTGCTTTATCGCACATATCGCTAATGATGATGACCTATTTGTACAGTGCGGGCGCTTACCAGGTGTCACCTCACGGGCACTCATTGCTGGTGTGGAGAGTGCACCACAGGGGTCACTTTTATGCCATTTAAAATTCGAAATATTTGGCGTCGGTCGGGATAAGGTTTACAAAAAGAAAATATCAAATTCATCAGACACAGAATTATAATAACTGCATATAACATAATTTGGTGATTTGCACAGCACACCTATATTATATGAAGAAAGATAAAAGCGTGAAGATAATCTCGGTACACGAAAATAAATTTTCGGTAATAAATCTGGACGCTCACACTCAATCTTGTAGTGAATTATTTTGAATAAATAATCTAGTTTGATATCATTAAATCTTGATATAAGTGAGTCAAGATTGAATGTTCTAAATAAGATATCAGTAGGCGTATTTTGATCAGAATAATATTGAAAACATTTAAACCAAAAATACTTTAACATTTTAATTTTTACGTTGTAACTTTTCTAGTCTCACTATATGAGTTTCATAAACGGGATACCAAATAATTACATTATGTGACAATGACAAATACCAACAACAACAATCAACATAAGATTAAAACCTTTCTGTTCACTTCAGATGGTAATAATAACAATAACCTTTAATTCTGTTCGCAGAACTCAAAAATTTCCAATCAGTTTCAAACCAGTTTCAAACTACGCACGCGTACTGAAAATTAGTAATTAGTTGCATATTTTGTTATGCGAACAAACCTATTAATAATGCTATTATGAAGCGCACTTTTATATTGTATTCTTATGATATTAATTGATTAATAGTCACTTTCAACTAAAACGCGCTATGAAAGTGGGTTCGAAATACTGGACATTTCTAAAAAATATAAAAAAAAAATTGCTCGCTATTTCGCCGCGAGTATTTCAATTATAAAATTTTAAGAAAGGAATTTTCAAAAACTAACACAAATCTTATAAAAATAATGACAAAAATGTTAAATTTTTAAATGGTAAAGCGACTTATTATGGGCAACCTTCGACTTATACGATTCTGTTTCCAAACCCTTATAATCTCTTTTACAAATAGCCTGCTGTGAAAATCATTTGAAATTGAAATCCATAAACTAAGACACACTATAGAATTACCTATTTAGTTCGGTATATACCGAATTTTAATCCATCCTTCTACAAAGGTCTTACGAAACCTCCTGCTATTATTACAAGATAAATTCCTTTTTGTAACCCTTAATATTTTGTCTACAAAATAAGAAACGATATGCATATATTACGAGGGTCATGCTAGAATAATTTAGTGTAAGACACACGGCACAGGATAGAGAAAATATAAAGTAGCGACATTCTTGTCGGAACCTTTGATGTTTCGTTCCAAGCTACTTGGTGTGCATGGGGAAATAATAAGGAGCGCGAAATTTGAATTTAATATCAAATGATAAATTGTGATATGGTAAAAATATGATGTGGCCAACACAATACCTCCCGCAATTTAATTCTTATTAATTTAAATATTTACCTACGTATTCACTAATGCTGCAAAATATATTATGTTCATTTGCGTATAACTATTACTTTATTTACTATTTTCTTTTTAAAATGTCACTATTATTAATTTGAAGTGATTAGTTTTTGGACAGTGACATTAACCTGTTACATACATCTGAAATATGAACTGTGTAACAAAGGAATTGTGTTTATCAAAGGCTCTGGGATTTATATATATTTTTTTTAATTTACCTGTAAAATAAATAGAAAAAGTATTAAGCAGACCTGTAGAAAATTCAATTATCTTTAATTTTTATAATGACATAAAATGCGACAAAATGGCATGTTTTGAAGAAAAATCATTACGAGCTTCAAGTAAAGTGCCATTTCCGGTTATCCGGTTTACACCAAAATCCGAGCCAAAATCTAATGGTTTCTTTCCATATTATAATGGGGCCGAAATACAAAGTTTCAGAATTTTCTGAATGATAATATTTAATTTAGAGCGGAGACAAAATCCATACACACATACACACACACACACATATATATATATATATATAGACACATCCATCATCCTGAAAATGTTAAAATTGGATTTTAGAGACCTTAAAACATGGTCAAGTACTAAAATCTCGATTTGTGATTTTTAGCACGATCCCTGTACCTTCCTTACCAGGATATTGGGAGGTAAAAATGAATAAAATTAAAGTATAAATAATGTATATTTAAAGAAAGTATAATAAATAATTAAATAATAACCAAGTAATCTCGTAGTGTACACAGAAAAAAAAAACATCAAAATTGTAGTTAAATTAACTAAACAAATCTTTAATTTTCAGCCTACTAATATGTTTTCATTAAATTGTCTAATTGATTTAGTTAAATTTTCTAAATTTGTAGTATCAAATTATAGTAAAATTAAATACAAAATTAGATTAAATGAGTACATTTAGTATTGAAGTAAACATAAATAAAGAAATTAATTAAATATATACAGTGTGTCCCATTTAGAAGTGCCACCATTGGGATCTCGAGAACTGTAAGAGATACGATGTCGGTTAAATGGGACTTTTTATGCGCCTTTGGGAGGCCATCTCAGATGTGCTTTTGTTTTTCCAAAAATTCTCATAGGGCACTAGACAATGACGAAAAACTGAATATTGTTGATTTTTTCTTTTTCAAATAACTTCTAAACTATTAGTAATTGAGAAAAACGTTTCAAATATAAAAGATAGATATTTTTATTAAATAACCATTGGCATACGAGATATAACACAAACTTATGTTTTTTTAAATGGAACCAATATCTGATTTTAGTCCCAAAAAAATAATTATTTTTTTCTCTTTTCAATGATGTAAGGGTTATTATGTTTTACATTTGTTTTGCTCCTAAAATTTAATTTTTCTCTTTATTTTCCTGAATTTTCTTATTTTCAAAAAAAAAACATTATTATTTTTATTTATTATATTGTATTTGATCGATATAATTTATTTTATGTCTTTATTACTTAATATTTTCATTTTAGACTAATAATTACAAATTACACTATAATGTGCCAAGGGAGACCTGATACAAAATATTATAAAAATTACTTTGATACGAGTTTTGAGCAAAATTTTCTAACGAAATAAATTATTTAAATACAACAAGTGATTTCTAAATAGAAATCTACCAATATTTTCAAAATAATTGTAAATTTAATGCAAAATAAGGAAAAAAATAATAATTTTGAAGGCAAAACAAATATAAAACATAATAACCCTTACATCGTTGAAAAGAGAAAAAAATAATGATTTTTTGAGACTAAAAGATATGGGTTCCATTTAAAAAAATATAAGTTTGTGTTATATCTCGAAAATTTACGGATATAAAAATTTATTTCGTACGCTACTGGTTATTTAATAAAAATATATATCTTTTATATTTGAAACGTTTTTCTCAATTACTAATAGTTCAGAAGTTATTTGAAAAAGAAAAAATCAACAATATTCAGTTTTTCGTCATTATCTAGTGCCCTATTAGAATTTTTGGAAAAACAAAAGCACATCTGAGATGGCCTCCCAAAGGCGCACAAAAAGTTCCATTTAACCGACATTGTATCTCTTACAGTTCTCGAGATCCCAATGGTGGCACCTCTAAATGGGACATACTGTATATATATATATATATATATATATATATATATATATATATATATATATATATATATTTAAATTTTCTTTTTACTTAGGTACCTAATTCATCATCGAAAATTGTAGGACAAAAATAATGAAGCCAAAATATAGTAAAATTAAATAAAATAAGTAATTAAAATAACTATATGCATATTTAAATTAACGATTTTTTAAAAAATATTTATTATCTATTTTGGATTAGTTAAAATGCTAAATTAAGATTTGCAAATTATACTAAATTATTAGACATATTGTCCAATAAAATAATATCTAATTATAATTAGACAAAATTTCAATTCTTTTTTTTTTCTGGGTACAATAACTATTCTCTGTTATTTAAAGTATCTGTCTCTAAAATAATAATCCATAAACGATTGACAGACAAAAAGTCATGCTAGTCAATTGGTCGCTAATCAACCTTAATTAGCTAGGCATACTAACGGTCAATGTATTTTTTTGTACCATTGAGGGCGCTTTACAGAATGTCACACATGCAGGGTTTTAAAGAAAGTTGTCGTGGATAGAGAATCATAAGAGTCGCCATTGTATTATTTGACAATTGACAATAACTTTTCAAGTTCAAACCACAAAACCACTTCATAAATTGTTGAGTGCAAAATAAATAACCATGACTACCCATTCCAATTTGCTTATAAATCTTGAAGAAGTTATTTAGTCCATCGCTAATTAAATTAAAATAACTTTGAAACAATTCCACAATCTCTTTCTTCAATTCAAAAGAAAGTCTTATTTTTGTTCCATATTCATCATCACCATCACATTCTCCGCCTCATTATAAATACTTTTGCAATAAAAATCTCATCTGATTCACAACAAACTCAGGTGGCTGCAGCACGCAAGTAGATTTATTTATCTACATTTTGTTTATCTCGGAATCTGCAAGCGGTCTTATTGAATTATCTGCTTCGACTAAATCACGGCTTATTCGTTGCAGTGCAGCTGACTCGAAGATGTGCGTGTGAACAGAGAAATCGTGACAAAGTAAAAGGATTGCGAACAACAAAAGATTTGTTAAACATTTTTAATAACTGAAGAATGTTGCTAGCAGCTAGACGAAAGGAAGTAATACTAATACTTTGCTTTGAAGATAAAGCGGTTTACTTTTAAGATAAATTGAAAAGTGGTACCTGATCTCTTCCGCAAAATTCTAACTATTTGGACTAGAAATCGTGAATTCGATAAGTTTTTTTTTAAGACTGGGTCGGGTTAACATAACATATGTAAATATTCCTGCCTTAGTGGGATTCGTACCCGGAACTCGCTTGATTGGAGTATTTCACTATGTAGAGATAGCGTTGTGCACCAACGTCAAACCTTCGACAAGGGAACACTCTTGTTTAACTTCCATACATATACCTATTAACTAATATATTGCGGATCCTTTGCTTTTCTTGAAGGAAACACTGAAATGGAAATATTATTCCTGCATAAGTCTATCTCACACAAATACCCAACCGCGAATTATGCACATGCTTGGAAACCTTGACTACTATTGGCTAACGAGGAAATCATGATCACTTTTTGCGAATCACAGAGTTCTGTTTATTAACGACTAGCGCGAGAAATTTTAAATTTAAATTTGAGAAATTAAACAAAGAGTAAGTAGAGCATCGCTTTGCAGTAAACTCTGGCTGTTTTGGAACAGGTTGAGTAAACTCTGAGAGTAAGGTTATTAGTTTTAAATAATTTCGTACTCTAAGAGTAGGATTTTGGATCGCAGCCCAAGCAGCGACGCTGTCAGCGTTAGCCAATAGTAGTCAAGATTTCCGAGCATGCGCATAATTGCCGGTTGGGTGTTTGTGAGAGATAGACTTATGCAGAAATGATATTTCCATTTCACAGTGTTTCCTTCACCTACTCTTATGGGAAAGATACGAGCATTAGCAATATATTAGTTAATAGGTATATGCTTCCATAAGCATATCATTACTGTCAATAGTTTGTCTTTGACTCTTTTTGACTTTTCTTTCTGTGTTTATTATTATTTTAAGTAGAGTATATTACCCTGGTTCCTGTTTTATTAGTTATAGCAGTAGATTAATTATTATTTTTAATTTTAAATATTTTAGTTAGTAGTTTTTAGGTTATGTTCACAGTTTATTTTTTTCTTAGGGCCAGTTTTACAATAAATATTAAATAATAGTAGTTTCATTAATGGGGTCCTCGGCCATAACAAAAAATAATAAAATGTACACTTTGTACTTAAAGTACTGCTCAATAAATAATGATTAAGAAAAAAAAAACATTTTTTTTTTTAATAGACACTTACACAATTGCAATTTGCAAGAGCGCATCTAGCGGGAAAGCATAGAACTAAAGGTTGCTATGGTTACCACGTCCAAACAAAGACCTGTCTTCAGCCATAGATCTCTATACTCTAGCCATCGTTTTTGTTGAATAATTGAGTGATCTTCATTATTATCAAACAAAGAAAGTTTCCCCAAGCACATCTTGCGGTTTTAAACTCATTTTTATTGAACACAACGAACAAATCACAAAGAATTAGGTTAATACTGAATAACAGATGCAAACATAATGACAGATAGAATCATGGAGCGGGACGTAAGACAACGAGGGGAGGTTTGTTTGGAAGCATGATCTTTTATCTCTCTCTCTTGCATATGACGTCAATTCTGTAAGTGTCTATTGGAGTAACGATGATCGACTGGAGATTGATGTGTGGAGAAGAAAATAAAGTAATCGGAAACTGCAGTCAGTACTTACGCTTTTATTTGATTTGAAACCTACGTTTCGACCATTACAATGGTCTTCTTCCGGGGTTAAATCAAGTCATAAACGATGATTACAAATATCTTCATCATCGTTTATGACTTGATTTAACCCTGAAGAAGACCACTGTAATGGTCGAAACGTAGGTTTCAAATCAAATAAAAACGTACTGACTGCAGTTTCCGATTACTTTATTTTCTTCTCCACACATTTTTTTTAATAATTACTTTACGTGATATTTGAAATTTGTTGTCATTGTCCCTGTGACGTCACAGCAACTACTAGTCTGCATAGTGTGGAGCGAGAGAAAAATGGAAGTGTTGCCCTGACGTCATATTGACATTAAAAATTAAATGCAGTTAAACTAAAGACAATGGGCTACTTGCGTACCTTTTTTATTTCATATTTTTGAAGAGCAGGTAAAAACTTGCTACCCCTATTTTTTCTTTTGACAAAATTTTTATTAATTAGCCAGAAAATAGATAATGAAATTTGATTATTTGAATTACCGCCATGTATGACGTAGAATTACGCCGCACCAATGAGTGAACGCAAAGCCATAGCGTTTGTTTGTACGGGTAATGTAGATTTCCTGTTTGACGTTTCAACAATAGTTTGAACGTTAGTATTTTAGTTTGTTTTTTTCGTATCGATATTTTAAATTACATGTAACTACATATGCGTTAATTTGTGAAGTAATTAATATATTTGAGAGCCCAGAGAGAGCAAAATGTCAAATTCAAATTAAAACTTTCTCGCACGCAATGCCATCTATAAGTTACATTCTTAAACATGGTTCTCTTCCTCGGTTCAATATAATGACGTCACAGAAAATTTTCTTTCTTAATTTACTAAAAAACAAATAACTTTTTTAAAATAAAATTTATATTTTTATATATGTTTTCAACATAACATTACGCACATAGTGATAGAAATCGGATTTTCAGTACCATGCAAGTAGCCCATTAAGACTTTTTAATACTGGAAATTGCTTCAAAATTAAACGAACTTTCATTTAAAATAATAAAAAAATAGAGTGGAGGACCCCATTGTAAATATCAGTTCTATCTATTTTCCACTATATAAATTGTACGCGCCTAAGTAAAGCACACGAATGAAATAAAATTGCTCCCTTGTTTTAGTTCCAAATTTCGCCACCAGGTTCGCATTCTTATTTACATATCCCAATTATGGTAACAGCGTTGCTCTAACCATTGAGCCACTGGGGCCAGCAATATAGAATATATACAGAATGTAACAGAAATAAGTACATTAATTTTAACCAGTGATAGAACTCGGTAAGAGCAACATTATTTCTTGATAACTTTTTTTCGAAATCGCAATTTATTTTTTTGGAAAAAATATTTCCTATTTTGAGACATATACTGGTGAAACAGAAAAAAGTAAGTGACATTGACAGAACTCGTCGAGAGCAACAATATTTCTTAGTAATATTTTTTTGAAATCTCAAATTTTTAATATTGTATTGTTAGGCAGGTAATGATTTTTTTTTTTTACAAAACTTTGAAGATTCTTAACCCAATATCTACAAAATTTACAAAAAAAAAATCTGTTGTGGCCAGCACAAGACCTTCCGTCAATTCCATGTATTTTGTACAAATCCCATACCAAAAGGTCCTTGGAACAGATTCTATATAATATCATGTAAAAACACATACTATTTTTTACAAATTCCATACCAAAAGTTCATTTGAAAAGGTTCTATAAATCCAATAAAATTATAACATAAACTACACTAAGTAATGTCCTTCCATCTTCTCTTTGGCCTTTCTCTGCGTGTCACTTGCGAGCAACACTATGACATACCAATTTTAGATCACACACACACACACACACACACACACACACACACACACACACACACACACACACACACACACACACACACACACACATACAGACATCATCTTAAAAATGGTATATTCGTATTGTAGGGACCCTAAAACGTGCTTATTCATTAAAAACTCACCACCGAATTTTTTGACCAAAGACAATACCTTCCTTACCTAAAGGTGACGGAACGTAAAAAATACTAAGAAATATTATTGCTTTCGACGAGTTCTATTACTGGTTAAATTTAATGTAGTTCTTTCTATTACATCCTGTATAAATTACAAAATTAATCCATCGGGTGTACAATAAATCCTGGTTGATAATGGGTTGTGAGACTGTATACCATTTTAAACACAAAATATAATGCAGATTCTTTGTTCCGTCATTTTTAAATTTAAAAAATTGCTGAGCGTGTCAAAATACTTCGTCAATATGATAAGAAACCAGACATACACTTCACAGACCGAGATACCAACATGATAAGAAAAATAAGCCCGATCAAAAATTCAAAAAATCTCGTTACTTTTTGAGCAAATATATGATAAAGAAGCACATAACGTAATATGTTTTTAACGGTGTCATGCTGTCAAAACTACAATCGGCACTCAGCCATGTGACAATACAAATTACTAATTTAATAAACATTGACAAAATATAAAAATGTATCATGCCCTTCATATAATTAATTAAAAGATCTTACCTTTTTTGAAGAGTTCTTGAAGTCCAGGACGACTTCTTCGTAAACCGGTCCACCACCTGAAAATAATTAATTTAAAGATTAATTAAAGTTCCCATTAACTTTAAGTCTTATTTTACTAATTTACTTAATACTACGTACATATATTTTTCTTTATTAACATACAATAAGCAATTTTTAAAACAAACTAAATCTCCAATTAATTTCCATCTTTTCATCACAATTAGTTCACATTCACACGAACAAAAGAAAAAGACAAAAACGTGTGACCAATCAGGATTTTAAATTGGCAGATAAAAATAAAATTATAACAACAGCATCCGATAAGAATCTGAATCTTATTTATAGTCATCGTTCATTTCCGCTTTACATATATCCTTCCGCTGATCATCTGTAACGCGGGAATTTTAAACTTTTATTTGTAATCCAATTAGGAAGATAACTCAATTATCGAAGATTCATGGCCACCCAGGACTTGAGAATAAATTGGATACATTAATAAAAGAAGAAAAAAGAAGAAATATGTTGCTGTTTTGATAGGAAGACATTTTTCAAATTTCCGAATGAATGAAGAATGGACTTAGTCATTTATTTATGGATGCGAATAAAATGCTATACTGTGAGTGATAAATATATAACTTCGTAACAAATAAAATATATCGCATCGAAAAATGGCATAACGTGAAATTATTGTAATTTGAATAATACGTTCGACGCGCTGTTTTTAGTTTCTTATACAGAAATTTTTTTGGTTAAAAAATTATCCAATTGTATTCTTGTATTCTAATCACGTATACCAGTCAACCATTGATAAATATTTATAATTCTATCACAACTTCCTCAAGCACGTTGCTTTTAGGCAACAACCTTTCACCGCTTTCGGTTACTGTCATAAAATTATTTCGTAATTATCAATGTCTTCGGGATATTATAGCTGATAATTTTACAAGGAAATTAGTTAGGAGGTGAAAATACCGGGCCTCAGAATAATACATATAATGAGGGGGTATTTTTTTTCGAACAGTGCAGTCCTCACCACATGGTACCTAACTTTTTATTTTAAATCGTGATGGAATTATTAAAATATCGTAACAATGAATTCTAAATTAAACTCTAACGAATTAGGTTCCTTATTTTGACAACCACTAGTCTTTTTTTTCATTTCACACGGGCAGTTCTTCTTGTTTTTCAATGATGTTCTCGACTTTTCAAAACATAATTGTATAATTCACATGATTTATTTTTCATTATAGCTTTTATTGTTTTTTTTATAAAGTTTATCCATTCTACATAGCGTTTTGTTTTTTAAGACTATTTTTCGTGCCAATCTAAAAGTAAAAACTCAATCAGTAAAATACCTAGCTTTTCCAGGTATTTCATTTGTTATGTTTACACTATTTTTATAAATACATATGTGAATACTTAGAGAAATTATTATTAATTATACAAGTATAATTATATAACAATTTCCTACAAATTGTTCCATATATTTACAAGTTCCCACATTTATCAAAGACATAGTATACTTAAGACCAGCGCAAAAAGTTGAAAAATGAAACGAACATAAAACCACGACAAATAAATCGAGTTTCCCGCAATCCTGACATGAATTATGTTATTTACTTTAATTTTAATTACACAAATATCATTAATCATCATTTATTTCCTTATAGCAACGGCTTAAGAACTCAAATTGCGAAGATTAATTTGATATCGGTATTAAGAGATATCTTTATTAATTGCAGACACTAATTAAGCTGACAAAATGATCAATACGGTATTATCTCCTTTCAATAAATATATGAAATCCTTTATAACTACCAATTAGTTATTACTGAAGAACATAAATATTAGGATGATTCAAAAAGTATCAGATAAATGATATTATTTCAAAAACAGATCACTAGGTAAACCCGAAATAGAAATATAGTGAACTGACTTTTAGAAAAACTTTATACGATTTCATCAGGACAGGATTATCCCCAATTTAAGCAGACTGAGCCGTATTCTACTATCATTATATAAATACAGTGTTTACTACACAAAACAAAAGAAATACATAAAACTCATAAGAATCAAAATAAACCTACAAACCTACTAAATTAAATATATATGGTTAATATATCAAAATCTATGGAAAAAGATTTTTTTTTATTACTCCGTGTTTCAAAATTAAACAACATTTAAAATTTAAATAAAGGTCCTAAAAATATGTGGACAAGTTTTTATAATAGTTATTTATTTAACAAGTGTATAAAGTAGGACTTTTCTGGTCGTCTGCGAAATTAGCACAAGATAAAAACACTACACAATATTTTTCCTACAACCGAAATGTTAGTGCTTTTTCTCTTACTACTGAGGGTGAGAGTACAGGCATCTTCAAATATTGTTAGTGCTCTTTCTCTTAATACTCTACACAATGTAACTTATACATTCGAAAGAATCTAAAAGACAAGTGAGTGGATTAGTCTTCTAGAATTGTATATTTAATATTAAAAATTAGGTTAGGATAAAATTTAATATGTCAAAAAATGTTAATGTTCTTAAGAATTAGGTTAATATTCAATATGTTAATAAAAATAATTACACTTGGTTCATTTGCAGTGTATAATAATATTTCTAGATAAATTTTATTATTTTCATAATTATTTACTACCTAATTATATGCTTGTCAGGTAAATTAACCGAACGTGTACGTTGCCTAGAACGCCTATTTACTTTTCACGCACTAGTGCTTGGAAAGTGACAATTCTGCAGATCTCGACAATGAATTTGAAGAATCTCGAACATTTAGAAGAGCTGGAGGAAACTTATCTATAAGAATGAATTAAAAAATATAAAAATATATGAATAATAGATGCTATTAGAATTTTTTGTGTGCACCAGAAATGTTAAATACAATATGTAGGAACCTTCGAGCATATACTGACTAGAGGCTGCATTACGGTGTTTGTTGTGATCGGAACATATGCGGAAGCCGTGGTGTATTGCGGGCTGCGTATAGAAGCCGTTGTGTATTACGAACTGCGTATTATCTTTCTATTTGTATTACCTTTTTACAAAATAATGACTAATTGCTGCTTTTGAAATATCTAAATCACCTTTATTTCCAATAAATTTCAATCTCGTTATTCTTACGTCGTTATTACCAGGAAACCTAAAAGTTACACTTTGTTTAATATATTATTTGTAAAAAAAATCCCAGTTACACATGAAACGAAATATCCGTACTTTCTTTGTATTTTACATTACAATTTGATATACCTACACCGAGATATACTCACAAACTACACGCAAAAAATAACGTTAAGTTACAGTAAAATTACAAGTAGTGACATACAACACAACAAAACACTGCCCACAATACACCATAACTTCCAGCCCCCCGCCTACATATCTTCCGATCACAACATCCTATGCATTGGGATAGGGAATTACTTCTCTAGTCAGTATATGCTCGAAGGTAGGTACTTATATAGCCTAATATGGAAATGGCGAGAAGAGATTTTTTTAAATAAACTTTTGAAATTTACGAATATTTTATTGTTAAAACTAGAAATTCTTGTAAAAATACACTAATATCCTTGAAACACTCAAATGCAAATATCTCTTCGAGTATACATATATGTATGTAGAACGAAGCATTTGTGAGAATTTGCTTACATGAATTTGTCCATTTATTTTTAGGTTGTTTCTTTAAATTTTATGTTTTGTTGTTTATTTTTAAACTTCCTATATGTCTACTAAACATAATTCGGAGACTAGTAAAATTCTACAAAATGTACCCCTTACTAACTGCGGTTGCGGCACTCTACAATGAGGAAAGTAAAAACCACACATTATGGCGTCAAGTCAATTCGCAATATTTTTAAGCTGGGTATATTTCAAAACCACACGTTGAAGGATCACTGAGCATTTGTCAGAATTTTGTGGTCAGAGGGTGAAAAGTATCGTAAATTCATCAAAGAGTACAACATGCATGACGCTCTGTAGTACTAATGCAGATTTTGTGATGGAAAGTTGTGAAGTTTTATAAAATTCAGAATGTTGCAACAATGTTTTGTTATCGGCAATTCAAACAAGTGTTATAGTAGACGTAAAGATATAAGTACTAGGGGCGTTGAAGCTACTAACTGACCTTTATTTAACACAAATCTTGATAGGTATTTCAGTTATATATAATTTATGTGAAATTAAATTGGAACTTGATCTTATTTTCTTATTTACTAACTACTTATGGGGTCCCGTGGCCTCGTGCCTGAGTGTCTGGTCGCGAACCTGGGGGTACCGGGTTCGATCCCGACCGACGCCAAATATTTCGAATTTTAAATGGCACAAAAGTGACCCCTGTGGTGCACTCTCCACGCCAGCAATGAGTGCCCGTGAGGTGACGCCTGGTAAGCGCCCGCACGGTACAAATATGTCATCATCATTACCGATATCTGCGATAAAAAAGCAGATTGGCACACCCAGAAATGGGTAATATGCCGTGATGATATATTTATATTTATTTATTTATATCCAAGGAAATGCGACAGTAATTTTCAATAATAATGAGTTTTCTATAAATAAAGTGATATAAAACTGAATACATCCCTGTATTTATACCTGTATATTGCAAATTGATTGGTTAACTTTTCGCTGCATGACATACAGCGTAAGGTATAGTTTGTACAGAAATCTATCGTTATGGCCCGCTCAGCAGGTCTACTGTTAGCGATTTAAGCTTGGTTTATGGGGGATAAGGGATTGGTACGTATTAAATAGTTTCCTATTCTATTTTACTTTATTTTGTAATAATGAAACAGATTTTTTTAAAAACTTCGTTAATCGCCGCTTACATCGCTTACATCCCGAACAGTATTAAGCAACACTTTCATCATGTCAGATGTTTTAGTTAGTGCCGAATTGTCATTTTCATTAACTTTTAAGTAATTATAAATATTTCTGACTATTTCTTTCGCATCTTGCGGCAAACACGTCCGTCTAAGGTTTGCACGATCTTCTTCAACGGGTAAAATATTATTGTTATCTTCTCCAAATGGTTGCCACATATTAAGTATATATATATCGTTGCTCTCATTACGAAAGTAAAGTATTACCACTGATTTTAAGGTTTTAAAATCCCATTTATACACGTTTCGTCCGTTATTGCTAATCTTATTTTCCCTAGATTTACTATTATAGGTAGTGCTATATCCGGGTCTACCACAGGCTTAGTAACTATAGCTCTTATATCTTTGCCTCTACTATTTATATTTGATGTATTTTCGTGGTTTCGTTATTTTACACGTTCATTTACTTGAGAATTGGTTGCGGATTTCAAAAGGCGATAGCAGAAGGATTGAAAGTTGTAAAAATTAGGAAAAGAATACATTAATATAACCGCAAAAAAAAACCAAGTAAGATTTAAATATGTTCTACATACGCATATTTCGGTCCAAATAAAATAATCAATTAGTATCACTGTCATTATACTCATATTGCCGACATCTACTCTACTCTATACCGTACAAATTTCGAAATATTTTAGATCTTAACTGTTTACAGCGCAATAAATACATTTGGGCCGAGGCCTAGTATAGGTCAGGTTCTCAGGTTACAAGAAAAAGTGGCCTGACCTAAGCCAGGCCGCTCCATATTTTAGGCATTTGCACCAGACGACCCAATTACATTTGGGACGAATTTGGGCTAAAGGTCGAAAATAGGTCTACGGTGTAAACTAGGCCTATATCTTCCCGCACTTAGGGGTCTATTCAGAACTCAATATTTGTGTTGTCGTTATGGTCTTTATGGTTGTTATGTACTGTAAAGATTGTTAAAATCAAAATTGGTATTCTCAGTACTGAAGGTGGTTACCGTCAACAATTGTTACGTGTTTTGACAGTCTTTATCATAACGACTGCTAAAACTATGTATTTATGGTTGTTATCACGTTGTTATTTCTAATATTTGACATGTGACAGATTGAGTATTCCCTGGATTATTACATCAATCAAATATTATTAATAATGGCCTTTCTGTGAAATATTAGCAGAATGCAGTTGATTATTCGCATGGATCCCGCTTCCACTTAAATAATGATAATAAGAACGATAAAAACCGTCGTGGACGAAAGTTACTTTTGACGTAAATACATATTTCTTTGAAAATATTATATTCTGTGGTAGGTATTTGTGAAAACCTTGTTATTTATTCTGGTGATAATGTGTGCTTTTTCTTCAATCAAAAAAAATCTTTCCATAACTTTTCAGTCACGTTGGGATCAGTGGTAGGAATTAACATACCCGTTCTAAATAATTTAGAAATTTTCAAATATGACACAAATGTCATATTCTTCTTTAGATGTTTTGGCAGAATGTGTGCATTTTAAATATAATTGGCAACACATTATTAAAAGAAAATGGGCCGGTTTTATAAAAAAATTTAAGCTTCACTTAAAATTTAGTTGTGAAGTAAATTTATTGAAATGAACAAATCCGAATCAGTTTCGCTATTCTTATGACATTTGTATTATTGCTGTCAAAAAAACGCGTTGCATTTTTTCACTTCATTAAATTTACTATGGAAGTAAATTTTAAGTGAAGTTTATTTTTTTTATAAAACCGGCCCTAAAACGTTGACATATAAGGTTAGGTTAAGTTCATATATGCGTAATGAAGTTAGCTATTGTCAAATAAACTGGTTCATTCACAAGTATTATTTTGTAAAGATTGTCAGTAATACCGACGTCGGTTCTGAATTGACAAATTCATAAAGATTGTCACAAATGTCTTTATGATAACAATCTTTATATCCGTAACAACCTTTATGGCTGTGTTTCTCTGAATAGGCCATTTAGTTTGTAAATAATAATTTTCCTATGATCGTGCGGGAAATTAGGTCTCAAACTCAAAATGAATGCAGGAAATAACCAATTCTCGCACTAATGCCGGAAAGAATTAAAACACGATTTTTCTGTTGTCATGAAAAAAGCATTTGTCATGATCATTTAAAAATACCATACTTGGCCACCCAATGTAGTAGATGATATGTCAAAAATTTAGAACACATTTTATAATTTTTCTTATTATTATGGACGACTACAGAAAACCATTGTTTGCTGCACATGTGTAAAACGTGATTCTGAAACTTCATAAATATTGCAAAACTCGCTGCGCTCGTTTCAGGAACTTGTAATCGTTTCAGATTTCAAAATAACTAATTTCCCACACTTGTTACAAAAATATTTTTTTTTTGTTACTTTATGAATCTCCCCCGTATAAGTTTTATTCTATTATCAGCCAATTATCTTCAACATGATGTCTTTATAATAATTATCTTTGTTCGTATTTAGCAGGAATTAATTTATGAAACGAGCAATTACCCTAATAATAACATCCTATTACCATTCGTTTACATATTAACGCAAATAGCAGCAATTTAGTGTGATTATAACTCTGTTTAATATTACACGTAGTACGTCAACATTCAGCTCGAATACGAGATTCAATCGTTATCGTTTTGCTTTGCTTTCAGGATGAATTTGGACAAAGGCGGTACTATGATACGGGCTGTGGGGTTCCTTGCCCCTTTTGTGACGACGCTGATACTCATGGGGACAGGGACTACAGCAGCGAGAGCACCACCCAACGGCACGTGGATGTAAGCAAGATTTTTTTTCAATATATAGATTACAGGATGATTGATAAAATAAGAACAAATGTCTTTTTACTTTCCGTCACCTTTAGGTAAGGAAGGTATTGTCTTTGGTCAAAAAATCGTTTTAGGGTCTCTACTATACGATTTTACTAATTTTACGATGATGACGTGTGTGTGTGTGTGTGTGTGTGTGTGTGTGTGTGTGTGTGTGTATGTGTGTCTATGTGTGTGTATGTGTGTGTGTCAAATTTTTCTCCAACGATAACTCCAATACTACAATTCTAAAAATTATGATTCTTTCGTATTCCTTTCTTTACATCCATATGAAGAGCTGATTAGATTTTGATCATAAATGGTCAACCGGAAGTTCCCATATTTCAAGCTCTTAACAGTAAACGAATTGTTCAAAATAATTAAAAGCAAAATTAATTAATTAATTTTAAATGGCACAAAAGTGACCCCTGTGGTGCACTCTCCACACCAGCTATGAGTGCCCGTGAGGTTACGCCTGGTAAGCGCCCACACGGTAAAATATATCGTCATCATTACCGATGTCTACATGTGTTGTAGATAGTGGCACACCTAGAAATGGGTAATATGCCGTGATGATATATTTATTTATTTATTTTATATTTATTTTTTAATAAAAAGCCAAATATTTAGCATCACTGAAAATTTAACCAGTAATATTTTCCGAAAGCATGAAAATAATTACCTACTCCATTTTGTTTAAAAAAAAAACAACGTTCCTTTACGACGAAACAGGAAGTAAAATCTATTACCTTTTCACATTTAACTTCGCCCCCAACTTTGTAATTTAAACTATAGGTCTAAAATTAATAATAAAGTAAATAGATATTTGCACCTATTTTTCAATCACCCTGTAGGTCTAAATTTAATAATATAGAAAATAGCTATTTGCCTTTTTTTTTCACTCGTCCTGTATATACGAATAATTATACCAAAATTAGATTGATTGTATAATTGTCTAAAAAGCGCTATATTCTATTCACCAAAACAATGGAATCTGTATCCATTGAAGCAATCTCATATCATAAAACTAAGAAAATACATTATTTTGTACCTAATGTTAAAAATAGGCTTCATACGTTCATTTTTTGTTGATAAAGTAACAATTTAACATGAACAGTACATAAAGTAATCTACAATAAATAAAGTAATGATTTTAATTTATAAAGTGAACGAATATTTGCCTATATAGTTGCATAGAACCCGCGAATCAATGTTCGACAAACTACGCTTGTCTTTACCAGTATTCTCGCGAATGAGGGCGTTTAGTAAGAAACTAATGGCGCTGTAGTTAATGACACATTTATCCCCTCCAGATTTTTTGTTATCATTCAACTGTCAATCTGACATTTGTATATTACATAACCAAACAAAATGCCTTATTACTGTGTAAAGGAATGCAGAAATAAAATAGGGCATTCATTTCCAAAAACCGATAACTTAAAAAATGCTTGTTTACATTTCACTTCACACGCGGTATGCTTTATACTGCGCAAACGCGAACATTAGAATTAAAGGTTCGTTCACCATTCGAAATTAGTTAACTGGAAATTATGAGAGTATTCATTACACATTTTGTGAATGGTTTCATAAGAAACATGGTGTCAGTGTTCTTAAAATAAATATCTGATGTGGACACCACATTACTTCCTTGTACGCCTGTTAAACTATACATATTTTGTTAATAATTACAATGTGTATTATAGCAGACCCAATCATAAAATTGCACGTATTTGACATAATTTGACATTGACATTATATTCTTTATTTTTTTGTTATTTTTTGTCTTCATAACAAAAAGTACATAATATTCAAATTTACATATCTTGCTTGTACAAAGAGCTAATTTAATCATACTTGATGTTTTCTACGCAGAATTAAATTCTCTAAAACTTTTATTTGAAGCATTTATTTCTAAAATCAAAATAACACCATTTTTTTCATGAAAAACTGATAACAGCTTCAAGTAAAGTATCACTTCCGGTTAGACTATTTTAACCAAAATCTATTATGTTATTCACATTGATATAAAAGTATTAAATACCAAATTTGAAAAGTTTTGCATTATATTTTAATATAGTTTTTCAATAAAATCTATTATAAGCTTAAAGTAAGTACCACTTCCGGGTAGACCATTTTAACTAAAATCTATTATGTTATTCCCATTGATATGAAAGTCTTACATACCAAATATGAAAAGTTTTGAAATATATTTTAATATAGTTTTTCATTAAAATCTATTATAGGCTTCAAGTAAAGTACCACTTTCGAAAGTTATGTAATGACCAAAAAGGGAGGTGCACAACTAGATGTTATAACAGTCCTAAATACAAAATTTTAACTTTCTGCGGCTTCCCGTTTTTCAGTTATACGAGATACGTACGTACGTACAGACGTCACGACGAAATTAGTCAAAATGGATTCAGGGATGCTCAAAATGAATATTTCCGTTGAAATCTGGAAAACGAAATTTTTCGCGATTACAATACTTCCTTTACTTCGTACAAGGAAGTAAAAATATAAATCATAAAACTAAAACTAATTTCGATTTGTGAATATGCCATAAAGGAAACATTTTTTTGTCATAACAGTGTATACACTGTCAACTTTCACAAAATTATGTGAACAGTTGTGCTGCCACCTGCAAAAGTTTGACGTGGACTCTCCCATTGCCTAATATTACTCGGCGAATATTCGGCAATCGGCAAATACCGAATGTTTGGTCCCTGCTTGTCGATAAAGTATATTTTTATCGTTTTATGTAATAAATAACTATTGCAGTAATAAACCATTGTTGATCTATTAGGAAAATCGCGAATCATAGAGTTAGAGACATTTATAATCATCATTTATAGAGTAAAATTTCTAGTTTGCCAGTTTTATCAACACTGAAAGTTTCTTGTTAATTTTACATCACTCTATCAAAAATTTTATATGTTGTCATTGGTTGTTTCTGCATTACGGCAGAAGAATATTTCAGATCTAATCAAAATTGCGACAGATATACTCCTATAATTTTTATCTGAATTACGTCCGTTGTTGATCGCATTTAAGCTTGTAGCGACATTTAATTTCCCATTTCTCGCAAATTTACAACGTTACACGTCTTTAATTTATGGTAAACAGGCTCGCAGCGTTTTGCGATCGTTCAAATAATCTCATTCGTGTGTAATTGTTGCAGAAACACGACTACTTGCCATTTTGCAAAACTTAGAGATAAGAAAACCTGATTTTTGACATCCGCACTGATCGTATCTCAGCAATATTTTATGAAACTTCACCGTTAATGTTTAGTAATTAAAATCTGAGGAAAATAAAATTAAAATAAATAAGTTTTAAGTTCCAGTGGTAGATTTTTGATAAAACTAAGTTTCTCTCTAAACTTACTAGGGCGGAACGCAACAATAAAATAAATAAGAACGTAAGACGTAAAAACAATGTTTTATTTCTAACAAAGAATATTTTGTTGATTGGCTATTTCACGCGCACTTAGTAATTTTCTACGATTTTACGCTTAAAGATCTTAATGACCACGTAAATACTAAATAGTTCAAGCAGAACTATTCATTTGATATAAATTTATTTGTAATTAGCGATTAATAAAATACGTCGCATTATACTCTACAACTCTACATGTAGGTAGGTATAGTAGACGCAAATAAATAAGAGCTAGGGGCGTGGAAGAACATTTGATTGTCTACATGGTTTGATTATACATTTTCCTTCATATTAAATCAGCCAGCTATGCTTTAACCATGGAACTGGTGATATATTCAAATATTCTAATGGGCCCATAAACCATACAAAAAAATAATAAAATGTACACTTTATTCTTAAAGTACTTTTTTTAATAATTACTTTGCGAGATATTTAAATTTATTTCCAGGGCCACAGATGACGTCACACTAGTGGTATCTTTCTCGCGCAGCCTACTACAGAACCGATGTGAGAAAGATAGTTATAGGTTTCTTTAAAAATCAAATGCAGTTATACAAAACACAATTATGAATTTTTGATACCACGAATTGCTTTAAAATTAAACGAACTTTTATTGAAAATTAAAAAAAAATGGTTTATTGACAGATGTTAATGTCAAGTTCAATTTACATAGTATATGTTCGTGTGATAATTTTATTGGATATATAGAATCTTTATCTAGAAATTTTCGGTATGGAATTTGTAGAAAACAGTTAAGTCCGTGTTACAATTTTACTGGATATATAAAACCTTTTCCAAGGAAGGTAAGGTATTTGTGCAAAATACATAGAATTGACGGAAGGTAATGTGCTGGCCACATCAAATTTTTATACTATGTTATGTCTCAAGTTTTGTTTTTTATATATTATTTGTTTCATTGTTATTAAAGGAGTCTAAAAAAAAATTGTTTCATTATTATAAAATAAAGTAAAATAAAATAGGAAAACTTGTAATACGTATCTGTCCTTTCCCCGCCATAAATCAACCTTAAATCCTGAACAGTAGACCTGCTTAGAGGGCCATAACGATAAATTTCTGTACAAACTATAACTAGATCTACTTCTTCTCTTTTGAATATTGTTATCCTACTTTAAATTTAAGCTGCATAAGCTGAGTTAGGGCTGGTTTATGATGAATTTATTTTACGAATTAACAATTTATAATTTAGATTTAAAAATATAAACTCACGTAAAACGTATACGATGGTTTATGAACGATTTACAAATTTAGAAATTTGAAATTTACTGTACAAATCAACAATAGTAAAAAAAATCTGTTGTGACCAGCACAAGACCTGTCGCCATTTCCATATTAGGCTATATAAGTATTGTATTGCACTTCGCTTTCGAACCGTCGTTTTATAACAAAAAATTACAGAACTTTACTCAAATATTGTTTTTTATTGTATTTAACATGTCTTCTGCAGACATATAATTCTAATTATATATATTTTTCATTGTATGAGGAAGTTTCTAAATGTCTGAGATTCTTCCAATTAATTAATCAGATTGGCGGTATTTCTGATGGATATATGCATTTTACCACAATTTTACCTATAATTTCAAATATTTAATTAATAAAACAATAAGAAAGATTAAATATACTTCCCAGAAAAAGCTATCAGAATGTCACTAAAACTGTTGATATTTGACAATGACATGTGTCATTTACAAACTATGTTATAAACATTGGAATTTCTCAACTGGATTCCTTAGTGCCTTAGCCTCTGCGATTAGTTTACTCTATAAATTATAGTGTCTTTATCTCTAAATCTATACAAGATATAATATAAATTTTAAGTGTATTAGATGGCGAATTTTATGTTCTTCAATATTTAATAAAAAAAAACTCCCAAAAAATTATATTTAGAAGATTTTTTCTAAGAAACTATTACTTCCGGTTGTTCAATTGTTACCAAAACCTTTTCAGCTCTCCCAGGAATGTCAGATTAAAGAAACTGCAGTTAAATATTTTTTAAGTCTTATAGTTTTTGAGGAATCGTCCCTACAACATCCAGACATACATACACACATACACACACACAGACATCATTTTAAAAATGTTATAATCGGATTCTAGGAACCTTAAATCGTGCTTATTCAATAAAATCTGGATATGCGAATTTTGCATCTCCTCTTAGCGAGAGGTAAAAAGAAACATTCCCGATATTATTAAAGAATAATCTTTGTTCATTAGCGTCTAACAAATTCATGGCTAAAATATATTTGTAACCTAAAATCTGAAATGATAACTAGTGAAACGTCAAATAACAAGCAGTGACAAGTCACGTGACAGATACTGATTGGTCAGAACCAGAATTTCAAAATCGAACATAAATGTAAATTTATAAATTAAAATCATCATAAAATAGCCCTTATTCTCAAAATTTTCAAAAATAACCTTTTCTTTGAATTACGTCTACTTCGTTATTGTCTTCTATATCTTTATTATATTTTATTGATCCATTGTTAATTTCCATGTTTCTTTCCATACACGTAATAAAAATGGCGAAAACTCCAATCACATATTGCATGGTGTAACGAATGTTACAATGAAACATAGATCATTAAGTTTAATTAGCAAAGCGTAAAAATCCATCCCAGATGTAATCGACAAGGCAGCTACGTTTAAAGTAATTACATAGATTCGCTGCGGTAAAATATCTTCCGTTCGCGGAGAATGCTGTGATCCCCATCATTTACCGGTATTCTGTGAAATTTACACCGCACTAAACGACAACCAGACCGCCTAAGAAGAATATAACTCCTGTTATAGAAGGAACGAAGAGGAAGGCCTCTATGTAGTCCGTATTCAATGACGAAGACAATGTAATATAGTATTCTTCACGTAAGAATGTCGTAACGCTATAACAAGTGTATGATTTTTAGAGATGCACTCGATTTCGAGCTTTGGCCCGGCCCGAAGCCCGCCTCGATTTCGAATCGATCATCGAGCCGGGCCGAAGATATTTTTTATCGGGCCGAATCGGGATAATCATTTTCCAAAATTGAGGCGAGTCGGACTTTTGATTTTGGCCCGGCCCGAAAATTCGAGCTTTTCGGACCGGCCCGAAAAATCTTATAGTTCAATCAAATGCACAGTTTCCTTAATATTTTAATGAAAATGGATGAAGTTAAAAAGGATCAAAATGATTTAATAACAACATACTTCACATATTAATAAATTAAAGTGTATTATTTTACTTCAATAATTCAAGGTTATTCATTAAAGCATAATAATTATATTTTGATGTTGCTATTATTATTGTTATTACTCGTATACTTAAATAAAAATTATTTTTGTTCCTACCATAGTGATTTCTTGTCCTATTTTTGAGCAGAAACAAAGTTAGATAAAAAATCTTTATGTAAATTATATTTATATATATATATATATATATAAGATTTGTGAAAAAGTTGTTTAAATTTTCGAGCGGCTTTGGTAAACAAAGTGTTAAGTACTCGTAAGTCTGTAATTTTTATAACAAACACTAGAAGGATCTCTTTTTTAACTACTTATGTTAACTAATGTTGAAAGTTATAAGAATGTAGAGGTTTTTTATAAATTTGACACGAAAAAAGTTAAACATTTCGCTTTAACATAAAAATCAACATTAGGAATGCCAAATGCACCCAATTTCGAGCTTTGGCCCTGCCCGGCCCGATTTCCAGTAAATTTCCGAGCCAGGCTAGCTAATTTTTTTGTCGAGTCGATCTTCGAGTCGAGCCGGTAATTTTTATTTTCGGGCCGAGTCGATCCAAACCTCAAAGCCCGGCCCGGCCCGGCCCGAATGCATCTCTAATGATTTTTGACCACATATCGCTCATTTGTTTTAACACTGACATAACTCAAAAATTGTCATATTTGAGTTAGTCACACAAAACTAAATGTTTCTGTTATAGGGAAAATTAAAAGGCAGAAGATTTACGTCATCGTCAATCTCTATTCTTTTTATGAAATATAAAATTATTTGAAATAACTATGTAGTTGATTTTTATACCATAAGTTGGCATGACAATGTTTACATTAAATTTTATATCGATCGAATATTGATCCTGTCACTATTGTCACTTGGTTACCAGTTTTCTCTGCGTTAAGTATTTGTGACTTGTGCCACAGTTTTACGTGTCTGTTTTAATAAGTAATATACTTAAAATACATCCATAATAATTCCCAAAAGCTGTAACAAAGCAATCTCAGATGCTAACTATAAATGTTGTGAACTATTTCGAACGGGAATTGTCCAACGGTGGACCATTGATTCCAGTGAAAGCCGTTGAAAGGTTTTTTTCAAATATTTCTTTTGTTTTTCATGTTTAATTAAATTATGTATTTTTAGAGAGCAACAGATGCCCTGCAATCATGTACATAACTTACAAATGTCATAAATTTTAAGATTTTCTAAGTTCACATGGTGTCTTTGTCTCCAGGAGTGTGGGTTTTACTTGGCGAGTTAAATAAACTACATGGAATTGAAAATTTATGAAATATGGAATGAAAAATAATGACATTTGACACTTATGTACAGGATTACTAGCTGTCATTCTGTCACGGGCCCCCATATCTGCTTGTCAAGAATGACCAACAACGTCACGTGTCTGCTCGCGCCTTATAAATTAGTACCCCATGTAAATGTAGTAGTATATGACGTCATAATTTTTATGGGATATTTTTTGATGACGTAAGTCTTCTGCCAAATCATTTCTATCACAGTACATTTTGCAGGTAGAACGACGTAACTGAGCTTCTAAAATTCATCGAGAAAAAGAGCGATTGTGTCACTAATGTGTTTTCACATTTCATGGTTTAGTTTCATTTCAACTCTGACATCACAATTTTAAATTGAACAATGCTTTTAGCTTCATGAAAAGTACCATATTTAATTATTTAATTTTACTACAACAACATAAATATTTATGTTCTATTGCATCATAATCACTTGGTTTATTGTTGCATTTAGTGTCCATAATGTGACACTTTATTGGACCAGTACATTTACTTTATTTATTGGACAGAACTGTCACTGTAAAAAAAAAAGTCTCAAAAAATGAAATTTTTATTTACATGAAATAACAAATACGTAATTTTCAACAATTTTTTCGACTTGTTGGGCAAGAGTGATTCTTTGACACTTTCTAAACTATCCATTTCTTTGTGTAAAGATATGGTTTAAACAAATTATTAAATAAATTATTAAAATATCTTTCAGAACTCATATTATTAATTGGAAAAATACTACCTTTTTTTTAGTTTATGTTCTGTATTTATTAATTTTAACCCAACGTTTCGGCACCATAAACTTATGTTAAAAACGTAACGGACAAGATTGGTAGAATTCTTCGTAAGAAGAACATGAAGATTTCGTTTTCACCATATGTTAAACTTCGACATATGTTGAAACAAGTGAAAGACGTCATCCCTCTTCAATCATCAGGGATTTACAGAATTCCATGTGTCTGCGGGAGAGTTTACATCGGCCAGACTGGTAGAACTGTCTCTACAAGATTGAGCGAACATCATCGATCGATCAGATTGAACCAGCCTGAGAAATCCTCCGTTGCAGAACATGCCTTGGAAGAATTCCACCAAATTAAATTTGAAGATACTAAAATTATTGCAAGACCTTCTCGACTTAACAACAGATTAATTAGAGAAGCCATTGAGATTTATAAAACAAGAAATATCAATCTCAATCATTGTGACGGATTAGAACTTAGTCGCGCATGGCTTCCAATATTAAATATGTTGTAATTTGTAATATGTATACAATTTTTTATAAACTTTTTCTAACATCTGTTTACAAAGAGTACGGCTGCGGTATTTCGCTACCGATAAAGCGTCTCTGAGTTATACAGATCACTTCTCTGCCAGTTTTTGGGACGGTTTTTCCTCTGGCAAAAGGAGATTCTTTCCTGAGAAGATGCATGTTCGCCGTCCATGTTATTACCGGGCATGCATATATTGTCTAGAAAATTGTATGCATAAAAAAAGTAACATTTATGAATATTTCTTGTTACCATGGTTACTTGTTATTATTGTTTTTTAACATATTTATGTCAATGTATCCCCTGAAGAAGGCACCAGTTTATGGTGCCGAAACGTTGGGTTAAAATTAATAAATACAGAACATAAACTAAAAAAAAGGTAGTATTTTTCCAATTAAATTATTAAATCATATGTTAACAATTTTTGATATTTGAAAAGTACACTAAGTTATACCGAATTTTTATAAAGGGAAATAAAAAAAAATAATTTTAGGAGCTATCCAGCTTTTCTGGGGCAGTCGAACATAAAGCTTTGTATGTAATTCGTACATAAACAAACTTTATAGACTCGTCTTATTTATTAGACTCGCTCGCTCTGCTCGCTCGTCCATAAACAGCGGCTCGTCCAATAAAGTTGTATATTATGTACTAATTACATAAATAGCTATTACATTATATTAATAAAAAAAAAGAATAATACCTCAAAACTTTTAAACTTCTTTTTTAGAAAACAAAAATTGTTTAGTTATGTCATTGTTAGCGGCAAATGAGCGATATGTAAATGAAGCAGTCTCCTCTTGCTACACAGCTTATAGGATCTGTTCATAAATGAACAGATTCTATGGCCTATGTAGCAAAAAGAGACTATTTCATTTACGTATGTCATCAAGAATCATACTCGTATTATACTTTTTGTTGCGCAAACATTATCTATTAACAAACCAGAAAATATTGACTATAGTAAGTAAGTGTTACTTATTGTTTTTTACTGTACGAGTACAATACAGTAAGAAGCACAGTAGCACATTTAATATTTTCTGGTTTGTTAATAGACGCAATTTTGACATCTATTAATAGTCTCAAATTTACGTGCGCATACTATGTCTAACCGTTAATGATCATTAATTTTTGTCGGATGTCTCGGCTATGGATCTTAATTAATATTATTATCTACGTTGCAAATATACACGTGGTAACAAATTTTCATTTTTCATTGTATAATTTTGTATTTTAACTTTTACTGATAACATCTTTCGTCGTCCAAACCAACTTTAAAACTATAATTTAACCACATTAAAATACCTACAATGACATAAAAGTAGAAGAAAATATGTAGGTTTGATAAAACAAAGTGCGAATCCATTACAGGTGTACTGAACAAAACAACAGCGTCACTGACAATGTAACATGAGCGCCGTACTTTATACCCTACACAAGATAGAAAGACATATGAGCTTTTACATGCAACAATAAAAGGTAACCGCGTAATGGCAATTGTAAAGTGATGCAAAAATATTTTAAACGCAGTTGTTAAAGCAGTAAAGCAAAGAAAATTCCTTTTGTTGAAAATGTTTATTTTTTCAGATACACTCATAATAATTTTAAAATAAGTGTCAAGTTCACGTATTTTAAACTACTGATGCCCGATTATAACTTTGTATGCAATTTATACAAAACTTAAAAACAAGAAACCCTACAAAAGTACAGAAGGAATAATGTAATTTGTAGAATTTTAAAATTAAGACTACAAGTTCATATTTACAACTATTTTTCATTTATTGTTCATATTTGATCTTATGCCCTAAAATGGGTCTACCAAAAAAAATCACTTATAAAAAACCAATTAAACCAAAGTAATCAAATTTTATTAAAAATGAGCTAATATCTGATAGACAGTTTTCTATCAGGCATGGGTTGTCAAACAAAATTCAAAAAAATTAAGCTAATCCTCATTTTTGGATTAGTGAATTCTTTTCTATTCCGATATTTAAAATTTAATCTTTATAATATTATCAAAAAAGGTAGGTACTAGGAATAGATTAGACTACATTTTGAGATATAATTTGTTAAAATCAGGGTAGAATTCGCTAATCCAAAAATGAGATTTAGCTTCAACTTTTTCGTGAATCAAGCTGCTTATGTTTTTCGATAGGCGAAATTCATTGATAAGTCGGTGATGACAAGTTTTGAGAATCGACCAAAATATGTTCTAATTATTTCCAAACACGTGGAACTAAATAGATTTAAATGTAGGGATTGCAAATGTTGAAACCGTTTTAAAGTGAATCCATCATTTCATATTTTTACCTTCCGTCACCTTTACGTAAGGAAGGTATTGTCTTTCGTCAAAAAATTCGGTGGTGAGTTTTTAATGAATAAGCACGTTTTAGGGTCCCTACAATACGAATATACCATTTTTAAGATGATGTCTGTATGTATGTATGTATGTATGTATGTATGTATGTATGTATGTATGTATGTATGTATGTATGTATGTATGTGTGTGTCCGTGGGTGTGTGTGTGTGTCCGTGTGTGACAATTTTTTCTCCGACGATAACTCCAATACTACAATCCTAAAAATTATAATTCTTTCGTATTCCTCTTCTGTACAACCATATGAAGAGTTGATTAAATTTTGGTTATAATTAATCCACCGGAAGTATCCTTATTTGAAGTTTTCAACAGTTTTTCCTAAAAAAACGCAGTTAAATATTATTTTTTGACATTTTGTTATTATACATATTAAAGAAAATACTCTTCTCTATATGGTTTGATTATACATTTTCCTTCATAATTAATAGATGTAGATTTAAAGCGTTATAAAGAAATTAATTTTGAAAAATTAGTCAGCTTTGCTATTTATCATGGAAACAAATGATATATTCAAAAAATTCTAATTGACAGATGTCAGTTGGAAGAGCAAAAACAAATATGGAAGATAAAGGATCTAAAATTGATATGTCATAATGTTCCTCGCAAGTGACACGCAGAGAAAGGCCAAAGAGAAGATGGAAGGACTGTATCGCAAAAGACTTGAGAAAGGAAGGACTGTGTGAAGAAGATGCGTTGGACAGGAATGAGTGGAGGAGAAGAGGAAACAGCGACCCCTAATAAAATAGGGGAAAGAAGAAATGAAGGAAGTGTCTAGTGCATTTTACTTAGTGTATATTTATGTTATAATTTTGTTGGATTTATAGAACCTTTTCGAATGAACTTTTGGTATAGAATTTGTAAAAAATAGTATGTGTTCGTGTTCGATTTTACATGATATTATATAGAATCTGTTCCAAGGACCTTTTGATATGGGATTTGTACAAAATAAATCGAATTGACGGAAGGTCTTGTGCTGGCCACAACAAATTTTTAATATTAAAATGTTAAAAATCTAAAAATGTATTAATTTATTTATTACATGAGAAGTTTTGAATGAAATATTTAAATATATGAATATAAAGAAATAGATAAATATATATTTTTGTTTATGAAGCAAATATAGTTAATAGATACTTAATTACAGAATGTAAGTACATACTTTAATCATTATTTTGTTGTTATAATAACGGCAATTTTATTATCATTATCTAAAGGGCAAATTCTAGAAGAATTTATTGCTAATGACCATAACAGTATAATAATGCAAAGACCAAATAGACCATTCTGTTATCCGGAAATTTGACGAAGTATAATTATTGGATAAACTGGAATAGCTATAGCTAATTTCTTAATACTTGCATTTAGAAATAAAAGAACTAATATAATAACTATATTCATCAACTCGTTAAGAATCTAATTATACCAGCATAATAATAGTTAATTTTAACATAGTTTCACAGGTAATGCTTTTCATTACGGCTACGGAAGCTACCCTTAACGGTGGAAATTTATCGTCATTCCTGTAATATTCGTACAAAACAATTTTTGGTTTTTATTACAAATTCTCAAATGAGCATTTTTAGTTGTCATTAATCTTGAAACAAGATTGATGCTGCCATCTATTAGGACAACGTAAACCATCATGCACAAGAATTCGTTCAAATTTTGTGACAATAAATGTTTTTTGAAAGAATACAAGTATTTAGTATTATATCGTTCAGTACTATTACAAAAAAAACGATGTTAAAATAAGTTTTTAATAACATTTTTGACAGAAGAGTTCTCTTTGTTTAACATTGTTTTATGTTTCTAGTACGCTCTTCATGATACTTAAAGAAGGCATTTTCAACCTTAAAAATATGTCAACATTACCTTAATAAGCGTAAAACAGATTGTCACACCTAGAAATGGGTGAATATTTATTTTAACGTTAAAATTGTTTGCAATAAAAAATTTCTAACCTCACTATTTGATGACGTACTTTTTTGTAACATTTGACAGTCTGCACCATGGAAACACAAGTAAAATTAACACTAAACAATTAAAATAACAGCTAAAGTACACTTTTAAACTAACGAAACACTTCTTTCATCACTTCGGTACACTTTAAAGTCGGAAAAGTCACAGACACCTCAACCACATATGTGTAAATAATTTGACGTTTGTAAGATCACGTGATATTGTTTAAGCTTCTGAAGTGTGAAATGGCGGTCTTCCAGATCGCTGAATTAAGCTTCCGCACCGCAATAATATAAAAGCTCTATTTATATAGATTTAAGTATATACATATACATAATTCCATAATTGAATTTAGATAAATGTTACCATGTTAAATATTCCACAAAGAAAACTAATAGCAATTATAATTATTTAATAAATAATCGAGTAATATACAAAAAACCCGACATTAAAGATTTAGGAATAAACTTCCAATAAAAGTTGAAATTTAATAATCACATAGATATAATAGTAAACAGTGCAGTAAAATCATTAGGTTATATAATAAGAAACTCGTATCTTTTCAGATCAACTCAACCACTTGTTCTTCTTTTTAATGCATTAGTAAGATCTAAACTAGAATATGCTAGTGTAATTTGGAATCCATCTGAGCTATATCTCAAGGAAATAGTTGAAAAAGTTCAAAAGAAATTTTTAAGATATCTGTACTTTAAGAAATTTAGAACTTATCCAACTTTCATGCCATATACCACACTACTAAGCATTTTTAACTTCTTGAAATTAGAAACCAGACGAAACATTTCAGATATTATTTTTATTTGTAAAATAGTTCAGAATATTATTCAGTGTCCTAACTTACTATCAAAATTACCTTTTTATGTTCCAATGAATATTTTTTCGAAACCAAAAGATGTATTTTATATTAAAAGATATAAATTAGAAATTAGGAAAAATTCCCCTTTAATAAGATGTTGCCTAATTTGTAATAATATTAATAACAATAATGTAGATATATATATATATATATATATATATATATATATATATATATATATATATATATATATATATATACAGATAATATAGTTACATTAGTTAAGTATTTGAAAGTATTTTTCAGAGTAAGTTAATTTGGTGTATAAGTTAGTTTTTGAAACTATGTAATTAGGCCCTTGTGCCTGTTTAGTTTCAATAAATAAATAAATAAATAATACAAGTGTGGAAAGTGCTCCATTGAAAAACGAGTATGAAAATTCCAATCATACGAGTTTTTCAATGAAACATTCCGCAAGTGTGTTACATACTATTTTTTCTAGGAAAGTAAAATATTCAATATTAATGATAATTTTATTTAAATATAAAAATGACAGATTTTGTAAACAATTACTTCTTCCAGTCTTAACATACGCGTGTGGAAAGTGAGTGTGGAATGTTTTTTCTCCAAAACTATTTTGGAAACTACACATTCCACAACTAAAAATTATGTTGGAATCAATATCATTCCAACATACCGTGTGGAATAATTCCACACACCGTTTGCAATAATTCCACACGGCTTTCGACCAATCAGAATCTGTTTAGCTGCATATTAGCTCGGTATATCAAATATCTTGGTCCGGTTGCTATGGTTACGTCTCTTTGTTTTATTATTATATATTTCTGAATTAGCGTTTGACGTTTTGAAATTTTTAACCGTTCTTGAGTTTTTTGTTAACTTTTACAGATTTTGGAGATCTTTAGAGCAGTAAGTTTATATAAATAATAATATATTACGTAGAAATTTAACTAAATAACATTTTATAGAAAAATTTCAAGTGGTAATGAATATATAGATATGGAATGTACGCCATCAGAAATAAGGGATCTTCTTAATGATACAGTGTGCCAGTTATTACCAAATAAATCAAAAGAATGGTGTTTAATAAGCAATTTATGGACTGGCGTCAAAAAAATTATTTGATTGTATATAATAATATATTGCAATGAATCAACGTCAATTTTTGTATAATTTACTTACTAATAACTTACTATCAAAATTACCTTTTTATGTTCCAATGAATATTTTTTCGAAACCAAAAGATGTATTTTATATTAAAAGATATAAATTAGAAATTAGGAAAAATTCCCCTTTAATAAGATGTTGCCTAATTTGTAATAATATTAATAACAATAATGTAGATATATATATATATATATATATATATATATATATATATATATATATATATATATACAGATAATATAGTTACATTAGTTCAGTATTTGAAAGTATTTTTCAGAGTAAGTTAATTTGGTGTATAAGTTAGTTTTTGAAACTATGTAATTAGGCCCTTGTGCCTGTTTAGTTTCAATAAATAAATAAATAAATAATACAAGTGTGGAAAGTGCTCCATTGAAAAACGAGTATGAAAATTCCAATCATACGAGTTTTTCAATGAAACATTCCGCAAGTGTGTTACAATTGTGATACAATTTTTGTATAATTTCTAAAATCTTGTTGGAGAAAGTATAGTCTACAACACGTTTGGAATGGCATAATCCACTCTCGCAAGCCGTAGTCCTCGCCTTCGGCTCGGACCGCAAACTTTTTGCTCATGTGGAATATGGGCCATTCCATTATTTGTTGTAGAATATACTATTCCACACCAAGGCTGGTAGTATGATCACGGTTTTAACTAAAACTCTGTTTTAAGAAATGTCAAATTTCATTATTTAATAACAAAAATAAATAATAACAAATGTATCTAAATATGAATTTAAAGCAGGACATAGTTTGTATTCAAACAAATATTTTTAAAAAAATCGTTTTTTAAACATACGGGTGAAATTAAATATTTAAATTTGAATTTGACATTTCTAAAAACAGTGTTTTAGTTAAAACCGTGATCATACTACGAGCCCAAGTGTTTAACAAATCTACTTTTAGTTGTCATTTTTATGTCAGAAATTGCACTCTCATAGAAAAAAATATTTTTTTCACTACTAGCCTAGGAACACACTATTATTTACCTTTATTTGACATGAGAAATTGTTTTTCACTACCGCTTGCTTGTAACCATGGTAACCTAGGTCAATAATAATTTATTATTAACCTTGGGCTATAATGCAAACTGTCACTTTTCAATCAAACTCAAGCCTCCAAATCCAAATATTATTTAACTCATTAAACTCAAGAAAGGTGTTAAGTATATAATTTAAATTTGCCACTATAATTTTAAATTGACCTACGCTGCCTCCTCGCCTGGCCACTGTGCTGTTTTGGTAAAAATATTAAATATTTGTAGATGTAGGATTGAACAAATCACTATTTTTTTGTATTTGTAGGTAAATACATTTGAATAGATTTATTTAAAAATAATAATAAACAAATAAGGCTGCTGGCTGTAACAGCACAAAGTGTTTTTATTAAATAATTAAATCAAATACAAATCATGGCTCATAAGTGAGGTTATCAAACCAGCGAAATGAGCAAAACGTCAGATAAAAACAAATGCAGCCTACTTTGTTTTTGTGAATATTAACAAATAAGTAACACTATTATTCATGTCAACATTATTGTTATTATCAATAAAAAAAAATTCAAAGAGAATTTATGTGCTAGTAGTGAAAAAAATAGTATATAAACCACGGTTGAGAAGATCATTATTGACCAGGCGCCTTATATCCCTCGGGTTTCGCCCTCGGGTTACAATAGGCGCTGGGTCAATAATGATTATCTTCTCAACCCTGGCGTATAATATACTATTATAAAATGAAAGTATTTTGTTCACAATTATTTTTTCCTTTTATAAAATTTCATGTCACCAGAAATTAATTTGACAGCTTTCAGTTTTTTTTTTGTCTCCCAGAAATTAGTTAAAAGCATTCCTAAACAAAAATGTTTGGGAGCTTTTAACAAGTAGAAGGAAAGGATAACGAAGTACGTAAATTATTCTTTAAAGGACCTAAGTTAAGTACCTACTTGAAACATATTTAGAATAAAATTTAAAAAAAGTTAACCATGTGTGGTATTATCAATAATTCTACACCTTTTCAACTTCAATTTCAGAAAAAGTATCTTCAATTTCAGAGAAAGTAACTTTAATTTAGTAAAAAGTAAATTCAGTTTCAGAAAAAGTAAGCTCAATTTCAGAAAAATTAACTTTAATTTCAGAAAATTAAATGAAAATATTTAAAAAATTTACCTTTCCCGAAATTGAATTTACTTTATCTAAAATTGAATTTACTTTTTTCGAAATTGAATTTACTTTTTTCGAAATTGAATTTACTTTTTCTGAAATCGAAATTACTTTCTTAGAAATTGAAATTCAAAAGGTATAACGTGACCCTAGTAATTTAAAGAATAATCAAAGAAAAAAATTCGAAGGACCCCCATAAGAGGTTTAATCCGGCTCTGGTATGGTACCATTTTAAATAGCCTCAAATACATATATACTTTATTCTTTTCCCATGTTGGTAAATAAATTACGGTACTACTTTTCGATCTCCTAGTACAATCTCCCTCGATTTGTCACTGATCTTGTACTATCTCTCGTCGTTCTTTGAAAGACATTGTACCACCCGCTGTCAACAAACCTGTGCATGTGTTTCCGTACGCCCTCGACCACAAACACCGACAACATGTTAGGATTTTAGAAATCGGAGAGATTAATACCAGAAATATCTTCGATCACGATTATGTTTGTTACAAATGAAAGGGAATTAATTTGAATGAGCGTTATTGCCGGAGAACATGATATACTTGGGTGGTTTATTAATTTTTAAAGCGGAAACATCGAAGATATGTACAGAAGAAAGTTAAACAATGTTTAATATACCGAGTGTCTATTTTTTTATGAACTATAAAATGAGCCCAAATTTATTGACGAAAGTTTATTAATTGATATTTAATTGTTAATATTTCGATGTAGAATTCGTATCCACAAGTATAATAAAATGAAGAATATCAACGGATGATGAAAAAAGTGAAGGATAACAAATTAATATACTTCTGGTTTGCAAACATTTCTGTTTTTATTAAATCATCCTCAGTACAGGTAAACAAAGGCAAACAAACGATGCAATATAAAGTACATACATATGCCAAAATAAACAAAATGAAATTGTAAATTGCTTACCATCAGGAGATTTTGTTACATTTAAATTTACAAGTATTGTTACACATGTGACAATGTTATTTAAAATGTGTAACATTTTTTTTTTATGATAAAATCGAGCGTGAACTTTTTCAGCTTTCATGAATCCTGAAACAAGCTCATGCTGCCATCTTATACGACATTGGTAAACTACCAAATATCAAAATTTTAGAAAATTTTGAAAAACTACATATTTTCTGAAAAAAATATTTGCAGCATTATTATCTTGATTATTGTAAAAATTAAAGTTAATAATTTTTATATAATATGCCTGTCAAATAAGTTCTCATCCAATAACATTATAGTTGCATTTCAGTTGAAATTTTTTTCAGATTGTTAAGAACAATGTTGCCAAAATTAGATAACAAAAATAATGGGAGAAGAGGAAGTGTAAGCACAATTATTTAACTATAATACGATCAATTAACCTAGAAATCAAAATACTCTGAAGAATTACTTATTTTCTGTATTAATTTAAATGAGAATAGAAAGCATTAATTCCTTTAGAAGAAGTTTTAATATTTTCAGTTTTGACGTTTGATAGTTCGACGACGAACGGACAGATGACAGAATGTGTCTTGTTTCAGGATTAATAATAACTGAAAATATTCATTTGGAGCTTTATCACGACAATAAAAATTACAGATGGAGTTCCTGTAACAGTACAAGAAATGTGTGACCATGTTGTGAGTAAATATTATTTTTTTTTAATAATTCTCAAAATTTTGTGCTTTCACATCTCTCAATATGTTTGTTATCCAATTTTGTCTATATTGTTTAGGTAGTTTCTTCGCGAATATCAAAATCCAATTTGATTGGTGTGATTGGTGGAAGATATTATAAGTTCAAAATGATTGGTTGAAACAAACCAACAAACAAAAAGAGGCAATAAATTTAAAATTTAAATAAAAGTTGTCTCTAAAATAGGGCGACATGGCTTTACCACAGATCCCTGAGACTAAAATAAGACGATTTAACTAAACTTGCCTTTACCGGAAAATGTACTGTTTAGCCAGTATTCTGCTTCAAAATTCTTCGAAAAAAAAAAAAATTGTTTATAATAACAGATCACTTCATTCGATTTGGATAAAATTTAGTATTGCACTTCATATGGGTTTAAGTCATCTTTTAAGATGATACTTGTTATTATTAGTGAACCACTAGTGTATGAAACTTGGGTGTCCCAACATTGATTAGGCAGTAACTTTTTAATGACCACACCGATAATGTAAAATTATTATTATTTTTTTTTTTTTCAGAAAGATACATTTAATAGTAAACTTTTCTCTCTGTATAATTTGTGATATCTATTACGGTTCACACAGAAAAAAAAATAAAACCTGAGCGACTGCACCGTGAAATTTTTAAAATAAATTTTATCTAGCAGTCTGTTTAAATGCCAAACATCTAATTTTTAATGACAGTAATGACTTATCAATCTTCTCAACTTGTTTAGGAGTAAAGAAACATTATTTAATATTCTTATTATAATAATGGTAGTAAAATACTATTAGGCTAAACAAACCAATATGTTAATAGTTTTAGAATATTGCGAAGAAAATTTTTGACAACCCAATTTAATTATTTTCTGAAAGAATTGTTCAAGTTATTCACTTTAATATATGTTTTACATCTGGCAACACTACATTTTTCAAAATATAATTTTTTTAAAAAAGATTCTTATTTCAAATTTCCCGTGTGTCTAAAAAGATTTATATTTTCACACAAATTCATTAGTTTCATTACCTTGTCTTAAATTTGCTGATACAGAAAAGAAAAATAAAATATGATTTTAACACGAATCAGTCGTCCAAATGCGTCCAACACGTAAAACACAGGTTAAAGTGGTTAAAAGTCACTAAAAATGTACATGTACATTCCTTGAGTGTGTGGCCACCTTCTGGCAAAATTATAAAGTTTATCTATATAAGAATTAAACATCTTGAAAATATCTGGTATTCAAGTAAATAATGGGGAAGTTTAGCATGGTAAAAATTCTACATAACATACTATTTTTTCACAAAAATAACACAAATGACTGCTGAAATTGAAATTAAAAATTAAAATTATTGCTTCATTTATTTATAATTAATATTCTTTAGGTAAAAAAGTACGTCACAAGTCAGTTATGCGCAAACTCAGACAGAACGGTGAAATCGAACCACTTGAACGTAGGTCGTAACAAAGCGTAAAAGCGCTTCACTGGTAACCGTAACCGCGTGCGTCAGTGTATCAGTCGACATACGTTGCGCCAAGCCTCTACCGACGTCATTACAGCTTAAAATCGGCTTTTCCGGAAAATCTGGGCATTTTTGAAAAAAATAAAACATGTTACATCATTTTTCAAGTCATTTCCCATGGAATAAAAAAATAAAAAAAATCGCTAAACTTCCCCATTATAAAATAAACGTACTGTTAAATAATACTTTTGTATCTGTTATTTTACTTTTAGAATTATACTGTAAATATTTGTATGATACAATTGAAACATAATTCAACTTGTTCGCTTTGTCGTGGTATTACATCAAGCTTATATGAGTTATATAGACTTGGTCAAACTATATAATTATTAATACTCTACGTCACAAGAATTCCACCGCGAACTTTATTTATGGAAATTATGAATGAAAAGTTTTATATTTTGTAATAATTTGTACATTAATATGTTTAGAATTAGTTTATATTTCATAATTAGTAGGAAAAAACAACATTTATTTTTTTCGCAACTACCCTATTGTTACTGTCATTAAAAATTAGTTATTTGGCATTGGGATAGACTGCCAGATAAAATTTATATATGATGCAGTCACTCAGGTTTTATTTATTTCTGCGTGAACAGTAACAGATATAACAAATTACACAGAGAGAGAAAAGTTTACTATTAAATGTATTTTTCTGAAAAAAATAATTTTACGTTATCGGTGTGGCCATTAAAAAGTTTCTGTCTATACAATGTTGGGACACCCAAGTTTCATACACGAGTGGTTCACTAAATACAAGTATCATTTTAAAAGATGACATACCCATATGAATTGTCATATTAAATTTCATCCAAATCGAATAGTGTTCCGTTATTACAAGCAAAATTATTATTTATTTTTATTTGCTGAAGAAAGGTAAGTTTAGTTAAATCGTCTTATTTTAGCTTCAGAAATCTGTGGTTAAGCCATGTCTCTCTATTTTAGAGACACCCTGTATATATATGTACTATATTTTCATAATTTTGCTGAAATTATATCAATTCTTCTAACTGTTTCAAGTGATTTTCGATCATATATCTATCGTATCCTACTTATAGTTTTCACTGGTACACAATTTATCTAACGAGCGGTATTAAAATAATTTCTCGCGTTTAAAGTATTGAATCACTTCCATAAATCCATTAAACTATTAGCGCGCATGTTGTGTATATACAAGAGTTTCATGTTCACACAGCCGGTTCTAATGCGAGTTGATCAGGTGCTAGAGACTTCTCTAAACACCCGCTAAGAGCCGTAAATAAACAGGTGTCCCACGGAGTCACACATACACCCACATAAATGTCATAAACATTTCATTCAATAAGAGAAGAATGGAGAATGTTAAAACGCGGATTTATAGAGTATCAGGAGATGATAAAGATAGGAGATATTAAAAAGAGAAGTATGTGAATGGGCTGAGGGCTGGAGCAGTAATTCCCAAATTGGGCAAAATCGTTCCCATGGGGGCGCTCGATAGATACAGGAACTCTTCCGAAAGCTAAAAACTTTAAGTAAATGCATTTTTTACAAAAAAAAAAAGTTAAAATTTATGTCAAAACTTAGGGCTGGTTTATGATGAATTTAATTTACGAATTTACAATTTATAATTTAGATTTTAAAATATAAACTCACGTAAAACGTATACGATGGTTTATGAACGATTTACAAATTTAGAAATTTGAAATTTAGATTTGGAATATAACTTTATTTTATATTTTCAAATCTAAATTTCAAATTCGACTAATCACAAGAGAGAACTATTAAACATGGAGGTAAGGTATAACTTTGCTTCATATCTGTCAACTTTCTTTTCTGTTTGTGAATTGATATTTTGAACATGGAATCACATGAACAAATTGATATTTTGTTTTTTGTTGACAATCAATATTCGCGAAAATCGTAATTTGTACGACAAAGCAAATAAAAAATAAAACGTTTGCGTAGTTTCAATGCAACGAGGGATGGCAAGGAATTAAACATATGTACACTCATACGAGTATATTTCAAGAAGTGTTTATGATCTTATTTCACTTTCAGGAACAAACAATGATACTGCCCGTTAACAAATCAAAGTGTTCATAGGTCTAACCACGGCCTAACAAACCGACCATCTGCGATTTTTAAGTTTGTTTTTGTTTTCTAACCTAACCTAAAATCTGAAGTGATAACTGGTGAAACGTCAAAGAATAAGCAGTGACAAGTCACGTGATAGATACTGATTGGTCACTTTGGTCAGATCCAGAATTTCAAAATCGAACATAAACCAGAGAGAAAATTGTAAATTTTAAATCAAAATTTCTAAATGTAAATTTATAAATTAAATTCATTATAAACCAGTAGTGGTAGCACGCACTTTAAAATACTATCAAATGAGGCATTTGTTTTCGCATTTCGTCACGAAGCGAAAATTTGGTAGCATGCGTGTCTCAAAATATTCGCCTGCAAGCGTACGACTTGCGGCGAAAGTGTCAAAGTAACGTCATTATTTTGCCTCGGAAGAGACATGCAGTCGCAGCCTCGCCTTATGATTGGAACTTTCAATGCGGGGAGCACGAGGAAGGTCAAAAAGATGGAAGGATTGTGTCGCAGAAGACTTGAGAAAGGAAGAACTGTGTGAAGAAGATGCGTTGGACAGGAATGAGTGGAACAGAAGAGTAAGAAACAGCTACCCCTAATGAAACAGGGAAAGCTGAACAAGAAAAAGGAAGTGTCAAGTGCATTTACATAGTGTATGGTCATGTTATAAGGAAATTTTGGTATGGGATTTGTACAAAATACAACGAATTGACGGAAGGTCTTGTGCTGGCCACAACAGATTTTTTTGACATGACATTGGTTAAATGGATACTGATTCCTGCAGGTTGCTTTACAGTAAAACTGAACTGGTTTGCACAATCAACCTAATTTGGTTTAAAATTGATGTAATGCCCATTCTGTAGATCTTTATGATCATTTCCGTTCCAAGAATACAATTACCGCAGTTTCATAGACCATAATTGCCACATATATTGCTTTATAATTTTCTAACACGTCTGATGCGTCAAGTAAAGTTCTAACTTTATGAGGGGCTGGAACATTTAACGCCACATTCCAGGATGGTTGGCTACCCGGCTACAATAAGAACAAAACTGGAAACTTGCGACTTTACGATGACAGAGGACATTTTTTGGATATAGAGATATTTGCTTTCAACACTGTTTACTGAAGAGGACTTTATGAGCAATAAACAGCATTATTTATAGGATGTTAGACATTGTATATTAATTAACAAAATGACGTTTAAGTATTGTTTAAATGCTGACTCTACTGAATGAGACTTTTTCTCACGGGCAACAATTAACATTTATACGATTGTTGTACTTACTCGTAAGATTTAAATGTTGGAAATGTTTTATTGTAATTACAGATTTTATGTTTTCATGCATAATTTTAATTATCAAAAATAAAGTTTTCTTTATCTTAATAGTAATTTATGTACAAAATGTACCGTAGAGATGTGCAAACCTAACTTCAGTATCATTTCATACATGGAAGTTAATTGCTGCAAAAATTGAATTCAATAATTTTTGACAATACCTATATATTTGTTTAAAAAATGTTTCAGATCAAAGTTGTAGGGAATTTTTTCTTCTATACAACTGTTTTAATACCTACGACGGCTAGGAAGGGTCAAGACGTACAATTTTATTTACTGTAATCTCGACTTTTAAACTCGGGGGTCCCTACTTTTAAACTGGGGTCCTGACCTTTAAACTAAGGATCCCAACTTTTACACTCGGGATCCCGACTTTTAAACTAGGGATCCCGACTTTTAAACTCGGGATCCTGACTTTTAAACCCGGGATCCCGACTCTTAAACTCGGGATACCGACTCTTAAACTCGGGATCCCGATTTTTAAACTAGGTATCTCGACTTTTAAACTCGGGATCCTGACCTTTAAACTAAGGATCCCAACTTTTACATTCGAGATCCCGACTTTTAAACTAGGGATCCGACTTTTAAACTCGGAATCCTGACTTTTAAACACGGGATTCCGACTCTTAAACTCGGGATCACGATTTTTAAACTAGGGATCCCGACTTTTAAACTAGGGATACCGACTTTTAAACTAGGGATCCCGACTTTTTAACTCGGGATCCCGACTTTTATACTAGGGATCCCGACTTTTAAACTCGGGATCCCGACTTTTAAACTAGGGATCCAGACTTTTAAACGCGGGATCCCGCCTTGTAACTATATGTCTAAAGGGGTGGTGGCAGCGAGCGGGGTACGTTGATACATGGAACGCCTCTAATGGAGATACGCTGAACTATATTAGCATTGGGCCTTATGGAAAAATCGTAGTTCTCATTCAATTCAAATTTAGTGCAATGTATTAAAAACCATAAATAGATATGAATTTGTAAAAAATGTACTATTACAATATAAAACTTCTCAAATTTAGTATTTCAAAAACTTATATTCCGATCGTATGAAACAACATATTTTTATGTAACTTTAAGTGACAATTTAATATAAAATAATGCCAATTTTATGAACATTACTTGGTGGTACCACAGTATGACATGATATTTTTATATATCTTTTTCAGTAAGGCAAGTGCACGAAAATCCCAGTTTAAAAGTCGGGATCCCGAGTTTAAAAGTCGCGATCCGTAGTTTAAAAGTCGGGATCCCTACTTTAAAAGTCGGGATCCCGAGATAAAAAGTCGGGATCCCGAGTTTAAAAGTCGGGATCCCTAGTTTAAAAGTCGGGATCCCGGATTTAAAAGTCGGGATCCCGAGTTTAAAAGTAGGGATCCCGAGTTTAAAAGTCGGGATTACAGTAAATACAATTGTACGCCTTGACCCTTCCAAGCCATCGTAAATACCTACTGGTGAGGAGTTATTTAAAAAAAAAATATTATTTGTATAATTTTTCCAAGATGCTGGGGCTTCATGAAGTGCATCAAGACAGAAAACTTGGATTTTTTATTAGCTCCTCTAAATATAAAACATATCAAAAAGTCAATGATACCCGACCATTTGTGGAATAATACCTTATTTTTATACCCCGGAATTTCCAGATCGAAACAATGTAAATCAATAATCTGGAACAAAAATTTGAAAACTCTTCTTTTAGAAAATGGATATGTGGAATTCATTTTTCCAGTCGTTGAAGATGTATCTCTTATACATTTTTGGTTAGGATACCCGAAAAACAAACCATCTAAATATACCATTTTTATCTTTTTCAGACGATTGGGCCTACTATCTCCATCCTATTTTACCCCCACTCCAGACATGCCACGTGATTCCCCTGACCCCGCCAACCCCGCTCAAGTACAAGAACCCCAACCACTTTCGATTCCTTGTACCAAGTTGCCAGGGCTCAGTGCGGGACAAGTACGACTATGCCAAATGTATGGAGACCATATGGTTGCTGTGGCCCTTGGCGCGAAAACTGGACTGAAGGAATGTCAATATCAGTTCAGAAACAGAAGGTGGAACTGCTCAACGACGGAAGATGGAAGCGTGTTTGGACCCGTTACAAGAATATGTAAGTATGCGGAAGATATTAGTGTAAATATTACAGGTTGTACCATCAACTAAAATCCTAACTGCCAATATGATTTTATTTGATAAGTCAGTGCAAAATGAAAGATGAAACAACTTGTTTTGAAAGACTGATAAATAAATGTTTTACGTGTCATTAAAAGTGTCGAACATTTGAAATTTTGAAAAAAAAAATAATGGAAACCTACTGCGGCTCTTGATTAATTATTATTTTTGAAAAGCAAAACAGCTTTGGATAAGGTTGATAATAGCTATTTGTGTATTAAGAGCGCAAAATGCGACATTGTCGATTGAGAAGTTGTTGCCGCGCGACGAAGGAGCGCAGCATTCTCTCGAAATCGACAATGTCCATTTGCGCTCGAAACACACACAAGATTTTTTCTACAGTCGCCACAATGGGGTCCTCCACCATAACAAAAAATAATAAAATGTACACTTTATACTTACAGTACTGCTCAATAAATAACGATTGGCTAATACAAAAGATACGGTTTAAACTTAAAAAGGCTTTTAAATGATTATATCATTACATTAGCCATCTATTCTATAAAAAAAAAACAAAATTAGAACGTGGAAGCAAGGATTTGTGATGATTTGATGAGTTTTTGTAGCAAAATGTGTGGTTAGTTGTCACGCCTGTCACACTGAAAAAATTAACAAATATTTCAAGGAATTTGTGATTATATAGACATGTATGTGCATTGACTGACTTCTCGCAATTATTTAAGTAACGAAATAACTAATAACTTCATTGTAATCAAAATAAATAGTTAACTAGAGATCAGATGTCAGTACGACTCGCAACTATCCTACCGCCATCTGTGTACAATCATTCCTATTACTAAACATAACTGTTCACACAATTTATTTTATATTTAATTTTATTTTATCGTTATTTTCCATTCTTCTTGAGTATTTATTCAATCTAATCTAAGCATTTTATACTTTCGTTTTTGTAAACGAATGCCCTATTTCATTTTCACAGCAGTGTGGCATTTTGTTAGGTTATGTTAAATACCAACAGAACATAAGTCAAATTGACTTGTGAACGTTATAAATGTGTAATTACAGTGCCATTAGTTCCTAACTAAACAATTTCATTAAGAATGTAGACAAGTGACATTTCTCAACATTGTATACTTAGAAATTTGGACAGCAAGCGTTTTTACTACTTTGTCGCGCATGAGCGGCAAAGTGGTTTGGAGATCTTCGTATGGCTGAATGAGCATAAATTAAATTATGATCAACATTGTAGTCGCACTATTGAAGTGCCCAAGGAACACAGAGTTTTTATTAAGACATTATAACTAATAATGTAGGTACTGTAACTTACATTTAGCGGAATTATGACACTTTTAAGTTATTTTGCCTTGTACAACTTTATTCTAGTCTTTTACAGCCCGATTCACAAAAAAGGTTAAGCTAAACCTCATTTTTGGATTAGTGAATTCTATTCTATTCCGGTATTTAAAATTTAATTTTCATGATATTACCAATAAAGGTAGATACTAGGAATAGGTTAGACTATATTTTAAGATATTTAACTGTCAAAATTAGAGTAGAATTCGCTAATCCAAGAATGAGGATTAGCTTAAACTTTTTTGTGAATCGGGCTGTTAATTTTTAAACTACAATGGGGTCCCGTGGCCGCGTGCCTGAGTGTCTGGTCGCGAACCTGGGGAACCGGGTTCGATCCCGACCGACGCTAAATATGTCAAATTTTAAATGGCACAAAAGTGACCACTGTGTCGCACTCTCCTCGCCAGCAATGAGTGCCCGTGAGGTGACGCCTGCTAAGCGCACGTACGGTACAAATATGTCATCATCATTACCGATATCTGTGATAAAACAGATTGGCTCACCCAGAAATGGGTAATATGCCGTGATGATATATTTATTTATATTTATTTATTTAAACTACAATGCGAAGTTATTATGCGTGGTACTTTTTATTTGGTCACATAATAGTTATTAAAACCTTTTTTAATTCAGTTTCATGTAAATTAATTGAATAGATGCCGCACCCACCTGACATAAACGTCGCATAAACGTCAGAATCAATAAATTATCGTTGCATAACAGATAAAATGTAAGATAAAAAGTTTTAAGAAAAGTTTTTTTAATGTTAATAGAACTAATAACAAACTGATTTGTGCTCCATTGGTGTGACAATACGAATGCATAGCAATAACAGGCTAATAACTTAAAAACTCTTTTAAATTATATTTTCAATATCAATATTTCAACTTTGTTATCTTTGTAAGTCAAAATTCTGTTTAGAAATAATTATCACTTTTTCCCACATCTCTATCTCTCTGTTTTAGTGTATCGATAATTAATTAAGTCTATAAGTTATTGCAGCCTACGTGTAGGCTTGATATTTAGCTATGGATAGTCAGGTCGGCCAAAGTGTCAAGTCAAATACGAACGGAATCAAAAAACTTTAAATTCGTTGTATCGCAATGAAAGGGGACGGTGTTGAAAAAATAATGAATTTAAAGAATAGATATTTACATTCGAGTGCGTGTAAGTTGTATTTTACAGCGCGACAGCTTTGTTTAAGGCACGAGCCCTTAAGGCGAGTGCTTTATTAGCTGGAGCGCTGTAAAATATTTCACGCACGAGAATTGTATCAAATTTTTTGGCCGACAATAATGAAAATCACTTTTTTTAATGAGATAGGTTGTACTTCTGAAAAGGGTTAGTTTAAAATACTGGGGTTAAGTCAATTTCCAAATTTGATTTTGCTTACCTTCATTAGAGTACTTCTAGCGAAAATTTATTTGTAATAATAGACGTTGTTTATGACTGATAATATATTTATTTGCTCATGTTTTCTTCGTAATAAATAATAGGTAGGTGTCGATATTTGACATTTCAGCAATGTTCGCCTCGCGTATTTGACAGGTATATCGATCGGTGACTATTTCGGTAACGGCGAATTTTTACAATAATGACAGTTGTCGCTGCCGTGATTTTGGTTTATATAAATTAATTTTAAATATAGGAAATGTTAAAGTAAAAAAATAACTTAAGTAGGTAGTATTTTTTTACATGAACTTTATTATAGTAAAGATGATTTCATTTCTAAATACCCATAGTGTCTAGTGTAATTTGATTATTTTACCGCATAGTTAGACAAGTTACAACACAGTAAGCGTAAAATGTAGGTTACACTTTCTGTGTATACAAATGTAAAGTTCCCATTACACTTCAGGAGGGCAAAAAAACTGTTTTCTTATTTTTAAGTGTGCCATTTTGTTTGGTATCAGATTATTTTACTGTTCTGATACTAAAAGTATCTCTTGTCGTTTCTTTGATATTGTGTGGATCGCACATGCATTTGCATAATGACTCGTGCGTAATTCACGTACCCTACGGCGTTGAGTCCTTTGATTTGTTTAGCGCGTGATTCGATTACTTTTCACACACCACGTGTATAAAAAATGACGACATTGGGCACTGTCCTTTTTAAATATGAAATTAAGCTGATTACAAAATTTCAAAACTCATATTATGTATTTAGATATATTTTACTACTTAAAATCAATGTCGTGTCTCATTAAAACGAATCTCGTTATAGTGCAACATAGTATTCTTTACTAATCAATCAAATAGATAAATTTTATTTCTTTTACATCGTCGGATCAATAAAGAATCTTCACACTACGATAATAAATAACCACGAATCCCAATCTATTGACACCTACAATCAATGCGGTGGTTTTGTGATTTAATTTAAATGTTTGAAAGAATTCTTTTTATCATTTCCTTCATCAAGGATTGAAAGATAAGCGAAATAAATGGGCACGAGTTTTCAAGTTTAAACTAAGAACACTAGACATACATTCAGAAATGTGGAATGAAATTATTTGAAAGAGGATATCCGCTGTTGTCTAGATTTGTGTTGTCTTTTTGCGACGGAGATTTTTAGTTAGCTGGAACTTTCTACAAAGAATGACAAAAAAAATAGGAAAGTACTGTGAATAAATATTAACTCACGGACTCTAACTGCCGTGGAGAAAGCACCACAGGGATATTTGAAAATTGGAAATAATTTAAAAGTTTGACTGTTAATAATTGAATTGGTCAGATAATAAACTTAACCACAAGACCCGAGACCCTATATTTCAGTGCTCAGTTTTTTATTATTAAGCCTCATTTTTATTTTAATGCATAATAATTAGTGCATAAGGCTTATTGCGTTATGACAATTTACTAGGATACCATTTCCAGCTACTTTGTTTAACTAATTCAACAGAAATATCACAATATTTTCTCTTATTAGATTACTTGTTAACTGGCAAACTGCCATTGCAGCAACAATTCTTCTTTTTTTCAATATTAGTCCAGTCATTAAATAGAAAAATAAGGGTTTATTCCACAAAAGATCGGGTATTTTTGATTTTTGGATATATTATATATTTAGGAGTCCTAATAAACAATGCAAGTTTTCAAACCTTGGGGGCCTTCGGAAAGCACCGCCAACTTGAAAAAAAAAAGACGCAGAGAACCGTTTTTCAAAATATCTCTTCACCTATTTGCATTAGGGCGAAAATAATTATTTTTTAATTTCTTGAGAATAAAATTCCCTAAAATATTTTTTTCTATAACCAATAGATAGAGAGCTACACAGCACTTCAAACAGAGCAAATTTTTAAAAATATCCTGAATGCTTCATTTAAATCATATTTTATATTTTTTTTTATTTTTTGCACAAATTACTTATTACGAGTATTATTCATTAATTATTATTATTTAACTACTATACATATATTCGTACCTCCGGAAGAACAGTGACGCAAGTGCAGTTTATCAATTTTTTAATAAAATTCGACAAAAGAGTCAAAAATACGTATTCTTTCAAAAAGAACAAAAACCTATTGGTATTATCTCATTAGAGTGAAGATATTATGTGATTAGGGATTGCAATCCAGCACTTTTTTCAATCCAGCGGGATATTTGCTGGATTGACTTCAATCCAGCGGGATCCCGCGGGTTCCCGCAAAAGTTAGAGTTTTTTTTTTTTTAATTCAAATATACTACAAATAAATATTATATGTTATCCGCATGCGGATCCGCAAGCTGTTCTGGGATCCCGCAGTTCCTAAAATTATGCTGGATCCCGCTGGATTGCGGGATCCCACTTTGCTGGATTGCAATCCCTATATGTGATGTTCCATTTATCAGAGTTGTCAATTACTCTGTAAAAAAAGTATGACGTGTTTTGAATCGCGAATATAAAGCAGGCCTTTCGTTACTACAGCGACGTCATTACCATTCCTTCTTCCAAAAATTTAATCAGTATTGATTAAGAAAAAAAATTACTCAATAAACAAACAATATTACTTATTTAATATTTAGTCTAATTGGTTTCACTATATATAACAGTTTATATTCGTCGTAGCATCGAAAGAAGTAAATTATCAATGAATTTTTTTATGAAAATTGTCCACGTTTTCCTGCATTTTATATTTTTTCATCCACCAATCTGATCTTGTTTAAAATACGATAACGCGATTTGAAAATTTAAATTCAATATGAAATTCTCTTTCATATCATGTATTACATAATTTTTTCTGATGAGCAATTTGCGAGTTACTAATAACTTAAACTCACATGAAATTCCTCTAAAATTTTAAACATCTGAAAATCGGCTCATTTCTGAATTTTTTATCAATCACTTTGACACGTATTAAATACTTAATTTTGTTTATCTTTAATCGTGTTGATATTTTGAATGAGAAGATGAGAACTAAACCGAATTGCACATATTTTTGAAATACCTAATCTGCAAATAAGAATTTGTTCATTATAACCGCTGTTACTTTTATAATACAAAATATGCATTTTATGCTTACAAGACCAACATCTATACAAGTTAGAATATCGTAGTAACATTTTTTTTTTCTCATTGAAGTTTACCACCTATTCATGAAACATCAATTTTTGTTAGCGAACTTTGTTATTAGGACGCATAATGTTGAAACGAACGTACTAATATTCTATATCTGCAAACTAATGTTTGCGAACATGTTAGCTAACCATATTCGTTTCAATGTGGACCCGGCGTTAGACAGTTGAAACGATTTGAAATTATACTGTATTATATCTAAATAAAGTTTCTTGCTTTCGAATCCGAAAACAAGATTCGGATCTATAATTAAGATCCGGATCTGAAATCAAGAAATGGATCCTCACAGCACTTGTTTTAATTGTCTTTTTATGTTGAATGTTTTAGCGAGTAGAGAGACAGCATTTTCTAATGCTATTGCTGCTGCTGGAGTATCCCATTCCATCGCCAGAGCTTGCAGAGACGGCCAACTGTCATCTTGCGGCTGTTCCAGAGCTGGAAGACCCAGAGAACTTAAACGCGAATGGGTCTGGGGAGGCTGCGGGGACAATCTCGAATATGGATACAAGTAAGTCAATAATACTCGTGTATCTCCTTTAAATGAAGATGGATTACTATAAATAAATATAAATATTCCGAGCAATTGTAGAGATTATAAATGTTATTGTCTCTTATTCTCATTCTTATTCATGTATTCTGTATGTGGGGGCGATAAGTCATACTCGGAGACAAGCCCCCGACGATCAGTCATGCAGCCCCACAGCGGAACGAATCCGGACTAATCCGGGCGGCCGATGCGTTCCGCTCGCCGGAAAATCAAATCCGGGCACATTGACAACGCACAAAGGGGCGTACAAACCCGAGAACGACTCTCAAAATGTTAGCTACAAGGGGCTGTCGCAAACATTCTTCAAAAAGTGGTTATTAAAGGCGTTTTTGTAAAGACGTCTGATTGATTCGATACAATTTGAAGCGTACGTAAAGTCAATCGGGTTAATCTGACTCGTTCGTAAACTCACTCTGATCAGTCAGACTGAGCGATTCTCTCAAAAAATTTCATCCCTGATCCATGTGCAGGGTTAGTACAGATTGTGCACGCAAATTTAAAATTCGTGTTTCAGAAAATGTATTTATTTAAATGTTTCTGATTATAAACATTGTAGCACTGTAGCAGCGATGACGTCTGAAGAAAATATGGCAGTTTGTAATTTGTGAAGTCTTTATGTGTTATTTCGAACTAATAAATGACCACATGACACAATCTAAACAACTGATTCAAGTGGCCTCTCAGTGTCACTTAAGTCAACGTATAAAAAATTATCCATTTTAATGAGTTAAAAATTTTCTATAACCTCAGATTTAAACGTCAAAATCATATACAGATCTGACGCGTTTGTAAAAGCTTCGATAATCGTATGGATCTGATATATCTGTAAAAACAACAAAAAAATCCGTCGGAAAGCTCCAATTGACTTTACGAAAACACATTAAGTGATTGATTAAGAAATCGTTAATCAATTTTTGAACATGGTCAACTGAGTAAGGGCGACTGAGCGATTTCCAAGTGGGCGCCGGACATCTTGGGGATAAAATAATAAATAAACAAATAAATATATCATCACGGCATATTACCCATTGCTGGATATGCTTTGTACATATTTGTAGCATATGGGCGTTTGCCAGGCCTCACTTCACGGACACTCATTGTTGGCGTGGAGAGTGCAACACAGGGGTCTCTTTTGTGCCAATTAAAATTCGAAATATTATTTTTGCGTCGATTCGAATTGAACCCGGATTTCCAGATTCACGTCGAGACAATCAGGCACACAGCCATGAGACCCCATAAAATAATAGATGTATAAAATTGCAAAATTGTGCATTAAGCAAGGTTTCCACGTGTAAAGGTTATTGGCGCCACTAGACTAGCTCCAATTTAGTTGCATATGGAAACACTAATTCAACTGGCGCTAATGGACTGACACCACTAATCAATGCGCCAGTAAAAGTATGAAGCAGTTATACTTTTTGGCGCCATTTAGAGACAGAGTACGCCAGTGCAATGGTAATAACTTCAAATCGGAACTAATAATTCAGTTTTTGGAGGCATACGAGCAATATCCATGCCTTCGGAATAAAAAAAAATCGTCACATAAAGATCGAAATAACAGAGATGAAGCACTGAGAAAAATTGTTGAGGTTGTCTTATTCAATCAAAGATTTTGATATAAACTCTGCTAAAACTAAAATATTAAGTATTTTTTGGAGCTCAACAGACAAAATTTGCACTAGGTATAGTTCATCTATAGTTCATTGTCAGCTACTATTTATCTATTTATGATTGCGATTTGTTACATGTTTTTGCGCTATGACCTTTGAAATGAAAGGAATTTATCTTTATATACTATACCATAGTGACGAATATTGCATGGCAATGAATGTTTTAGAAGTTTTGGAAGGGTCCAGAGCAGATACTCGTCTACGTATTGTACATAAACATGTAACAAACCGCAATGGGCTACTTGCGTGGTACTGAAAATCCGATTTCTATCACTATATATGTATGTAATGTTATGTTGAAAACATATATAAAAATATAATTTTTATTTAAAAAAAAATATTTGTTTTTTAGTAAATTAAGAAAGAAAATTTTCTGTGACGTCATTATATTTAACTGGAGGACCATGTTTAAAAATGTAACGTATAGATGACATGCGAGAAAGTTTTAATTTGAATTTGACATTAGTTCATTTTTCTCTCTCTCTCTGGTCTCTCAAATATATTAATTACTTCACAAATAAACACATAGGTAGTTACATGTAATTCAAAATATCGATACCAAAAAGATAAATTAAAATACTAACCTCCAAACTATTGTTGAAACGTCAAACAGGAGATCTACATTACCTGTACAAACCTTGTACAAACAAACGCAATGGCTTTACGACCATTCATTGGTGCGGCGTAATTCTACGTCATACATGGCGGGAATTTTTTCTGGCTAATTAACAAAAATTTTGTCAAAAGAAAAAATATGGGTAGCAAGTTTTTACCTGCTCTTCAAAAATATTAAATAAAAAAAGGTACGCAAGTAACCCCATAAATAGATAAATAGTAGCTGGCAATGAACTATAGACGAACTATACCATATAAATACGCTTGAAGTAATTCATTTTTAATCTTTTGCCAGTTGAAAACTAATAGAAATTATGGAAACATTATACTGGTGCCACTAAAATTGACGCCATAGAACTGGCACCAATAATCTTTGCATGTGGAAATCTAGTGCTTAGATAAGGTTATGTTAAGGTATGTTTATAAAAATCACATCTTCACTTTTAACTATCTTTCCTGTTGCGAAAAAGTATTCACCAAATTGTATGCCTGCTAAGCATCCAATTTTTTTAAGTTTCTGTCACTCAGATGACCGTCACCCACTTGACCATCGTTCAGTTGACCAGCGCCCAGTTGACTATCACCTACTTGTCGCGTACCGGTTAATTCTTACACTCTTCTTGTAGTAAAATATCATCGCTGCTTTGTAGTAGAACGGATTGTCGAAAGACCGAATCTCCGAATTCCGAATTAAAATCCGTCTAAATCTATTAATTTTATATTTTACTTGTCGTACAAGTTTCAATGTGTTGTATAAATAAGTTGTAAGTAATTAGAATTTATGAATTTTCCATTTCTAGAATGTGTAATGGCTGTTCTTTCTTAATCCCATTACTTTTTTATAAATATGATGTAAGAACTACCTAATAGGTCTAATCATTTTATTGGTGCCGAATATTGTATTTTATTTTATTTATTTATCAATTTCCGTAATCCTACAACATCCAGGTCGTCATATTATACCAACAAATTTTTTTGCAGATTATCATTTTTAACGATTTTTAACGGAACCAAAATTCCGGTTTTAAGGCCGGATTCATCATAAAAACTGGATATCCATTCCATCACTACATCTTTTTATTAACAAATTACGCTAATGGCAATATATCTGAAGTGTTGAGTACGTTTACCACATCTCTCAAAATTTTCTTATATTGTTGAGTTTACAAGTCACTGAACTTTGTATTCAAACCTTTCGTAGAGAGGCAGAGGTGATGTGATCTGTCGCTAATTAAAGAATAAAATACTCTGATAAAATAGACCTTAATTAGTCTCATATAGAAACAAAACTTAATTGTAACTTGCGGAACGAAAGTTTGCGAACATAAAGAATAGAAAAGCTTGTAAAATGAGAAACGAGGCGAAAGTTATTTTCTTGTTCATGTAAAATTACTGCAGTTTTAAAGTTTAATGATTTAAGGGTTTGCCCGACATACAACATAAGAAAGTCAATATTTTATGTTCTGTATAAAAAATATATCCGTGTCTGAGGAGTTCGAAAGACACTAAAATTGTAAATCTCTTAAATTATTAAAATTATAACTGAACAGGAAGATACACTTTGTCTTTTAGTAATTGGAGTAACTCGTATAATGTGACATGTTCTAATGCATATACAAGGGTGCATTAAAAAGTTCGCGGCGTAACACAGGGAGGGCAGCACTAGACACTATTTTTACCTTCCGTCACCTTTAGGTAAGGAAGGTATTGTCTTTGGTCAAAAAATTGGGTGGTGAGTTTTTAATGAATAAGCACGTTTTAGGGTCCATACATACGAATTTACTATTTTTAAGATGATGTCTGTATGTGTGTGTGTGTGTGTGTGTCCGTGTGTGTGTGTGTGTGTGTGTGTGTATGTATGTCCGTGTGTGACAAATTTTTCTCCGACGATAACTCACTACAATTCTAAAAATTATAATTCTTTCGTATTCCTCTTCTGTACATCCATATGAAGAGTTGATTAGATTTTGGTTATAATTCATCCACCGGAAGTACCCTTATTTGAAGTTTTTAACAGTTTTTCTTAAAAAAAACGCAGTTAAATGTTAAGCCCTTTTTGTGCAGGTGTTCTATATATATATTTTTTTTTATTGTTCCTTGTCTCTTGCTTGCACAAATTTTCTCTTCTCTTATTTTGGCTGTCCAATCTCCTTATTGCAGATTTTTTGTCGTCATCCTTACAAGCTTTTCCCACCAAATCAGGTGTCTTTCCTGTATAAAAATTAGTATCGGTTTCGTTCGTAGTTCTTTCCTTATGTTTGTTTCTTATTCTACCTAGAATCGTGACACCTTTGATTATTAGTAGGTAAAGTAAAAAAAAATATACAGAGGAGTTTCATCATAAAAACATTACAAAATGAAAAAAAAATCTGTTGTGGCCAGCACAAAACCTTCCGTCAACTCGATGTATTTTGTACAAATCCTATACCAAAAGTTCCTTGAAAAATATTCTATATATCCTGTATAATTGTAACAAGAACACACTATTTTTACATATCCATGCTGAAAGTTCCTTTGAAAAGATTCTAAAATCTAATAAAATTTTAATACGAATACGAACGTACATTATGTATTTCACTTAACACTTCCTCCTGCTTCAACTTTGCCCTATTTTATTAGAAGTCACTGTTTCTTACTTTTCTCTTCTACTCATTCCTGTCCAAAGCACCTTCGTGACACAGTTCTTCCTCTCTCAAATCTTCTGCTATACAGTCCTTCCATCTTCTCTTTTGCCTTTCTCGTACTTCTGGCATTATAAGTTCCTATCTTGAGGCGAGGCCGCAAATGCAAGTCACTGGCGAGGGACACTCTGTCACTTATATCACTTTCAGATCAGATACTTTCCACTTTGGCTTTTGCACTTGCCACTGACATCTGTCAATTAGATTTTTTAGAATATGTCTGTTGTTTTCATAATTTTTGCAATGCTGACTGATTTTCGAAAGTTAATCTCTCTTAATCTCTTTATAACTCTATATCTATTGAATATGAAGGAAAATGTATAATCGAACCGTATAGAGAATAAGATATTCTTTCTATTGATAATCACATAAAATGTCGAAAATGATATTTAACTGCGATTTTTCAAGAAAAACTGTTAAGAACTTCAAATAAGGGTACTTCCGGTTGACCAATTATAACCAAAATCTAATCAGCTCTTCATATGGTTGTAAGGAAGAGGAATATGAAAGAATCATAATTTTTAGAATTGTAGTTTTGGAGTTATCGTCGGAGAAAAATTTGTCACACACACACACACAGACACACACACAGACACACACACAGACACACACACAGACACACACACATACACACATACAGACATCATCTTAAAAATAGTACATTCGTATTGTAGGGACCCTAAAACGTGCTTATACATTAAAAACTCACCACCGAATTTTTTGACCAAAAACAATACCTTCCTTTTGACGGAAGGTAAAAAATGTAGTAATAACCGAGTGATACTTATGTTTAGAAAATGAAGAAAATAAATACTATATGTTGCTTACCATAAGAAAAGTATATTTTAATTAAATTTATAATTATATGAAAGTCGAACATAATGTTTTTCATGCATTTATAAATTATTTCAAATAATTGTCGACCCGCAATTGGTGTTCTTTCATTCGTTTTTATCTTTTCGTATGATAATATTTGTTTATGTTGTTTATTGTTTTTTCTTAGATTTCATCACTGTTGCCTTGTTGCGTATCAAATTTGTATTTTTCAATACAAATAATAACTGTTTTTCCTGTCGTGTTTCTCTGTTAAATTAAATTAGTATACCATGTAAATCTAGTATTTCCGTGACGTCATTATGTATCTAGTTACAAATTTTAATGACGTGACTAGTCCTCAAAATAATTTACCACGCGTCATTTAATAATTCTCTCTCCATGGATTAATATCGCTAGATAAATTGTATAACATTAGGACCTAGATTGATGCAACTTTTTCATATATAATTCTTCAGCTCCAAAACAAATCATCATTGAAACATGAAAATTTATTAACGTATGTCCCTTAAGTTTTGGCACAAATTTCAACAATTTTTGCAAAAAAAAATGCATTTACCGTTTTGTAATATTTCAGTAATCATTAGCAACAAAATTGTGAACTTAAATATACAGAACATCAGAAATGTTCAAAAAATCGATGTGCCTACCAAAACCTAATGCTAGATGTCCGAAGAAAGAGTTATACCTACCTTGTGGAAGAACACAGTCCTCTTTATTTAATTTAAGTTCATAATTTTGTTGCTTATGAAACAAAAGTATTACAAAACTACAAATGCATTTTATTTACAAAAAATGTTTGTTACAATGTGCCAAAACGTATGGGAGCGTTCATTACACGATGCAGTTTTTCTTTTCAAGTGACTTAAAAAGTGTCTTGCCTTGCAAGCACTCGATCAAGTTTTGCCTGAAATTAAACATACAATTGTCGAAAATTAAGTTATACCTACATTAAATTGTCATTGAATTTTCATCATTTGAATTTTTCGTATATCGCCAACAAGATTTCATTTACTTCTTTATCTCATTTTGCCATTTTTTAGTTTAATATCAATCACTTATATCACCACACTTAGTGTCTCATTTTCGATGTTTTTTTTGAGTATCTCGGGAAATATTACTGATAGAGCAAAATCGTTTGCACATTCCAGGGTCAACTTTTTGAGAAAAGTTCAATAGTCATCACAGGAATTTTCGATCCTCTTTTGTTTCTGAGCTACAAGCAAAAACTCGTTTTTCGTTCATTTCGAAACTGTCTTATAACTTATTTATTATGGTAGTTAGAGAAAAATTGTGTTAACAAATTTTGTACCGTTTTTTACGTAAAATAAAATGACGTAATTAATTTTTTTGAAAAATTTATAATTCTTGAGATATAACACAAACTTATCATTTTTTAAATGGCAACCTATATTGAAAATAGTCTCATTGCTTATTTTATAAGCTTTTCAACGATATACAGAGAATTTATTTTAAAATGCAACATTATGGTTCATCACTTCCATGGTTACTCACTATTGTCAAAAAATGACAGCAATGTAATATTTGTCCATTTTAAAATGCAACATTATAAATAGTATTGCAGCACAGAAGATACCTCCAGAACACATCACAAATGGTGTCAATTCTTATTACGACCGACTAGAATATTGCCTCAGTGTGAATGGGGGTATTTTTTAACATTTATTACATGAAAGATTAATTTTTGTAAGCTAAAGTTTGTTAAGATGTGCAACATTCATATTTTGATTTTTTTTTGTTAATCGTATGTAGGCTAATTTGATTGATTGAATCCGTCGTTGGCACTAGGTGAAACATTTTAATAAGGTAAAATAATTAACACTTGGCTAAGTTTCACAAAATAAAGTTTATTATCTTTACCGCGATTTCGGCTTTTACGCCATCTTAGTTTATAATCTTATACCTGTATCTTTGTATATATATTCATGTAGTTCTCTTGTACATTTCTCAGTCTTCTGAAGATGGCGTAAAAGCCGAAATCGCGGTAAAGATAATAAACTTTATTTTGTGAAACTTAGGCTAATTTATTGGAATTTTTTTTTATAATGCAAAACTACAAATTTTGTATGTTGCATTTTAAAATGGACAAATATTACATTGCTGTCATTTTTTGACAATAGTGAGTAACCATGGAAGTGACTGACCATATGTTGCATGTTAAAATAAATTCCCTGTATAACAAGGCTATATTCTTTTGTTTTACACATGAATAAAAGATGATTTATTAATTTTTTGTGGTGAAAAAATTGAAAATTATTAAGAAATAAATGAAAAAAACTATTATAGTTCAACATTTGTTTATTTCTAATATTATTTGCTTGTTTTACACATATTTTTAATTTATTTACTTTAAAAACATATTAAATATTTTTTTTCGAATTATGTCAAAGCCAACTGTGACGTCGATAAATAATAATTTAACTACTCCAAAAATTGGTTTAGATTCTAAACTTTAGAATCATTTTGAGAACATAATTAATAGATATGGAATCAAAATAAACAAATGATGAATTATTATAGTTTTTTTCATTTGTTTATTAATAATTTTCAATTTTTTTACCCCAAAAAATTAATAATTCATCTTTTATTCTTGTGTAAAACAAAAGAATGTAGACTTGTTATATATCATTGAAAAGCTTATAAAATTAGCAAAAGGATAGGACTGTTTTCAACATAGGTTGCCATTTAAAAAATCATAAGTTTGTGTTATATCTCGAGAATTATGAAGTTTTCAAAAAATCTAATTACGCCATCTTATTTTACCTAAAAAACGGTACATTTGTTAAAACAATTTTTCTCTAACTACCATAATAAATATGTTATGAAATATTTTCGAAATGAGCGAAAAACAAGTTTTTGCCTCTAGCTCAGAAACAAAAGAAAATCGAAAATTCCTATGCTGACTATTAAACTTTTCTCAAAAACATCGAAAATGAGACACGCTGTACACATCAAAAATGTAAACACAAATGACATTTGATAGTTACTTTACAGTCAAAACTTATATAGGGACTTTTAAGAAAAAGTAGTGCGTGTTCGAGTTTGTCGTTGAAAGTTTTTCGTTGAAAGTCTATTCATCTGTCTTTCTTGCACTCACATCATTGTGCGAGCGAGAAAACTTTTCAAGTCACTTGAAAAGAAAAACTTACATACATACATAAAATCACGCGTATCCCACTTAGTGGGTTAGCAAAAACCCGAAAAAAAATTATTAACAATAGGGAAAGGGATAAAAAAAAAATCATCTTTCGCCACACATTCCTGTACAAACATACTTCGTTCACAACGTCCACATAAAACTTTAGCTGTCTCTCCATTCTCATAAAACATTCTTACTAACCATATATCGTCACATCACAACATTTACAAAACAATCATCCTTCGCCACACATTCCTATCCAGGCACACTTCTTTCGCCTCAGCCACATTCATAATCGTATTCATGCATGCTCTTCTTCTCTTTCCACTCGGAAACTTACGCTCCTTCAAAACACTACCAATCACATCCATCCACTTATACACTGGACGGCCACGCAATCGAACACTCTCAACTTTACCAACATATATGCGCTTTACAAGTCGTTCACTCATCATTCTCTCCACTTTATCGTGTAATGTTCGCTTTATCCCATAGTCTCAAACAGGAAAAATATATCTATCTACCATCGTTGTTGAAAGTTTTGGGAACACTGTCCGAGGGTTGAACCGAGTCTTTATCCGTCCACTGCCTGTGTGATGGGCACCCAACTACGCGTAATTCGTCACGGATGAGCCCAAATTTGTCTCGCTTCTGCTAGACTTATTTTGTATTATTTTTACTGTGACATCAGTAGTAATTTAAACTTAATTGTTCCTTCTTCTATACAGTACAGCCTTACGAATTTGCCGCACTGGAGAATATCACGTATTTTATGAAATTAGACACGGAAAGAAAAAAAATACGAAGATGACAGATTTATGAACTAATGGTAGACGGCTCTTCGAATGTGTGAGGGAGTGTGTTTATGCGAGTATGTGTGTGCGTGTGTGTGAGTTACTAATTAACCAGGGCGTGATATACATGGTTGTATAGTCCAGGAAACATTCATTCCTAATGTGACAGTGAAGTATTGTTACCATAGATACAATTGTTTTGATGTTTTGATTTTAAAAGCTGAATTGTTGAATATATAATAGAAACCTACCTATATCCACTTTAATACTCTATATAATCATCATATTATAATAGTTTTATTGTTTTAAATGAAACGACTAGACAAGCCTTCTTGTGCGAGGGTCACAATGACATTTTTGAAATACTGGAATAGGTACTTATAGGCCATCCAGCGAATCAAGCGGTTTACGTCATAAATACAATATCACTAGAAACAATGACGTCATATGTTAAAAAGTTTACAAGAGCATGTAAAACGGATTAAAATCTGTGGTTACCTTCATAAACCCAAATTTTTCTTAAAAACACGTTTGGTATAATATTTTTCCAGCGAAGTCCAATTTTATTTAAAATATTGTGAACGATACTGCTTACGCCGTTATAAATACTTCATTCTTGTAGTATATGCAACAAACTATCTAGTATTATGTGAGATCCTTAAAAAAATACAGAATACTGCATACCATACAATTTCTCACTGTTTCTATACATTGCGTATAGCGTTTGCCACACGCTGTACATATAGATTTAATTTTCAAATTATTACTAACAAATAGAACCAAATATTACCTCAATATTACAATTCAGTAAAAGTAAGAGCCCACCAATCTATTTTTCATTTTCAAAATAAGTCAATAAATTAATTATAAGCTCTTGAATTTGACATGACAGAGCATTTGACATTTTGACAATGAACAACAAAACCAAAAACAAAATGAAATCACAATACACGTTGAAAAGTATAATATAGACATATAATATTTAGTAATATACATGTTCAGAATTACCAATATTAAAAGAATATAATCAAACGTCATTTTGCAAAAATTTACAAAATTTTACTTAATTATAATATATCCAAATATAATTATTTCTATTAAAGGTGTCAAATACATGATAATAATAAAAAAAACCAATAAAATACTGTTAATAAAATATATTTAAAAAAATAAAGAAAATTTCAAAAATCCCTAAACGATGACGTAAACCGCTTGATTCGCTGGATGGCCTATAGTTAATTTTGTAACAAGTGCGGGAAATTAGTATTAGTGATTCTGTAACGAATTCAAGTTTCCGAAACAAGTGCAGCGAGTTTCGATTTCACATCTCTTACAGAAACTAATAATAATAATAATAATAATAAATATATAAAATTACCAAATTATAATGCTACCAAAATTTTAAAGTTTTTAAAAATCAAAATTTAACTGGAACTTATAAATCAAATAACATCATTAAATCATTATTAGGGAACCCTAAAGATAAAATAGATAATAATGAATAATCCGGCGTTTATAAAATTGAGTGTAAAGAAAAAGATTATAATAAAGTTTCCATCGGGCAAACTAAAAGACAAATTGATAGTCGGTTTAAAGAACATTTCTATCATTTAAAACCCGGAAACCATGATTAATCTATCGTAGCACAACATATGTTTATTAACAATCATAAAACTGACAATTTTAATATACAATTATTAAAACATGTAAATAATAATAGATATTTAGATGCACATGAGAGTTTAATAATACATAAATTTAAAGATAAATTGATAAACGCGGATCTAGGTTCCAAATTCTAAATTATATAAGTTAATAAAAGTTACTTTCTTTAATCTTACTTACCTAATTAGGTATCCACTCACCTATGACTTCTCTCCCTATATAATCCGAGTTCTCTCCCTTATTCTTCAGAGCTGTTTTGACCTCTGGCATTGTTTACATGCTGAGTAATCTTAACTCTGTCTTATTATTTTGTAGTTTTTACTGATGAAGAGAACGTAGTTCTTGAAATACGTATATAGTTTTTCAAAAATTATTGTTAAGGTTCACGGATTTTTCTTTTTTAGTTATAGTTTCAACTTTAAGACTCCATTTTAGTTTTTAATTACCTATTCGAAATTTGCAGTTCCAGAATCATCTTTTCCTCATGTGTTGTAAAATTGCAAACAATATTTTTTTCTGCAATCGAATTTATTGTTATTTTTTTACATTCCATCTGCTATTTGGGCGGCTATGAATGGTATTTTTAAGCGATCATTCATAACAAGGTTGTTGCAAGAATTTTTATATGCCTCCTAAGTATTAAATTTTAAAAAATATTATTCTTTAATTTACACAAAAAAATGTAAATCGAAATTTTTATAACAATATATTATAATTCATTTGACATTTCATTTCGATGCAATATTGTCAAGCCAAGTTTAATATTTAGTTGGTGCAACCGATCATAAATAGCCTCAAATTTGAAAATATCACAATATATCTATATTTTACAATTAATTATTGAAATTTATATAATATTTTTAAAAAGTCACGTGATCTGAAATAGAATGACATAAAAGTCTGCTCCGTCTGCTAGTTAGATCGAACCTACTCTGTAATTGGAATTTAATCCTGTTGAAAGTTTTTTTTTAAAAAAAAGAAAAGTTCATACAGCTTAACTTGTAACTGATGAAGTTTTTCAGTTTGAACAAATTTTGTAAAATGATATGTAATTATCATATCATATTTTAAAATAAACTTTTGAAATTTATGAATGTGTGTGCTTGCGTGCGTGTGTGACAAAAATTTCTCCGACGATAACTCCAATACTACAATTCTAAAAATTATAATTCTTTCGTATTCCTCTTCTTTACATCCACAAGAAAAGCTGCCTAGATTTTGGTTATAATTGGATAACCGGAAGTTCCCTTATTTGATGTTCTTTACAGTTTTTCTTGGAAAAACGAAGTTAAATATCATTTTTTGACATTTTATGTCTATAAGGTTTGATTATACATTCTCCTTCATATTCTATAGATATAGAATTATAGATTAACTTTCATAACTTTGATATATTCAAATAATTCTAAATGACAGATGTCAATGTCAAATGCAATTTACATAATGTATGTTCGTGTTATAATTTGATTGGTTTTATAGAATCTTTTCCAAGGAATTTTCGGTATGGAATTTATAGAATATAGTATATGTTTGTGTTACGATTTTACTGGATTTATAGAATCTTTTTTCTTTTACAAGGAACTTTTGGTATGGGTTTGTACAAAATACATACATAGAATTGACGGAAGGTAATGTGCTGGCTCCCAGATTTTTACCTCCCGCTCCCCCCGGGTAAGGGAGGTATAGGGATCGTGCTAAAAATCTAATATCGAGATTTTGGTAAATGACCACGTTTTAAGGTCCCTAGAATCCATTTTTAACATTTTCACGATGAGTCTGTATGTGTGTATGTGTGTGTGTGTGTGTGTGTGTGTGTGTGTGTGTGTGTGTGTGTGTATGTGTGTATGTGTACGAATTTTGTTTGCACTCTAACTCACAGTAAATGTCACTGTCAGAAAACTTATCACTTCAAATTAATAATAGTGACATTTTAAAAAGAAAATAGTAAATAAAGCAATAGTTTTCTGCAATGGAACAGTTTGCAGCGTTAGTAAATACGTAGGTGGGTATGTATTTAAATTAATAAAAATTAAATAGCGGGAGGTTTTGAGTTGGCCACATCAGATTTTTTTATTAAGTTAAGTACTGTTATAATTGGTAGCACGAAGAATTATCTCTGATTCATTTTAAAATTATTTATTTTTGAAAAATTATACCAAGTTAATTAATACAATTTCCTCTTTATAGAATGCAATATGTTGTACTAATAAATTAAATATTTCTGTAATTACTTTCAAATAGTTGCTGAGATAAATAAAGTAAACCATATGAAACTCTGTTATACATTTTATATAAATGTAGATCAGAATTACTGTTAAATCTTACTAACACGTGGTTAACTTTAACATTTACTGCAAGAAATTATTTCCTAGATAAGAAATTAACATTGCTTCTTGTTTTATTAAATTGTTCAGCCGTGCCGTGAGTGTAATTAAGAAAATAATACTGCCACGGTGATCTTTGGCATCTATAAATTTTCATTGGCAGATACAATAAATAACAAATGAATTCTAAAAAAAAGTGTTATGAAGTACAACAGCCGTATTTTTACCGTTGGCCTGCCTTCCTTTATGTTTCATGACATTATGAGAAATCAAAATATGTAATCATAAAATATTCAACGAAATGGGGTGCTCCAATATCTTGTTTTTAATATTTTCCATGAAACTTCTAAATTGAAAGTAACATGTAGTTCTAAAGAAAGTGGATTTAATTTATACTTTTAGATTTATAAATTTAGATTTAGTGCACTGGTTCATGGTGAATTTACGTTTATAAATTAATCCAATCAAATAAATGTCTTGAATGATTTGGTTTTCTTGTCATACATTTACTGTACAATTCTAGATCAGAAATCAATTTCGTACCTAATTGAATATCCATTATGAATTATATTTATTATATATTATTATATTTATTTTATTTATTTTTTATAATTTTCACGGTTTAGAACTTAGTCGAGTATGGCTTCCTATATTAAATATGTTGTAGTATTTCTCTAGATTATGCAATTTCTTCACCTTAAATTAGGTCACTTCTCTGCCAGTTTTTGCGGACGGTTTTTCCTCTGGCATTTGGAGTTTATGTCCGTAGAAAATGCATCCCCGTCGTCCTAGTAAATGCCGGGTTTTGCATTTTTCACAGAAAACAGCAAGTTTGCTGTTTTCTATATTCATGCCTAGTAAATTGCATAATTACCAAATAACATATTTTATTGTATATTGTTTTTTGTATACACTTAGTTACTTGCTTTTGTTTTGTAATAATTTATTTGTTATTTATATACTTTTCCCCTGAAGAAAGCCGCAGTGTATGCGGCCGAAACGTTGGTATTAAATAAAAATACAGAACTTAAATTAAAAAGATAGTACATATTATTCTAATTATTAATATGAATTCTGAAAGATATTTTAATCATTTATATTTATTATATAAATTCCCTATTTTTTTGACATTTTTTTGATACTGTCAACAACAGTCACATCATTTTGTTTACTTAGTTACTTGTTGCTATGAATTTGGAAAAAAACTGTATTCTGATTGATACGATTTAAAAATTTTAAAATAAAATTTTTAAATCTAAATTACAAGTATAAATGAATCATGAATCAGCAAATGCATTTATGAACATTTTATATTTCTAAATTTAAATTTATAAATCAAATCCATCATAAACTAGACCTTAATTGTTATTTGTTCAGCAGTAATATTTTCTTAAATATTCTATGTCGTAGATGTTAAGCTCATTTTGCTCTCAAACAGTGCAGTTCGTTAATAATTGGCATATAAATTGATCTATTTGAACACATAAAAATCTATAAATTATGTTTCAATTAACTTTCGTGGTCAATAATTAGAAATATGAATGGATATAAGCAATTTAATAAAATAATTAATAAACAACTTACGTACTTATATTACAGTCCAAGTTTTTATTGACAATAGCAGCCATGTCATTATTGTTCACCACATCTTTATTCTCTTTCATATAAACGCAAAGAGTGTCTTTTTGTCGTAGCATCATAAATTCAAACAAGTGTTATTTGGTTTACTTATCATATTTTCTGCATTCATATACTTGAAAATGGAAAATCCGGATCTCAAAAAGACGATAGCAAAAGGCTTGTAAGTAGTAAGTCTTTTAAATAGAATAGATATGTGACTTAGGTAGAGGTTATAGTTATTTACGAACGAAGTGCAGGAAGACCATGTTCCCTCATGAGAGCATTTTTCAAGCACGAGAGACTGCAAGGAACGAGTGCCTTCAATTGCGTAGAAGACGTCTTCACGCAAGTGGTTCATACAATATTATTTGTACGAGCACTAGTATTTAAAAAAAATCTGTTGTGGCCAGCACAAGACCTTCCGTCAATTCGATGTATTTTGTGCAAATCCCATACCAAAAGAACCGTGGAACAGTTTCTATATAATATCATGTAAAATCGAACACGAACACATACTATTTTTTACAAATTCCATACCAAAAGTTCATTTGAAAACAAACACTACGTAAAATGCACTTGACACATTTATTTCTGCTTCAGTTTTCCCCTTTCCTTCCTTTCTCAAGTCTTCTGTGATACAGTCCTTCCATCTTCACTTGCCAGGAACACTATGACATACTAATTTTTGATCCCATATTTTCCATATTTGGTTTTGCACTTACAACAAACATCTGTCAATTAGAATTTTTTGAATGATCAGCTGTTTCCATGATAAATATCATAGCTGACTAATTTTTGAAAATTAATTTCTTTATAATGCTTTAACTCTACATCTATTGAATATGAAGGAAAATGTATAATCAAACCATATAGAAAAGAGTATTTTCTTTAATAAATATAATAACAAAATGTCAAAAAATAATATTTAACTTCGTTTTTTTAAGAAAAACTGTTAAAAACTTCAAATAAGGGTACTTCCGGTAGATCAATTATAACCAAAATCTAATCAACTCTTTATAGGGATGTACAGAAGAGGAATACGAAAGAATAATAATTTTTAAAATTGTAGTATTGAAGTTATCGTCGGAGAAAAATTTGTCACACACGGACACACATACACACGCACACACACACGGACACACATACACACACACACACACACACACATACATACATACAGACATCATCTTAAAAATAGTAAATTCGTATTGTAGGGACCCTAAAACGTGCTGATTCATTAAAAACTGACCACCGAATTTTTTGACCAAAGACAATACCTTCCTTACCTAAAGGTGACGGAAGGTAAAAATACATCATTAATTCAAAATCTTTATTTTAAAGTAAACATAAAAATAAGTAGGCAATTGCCATTTTTTTGACGGAGTACCTCTTATTTTAACTTTATGAGTTAAAATAAGGTAAGTAGATCGTTCTTTGTCGTTAATGTCTTGCATATTTGCAATAAGCGTTGTATATATTAACTAATGTGATCACATCTACACACACCGTAAACATATCCTAAGACAAGAGTTCTGTAATACCCTTATTCTATTGGTGTCGATTTGTATCAAATTCGGCACATAAATTAGCCAGCTTTGCTATAATCATGGAAACAGCTGATATATTCAAATAATTCTAATTGACAAATGTCACTGACAAGTGCAAGGTACATAGTGTATGCTCATGTTATAACTTTATTGGATTTATAGAATCTTTTCCAAGGAACTTTTGGTATGGGATTTGTACAATATACATAGAATCATCGACCTTTAAACTAATAGACGCAGCGTACGAGCAAAACGCTTGTCCCGCCATAACGGTGCAGACACAGTATCTCTATCCTTCAACAGTACGGAAGTTAAGAAATTAAGAAAACGCGGCAAAATAAAAAAATTGATTTGACAAGAGAATAGATTTATTTTTTTTGTGCCTAATTAGTTTTATTATATATTTTTAATACAATATATTATATACATATTATTTATAGGGGACAAGTAATAATTAATAAGAACTTACATATGAAATGACAAAGCTGAACCACGTACGTACTGCTGACTGCACGAAATACACCGTTTCCCCATTATTTTGTCGCATACACACCTCACAACACATATAGGTACGTATGTATTGACAGAAATAATTGTAAATGTTCTCCAAAAAAGTAAATAATACACAAACTGTCACGAAACGTCAAAAGTAGATTTTGACAACTATTTAGTGATAGAGAGCGATGTATAGATGTTTACATATGGCTGAAAAAGATATACAATGATTACGAACGCATGTGCAATATACTTTAACTGAGAACTTCTGTAATGTTGAAGGATAGAATATATATTTCTATCCTTTTATGTTGGAGCATTATTCTAACAATAAAAGAATAGGAGACACTTGGTCCATTAGTTTAAAGGTCGATGCATAGAATTGACGGAAGGTATTGCACTGGCCACAAAAGATTTTTTAAACTTTAATGAGTATAGTTTTTGGGGCTAGTTTTAATATAAATTATCAAATTTCTAATTTGTTAATATGGTAGAGTACCCCATTGAAGTCGGAAGTCTGAACAAACCATAACAAAGTACTAACATTATTTTCTTGTTAAAATTTTTGGTGAGAAACAAATAAGTTTTAGGTGTCAAATTCCAAATAGTGAATCCAAAATAATTTTTATTACAGATTCACGCAGAGTTTCGTGGACATCAGAGAACGTGAAAGAAAATACAAAAAAGGCACCAGAGATCAGGGTCGGCTTCTTATGAATTTACACAACAATGAAGCAGGCAGAAGGGTAAGACAAATTTTATTTACACCCTTGAGCGATTAAATGGATTATACCCATTCAAATTAAACGGAGAAAAAATGTAGAACATTTTTCGATGCTTTAAAATGCAAATTTGTGGACCACACACGACAAATTTTTTGTAGATGAAATGTGAAACTGCTATGTGTTGGTAATAGGTTACTAATTGTGTGATTTCTAATTTTCTATGCATAGAAATTTAGATTGATGTTTTTTTCAAGTTAATATCACATAATTACGAACTATTGTATAAAAAATACTAGCGAGATCACGTCTGTATTTTCACGATACAGCATTATATTACTTCTTTACGTCGTTTCTATTTTTGCGTAATGGGATCATTTCACATTTTCTGATTTATTTTTTCTTGAAAGAATAGGTCAAATTAAATATGTCGGTGTATGTTTTACACGTTACAAGTCTTTAAAATTAGAGATATGATTTTTGAATAGTTGCCTTCAATTCAAATATTTCAACGCTAACGTCACAGCTTCACGGATATGGCAGTCAACTCTACCGGTTTTGTTTGAAACTATGTTTGGTTTTGCTATTTATTGAAATAAATGTTTTTTCTTATTATACATGCATCATAATCGCTCTTTAAAACACGCAAAAGCATGCGTAAATCGACCATTAAAACACACTAAATTTTTGAGTTACCTGTTAACGAAAAATGACAATAAATATGAATAACAACTAAAACAATGAAAAAAAAATATTGACTTGACATATCTGAAGGCTCATTCACAGCTACGAAAATAAGAAATATAAATAAAATTATAAATAAGACTTTATGGCTCGTGTTCACAGCTTCAAAAATAAAACATCAACTGTCATTTAATATATTCATAATTAACAAGCAATAATAACAACTTCATACCTTTTAAAGCAATGTACGCAATCACATATGCGAACCTTTGTCCTAAGACAGCTTTTTAAAATAATATTTAAATTGAAATCCTTTTGCCAGAACGTCTATTGACAGCTCAAATGACAGTTGTTATTTTCGGAGCTGTGAATGAGCCTGTAAACAATACCAATAATTGCTGTCTCCTTGGAAACGCTCAAACTCACTAGATCAAAAATCAAAACCGTATGATTTGCAATAATTTTCAGTTTTAAATGGTTATGATGCATTTATAATAAAAAAAATAGCGTATGATACACGTGTATAAGCTAGCCTTTAAAGCACTACGACATTAAAACCACTCAGCTACGCGTCGGTTTTTTAAATTTGTCGTGCGTGCTTTAAAGGCTAGCTTATACACTTGTATCATAATATACTATATTTACATACCTTCTAGTGCACTAGTACTTTTAAATAATATAATAATAATAATAATAATAATAATAAAAATAAGAATAATAATAATAATAATAATAATAATCTCTCTAGTATAATCTGCTGTCACCTGTCACAATCAGAAATCACGTGGGCGTGTGAGAGAAATGTCTTTGTTTATGTGGCTGTGACGTCACATTTAGTCCGTGTCCGTGTTTACAACCGCTAAAATTTATTACCAAAATTAAATGACAAGTCGCATATTTCAAATTATTTTATATTACTATATTTATTAAATGAGATAGATTTAATGATTTTATAAAAAAACTACAATTTTTTTTAAATAACCCCATTGAAGTTTTTATTTTGCCAAACAGGTTATAGAATCATCAGGTCCACACTATTTTTTGCGTTAAAAAAATATTTAGTGTAATTATAGCTCGTCCAGCAATCATTTGAACAAATGACTTTTAAACCCTCCGTATTAATACTAATAATTGCTAGCGTGAAAATTGTTGCGTTTCACGCAAATACAGTTTGTTTTTCACTGTCCATTATGTCTATGTAAGTTGAAAATTGCTTGAAACTATTTAAATATGCAAAGGTTTTGTTGGGATTCCAAAGGACCGTAGTTGCACAGGAAAAGTCCTATTCAAGATGTTATGCTTGCTTTAACAATGAACGCTCATTACTGAACTGAGCACCTGGTAATGCCAAGATGTACAGGTATACCCAAATCATTCAAGCAGCCAATGCACGTCATCACTTAGTGTAAAAACCTTAATGCATTAAAATCACTAATAGTGAAAAATGAAATAAAATTTCAATCATTTTTAACCGTCAAAAAGTGTATAGCCTTATATAATTATTATTAAGATGAATAGTAGAGTTCATTACTTATCGTATATGACATGAATAATATATAAATAATGTACATCAACGTCATATTATTCGTTTAATTGTTGCTATAGTTGGCAACATTGATAATTTGTATGTTCATACTGTCAAAGTTATTATTTGAAAAATATTTGTATCGTGTTTGAAACATTTTTGTGCGTTGTAAAGGTCTATTTATAATAAAGTAATGTTAAACGCAACGCAACGACACAACGTGATCGTTAACGCAAACACAAAATCTGTGAATCTGCCAAAGGTAGCATTTATAATCAATCAGAAGAATTTGGTATATTTCTTTGAAATTCGGCTCACTTTTATTTATTGCCTTTATGTGGCATACATAAGTATAAATAAGGTTAGTATTATAAAATAATTTAAATAGAAATGGACAGTGACGAAAATATAGTATTTATTTTGTAGATGTGACAGTTCATGAACATGTCGATAATATAGATTGCAATCTGTATAACTCTTTTCATAAAGATTCTAAAACCTCTGCAAACGTAGCAGTACGTACATGACTTCACACATCTAGTTACTAAAATTCAATTTTTATCAATAACGTGCATTGGCTGCTTGAACCCTACAGACAATTGATGTAGGTCTTTATGTGCCAACTTTTTGAGACAACTTTAATAGGCACCATAGGAATTTTCGATCGTCTTTTGTTTTTGAGCTACAGGCTAAAACTTGTTTTTCGCTTATTTTGAAAATACCTCATATTTCGCTTATTATGAGAGATAAAGAAAAAATGTTTAGACACTTTTTATACAGTTTTTTATGTAGAATAACGTGGTGTAATTATATTTTTTCAAAACTTAATAATTCTCGAGATATAATACATACAACATATTTTTGAAATGGGAATATGTTGAAAATAGTCTCATCTTTTTACTTATTTTATAAACTTTTTAACGATGTATGACATCTTTTGTTTTAAACATGAATAAAACTTGAAATATTAATTTTTCGGGATGAAAAAAAGGAAATTAATTAAGAAACAAATGATAAAATCAATTACGTAACTCGTGTACATTTTACATCTAGGCAGTACCAGGTGCTCAGTTCAGTAATGAGCGTTCGTTGTTAAAGCAAGCATAACATCTTGGATAAGAATTTTACTGTGCAACTATGGTCATTCGGAACCCCAATAAAATTTTTGCCTACTTAAATAGTTTCAAGCAATTTTCAACTTTCTTAGACACATAATGTACACAGAAAAGAAACTATATTTGCGTGAAACTAAACAATTTTCACAGTAGCAGCGATTAACATGGAAGATGTACAGGTCATTTGTACAAATGATTAATGGACGAGCTATAAAACTTCAACATCATTTTACAAAGTATGTGTAAAAATTATAGGTACCTACATTAAAAATTTAACACGGGCGTATTTTTTTACTGTGGATCGTAGAAATAGAACAACAAATATACCTATTTGTTATTACAATGAAAGTGTAAAGTAATGTTTTGTGATTCAAATTATAAACATCTTATTTTTCTTCGTATAATGTTTATTATTTTATCGATAGTAGTATCAACAATAGTTGACATTCATACACTGAGTCATTCTCATTACTTCGTATAATCTCTGGCAGTTTAAAACAGATGTGGTCTCTTTATAAGAAATTAATAACACGAGTTAAACACACGCGAGTGATTACAGCACCCCCTTCCAACCATGGCAATCAACATGCAAAACAGAAGCGCATCGCACGCATAGCACACTTCGATTTGCATAACTGCATTGCAGAATTGAGGGTGGCCATATTTTTGTAATATAGGAGCAGAAAATTGCATAGGGTTTTTGTACGCAAATGGACAATATTATTCTGTGAAGTTGATTAAGGGAAATAGGATTATAAATAAATAAATTTATCATCAAAGAGTTGTGCCAATTGCTGGGTGTGCCAATCTGTTCAAACGCAAATATTTGGAATTACTGTAAAGCTAATTTATATTATTAAAAAATATTTCAGATCACATAATGCACTAGGAACAATACAACCTTTTTAGTTTTCGTTCTGCAATAATTTATTATATCCAACGTTTCGGCACTATTAACTGATGCCTTCTTCGGGGAAAATGACAAATAAATTACGAGGCAAAAGCAAAAACAAGTAAAATAAAATAAATAAATATATCATCACGGCATATTACCCATTTCTGGGTGTGCCAGTATCTACAACACATGTAGACATCGGTAATGATGACGATATATTTTACCGTGTGGGCGCTTACCAGGCTTCACCTCAAGGGCACTCATAGCTGGCGTGGAGAGTGCACCACAGGGGTCACTTTTGTGCCATTTAAAATTGGAAATATTTGGCGTCAGTCGGGATCGAACCCGGTTCCCCCAGGTTCGCGGCCAGACACTCAGGCACGCGGCCACGGGACCCCATAAAACAAGTAATCAAGGTAAAATAAGAAGTACGTAAATGTTACCCATTTTGTAAGTATACAATTTACTAGACATTATGCATTAACTAGGACCGCGAACATGCATCTTCTCAGGAAAACTCTCCTTTTGCCAGGGGAAAAACCGTCCGCAAAAACTGGGCGAGAAGTGATCTGTATAACTCAGAGACGCTTTTTCGGTAGCGAAATACCGCAGCCATACTCTTTATTAACAAATGTTTCGAAAAGTCTAGATAAAATTGTATACATATTACATATTACAACATATTTAAAATTGGAAGCCATGTGCTAGTAAGTTCTAAACCATCACAATGATTGAGATTATTATTCTTGGTTTTGTAAATCTCTATAGCTTCTCTAATTAATCTGATGTTAAGGTTTTTAGGTCTTGTAATAATTTTCTTTACATCAAATTTTATTCGGTGGAATTCTTAAAGGGCATGTTCTGCAACTGATGATTTAACTAAAGTTGTATTTCTATAGATCCCAAGATGGTGGTAAATTTTACTTGAACAACATGTTTATATGATATCATCAGTTGCAGAAAAAATAAATTATTACAGAACGAAAATTAAAAAGGTTGTATTATTCCTAATTTATATTACTTTCAGAAAATATAAAACTTATGTATCATTCCATTTAAAAAAAACCGGAAGTAGAATCAGGACCGTCTCATATGAAAAATTGGCATATAAGTTCACTCCCAACTATGAAATTTAAATTACAGGGCTAATAATAAAAAAATTTGCCATTTGTCCGTATTTTTCCAATCATTCTGTATTCTGTGATATTTTTTTATTGGGCTTTGAGTTTCTTAAGGATGCAGCAGTGGCGGCTCGTGCTATAGGGCACAAGGGCACAGCCCTACCAAATAAAAAGACAAGAAAAAAATAAATAAGCGAGTACATATACATTTTAAAAGTACATTATTATTTATTTACTTTCATTATTATGCAATTCTTACTGCACGGCCGATAGCTAGATAGCCTATATACTGACGTGTGCACGTACCGATATGCTGCTAGAAGCTAGGGCACAAATGTTTCTGCCCTGGTTTCCCACTACTTTTACTCGAATTTTCACCAATAGCAGCGAAGCGCGCGAAGCTGCATATGACTGCATTAAGCCTGTTCCGGGCTGAGCCCAATTTAAACGAAGATATCCGAGCATGTCCGACATTTTCCGAGGTAATCTGTTATTGTTGAATTGTAATCGTCATCGTCTAGTACCCACTTCATTACGAAGATGGCTTCTGTATATTAAAGATTAAATAATTTAATATACTCTATTTACTTTTTTAAATTTTTGTGCCCTACCATACAAAGATATCACCAGCCGCCAATGGGATGCAGCGTACATACGTATGCATGTTCAGCCTGTTATATATTGCAAAAATACTGACGTTTCGGCCATTGATATGTGGCCATCTTCAGCTACAATATTATTTTTTTCTAATTATAAAATAATACATTCAATAAAATAAATGGTCACTTACCATAATGAGGTTACATTCGATTTGATATTTGAAATCGAAAAATTGTGAAAATGTAAAGAATATTTATTTTATAGGTTAGGTTAAAAATAATTTGCCACTTTTAGTCAATGTTGCTAATCTCGGACATTGAAGTTATCGTAAAGAATACTCAAAATTATGTGTTTTATCTCTAACTTATTTACCGGAATTATTTAGTTTGTTCTTTTTGTTGTACATATTTTTGTCATTTTACGTACAAATTTACTATTGTACATCGTACATCTGCCCAAATGATCTTACATGTACAGCAATTATCATAAAGTTGACAACACTGCTTTTGCATGAAATCGTCGTATAATGGATTATTTTAGTGCCGATATTTGAGCTTTTAATGACCATTTTTGTGCACTTTATTTGCCTTTTTTATACTGCAATGGAAACCTGCTTATCCGGACCCAGATTATCCGAACTCCTGGGTTATTACGACCTTTTTTAATTACGCATTTTTTTATTTATTTCCCCACATCTATTTATGTTTCTCGCAGAACGATATTAGAATTAGAAATGACTGACGAAAATACTAAGAAAAGTAAATATAGAAAAAGAGGTATATTGACTTGTGTTTGTCTTACATGTCATCTCCTTTCGATCATCCGGACCAATCTCATGTTCGCATTTTATTAAAAACTGCGAGTTTTACAGATCTGCGAATTTGTAAATAATAATCAAAATCGCACCGAAACCTGCCACTCTAAAGCGTGCATTACACGATGAAGTTTTTCTTTTCAAGTGACTTTAAAAGTTTTCTCTCTCGCACAATGACATGAGTGCAAGAGAGACAAATGAAAAGACTTTTCACGAAAAACTTTTAAAGAAAAACTGGAAAATGCGCTACTTTTTCTTAAAAGTCCCTATAAGTTTGACTGTCAAGTAACTGTCAAATGCCATTTGTGTTTATATATTTTTGATGTATTGAAGTAGTGTTATAAGTGATCGATATTAAACTGCAAAATGGCAAAATGGGGTAAAGAAATAATTGAAATCTTGATTGATGGCTATATACGAAAAATTCAAGTGATGAAAATTCAATAACAATTTGGATATTTTAATTCACGCAAAACTTGATCGTGTAAATAAACTTGTAAGGTTACTTATAAAGAACCCATGGGGTCCCGTGGCCTCATGCCTGAATGTCTGGTCGCGAACCTGGGGGTACTGGGTTCGATCCCGACCGACGCCAAATATTTCGAATTTTAAATGGCACAAAAGTGACCCCTGTGGTGCACTCTCCACGCCAGCAATGAGTGCCCATGAGGTGACGCCTTGTAAGCGCCCGCACCGTACAAATATGTCATCATCATTACCGATATCTGCGATAAAGCAGATTGGCATATCCAGAAATGGGTAATATGCCGTGATGATATATTTATTTATTTATTTATTTTATTTTACTTATAAAGACACTTTTCAACTCACTTGAAAATAAAAACTTTATCGTGTAATCCACGCTTTATGTACAATTTTATATTAATAAGCAAAAATAGAGTTTTACATATTTACAGATGTAAATTTTGAACAGAATGGTCCCGTAAAGTTCAGCATTTCCGACGCTAATATTTCAAAAATTAATGATGCATAGTGCCCATGTTCTCATACTTGTAACCATGACAACTATTTAAATTTCATCAATATGCACGCTTTATAAATAGAGGTCCCTTGCATGTTGTTCCTCTTTAATTTATACGAGATTTCGAGATTCTAGTAGACATATATGTAAGCTTGAAAGAAGGCATTCACTAAACGAAGTCAACTGTGTTTAAATTTGAAATTGAATAGGTGTAGATTTTTTATTTGTAATTAATTATTAATCAATCAGGGGACCACACAAATGTACAAGAATTTACTTTACAAACAAAAAAAGAAATTCATTTCTCATGAATTTTTGCACAATATGGGTCAAATTTAATTACCATTAATTCATGAATTGATTAAAAAATTCATTAATCTTGTTCGGTCATCGACCATTGATCCATTATCGACTATTCTAATTAATTTTGGTATTTTTAGTTCATTAGATTTGATCATATATCTAAGATCTTTGAATTTTTGTTGCAGGCTGTTATAAAAAAATCCCGAGTAACTTGTAAATGTCATGGAGTATCTGGTAGTTGCTCTCTAATAACATGTTGGCAACAATTGGCATCTTTTAGAGAGATAGGTAAGTAAAAAGTTTTCAAATTCATATTATTTAGAATTTAGGTCATATAATATAATAGGTACCTTTATGTTCGTATTCACCAACATCAAATCGTCGAAGAGCTTATTCATTGAATAAGAGAAAAATATCGCATCAAAATATTACAGCTAGAATAAATACCTTCATTTATGTTATGGTATCGATGCGATATTTTTCTCTTATTTAATGAATAAGCTATTCGAAGATTTATTTGATGTTGGTGAATACGGGCATTAGTCTTGCATTTCTGGTATAGTCGCACACTTCATATAAGTATGTAGATGTAAGATGCGCCTGAAAAATATTTGAACCGACGTATGACTTCGCCTGACGTTCAGTGTGTAACATACGAGATCTTTTTACCTTCCGTCACCTTTAGGTAAGGAAAATATTGTCTTTCGTCAAAAAAAATCGGTGGTAAGTTTTTAATGAATAAGCACGTTTTAGGGTTCCTTAAATAGGATTTCACTAGTTATACGATCATGTATGTATGTATGTATATATATATATATATATATATATATATATATATATATATATGTGTGTGTGTGTGTGTGTGCGTGCGTGTGTGTTGTGTGTGCGTGTGTGTACAATTTTAAAAATTATAATTCTTTCGTATTCATCTTCTGTACATCCATTTGAAGAGCTGATTAGATTTTGGTTATAATTGGTTAATCAGAAGTTTATTTAATTGAAGTGCTTAACAGTTTTTCTTGAAAAAACGGAGTTAAATATCATTTTTTGACATTTTATGTGATTATCTACATGAAAGAATATCTTATTATCTATACAGTTTGATTATATATTTTCTTTCATATTTAATAGATTTACGGTCGGTTTTATAAAGAAATTTAATCTTCACTTAAAATTTAGTTACCAAGTAAATTTAATGAAATGACAATTTCGAATCAATTTCTCCGTTCTTTATGACATTTTTATCATTGCTATCAACAAAACGCGTTGCATTTTTTCAATTCAATAAATTTACTGGGGAAGTAAATTTTAAGTGAAGATTAAATTTCTTTATAAAACCGGCCCATAGAGGTAAAGAATTATAAAGAGATAAACTTTCATAAATCAGACATCTTTGCAATAATCAGGGAAACAGCTGATGTATTCAGATAATTCTAATTGATGGATGTCATTGTCAATTTTGTCATGTGCAATTAGGGTCCCTAGAATACTATTTTACTAGTTTTACGATGATGCTTGCATGTATGCATGTCTCTGTGTGTGTGTGTGTGTGTGTGTGTATGCGTGTGTATGTCCATGTGTCTGCTTGTGTGTGACAAATTTTTCTCCGACTTCAATACTATAAAATTGGTCAACCGGAAGTTCCTTTATTTGAAATTCTCAACAGTCTTTCATGAAAAAACTCAGTTAAATATAATTTTTTGACAATTTATTTAATTCTCAATATGCAAGAATATCTTATTATCTATACGGTTTGATTATATATTTTCTTTCATATTTAATAGATATAGAGTTAAAGAATTATAAAGAGATAAACTTTCATAAATCAGACAGCTTTGCTATAATCAGGGAAACAGCTGATATATTCAGATAATTCTAATTGATGGATGTCAATGTCAAGTGCAATTTACATAGTTTATGTTCGTGCTATAATTTTATTCGATTTATAGAATCTTTTCCAAAGAGCTCTCAATATGGAATTTGTAGAAAATAGTATATGTTCGTGTTACAATGTATATAAGGTTTATTTGTTATTTATCAATATGACTATTATGAACCAGTATTTTTTGAACAGAGTTAATAGTACGTAATTTTACGCAAGAAAATATTAATTTTTATGTGTTTGTGTTCAAGTGTCATAAATTATCCTCTAATGAGTTTCTAATTCATTTTCTATTTATTTTGTTTGCAATTTTGCGGATCGTAATTGAACGCAACGTAACATATTTATGTGAACGGGTCCGTTAATGGTAACATCGTGTGAGGCCTGAACGTTTTACTTTTCGCTTACGGGGACATCTTATCATTGACCGTTACGTTACTGCAACGAAGAAAGAAATGTTGAGAACAATTCGAAAAATTACAATTCGATCAAATTCTAGAGAATTCTCCATCCTACGCGGTAGACCACCCTTACAGCATAGCAGAGGATGCATTTACATAATGTCCGTGGACGAATAATCCAAAATTACAAGCACAACAATGGCGGACATCTCTACAATCGTAATGATGTCTCAGCTGTGAATTAAACGCTATTCAAAAGAAAATAAGTGACTACGTGAGAGAAATAACAACCGATTATGATAATCCGGTGGTCTTGAGATTTATTGTTGCCTTTAGACGGTTTTTTGTGCAGCAACCATGAAATATCCGCGATGAATAAATACTAAATTGCGCGATTGTAAATATAGCACTAAATCATATTTTAGCGTGGAAATACTACGATATTTATATAATTACGACTTTAACGGCCGGTTTGGAAATAAATTTAATCTTCACTTAAAATTTACTTCCACAATAAATTTAATGAAATTAAAAAATACAACGCGTTTTTCTGTAGCAATGATACAATTGTCATAAGAACAGAAAAACTGATTCGAATTTGTTCGTATCACTAAATTTTAAGTGAAGATTAAATTTCTTTATAAAACCGGCTCTTAAACCACCTTATAGCATAAAATGAATAAAAATGCACTCATTCTTGCGATAAACATGGATTTTCTTCTTAAAATGTTCGTTCGTTTTATTTAAAATATATACAGGAAATAATATCAATTTAAACACAACTTTGTTATATAAGAAACGAAAATATTGCATTAATTTTAAAAACAAACTTCAAGACACAACGTAACAGCTCATTACTGAAAATAATTAAAAGGAAACCCATTGAAATAACTACAAACGCTATTGGAAGGCGTTTGGCGGAACTTTTTTGATCAGCGCGTCTTCATATTCATGTCATTTAAATTTTGTTTTTTTATATTTACAAATTACAACTTTAAATCATATCAAATCAAAGGTGTAAGAAAAATGCACTTACTCTTGCGATGAACTTGACAATGGAATTACTATTCATTTAAATACAATTTGGAGTATAACACATTGAGTGTCTGGTCGCGAACCTGGGGAACGGTTTTCGATCCCGACCGACGCCAAATATTTTTAATTTTAAATGGCACAAAAGTAACCCCTGTTGTGCACTTTTCACGTCACGTAAGCGCCCGCACGGTACAAAGATGTCATCATCATTACCGATATCTGCGATAAAGCACACTCAGAAATGGGTAATATGCAGTGATGATATATTTTATTTATTTAAATATTGCTTTAATTTTACAAATAAACTTCAGCAATGAATGTAACGGCTTTTTACTAGAAACATTTGAAAGTCGTTAAAGAACTGCTAACACCATCGGTCGGCTTTTGCCGGAACTTTTAAAAAGGCGGGTCTTCAAACTCATGTCATTCAAGAAATTATTTTTATGTTATAAATTCTAAAGCAACGTTTTTGAACGATTTATAGAACGAAAAGTACAACTTTATGGCCGTATTTTGTCAACAGATCTGTAAATCTGTAAAAATCAGACAAACACAAATCTATTTTTGTTGATTAATCTAAAATTATATGTACATAAGAGTGGCGATTTTGTTCATTATTTACATATTTACGGGTCTGTAGACTTACAGTTTTTACAGAATACGGCCATTAAAGTCCCAAAACTTTATATTTTACCACCATGAATCTTTGTTGCGTCATTAAATTTTTCATCTAATCAAAATATCTTAAGGAATGTATTTTTCATCAATTATACATTATATTGAATAAAAATGTAATCAAAACCAGGAAAAATCAAATTCAATCTATCAGTATTTTTATTATTTGTGTTCTTTAATAGACAAGCTAGCGTTGCTAGAATTTCCAAACAGTTACGACTATGCCTACAAAACATACTACTACGAATTCCTGAAAATTTCTTTTCATAATTTAACGATTTTTGAAACCCTTATAAAATAAAATTATGTATACACGAGTTCGTCAGACAAAAAGTTCTTGCAAGTATAAGTAATTACGGTTTACGGGTACCCGCCTCGGCTTTAAACAACTTGTTTATAGCTTCATAATAATAGAAATAAAATTTAACAAATTTAGTTTTAGTGTTTTAAACATACATAGGTCGTCCAGAATAACTTGTCCAACATGAATATCTCGAAAACCATAAGAAGTCTGTTAAATTAGACAAAAGTTGTTCCATTAGAAAACCATGTTAATGGTGTTTTGCTATTTAAGAAAAAATGCATAGGTCACTAGATATAGGGGAAAACGTAAATTTTGTAGTTTTTACCTTCCGTCACTTTAAGGTCAAAAAAATCTGTGGTAAGTTTTTAATGAATAAGCACGTTCTAGGGTCCCTAAAATACGATTTTACTAGTTTTACGATGATATCTGTCTTGTGAGTGTGATACAAAAAATTCACCGATGATAACTCCAACACTACATGTAAATAATAGTTTAAATTTTCTTTTAAACTAATTAACAAATGTAAATAATAGTTCAAATTTTCTTTTAAACTAATTATCCTACACCATTTGTAGCGCTAACATCCAAAAATAATTCTCTTCATTTTCTGAATAATGTTTTATTATTTTGGACGGCTCAAATTTCCTAAAATATGTACATAACATAAGTGGGATGAATTTAAATATAATTACAATAAATCTTACGGTGTAGAAATCTTATCAATACAATATTTAGTGTTATTGAATACAATTTTACTATTTTTTCTTCTGACGTTCTGATTGTCTTTTTTCTATTTTTTATTTAAAACAAAATTAGCCACTTGATATTAATTTTTAACATCTCTTCCCCCCAGTGAATTGGACCCGGTCTTACAGTTCAATTCACTCTCCATCTTCTGCACGTAGATCAAGTTTAGCTAACTTTACTGCAGGTCTCTTGTAGATTCCTTTCGATGTTTGAATTTTAGCACTTCGGACTTGTCCATCAATACCTTTATAAGCTTCTATAACACGTCCTTTTATCCAACAATTTTGCGGTTGATTTCCATCGACTATTATAACTATATCACCTTTTTCTAGAGGTTTTTCTGGGGCACACCACTTTGGTCTTCTTGTTAATGTCGGTAAGTACTCACTGACCCATCTTTTCCAAAAGCGTCGTGCGTATAACTGTGACATAAGCCAATTAGATCTCAAAACCTTGATATCATCACTAACTTTGCTCATAGGTTTTACTCCATTTGATGATCCCAAAATAAAATGGTTTGGTGTTAAAGCTTCATTTTCTTCGCTATCTAATGGTAGGTAAGTAAGTGGTCGTGAATTAATTATATTCTCAACTTCAATTAAATAACTACGGAGTAGACGTTCAGAAAAGGTACGAGACGGTTTTATGGCATACAAAGTATTCTTCACCGATCTCACCATTCTCTCCCAACTTCCTCCCATGTGGGGACTAGCCGGAGGGTTAAATAAAAATTTGGTTTCCGGAGTAGTAAACTTCTCTGCTATTTTGTCATGTTTAATCATCTTTAATTCTTTTCTTAATTCTTTATCAGCGCCTACAAAATTCGTACCACTATCACAGTAAATCTCTCTCGGTTGACCTCTTCTATTAATAAAGTCTTTAAAGCATAATATAAACGAGTCAGTGTCCAAACCATATGCAATTTCAAGATGAATTGCTCGTATTGTTAAGCACGTAAATAAACAGCCCCATCTCTTCTCTGTTTTTCGGCCTTGTACGACTTTTATTGGCCCAAAATAGTCTACACCTACAAAGGTGAACGGCCGAGTGTAAGCGGCTAATCTTGCTGCCGGCAACGGAGCCATTTCTGGTTTGCATGACTTCGAATCAGATATTTTACATTTTGGGCATTCAAATCGAATGCGTTTTAGGAATGGACGTAGTTTTCCAATGTAAAATCGTTGGCGTAACTCATTAACGACAGTTTCATGATTTATATGATAGTACATTTCATGATATTTATGTACCAATAATTTCGACATATGATGTCTTCTATCAAGAATTACTGGTTCTTTAAAATTTTCATCTACATAGCTTGCAGCATTTATTCTGCCCTTTACTCTTAACACACCAGCTGAATCCATAATCGGAGAACAATTATAAATAGAACTTGTCGGATCCACGGTTACAAGTCTTCTTTCCTCTTCACTAAATTTTAAAAACATATTAATTTCTTTTGGGAAACTTTCTGCTTGGGCAAGTTTGTAAAGAGCTGTTGTGGCCGTGTGTAATTCTTCACTAGTTAGTGGTCCCTTAGGTAATAGTGATTGTTGTATTTTGACCTTCAAAGATGTAATAAATCGATATATGTATCCGACTGTTCTTACTAATCTTGTCCAATCCGAAAACCTTTTGAAATCGATGATTGGTTCAAACACCTGATGTACTGCCATTATTTCTTCGTATAATTTAGGGACTACAATGTCTTCTGGCCATTCTGTTTCAATTTTAAATAAAAATGGAGGACCTTGATACCAACGATTTGTAATGTTGAAGGTTTGTTGTTTCGACCATTTAGTTGCATCATCAGCTACGTTTTTCTCAGACGGAATAAAACGCCAATTTTTTATTTCCGTCGTGTCTTGAATTTCTGCAATTCTAAATGCAACAAACTGTCCTTTAATACGTTTTGCATCGGAGCGTAACCAACTGAGCACTGTTCTTGAATCAGACCAATAAATTGTTCGCTGTATTTTTATTGATAATGATTCCATTAAGTTCTTACTATATCTGGCACCCATGAGAGCAGCAATTAATTCTAATCTGGGTACTGACATTAGTTTGAGAGGAGTCACTCGTGTTTTAGCCCCAAGTAACGAGCATTCAACCATTGTACCCAATTTTATCCTAATATATGCTACTGCTGCACATATATCTTTACTGGCATCTACAAATATATGGATTTGGGCCTCTACGTCTTGCCAGTTCATAATATTTTTAAGATGGCATCGTGGAATTTGTAATTTCTCGATATTTGGTAATAACTTTATCCAATTCAACCATTTAGTTAAATGTTCCTCATCTATAGTATCATCCCAGTCTAATTTTGAATGCCACACTTCTTGCAATAATACTTTTAGTTGGGCTAAGTAGTGCGCTATTAATCCTAAAGGATCATAAATTGACATTAGTACCCGTAAAATTTCCCTTTTTGTTGGAATTCTTTTTCCATTCAGTATATCTTCATTTCCCTTATTGTATTTTAAGGAGTACGTAAACATGTCATCTTTCATATTCCACCACATACCAAGTACCTTTTCTGTTTCTGAATCCATGTCCATATTTATGAGTTTTTCATCAGTAGTTATATTCTCTTCCATAGCTCTTGTTACATATGACGAATTTGACTTCCATTTCCTTATATGAAAACCACCCTTTGCATGAATTATCTTAATCTGTTTTGCAAGTTCAATGGCTTCGTTTTCAGAATTTACGCTTGCCAACAAATCGTCTACGTAATGATCATTTTTAATAGCATTAACTGCTTCTGGAAACTCATCTTTAAAACGTTCCGCATTGATGTTCTTTACGTACTGTGCTGAGCTAGGAGAACATGTTGCTCCAAATGTCATTACTTGCATCACGTAAGTTTCAGGGGTTTTTAAGCCATCATCATGGTACCATAGAAAGCGCTGTGCATGTTGATCTTCTTTATTTATTAATACTTGATGAAACATTTCAGCTATGTCAGCGGTGAAGGCTATTTTTTTCTGTCTGAATCTATGTAATACTCCTGTTAACGAGGCTAGTTGATCAGGGCCCTTTAATAACATAGAATTCAAAGATACTCCTTCTACCTTTGATGCGGCATCCCAAACCATTCTCACTTTCCCCGGCTTGTTTGGGTTAGAGACAGGAAATATAGGGAGATACCAGATTCGTTCGTGATTTTCTTTTAATTCTTCTTCTGATAATTTACGAATATAACCTTTCTTCTTATAATCATTTATTTGTAATTGCATGATTTCTTTCAAATCTGTATTTCTACTCAGACGTCGCTCTAGAAGTTCTAGTCGATGAATTGCGGCTTTTCTACTATCTGGAAGATTTTTGTAATCATTTTTCCAAAGCAAACCAGTTTCGTAACGATCTCCTATTCTTCTTGTTGTGGACTTCATTATATTATTAGCTCTTCGTTCTTCTCCTGATACAGTTGAATCTTTTGGTTGTTGAACCCCTAAGTTTTCTAAACTGAAGTAATACTTCATCAATTGATTCAATTCTTCACAAGAATTTTGATTTTCATAAGAGTTATGGAAATTGCAATGTTTAATAGTATGATCAACTGACTTGTCAAGATTAGCACATATTGTCCATCCTAGTCTTGACTTTATTGCAACTGGTTCGTTATCTTTTCTTTCTCGGTATTTCTGTATAATACCTAACTTCCAATTGTTAAGCCCAATGAGTATTCCTGGATTAGCTGATTCATAAGATTTAATAGGCAGATTACATATATAAGGATATTTGTTAGAAAGTTCTTCATATTTTAAAGTCTGCTTTGGCAAATTTAAAGATTTTACAGTCTGCACTGACTTTAATACGTACTCTTTAGCACCTTCGACGGCTCCACTGATCTTTAATGACAGAATCATCGATTCATCTTCAATTCTGTGGGTTTCGTCAGTCCATCTAATGCAAAGAGTTGATCGTGGTCCTTCTAACTGAAGTTGTTTCGCATACTCTTCTTCAAGGAATGTACCATCTGAACCGCTATCTATGAACGCCACTGTTGATATACTTTTATCGCCATTTTTTAAAACTACTGGCATGTACTGAAATAATACTCCGTTTTTGCTTGATAAGTGGCTATTTTGAATTTTTACAGTCATGGGACTTTTCTCGTTCTTCGCATCTTCATGTAATAATGGATGATGTACTAGTTTGCAGTTTTCTTTACCACATTCTACAGGTTCGGGGCATTCAAACTTGTACTTCCAGGTATGTTTCAGACATCTTTTACAAATTTTCAGTTTTTTTACCATTATCCATCTTTTATAAGGCATCAACTTTCTAAACTTTTCGCATTTTTCTAGCGATATACAAAATCCTTGACACACTGGACATTTTGTTGTATCCATTTTTTCAATAGAGTTTTTTGTGTTTTTTTCTTTTTCATCTTGAACATGAATGTTTAAATGATTTGTAGTTCTGGTTGGTCTATCTTTTGACGAATTGTCAGTTAAAATGCATTGGGGCATCACTTTCCAAGCACACATAGCTATTTCGTTCAGCCCTTCTCCAAATGCCGTAATACCAGGTTTAGCCATATTGTCACTATGTCGTGACCATTCCAGCTTCATGTAAGTAGGAAGTTTCTCTACTAATTCTTGTACTAATAACGGATTGTTGTCATATTCGAATAGGCGAGATGCTTCCAGAGTAGCACATAAGTTTTGTACTGCTGCTGAGAATGCTACTAATGTTTCTAATTTATTAGCATTAACTGTAGGAATCTGTCTAATCTTAAATATTTGTGCGTTCATTATTAATTCCGGTCGACCAAACATAATTCTAAGTGTTTCTATTATCTTCGGGACACAATTAGGTAATGACAGTTGACATCCAACAACTTCGCGTGCTTGCCCTTTTAAAGCCTTTTGTAATCGTAGAAGATTCTCATAATTGGTGAATCCCATTGCTGTCGTTGAGTATTCATAGGCGCTTATGAATACTGCCCATTCCTCAGGTCTTCCACTAAATATAGGTAAATCTCTGGCTAAAGAATTTCGTGCAGCTAAATGACAGTGAGATAACTGTTGTGTATTTATGTCATATACAGTCTTTTGGTTATGTGAGTTGATTCCCTGCCCGTTCTTTTCTAACTGCTTCTTCTTTAATCTGGCGCTTACATTAGTTATAGAAGTATCTTTTATAGTATCATCGGAGGAATTAGCCATTTCACACTGTTCCTTAAGTAGCTGCTTCTTTTCTTCAAGCAACTTCTTTTCTCTTTGCAGCATTTCTTCTTCAAGTCGTAGTATTTCCTCTCTTTGCTTTAACATCTTGCTTTTGGATTTACTACTTCTGCTGCTCACAGTGCTTGTGCTTTTCTTCGGTGATAAAGACCTGTTGATACTGAGTGCCTGAAGATTGTTTGTCACATTTTCTTCTTGTGATTTGTAACGCAGAGAACAATCACTACATAACCACGGATTGGTCTTTATTGCTTGTTCTTCTGTCATGTGAACACAATTAAGGTGAAACCATTTCTTACATGGCCCATCACATAGAACCATTTCATTATTATCTGGACGATGACACAATATACATTGTCCATTATCTTCCGTTGAAGATACACTTTTTCGCATTGACATTTTCCTCGAAATTTGAGAAATGTAAATAATAGTTTAAATTTTCTTTTAAACTAATTAACAAATGTAAATAATAGTTCAAATTTTCTTTTAAACTAATTATCCTACACCATTTGTAGCGCTAACATCCAAAAATAATTCTCTTCATTTTCTGAATAATGTTTTATTATTTTGGACGGCTCAAATTTCCTAAAATATGTACATAACATAAGTGGGATGAATTTAAATATAATTACAATAAATCTTACGGTGTAGAAATCTTATCAATACAATATTTAGTGTTATTGAATACAATTTTACTATTTTTTCTTCTGACGTTCTGATTGTCTTTTTTCTATTTTTTATTTAAAACAAAATTAGCCACTTGATATTAATTTTTAACACTACAATTCTAAAAATTATAATTCTTTCGTATTCCTCTTCTTTGCATACATATGAAGAGCTGATTAGATTTTGGTTATAACTGGTCAACCGGAAGTTCCCTTATTTGAAGGCCTTGAGAAAACGCAGTTAAATATAATTTTTTGGCATTTCATGTGATTATCAATGTGAAAGAATATTTTATTCTCTATACGGTTTGATTTTACATTTATCTTCATAATGAATAGATGGAATTCATGGAAGCAGTGTTAAGTGCAATTTACATAGTGCATGTTAGTGTTATAATTTTATTGGATTTATAGAACCTTTTCCAAGGAACTTTCGGCATGGAATTTGTAGAAAACAGTATATGTTCATGTTACAATTTTACTGGATTTATAGAATCTTTTCCAAGGAACTTTTGGTAAGGGATTTGTACAAAATACACCGATTGACGGAAGATTGTGTTACCCACATCAGATTTTTTAATTTTGTGAATATCTTCCAAATGTAAAATAATACTAGATTTATGTTTGTTCATCTATAGGTCACTGTTTTATGTTCTTTCAAATGACGAACATCAATTTTGTTATCACTCTTGGATTTCGAGTTATGAGTTTTAATTTTTTTATTAATGCCATTTGCATGAAAGTTACCCCATTGAAAAGAGAATTTTTAGCTTTCCAACGATGCATAATATGATTTATTTGTCTTATTTTGTTTCAAAAAGCAAAAATGCAATGGTTGTTACAATGAAACAAATGAATTCATCACTCAGGAATTATCTTTTGTTTAATTTTAAGTTTATTTTCATTTTTATTATATAAATTTTAAAACTTGCATATCATCAACTCGAAATCCAATAGTGAATTTGAAAGAACAAAAAAGTGCCTTAAAGATATGTAAACCAAATCAAGTATTATTTCACACTTTGAAGATATTCACAAAAATAAAAAATCTGATGTGGCCAGCACATTACCTTCCGCCAATGTATTTTATACAAATCCCGTATCGAAAGTTCCTTGTAAAAGATTCTATAAATCCAATAAAATTATAACACGAACATACACTATGTAAATTGCACTTGATACTAACATCTGTCAATTAGAATTATTTGAATATATCAGCTGTTTCCATGATTTTAGCAAAGCTGGCTGATTTATGAAAGTGAATCTCTTTATAATAACTCTATATCTATTGAATATGAAGGAAAATGTATGTATAATCAAACCGTATAGACAATAAGATATTCTTTCATATTGATAATCACATAAAATGTCAAAAAATGATATGTAACTGCTTTTTTTTTCAAGAAAAACTCTTGAGAACTTCAAATAAGAGAACTTACGATTGACCAATTAAAACCAAAATTTAATCAGGTCTTCACGAAGAGGAATACGAAAATTATAATTTGTAAAATTGTGGTACCTATTGGAGTTATCGTCAACGAAATTTTTGTCATACAGACACACTTACAAACATCACAAAATCGTATTCTAGGGACCCTAAATTGTGCTTATTCATTAAACCGAATTTTTGACCAAAGACAATAACCTTCCTTTCCTAAAGGTAACGGAAAGTAAAAACTGTAAAATTTACCTATATTTTCCTCTATATTATAGTAACTTACATATTTTTTTTTTTCTCAAATAACAGAACACCATACAAAAAGGTCTCCTAATGGGGTAACTTTTGTTAAATTTATCCGATTTCGTATATCATAGTTCTCGAGATCCCCATGTTGGACAAATTTTCCTGGACACCTATATACATAAGTTATTTCGATATTTTTGTCATCTCTTCCCTCTTGTTGTAGGTGACTACCTCCGCGACAAATACGACGGTGCAACAGAACTTCGAGTGAACCGCCGAGGTCGTCTAATGCTCAAAGACGAACGCTATCGCAAGCCAACAGCCGAAGACTTGGTGTACCTCGAAGAATCCCCCAATTACTGCGTCCGAGACCCTCTTGTTGGTTCTCTAGGTACCCAGGGCCGAGTCTGCAACAGAACTTCTCACGATATGGACGGCTGCAATCTCATGTGTTGTGGAAGAGGCTACAACACTATGAAGATCACGCTGAAAGAAAGATGTGAATGTAAATTTCATTGGTGTTGTCATGTAGAGTGTAAAACTTGTATTCGATCAGTGGATATGCATACTTGCAAATAGTTACCGAGAAGGTGGATCGCTGTGTATATATTCTCATTTTATACTTAAGTTAGTGTAGGGTCCATTGTACATAAGTTTAATTTTGATATTTGTATGTGTAAAAGATATGCATCAGTATTTATTACATGTATTTATGAAATTTTTATACAGATTTTTAATATATAGATAAAACTATACTAAAAATATTTCCTTTTTATTTTATTATTTATTGTTTTGATTATGTATAGAAATATTTAGGATGCTTGGATAAAGAAAGCTTCCAAACGATGAGTAAATGTTTATTACATCAAAAAGACGACGTTGCGGTTGTGGTTACGACCATTTTCAAGTCTACATAATAATTAAGAAAGTTAAAAATGTAAGTATAAGAGAAGTGATACAATTAGTTTTTATAAATTAACTTACCAATAGTGAAAAACAATTATAAATTGTTGAATGGGGGATTCCAGCTCAATCGAAATAAAGGAAAATAGTAAAAAAAATACGAATGTATATATACTGAGTAACGAATATTAATAAAAAAATGAAATGCTATAATTGAGATATTTCGGAAATAAAGGGTTTTTTGTTATAGCGCTTCGACACATATGAAATCTATATATAATATTTTGATTAGCGACCGAAAGACCGCCTATACATGCATAACAAATAGTGTGTTAGGAGGTGGGGGTTACTACCAATGGAAGTTAAGAAATTCGAAAGGAGGGGCTAACATTCCTGTACGACAGTTTTCAAACAGTTTTTATTTTAACATAAATTTCTTGCATTAAACTTAATAATATAAATACACCTGTAATTATAAAGTATGTAGACTTATACAGTGTTATAATATTCATTTATTTTATGTAAATATAACTTAAAATAGCATATATTTCAAGAACATTTAGGTCCATGATGAAAACAGTTTGATATAAAAACACATAAATGTGACGTGACGTCAATCTTTTCAAAATTCGGGAGACTATAACTCGCTTATTAAGAGGAATTTTTTCACCAAATTTTCATCAATAGTCTTAGTTTTCCTAATATTTTCAGATGAAATTATAAAAAAAAAAATGGTGAAATCCCCCATTGTCGAAATTTAAATTAACATTTGTAAAAAGAATGTTAATACAACTCAAGCTGATCAGGCTGAAGAGTCAAACTGGTTGTCAAATTTGACTGAAATTTAAAATTAAAAACCTATTCGTGAAACATGGAACCAGATGTGACATCTATGTAATTTAATATGTATTATAAAATTGCCAAAAAGTGAAAAATAATAAAAGCATTTCAGTTCAGGTATCTGTAATTTTATGCAAACCTAAAAGCAAACAATGCGTAAAAAGGGCACTACGGATTTAATTTTAAAAAAATTCGCGCTTTTCTTTGATTTGCAGGAAGGTCAAATAAAACAGTGCAGACGCCTTCTTTAAGGGGTACGATTTTAATATGCCCCCAAAAGCCTATATAATTTATACATTACAAAATATCTGTACCGACGGGTATGGAATTGCAAAATCCGAAAAATCAATAAAAACGATCATGCGCAGTGAATCAATAAAAATTCAGCTGTTTGATAATGATAAACTGCGCATGTTTATTTTTATTAATTTTTAGGATTTTGCGATTCCATACCCGTCGGTATAAATTTATTGTTATGCATCAACTATATAGGCTTTTGGGGGCACATTAACATCGTGCCCCTTAAAGAAGACGTCTGCACTGGAATTCATAAAGAATTTCAAGGATTGCGTGGGAGGATTTTACCTGTGCTGACAACTGTATTCAAAAATTTAAATTTTAAATCCATTTGAAATTGAAAATTCAATCAATAAAAACGATTATACGTAAAAGTCAACAATTAAATCTGGAGGATTTAATCATTGTGATAAATAATGAATCATAACAGCATAAGTGCATGTTTTAGTATATTTTAATGCATATTTTTAGATTTTTTGGTGCATATTTTCCAAACTCTAATGATAATAATCTGTAAATAATGAACAAAATCGCAACAAAACTGCTACTCTTATGTATAATTTTATTAATCAACAAAAGTAGATATGTTTTTGTCACGTTTACAGATTTACAGATCTCTAAGACTTTATACAGTTGTACAGAACACGGTCATAAGTACTAAAGTCACAATACACCTTATAATTAAATATATTTATATACCGAAGTCGCTGGTCATTTTTCTTAGTAAATTCTATTTAAAATATACATATATCAGTTTTTCGGCTGGGAGCTTCAGGGTTCATCTTTTTTCCTTGAAAATTTTTCGAATGACTCTTCTACTGTCGCTGCAGCTGGAGAATTCTCTCTCCATATCTAAACATCGTAGCCGTGATGTTTCTGAACCTGTAACATAAGATTCTACATATAGAAAAAAATACACAAGGAGAGACATTCATGCAGTCGCGCTACATTCCGATAAACCAAATTTAGACACATTTGCTCCATTTTCCATAAATTTTGGAGAAAATATTTCCCAAGTTCTCCACACCAGCTATGAGTGCCCGTGAGGTGACGCCTGGTAAGCGCCCACACGGTAAAATATATCGTCATCATTACCGATGTCTACATGTGTTGTAGATACTGGCACACCCAGAAATGGGTAATATGCCGTGATGATATATTTATTTATTTATTTATTTATTAAGTTCTGAGTTGATTTCCTTGACAAGGTCCTGTAGATCCTTCAGACGTCTATTATTGTCCTGGATTTTTTCTACAGAGTGTTTTTTCGTCCTTCAGATCTGGGAGAAGATGTCTATTCAATTATTTTTACCCGAAACTTATGAAACACTAGGCAGTCTCTCATATATTAACTATAACCTGTTAAATGGAATAAAACAGTTTGAGAACTCTAGAATATCCAAAATAGAAGTTCTATAAAAAGCAACAAAGCCAAAACAGCCAAACTATTACAAGGATTTCAGACAAATAATAATACCATTTATTTGCAAGTCAGTAAGTCTCGTAATTGCTATCCATCTCAGGTCCTCCAGCGTCCAAAATCTGCTACATTTCTTTTTCAGGACGTTCTTGTCACCCTGAAAACAAAAATACGACATTATCATCTCTTAAGTTAACATGTTCACACTACTAGCACACTCATTTGCCATCATTCAGCGTAAATAAACTAAAATGATCAGGAAGCACAGCAGAGATTAATAAATTCTACTATTTAATAAATTATTACTCTTTTGGTTTAGGTCTAATCACAAAGTTTTACTGTATTTATTAAGAAAGAAACAAGTAACTAACAACAAACTAAAAATGCATCGATGCATTTAGATGATCATCTTCTGATTCTGAACATAAAAAAAATTAAAGCTGATTCTCTCACCTCAAATCCAAGTTCCTCGCAAGAATAAGTACAATTTTCTTTCTGTGCTTTACAAATTATATATAAATTTAATGGACATAAGTCGGAAAACGCTCGTATCTAAAAAGTTTCGGATGGTTCTGGTCAACGCCGTTCAATAGTGTTAGCGGGTATTTTTATAGGTTTTCAAACATTTTCTCGAAGTTTGTAAAATAAATGTAATATTTCAGTTTATTACATTCTAAATTTGCATTTACATGAATATTAGTATCATTAACAAACTTTCGAATGCCGTGAAGAAAATCCATGATTATCAGAAAAGTAAGTGCATTTTTCTTTTTGTGCTATAAATATGATTTACAAATTTAAATGGCATGATTTTGAAAACGCTTCTGTCCTTAAATTAAAGATGATCGTTTTACTAGAAATCAAAATCAGGAATGATTTGTTGAAAATAATCACCCGATTCTAACTACCAGTTTCAGAAATATATTTTATATGAAAAATATTTCAAATTAAATTTAATATAAGATATTAATTTTTTTTTTTCAAGATTTAACAGGTAGGTATGACATTTTTCTGCACGATCGGGATTTTTTTTAACAAGCTTTACGGTCAGTAAGTGCTCTTCTACCGGTATCGGATCTTTCTCAACCGGTAGGAGGCACGAAGCACATAAATAACCGAGGGGCCCGTCACTCGACGTTTAAGTGTACAAAGATTGCAAATCTTTGAGAATTTAGTAGATTCGAGATGATTTATATGGATTTTATTAGATTATCAAAGATTTTAAGAACTACAAATGCAATTTGTCAGATTCTTAGGATTGGACTAAAGATTTCATAGATTTTTCTAATATTAATAAAGAATTACAGATTTGTTAGGGATTTCAACTTGGATTTCAGGATTTATAAGCTAAAAAAAAAAAACTCATTTTACAAATTCTATTTTATATGAAATAAAAAAAGCCATCATCACTAGTACGAAAATAGGAAAAGTTGAACAGAATAGCCAAGTTTACATATGTTAACAATGCCAGAGGTCCTAACAACTCTGGAAAACAAGGGAGAACACTAGGATAATATCGGGACGGGAGTCAAAGGTGATTACCTAATTATAAACTAAGATTATATGCCTGTTACAACGTTGACACTTAAATTTTAAGATAAGCTTAAACAAAAAAATGCAAATCAAACTTTTACCAGCTATATTCAATTACTCATTTGATGTTTCGTTTCGATACGTTTTTTAAAGGAAAACTTAATAATTAGGCGCCATCGGTGCAACGGGGAATTAATGATAGGGAATTTCTAAAATAAAATTGTTTAAATTAAATTGAACAGTATTGAGTTTGGTATGGGACCGAGATCTGCGTTCATTAAATTATAGTTGAAATTTGTTTATTGTTAAACTCTCGTATGCATCTGTTAATGCTTTAATAGTTTAATTAGTTGTTAATATTGTGATTATTAATTTATATTGAGCTACGCTACATTTTTCTGGGTTATCGCTTTTTAAGTGATAAAGTTGTTCTTTAAATCGGGTGTCAATTTGTTTTTTAGTATGGCAATAATAAATACATAACAATACTCGCACGAAAACGCTTCTAAAAGTTTAAACAAAATTTTTAAAAACCTAAATTCAATTGTAAGTTATAAAATCAAGTACATAAATATCATTAAATCTTTATTAGGTAATCCTAAAGATAAAGTAGATATTAACAAAAAAAATCCTGTATTTATAAAATTAATTTAATGATTGTAATAAAGTCTACATCGGACAAACTAAAGAAAAATTCACACTTGGTTAAGAACATCTTTATTATCTAAAAAAAAGTGGTAATCCAGAAGAATCTGGCGTAACTCAACATGTTCATTAATAACTACAATATTAACGATTCCAATATTAAACCATTAAAACATAATACTAATAATGATAGATATTTAGATGCATAGGAGAGTTTAATAATAAACAAATTTCAAAATAATTTAATGAACGCAGTTCTCGGTCCCATATCAAAACTCCAAACTTTTTGATTTGAACGTTCCATAACAATAAAACATTTAATTTAAGAACTTCGGTGTTATTGGACGATTTGTATTTTTATTGACTTATTTTCATTGGACGATCTGATTGAATAATCTTAGTTTAATGGTATAACTAAGTAATCCTACACCTGTGACTCGGGTCTCTATATAATCGTAGTTCTCTCCCTTGTTAAGACCTCTGGCATGGTTAACATGTAGAATAATCGTGGCTAATATGTTTAACTTTCCCTATTTTTGTACTACTGATGATGAGAACATAGTTCTCGAAATACGTATATAGCTTTATTAAAATTATTTTTAAGTTTAAGGGGTAATTTTATTAGTTTTAGTCAACGTTAGTAGCTATAAACTTGTATAGATTTGTCTAAAAATATGAGATTGCGAGTAAGATTTCCAAGATTTCTGGGATTTTACAAGATTGTATAAAGATTGTAATGATTTTTGGGATTGTAACGTTGATTGCAAAGATTGCAGTATTAAGATAAAGATTTTCAGGATTTTCAATCGGATTTTTATGTAAGTGTACAAAGATTTCTTGAGTGACGGGCCCCTCGTAAATAACTATTGCACATACAAAATTCAACCCAGAGATTTTAAAAATCAAGGCACCGGATCTACCTCCACCCATTAATGGATGTAACAAGTGGTGTACAATAAACATTATTTCACTATTGTAAAATGGATTTGGGACCAACCAATATACCTATTTTACTACTAGTTTAATAGGTATTGACTGACCATATCAGAAATAAAATAGTGGACTACTTTATTACAAATGCATGAGCATACATTTAAAATTTCCCTCTGCAATGAAGTAATATTGTGCAATTTGAGTTTCGAATGTTGGTAGAAAATAAAACAAGGTCAAATGAATTGACAGTTCTACGTTGATTGGGAAATACGTGTTTTGTCAAGTTGTAATGACATCGTTTTCTGTAGATTCAATAATAAATTCATCTTTGGTAAATGTGTTTTGTAAATACGCATCTAATTTTACAAACTATATAACGGACGTTGTCAGTTACATATCATTCTCGGAATCTCCTACAATTTCTAGTCAAAGTTTTTTATCTGTGTTTGAAAATATTCACGAATTTTTGTATTTTGATGAATTTCAATTGAAATTGCTTAAAGGTTTTTTATTCTTATTAGCCTGTAACCTTCTATTTATATTTATTTTTTGGAAAATATATGGAAAACGGATATGCGAGAGATTTATGAAACCTGGTATGTAAATATTGTTATCAATTAGTCATATGTATTTAATTGGATCAATTTTTAGCTACGTCTAAAGTTATCGAAGAATTGAAAGCTAGTGTATCCAAACTTAAATTACCTACAGAGCATTCACCTAGAATCTAACATGGCAGAAAAAATTAAGAAGTTTTTTGCTAAGAAAAAAGCCGATGCCAAATTTAAATTAGCTGGACCAGGCCATAAATTAAGCGATGCTAGTACTAGTAGTTCTCAACAAATAAGTACTCCATATGTTCCAAAACGTGTTGAACATACTGCAGCGAGTAGAGCTGCAGCTGAAGCAGCCCTTTCTCGTTTGGAAGGTAAACAAAAAACCACTCCTTTCAACACATCTTTAGCCGCTATTCAGGCGCAAGTTAAACGAGAATTGGAAGCAGAGAAACATGCCAAAGAAGCTGCTAAACACGAAGCTCACGAAATTCGATCAACCGAACTCGAAGCTTCGCCGCATTTAGCCGTCACTGGAGTGTATTTCAAATGTGCTATGATTAGCAACGAAGTTTTAAACAAAGATGAGTGGAAAATTAAAATTAAAGAATTTCTTTACGAACAGCTGGAAGAAGAAAGAGGCCTGACTGCTTGTTTAATTATTCAGTCCTGTAACAGCAACCGTGAAAAGGTAATAATCACATTTATTTCTTACGTAAAACTGATTTCATGAATTACAGGTACGCGATTGCGTGGAAACTTTGTGCAAATATTTGGAAAACATTATTGCACATCCTGATGAAGAAAAGTATCATAAAATTAGGATGTCCAATCGTGTTTTTTACGAAAAAGTCAACCCTATGGAAGGAACTGCAGAACTTTTATATGCCGCTGGTTTTCGGCAACAAAAATTGGAGGTAAATGGTCAGGAAGAAGATTTCTTAGTCTTTGATATAAATAATTTGGAGGGGCCAGATACATTAACGGTAAGTTACGTCCAGAGCTGGGATAAATACTTCGGAAAAATATCTTCGATATTTTTGTGCGATAGATGTTAAAGATACTTAAATATCAAGGTACCTAAATTGTAAATTTTTAAGATACATAGATATATGTTTTAAAAATATTTTAGATATGCACTAAAAATGTCTTAGATACCCTTAAAACATCTTAGATACTCTTAAAATATATTAAATACTCTTTAATAATATCTTAGATACTCTTAAAATATCTTAAATACTCTGAAGAATATGTTAGGTACTCTAAAAATATCTTAAATATTCTGAAAAGATAGTTTTAGATATCTTAAAATATATTTGATACTTTTAAAATGTCCGTAGTATATTTTATATACATTTAATATATATAAAGTTCCTAAAAAATATTTCAAAATATATAAAACATTTTTAAAAATTCGATATTTTGATATGATATAAAAATTTTAAATTATCTATATACATTGACTGTATATAGATAATATTCCTTTCTATCGAAATACATTAATGGCCGGTATTATAAACGTCCAGTTAAATTTAGTTCCATAGTAAATTTAATTAAATGAACAAATGCAAAGCGAATTTTGACAGCAATGATTTAAATGTCGTAAGAACATAGAAATTGATTCGAATTTGTCCATTTTATTAAATTTACTATGGAACTAAATTTAACTGGACGTTTATAATACCGGCCCTGAAAGTATTAAGGGTCGTTTTCATAATCAGGCTCAATTTAAGATTTTAATTTAAATTACTTTAAGACTTTACCATTATTTTAAAGTAATGCTATAGTGCTCGCTAAAATGTTACAAATTATATTATAAAAACAGCCCTTAGACTGCTATTTTTCTTTTCGTAATATTTTCAAGTTTGAGGCTGTTAAAGAATAATTTCTATTAAAAATTAGTACTTAGAAACAGGGACCTGAAACTGAACCAAAACCGAAAACCCTAATTTTTAATGAACCTAAACCTAAACGAATCGAATATTTACATAAGGTCAATAAACCTGAACAGAATTAAACCGTTTTAAATTGAGATTCAGTTCAGTTCTTTTACATATAATTAAAAACTATAAATTCAAATTAAATTATTAATGATTTTAAAATTAATCTTTTTATACGTGTAATAATTTACCACTCTGAACTCTGAACCAAAATTCGAACCCGCACCAAAAACTGATGAACCGTTATAATTTTATTTCCTTAAACTGAAACTGAACATGAACCCATAATTATTTCTTGAACCTGAACCAAAAATCCATTTTTGTTCAGGTCCCTGCTTAGAAGTCATAAATATTCTTGCAACAGTCCTATTTAAATGCATTTAGATAATATTCCCAATTATCTAAATATATTGAAAGTATCTAAAATAAAATCTTAAATATTTTGGAGTATCTAACATACATTTTTAAATCAAATATAATAATAAACCTTTCTTCACAAATTATTTTTTATTTTCAAAATGTACATTTCGATTGCAATGCAATCATCGTCAGTTGTACTACAATAATATAATAAACATAATATTTATAAATATGTCAAAATTATTTCAAATTTTTATGTCAGTCACAATATTTTTATCATACTTGATAATTTAATATAAAATATAAATAAGTAATAAAATAGTAAATCAGGGATAATATTAATTTGAGGAATGATGTTTAACAATTGGGTTGACAAATTTTAGTAATGTATTCTGTAGTGGCGACAAATCAGTGTTTAATAAATTTTGAGAATGTTTCTTCATTTCAATAGCTTCCAACATGTTAAGATTTTTGTTATAATTAACTTTTAAGCATGTAACATTATCAGAAGTGAAGTTATGACCTGTTTCATGATGGTGAAGGGCTAAGGCTGAATTAAAAATGTTGATAAATATGTTCTTTAAATCTAGTACTAATTTTCCGTTTGGTTTGGCCGATATATAATTTATCACATTGGTTACATTTTATTGAATAAATTCCAGAACAGTCAGATTTGTTTCTATAAAAAATGTTTTTATTTAAAAGATTTTTTAAGGTATATTTGTTATAAAATGCTAAACTGATTTTGTGTTTCTTAAAAAGGTTATAACATTTTTGGTGACAATTTTCAGAATATGTTAATTTCCGGTAAATTGTTTATTATTATATTTGATTTAATTTATATCTTCACGTATACTCAAATAATTATAATACATTTTTAAGATAAAACAGATAATTTTTAAAAGTATTTAAAATGAAGATAAATAGGAAGTATCTAAGATATTAAAACTAAAAGTATCTTAGATTTCATCGAGGATCTTTCCTAAGATACTCCCAACTCTGGTTACATCCTGCATAGTTTGAGTGGGAGTTTTTAATAATTTCTGATTATTAATAAAATATTAGGTATTAGTTGATGCTTTGCGTAATGCCGAGCCAGTACAGCTCGAATTGGATAGAAATATACAAGTTCTTTTGCCGTCACAAGCTGCCAAAAGAGTTGAACTACCACCGGCGTTTTACTCTATTTCGCCTGAAGAACTAAAACGGGAACAACAACTACGGTAAGAACTTTTAAAAACATAGGGTGGTAGCATGAATGGTGATTATACTTGCCGTCAAATAAATATGGGCTGGAGATTTCTACACTGTTGTCAATTCCATAGATCATGTTGAAAATGCTAAGTTGTGAAGAAGCGGCAACACCACATGGCAAGGGACAGGGTGGGGAGAAGGGAAAAAACAGCATCAGTCCATATTTATTTGACGGCGAGTATAGTTTTAACTCTGTCAATCGTTTACGGTTTATTGCAGAGAAAAAAACTTCAAATAAAATTTGCAGAAAAAATAATTGTACGCAACTTTTATTTCAATTATTTTTCTCTAAAATAAATCATAAACGATTGACAGAGTTAAAACACTGCTAGCCATCTCCTGATAACTATTCATGCTATAGTTCTCGTCACCGAAAATCGATGGACGATAATAAACACAGGGGTCTCAGTTGTCATAAATTCCTAAAAATTCATAAATTCACCCAAAAATCCTAAAATTGTCATAAATTAAAAAGTATTAAAAATCATAAATTTTACTAACAAATTCGAATAACTAATGCAAATCGACATCTTATATGTACGAATAATTTTATATATTTTATTCAATTTTGACGTTTAAACTGTCATTATTAACTCCATAGCAACAACTATAACTCTATAACTAACACTTTTCTCACAAGTGAATTAAATTTTTTTAAATCACTCTCATATTTTTTTAATTCACTCTGCAACAAATGATGCATTTAAAATAACATCAGGAACGAAATTAATACTTACCATAGTATTTATTAGATATTATCAGCCATTTTCATTATTTTCACAGCACATATGACAGACAATAAAGCTTTTTAAATAGACGACTTAACATCTATCATCGACGATTGTCATGCACAATCTACTAACTTTTTGTTTTGTCAAAATTAAATATTATAATGGTTGTTATTACTATTTTGTCAAAATTGAATAAAATATTGTACAAACCAAGTAAGCTAAGAATGTTTATTCACTCGAAGAAATTAACTCACTCACCCTTACGTGCTCGTAAGCTAAACTTTCTTCTCATGAATAAACATTATCTTAGCTCACTTGGTGTGTAAATATCTATTATGTAAGGGTATTTTTTATTTTGTTTAATAAACATAAAAGTCCTACATTTGTCATAATTTTTGTTGATAAAATGTCCTAAATTCCTAAATAAATTATTAAATTTGTTGCTAAGACCCCTGTAAACAGCTTAACCGCCCATCACTTAAGTTTACAAAGAAGCCTAACACTTCTGCCCATCATAAATAATAAGACTGAATACTGTTACTCTTTTGCACACAAAACTAAAGCAATTTGCGGTGTACCGTGCTAAAGTATTCCATTCTAGTTTTACAGTATAGTCGCTCGATTTTTGGCGACGAGAACTATAGCACCCATAATTTTCTTAGTTTAAATATGAAATTTAACAGGACTGAAGCAATGGAGAAAAGTATGCAGCTTCGTACGAAAGCTATGCGTGAAAAAGAAGAATTAAGAGAACTTCGAAAATATAGATTTGCTCTTATCAGAATCCGGTTGCCGGACGGTATATTTTTACAGGTAATTGATTCTTATCGTATAAATTATGTCTCATATTTAAACATGTATTGATCTTTCTAGGGAACTTTTGCGGTTTTCGAGCCCATGAACGCAGTTTTTGAATTTGTGCGCGAAAATTTAGATCAGTCCGGTTTGCCGTTTGTTTTAGCTTTACCCACTGGTCACCGAATTGAGGATACAGATTTGGATAAATCTTTGTTAGATCTTCGTTTAATTCCTGCAACTATTCTTACTTTCGAATGGGATCCTGAATATGCGGATGCTATTAATGCCGCAAGCACCACTATATTAAAGCCTGATGTTATGATGTTAGTCCAGTCACTTTGAAATGCTTAAATCATCTTAAATTTTAATTATGAACGTTATACATGATTTCGCTCTGAATAAATTATTTATTCTTGTTGCACGTAAAAAGACGTATTTCTTACAGAGCTGGGATATATACTTCGGAAAAGTATCTTAGATACTTACATAAATTTGTTAAAGATAAATATCAAGGTACTTAAATTGTTTAAGATACAAATATTTTTAAAAGTATCTTAGATACCTACTTGAAAATATCTTAAATACCTTAAAATATATTTTAAAATAGGGACATGAAACTGAACCCGAATTTTTGATGAACCTAAACCAAACCTTTATTTGTCAAGGTAAACCATATTTAAACAGTTTTAAATTCAAATTCTGTTATACATTTAATTTTTGTGCTTGTAATCATTTAACCCTCTGAACCGAAATTCCAACAAAAAACTAATGAATTTCAAGCATTTAAATTTTTTTGAACCAACATTTATTTCCTGAACCATAAATACATTTCGGTTCGGGTCCCTATTTTAAAATGTCCTTAGTATATTTTACTTATGGCCAGTTGCACTAAAGTAACTTAAATTTAAGCGTTCCTTAAACTGACAATATTGCATCGAATTTAAATGTCAAATGAATTTTTTTTATGCTTGCAACGAATATTCGGCATCAATTTGATTATTCGGCTGAATATCGAATAGTTTTGATTATTAAGATAAGATATTTGAAGTATTTTTTAATTAGTTAATTTTTGAGTTATTTAACATCAACGTGAATTATTGATAGTAATGATTTAAAAAAATAAGATCATATAAATTGATTTGAATTTTTTCATTTTATTAAATTTAATATGAAACTAAATTTAATGAGATGTTTATCATACCGATCCTTAGACTACATAATATTTAATTATTAACAATCACAAAGCCTAGTTATATTCCCAATCGCAGGTTTATGTGGTAGTACCTAACCACTTTAATAAAAAAAAAAAATTCAAATCAAATCAACGGTCCGTGAGATTAAGTGGTACCAAAATAGTCGAATACTATATGCTGAATATTCGGCCAAGGAAACTGCCGGATATTCGGTCTAAAGCCGAATACACTATTCGTTGCAAGTCTAATTTTTTTCATTAAAATGGATTTATAAAGTACGTCTCTTTTATCACAATAAAAGTGTGAAAAGTACACTTTTTTAACGCAAGTAGGTGAAATAATGAAGCGTTATGCACACTTATTGCAGACGTAAAAAAATATATGCAACTCGAATAGTGTCTTATTTCACTCATAGGATTTGACGAACTTTTCTGCGGCTCGTTCGGTCACACTTTCCTATTCTCGAAATAAGGCTACAGTTTTTACTCTTGTTGCATAAATAATTCTATATTGCTGTCAAAATTTTGTTTTGCCCTTTTTTTTTGCTTATCACTTAAAATATAAACCTTGTTGGTGCAACTGGACAATAATAGTACATTAAAATACAAGTTTCATAAGACATGATTTTAGCGCACTGCCGTGAGTTTTCTAGGGAACAAGTTAGGAAATATGTATTTTATATTATTTTGGTTCTTTTGTCAAAAAAATATTCGTTTTTTTTTTTTTTTTTTATTTATGAACATTGATTGACATTTTACTTAATATCAATAATAGGTCTTCTATAGTATTTTTCACGTAAGAATGTCGTTGTGAAATAACAAGTGTATAATTCTTGACAACATACGTAAATTAAGTAGCCATAGAATATTTTCATTTGTGAACAGATTCTATAACCTGTATAGCAAAAAGAGGCTATTTCATTTACAAATGTCGTTAAGAATCATACATTTTTTATTGCGCAACGACATTCTTACGTGAAGAATACTGTAGCAATATTTACTTAATTAGGTTCGAGTTTTTTAAAGAAGTATTTTATGACATCCAAATGAGTTTCATAAAGTACATATTAAACAACCAAAATAGAGAAACAATATTTTAAATGGTAGATAATTTAAAATATGTAAAGATACTAAAAGTATTTTAAAATATATAAAATTTAAAGTTCCGACATTTATATGGTATAAAAATTTTAAAATATCTAGAATAAATAATCTTAAATATTTTAGAAATACCCAACATACATTTTTAAGATAAAAAAAAATTTAAAAAGTATTTAAAATGAAGATACAATATCTATCAAATAGGAAGTATCTAAGATATGAAAAGTATCTTTCGAAGATACTCCCAGCTCTGATTACCTACCTTTTCCCATTGAAATACCTAAAATTAAAAGTGGAATAGATAATGGATTTTGAAATACTTTATTGAGGTAAGAATTAAAGTATTTGTTTGAAAATATATATTGCACCTAAATAAATACAGTGCACGAGAGAATACCTGAAAAGAAATGCGCCTACAAATTTGGAATCACTTTAGTAATTAAAAGGTTGATTGGTTCACTAAAAAATTACACCATCACTACTAATAAACCACCAATCACCATTGTTCAAATTGTTAGGGAACAATTAATTTGAAATGAGAATTACACTAAACTGCACAATTAATGGCACAGGGTTTTGAAAAACAACTAAATTTGTCTGCAAGAACTCATCTATTTGTCACAAACACTGCACTGCTCACAACATGGCTACACAATTCAGCTGCAGCACGAAGTAATGAGAAAATTAATAGACTAATTTGATTTGAAAAGCAGTGCAAGCAAGTGAATTCTGCAGCCAGGTTGCCGGCTACACTCACACACTTGACACCTGACACTACACATCACATAAATTTTAGTGATTTATTTGAGTCTTTGAACACTGTCCACTGCACTGAACCACCACAAGTGCTACTGCAGCTCTTTGTCTTTGAACAATAAGTCAGTTTCAATACAGTTCTTTCCCAAGCTGATGTTCCTGCAGATATTACAAACTAAACTAAACTCATACACAGTAAAAAACTTCGAGAAAGAACTGTTTACACTATAAATATATCACCGTAACAAAAATAATTCACTGCACTAAAGTTACGTATGGGAAACAAATTGGAACTTCACTTCCAGCAAGCAAAGTGACCATGTCAGGGCTGGCGACTCACTCACACACCTGCAACCACTCAAAGATATTAACTTATTCTAAAAAATAATAAATGAATGAAAATATGAAAGCACAATAAGAGAATCTGCGATGGGACTACTACTACACTTATCCTAGAAAGGAGCAGACGGGTGATTGGGAAAAGGAATAAAAGATTAGGCAGCGCCTCCACGCACCACAACTATCACCAGGTGATCCTCCTTCAGGCTCTCGTCGGACAGGTTGGGACAAGTTCGTTTTAGGAGCTCGGTGGAGAAAGCACAAGGAGGAAAGGAGTAAAGGACACCCGTCGCTTCCGTCTCCTTGTTCAGCAAGGAGATCACTCCAGCTGCTTCCTTCTGCTTGAGATAGGACACCAGGTTTCGGAGCGGCCGCGTTTGCACACTGGAGTCTTCGTTGCTCACGGAGGTAGTCGACCCGGCCAAACCGAGGAAGATTGCGTGGGAACTTGCAGTCGCTATTCGCTTCTGCACGTCTTCTAGCTTCGGTTGGTCTAGTCTCAGTCGTTGGGTGATGCGTAATTGATGCTTGCCATCTTCATCTTTCATCAAACCTTCGATAATGTCAGTGTCTCCATCAGTTAGATGGAATTTAGCCGGGAATAAAGAGTTTTTCAAAATGAGCGCGCCTTGCCAAACAGCAACACACTTCCTAGCAACTTCGGGTAATGTACGACTGGACACCAACTGCCCGGCTCTTCTACTACCGCTGTCGGAGTCAGATCCGACTGATCTGCGCGGCGATCTTGATCTGGAACGATCAATTCCAGGTTCCCTTGAGCCAGATCTACGGAGTCTGGGCTCGTAGTCGAGGTCGGCTGGTACTCGGCGGCCGACCCACTCATCCTCTCTGCCGTAAGGTTCGCCAGGATAGCCAGGACGGTACGGCCCTCTGCTGGTGACACCTCGACGCTCCACCCATGGGGCTGCTCCGCGGCCTCTAAATGTTCGTGGCACACTATAACCATATTCGCCATCCGCATAAGCGGAATCATAAGCTTCATACTCAACAACTCTGCCACGGTAGTCCGCCGATGCTGGATCTTCATGAACTGGATATGTTGGTTTGGGACGGTAACCAACACCTGGAGTGACATCGGCGAAGTCAACTCGAAGGCGGCGCTCTGGACCGCCGAGAGGGAAGCCCCGCATTTCTTTAACAGCAGCTTGGGCAGCGTCAATACTATCATACAAAATGTAAGCAGCATTATCGCCTTTAACATAATCAATCTTCTTTATAGCTCCAAAACGATCAAACTCCCTTTCTAGCTGAGGAACAGACGTCCACGGACCCAAACCACCTACCCATATCCTCGTTGTAGGAGTAGCTTTACCATAACCAATTTTACATTGGAATTTACCAATGTACTGACCAGAAAGTTCAACTTTAGCCCGATGGGCCATGTCCAAAGTTTGGAACCTCACAAACGCGAAAGCGTTGCCTGTACCTGGAGGCGGACGCTTAATATCGATATCTTCTACAGAACCATATCGACCGAAGATACGTCGCAGTTCTTCTTCCGTGATATTAATCTCCAAATTACCAGCGAACAAAGTCCTGGTAGCTAAAGGATCGTCTTCAGGGCTAACGTGATGTAAATAATTAGGGAACTTGTCTTTCTTGTTTTCTGTTTTCTCGAACGGGGGATGAGGTTTGAAACCACCGTGAACGAGATGGCGAGGGGGCCCATAATGATGTGGACCTGGTGGGATGTGGGGCGGCCCGTGATGCATCGGAGGCCGCGGAAGATATTCATGATGAGGCGGCGCAATCGCCTCTCGGCGAAACTCTCGGTGTGATGCAACGCCAGGCGGAGGTCCATAAGCTCGCTCGTAGCGATCTACGGGTCGCAGACGTTCGGGACCTGGTGAACGAGCGTAATAATGTCTATCGTATTCAGGACTGATTGAACGGGGCCTACTTCGATACACGTCAGAAGATCCACGGTTCACTTCATAAACAGCTTCCACCAAAGCAACTTTATCGAACAAAATGATGCGAGGCTTACTGTGTTTGGCATCCCTAGCGTCTTCAGGGTTTCGGAAGCATACATACGCGACTCGCTCATCCATCTCGTGGGAAATCCGGATGCTGAGGTCACCGAACTTTTTGTATTCGCGATACAAAGTGTCTTTAATGACCTCATCGCTAGCTTTGGGATGTAGGGCGCTCACGCATAAAACTTTGTAGGGATAAGTTCTTTCTGGAATCTCACGAGAACGTATATAATCATCATGATGGGGAGAAATATACCTCGGCCTTGGACTGGGAGAGCGGGCGCGGCTTGCTCGGCGGCGAATTCTTTCCGGTGTAATTCTTTCATCTGAACTGTCATCGTAGCGCCCCATGTTCGACCTGGAGCGCTTACTACGTGGAGGAGTATCACGGTCACTACTTCTCTTCATATTATGTATCTTAACTGTTATTCTATGTCTCTCTCTTCCAGAACCGATCATCAACGCACAAAAAGCACTTCACCACTTTTCCACGAATCCACAATGGAGGATAGGGTACGCGTTCAATTACTCAAATCAATATCTAAAAAAAAAATATCGAAAATCTGCACTTAACTACACATTCCTCACAAAGTTTAAATGAAGAAACTAATATTAATGAGAAAACAGGGCTCACCAATGAATTAGAACAATAAAGATTTAATTTTCTATAAATAGGACGTGATATTTTCACTTCCTTTGTCGTTCACTGCTACCAACTTTTGGTTACTTAAATCTTCCACTAAATTTTTGACATGATGAAAATGTCAAATTGTATTATTTTTATTAGATATGTGTATTAAATAAATATAAACATGATTAAGTATCAACACACTTATTACAAGTGAACCACAACTTTATAAAAAGTTATCAATGATATAAAATAATTGTATGCGTGTATGTGAAATGTTTACACAGAGTATTGTTATTTATGTAATTATATTTATAGATAACTAATTCTTATGTAATACTGGTGGAAATACTTAAAAATGGCAACAAAAGTCTCCACAGAGGTGTCAGGCGACTGCGAGCCTGGCGCGTCATCCGAATCCATGCTAATCACCACAGATTCTTATGAGAAATTCGAACAAGAAATGAGTTCAAGCCTCGACGAACGACAGATGAGGGAGAGCACCACTAGTACGATAAGTGAAATACAAGATGGTATGTTGTCAGAGCCTCAATCTCCCACAGACATAGAAGAGCTAGCCACCCATCTAAACGATGCCAGCATATCAACAGAGGATAAAGCAAATGATGAAGATTATTTACAAAATGCCGAATGGATCAATCAACCAAAGCATGTATTTGTCTTAAGTTCAGCCGGAAAACCTATATACTCAAGGTATGAACAATAAATTTATAAAAAAATAACAGTGATGAATATTTAGTTTTTCCAGACATGGCAACGAAGATAAATTAGTAACAACGTATGGTGTGTTACAAGTTTTAGTTAGTTTTGTTCAAGTAGAACAAGATGTTATTAGAGCAATACATGCAGGCAATACTAAATTTGTGTTTTTAGTAAAAGGGCCGCTAATTTTAGTCGCAATCTCTAAAACTACCGAAAGTGTTTCCCAACTAGTCTTACAATTAACGTAAGTTATTTACTAGGGATGTTCCGAATATATAAATACTTTTTCGTACTATTCGTGTATTTGAATACAAATACAATTATACCTCAAGTTACCATAGCTAAGGTAATTGTATGAATAAGAATAATAAATGAATTATGAACTTTCATTGTCTTTATTTTTGAATAATACACAACGTTTCGATTGGACAAATTATCAATAAAAACATTGTGTATTATTCAGAAATAAAGACAATGAAAGTTCGAAATTAATCTATTACTCATAATCAACCATTGTTTACAACTTTCAAACAAACAAAGTAATCGTATATTGAGATTTTGATAAATAAATACGTTTCAAGGTCCTTAGACTCAAATTATAATATTTCCACGATTATACTAAAATGGAAACACTCCACTAAATTTAAATATCAATCAAACTCGAAAATTTTTGATAAGCTTGCGTGATTTTGAATTTATGGGGTCTCGTGGCCATGTGCCTGTGCGTCATCGCGAATCGGGTTCGATCCCGACCGACGCCGAAATGATTTCGAATTTTAAATGGCGCAAAATTGACTCCTGTGGTGCACTCGCCACGCCAGTGGTGAGTGCCTGTAAGGTAGCGCCTGGTAAACGCTCAAACGATACGAATTCGCCAATACCGAAACATGTGTACAGGTGGAACAAATTCGAGTTCCATATATGAAAAATTTTCTTATTATACACACTGCGGCAAATTGATGTAAGTCTTTATGGGCCAACTTTTTAAGGCAACTTTAATAGGCACCAAAGGCATTTTCTATCGTCTTTTGTTTTTGAGCTACAGGCTAGAACTTGTTTTTCGCTTATTTTGAAAATACCTCATACCTCGCTTATTATGACAGATACAGAAAAAATGTTTAGATAAATTTTATACTGTTTTTTACGTAGAATAACGTGGTGAAATATTAATATTTTTCCTTATTTTATAAGCTTTTCAACGATATATAACAAGTCTACATTCTTTCGTTGTAAACGTGAATAAAACTTGAATTTTTAATTTTTTGAGGCGAAAAAAATGTAATTTATTAAGAAACAAATAAAAAAATCAATTACAGATCATCATTTGTTTATATATCTATTAATTATATTCTAAAAATTCTTTTTAGTCAATTATTTTCGGGTTAATTTATTTTTTATCAGCGTTATAGTTGGCTGTGACACAGTTCCAAAAATGTGGTAAATATTCTCTCTAAAGTATAAAAAATAGGAAAATGGGTAAAAATAATGAAAATAACATTAAAAATAAACAAATGATGATCTGTAATTTTTATTCCATTTAATAATTTTTTTTTTCGCCCCAGAAAAGGTAATAATCAAGTTTTATTCATGTATAAAACAAAATAATGTAGACCTGTTATACGTCGTTGAAAAGCTTATAAAATAAGGAAAAAGATTGTTTGGAAAAAATCTAATTACATCACGTTCGTCCACGTAAAAAAAACAGTATAAAAATGATCTAAACATTTTTTATGTATCTCTCATAAAAAGCAATTTATGAGGTATTGGTATTTCGAAAATAAGCGAACAACAAGTTTAGCCTGTAGCTCAAAAACAAAAGACGATAGAAAATTTCTGTGATGCCTATTAAAGTTGTCTAAAAAAGTTGGCCAATAAAGACCTACATCATTTTTCTGTAGCGTGCATAATAAGATAGTTTTTCATATATGGAACCCGAATTTGTTCCACCCAGAACAATGCCAAAAGTTATAATGAAAAGATTAATTTGGTTGAAAAAAATATACCAATATTTTAAAATTTAAGCAGTTTCTTATTATTAAATTTAGTTATTTTGCAGCCCAAAATTACTTGGTTTATTATTCGTGTATTCATCCCAAATGTAATGAATACGGTTTCGAATACGAATTATATAAAACTATACAAATATTGAATAAAACGAATACGAATATTCGGAACATCCTTATTATTTACACAAAGAATTAGACACTTATTGATTTTTATATTTTAGTTATGTTTTTAATCAAATTATCAGCATGTTAACTCTAACACAACTGAATAGAATATACGAACAAAGACGTAATTACGATTTAAGAAGACTGTTATCGGGAGCTGAACGATTAATAGATCATATGTTAGATTTTATGGAAAGAGAACCAGCGTTTAATTTAGGAGCCGTCAAATGTCTTCCTCTAGTTTCATCTGTACGGGATTCTATTACTCAGGCAATAGTTCAAGCTTGCAGCAAAATAAAAGTAACTCAAACACTAATTTTGCTTGATTTTAGAATACGAGAACAAAATCGATTTTGTATTACACTGTTTAGATGGATAGAAAATACTAAAAAAGTTATGATCATTTAAGTATTTGACATTTTCTTAATATGTTTTATAGCAGCTTAAAAAAAAAAAAAAAATCTGTTTTGGGCAGCACAATACTTCTCGCTATTTCTGTTTTATTACATAAGTATCGAATTTAACATTTCTTGTGCACACATAATTCTAATTATATCTATTCTTTCATTCTATAAGGAATCATGTCCTATTCTTCTAAAATGTTGAAGATGGTTCCAATACTTTGACGGGATTGGCTATATTTCTTAAGGAGAAAATATGTACTATTAATACACATACTTACCTATAATTTTAAAATTTAATTAATAATTCAATAAGAAATATTAAATATACTTCTTTCTTTTAGTAATGTCAATAAAACTGTGATTTGTGACACTGACATTTATCTGTCAGTTACAAACATTTGAATTTGACAGATGGTTTCCTTGGTTTAGTCTGGACTGTGTGATTTATTGCAACAGATTATTCTATATATTATATTTTCTTTATCTCTAAATCTATAGAAGATATAATAAAAATTGTAAGTGTATTCATTATTTGTATAACAAAAATTTTTATTTAGAAGAATTTTTTTAAGAATCTACTACTTCCGGTTGTCCATTTATTGTCAAAAACTTTTCAGGTCTACCCAACTGACAATTCCTAATTGGTTTTAGCGCTTAAATTTCACATTTAAACCTTATTTCTCAAACTGTTCCATCGATTTAGTACAAAAAATATGAAATCGAAGGTGTTCCCGTATTCTACAATTTAGCCTTATTTTTTTTGTAAAAATACTGATGAATAATTTTTTTAGAATCTAGTTTTCGCAATCTTATTAGCTAATAGCCAATTAATAACATTAGTGAGAATGAAAAACTATTTTATACATCCAGCTGATCTACACTTAATATTTAACTTAGTAGATTCTTCAGAATCTTTTAAAACGGGAGAAATTTGGACACCTATCTGCCTTCCAAAATTCGATGCAAATGGATATTTACACGGTCATGTTTCATATTTAGCAGCAGATTGCCAAGCATGTTTGTTGCTTTTAACCGTCGATCGAGATGTTTTCTTTACTTTACAAGACGCAAAACAAAAAATAGTGGAAAAGTTAAGGCGATCAAACTGTTTGGAACCCATCAATGAAGCTATGAACCGAGTAGAACCAACGTGTGCAGTTGTAGGAATACCAGAATTAAGACATTTTTTGTATAAATGCAAATCAACGGCGCAGTTTTATTCTCCTTCAGTGCAAGCTCCCTACACGAATGAAAAAGAGAAAAAGGAGTTACATATGTTGTATCAAAATGTGCATCATAATTTACATTCAGCATCCAGACCATTAAAGTTATTGTACCAGCAAATGGATAAACAGAATATTTTAGCGTGGGTAACGAAAGGGTTTGAACTTTATGCTGTGTTTGAACCTTTAACGGATATACCCAACGCGATCAACGCGGTGAGTAAATTGTTGAAGTGGATCAAAAAGGAAGAAGATAAGTTATTTATTTTAAACGCACCTACGTTTTAACCCGCCCGTGACCGTGCTTTAGGAGTACACATCATCGACCGTGCGGGGTAGCTCAGTTACCCCAGGTTTTTTTCTAAATTTTTGGTAATTGTTTTTTTATAAGTTACCGCTAAAATGAAAGCAAGAAAACATTTTTTATAGTTTTTTTTTATTTATAAACATTGCAAATTACCAATATTAATATCAATACTGAACAAAAAAAAAACTAATGTATCTCATTTTCCAACTTTTCAGTCTAAACAAAAATATTAAAACCATAAATATCTTGGTTACCGCATGAAGATAATGTAATAAAAATCTATTTCTAAAAATCAAAGTTAAAAAATCAGGGTGTGAATAATTTAAATCCCGATTAAATCACTGATTTAATTCACATTTTTTTTTAAATAAAAATCATTGACTCGTAGTACAAGCCTTGTTTTAACTAAAATGCTCTTTTAAAAAATGACAAATTCAAATTTCACTATTTAATTTCATCCTTGTGTTGTAAAAAATATTAGTTTAAATACGAACTATGTTGTGCTTTAAAATCATATTTTAATAAATTTGATATTATTTATTATTAAATAATGAAATTTGATTTTTAAAACACCGTTTTAGTTAATACCAGCCAATGATTTTTTAAAATTATTTTCTTTGAACTTTGAAATTTCAAAATAAAAGTGAGCCTTTCGATGGTATTACCTTATTTAAGGAATATTTAATTAAAAAGCTAAATTATCTAGAGTAATGGTTGACATTTAATAAAATTAAAGATTCTTTGTCACTTGAAAAAATGAAAAATTATTCGTATAATGATAACTGCTTTTTCGGCAGAGGTACAGCGTGTTTTTTTTTTATTTAACTTCATTCATTTATTTTATTAACATATTAAAAATATTCCATGGCTAGTACCACAAGCCTTGTTTTGAAAATGTTAAATTTCAATATTTAATTTCATCCTTATGTTTAAAGAACGAATTTTTATTCAAAATATTATTTTAAAGCAAGTTTGTATTCAAATAAATATTTTGAGAAAAATCGTTCCTTACACATAAGGATGAAATTAAATATTGAAATTTGGTATTTTCAATACAAGGCTTATTGTTAATAAAAAAATCTGATCTTTTAATTTTTTTCAAAAAAAAATATTTTTTTTCCCACATCATGAAAAAAATATGCGGTGTTTTAACCTTGTTAATCGATTATGGATTATTTTAGAGAAAAAACTTCAAATAACAGAAAAATTTTTGTAGCCAACTTTGTATTGCATTTGGATGCGTACTGTTGTTTCATTGATGAACTCATCGATGCTCTCTGATGCTCATCGATAAGTGTGCCATAGGCTTTAAGTATTTGTCTCAAAAATAATCTATAAAACAGTGCTAGTCATCTCTTCACTAATCACTTGTTCATGTTACCAGCTATTCTGCTTTTGAACATATTAAATTTACTGAAGGTATGCATAATACGTCAATGCGGTAAACATTATTTTAGATATTACAAAAAGCAACAAGATTGCGTTTGGAGTAACTGAGTTTCTCCGCACGGTCATGGGAGGGTTATTAAGGTACTGTATATACATTCCATTGTATAAAATAATTTATTATCAAGAAATGATTACATATTACAATTAATGATGTCTGGATTCCTTTTCCCTATCTCTTCTGTGTTCCCGTTCTCTTCTTTCCTCCCTTTTATCTCGTCTTCTCACTTCGCGTTCCCTCTCTCGACTTCGTCTTCGCTCCCTACTTCTTTCCCGTTCGCGTTTTCTTTCCGCCCTATGCTCTTTTTCTTTGTGTCTTCTTTCGCGGTCTCTCTTTTCTTCCTCCTTTCTTCGATCATCTTTACTCGATTTACTCTTTGCTCCATATTCGTCAAGTTTGTACTTTTCGTCTATTTTGACGTCTTCTTCGCCGCTCATAATTTCTTCATCGAGATCATCCTCCAAAGCAGAAACTTTTGCTTCTAATTCATTGTTTTCTTCCAAAACGTGTCGTTTTTGAATACGAGGAAGGATGACATCGCAGACTCTTTCGTCACGTAGAAGTTCGTCGATTAATTCGTCCATGTGTACGAGTTCGAATTGGGCTTGGCGATTTTGGCGCCGAAGTTTTCTGTTGTCGTTATAAAGAGGTTCTAAATATTTGTAACAATCGAGAGATGTTCCAGTAAGTCTCATATAAAAAGCTCCTAATGCTCTGACGTATTTAAACTCTTCGTTTTTGATAAATTCAACGACTATATCTTTCTCGGGTTGAATTTGTAACATTTTTAAAGTGAGACATAAAAATGGTGTTGGTTTGATGTTACCACCATGAACTCCCCCGAGAAATCGTAGTTCCATGGCTTTGTCCACTAATAATTCTGCAGTTAGAGCAAAACATTCTTCCTTCCAATATTTGGAGTCGTAAATGCGAGATCTGATAATTTTTTCAACCAAATATTGAGGATTGGTTCCATGAACACATTTTGCATCTTTTACTGTTCTGTTAGCCATATTAACGCATTAATTTGTTTATGAAGGATACATTTATTACTTTATTCACTATTTGTATGCACAAATAACACGTCTTTTAACCTTAAAGTATGTACCGTTCCGTACAAGAAATGTCAACACAACACAAAGGGTGCGTTCCAAAACTTATTCACCGAGAGTAGAGGTATGTACAGCACAGACCATTATACACTATGTACAGGCTGTCAATCGAAAAGTGAGACATTAGGCATTTACGAAAATTCTTCAAATAAAAGTTATAGATATTTAAATTTTGCATTCAAATTCTGTGAATCGATTATTCTAACTCTTTATATAAACGGAAAAATTAAGTATAAAGTTTGTGTTTATGAGTTTTTAGTCTAGGCAGGCCTGGAATTTTTGACGAAAAATAAACAAATGCATTGTTTTTAAATATCAATTAGAACTAAAACATTTTACCTTTTCGTGTTTTGTTTAATTTATTGCTGAAATCCAAATAGTTATAATTGACAGTTAAATTATCAGTATAATACTGTTCCCATTGGCTGAATTTTCAAGTGTTTCGCATCATGATTGGTTAAAAACTAGTCGTTGGAATTTATCAAATAAATTTATTGACAAAGTTAGGTTTAACGAATGTAAATTATTTTAATGCATGTACAAACAGTCGGCTCTCAAGCGCCATCTGCAACTTTCTTACATGAAATGAAGTATATTTTTGGAACGACTTGCACCTTGCACCATGCTTGATGTTCTGGAGTACAGTTTTGGAACGCATCCCTGCACAAATGTAAGCAAGTAGAGGAATCTAGCGGCCATAATTTTATTCCAAATTCAAAATACGAAAGTGTACTACATAAAAATTGTGTTCATAAGTGACCAAAGAAACGTTGGAAGTTGTAATTAACATTGCAGATAATTTCAACTAATAATATTCAGTAACTTTTAAAAACAATCAAATTTTTTATCTTGTCGGACGACAACCTGTTTGAGTTTGACCCTCGGTTTGACCCATGACGGGCAGTTTTATTATCAGCTGAGCTGATTATTTTATTTTGCTGCAGTCTATAATATTCAGCAAAACAGTAGCTGCTTATAACTTCTCGTAAACATTTTCAACACAAATAGCTTTAAAAATGAGTGAATTGCGTTTCGACAACAGAGTTGTTATCGTAACTGGAGCTGGTGCAGGTTTAGGTCGGGCTTACGCCTTATTATTTGCTTCTAGAGGGGCGAAAGTTGTTGTTAATGATCTTGGGGGAGGTAGACACGGTGATGGAAGCTCCACCAAAGCTGCTGATACAGTTGTTAATGAAATCAGACAAGCTGGTATGAAATAAATACTTTGGAATTGAAAATCAGTTGCATTTGTTTTTATAATTAGGTGGTACTGCTGTTGCTGACTACAATTCGGTAGTAGATGGGGAAAAAGTTATCCAAACTGCCTTGGATAATTTTGGTAGAGTTGATGTTTTGATTAACAATGCTGGTATTTTGAGGGACAAAAGTTTTACCAGAATCGGCGACCAAGATTGGAGTAAGATACAAAATATTTACTGTTAATGTGAAAAATTTACGACGTTTTTGTTTCACGTAGATTTAATTCTCGACGTCCACCTCAAAGGCGGTTTTAAATGCACTCAAGCAGCTTGGCCTATATTCAAAAAACAAAAATTTGGTAGAGTTATCATGACTTCTTCTAATTCTGGTTTATACGGAAATTTCGGCCAAGCTAACTACAGTGCTGCTAAAATGGGTCTTATTGGATTAAACAACACTTTAGCAATTGAAGGTAAAAGCAGTAACATCCATTGCAATGTTATTGTCCCTACGGCTGCTAGCAGACTCACAGAAGATGTTCTTCCTCCTGATGTTTACGCTGAATTAAAACCAGAACTAATAGCCCCCGTAGTTGTAAGTATATCGACAATTATTCTATCCTTGCCCAGGTTTCAGCGGAAATATTGTCTCCATATTAATCTGTCTTGTGCCTCTCTCTTCAATTTCGTATTGGGATATTTCGGCATTTTTAAAATTTTTTTTTATTAGTTCAGTCCAGTAGGACTTGAATATACAGGCTGTTTCAAAGAAGGTGTGAAAAAAATTAAGGGCTTATAGTACTGACAAAAATGAGTAAAATAAGCTTAATAAATATAGGTCTAATCTTCAACTGTTTCCGAGATAAATGAAAAATCGAAAACAATGATAGTGATCGAACAAAATTTTGCCTGTTTTATATGAAACATTTTTCTCAATTTGTAATAGTTACGAAGTTATCTGCAAATTAAATATTGACCAACAATTAATTTAGTATAATGGTAGCGTTTAGTAAGGAATTAATGGTGCTGTAGTCCCTGACACATTTATCCCCTCCAGATTTTTTGTTATCATTCAACTGTCAATCTGATATTTGTATATTATATAACCAAACAAAATGCTTTATTGATGTGTAAAGGAATTCAGAAATAAAATAGGACATTCATTTCTAAAAGCCAAAAACTTTAAAAATGCGAACATGCTAATTAAAGGTTCGTCCACCAATCGAAATTAGTTTTAGTTTTATAATATTTGTATTTAACACAATTTAACAGTAAATTATGAGAGTACTCACTACACGTTTTGTGAATGGTTTCATAATATAACATGGTGTCAATGTTCTTAAAATAAAAATATAACTCATAAAATTAAAGCAATCATTTTTTTTGTCTTAACAGTGTATACACTGTCAACTTTTTACAAAATTATGTGAACAGTTGTGCTGCCACCTGCAAAAGTTTGGCGAGAACATTCCCATTATTTGATTTTTAAAAAAAGAAAAACAAAAGCACCTCTGACAGGTAAACAAAAAGCATTATTTAATTAAAGTCGTAACTCTTATAGTTTTCAAGATTAAAAAGAAGTAAACTCCGTAAAAACTCATTTTTTACTTCCTCATATCTCGGAATTAAGTTTTTCTTACTTAATTTGGTTAGTACGTATACCCTTAAAAAAAAATTACACTTTCTTTGAAATACCCTGTATATATGGATGTCCGTCTATAAACTAACCAGTAAATATCTCGCTTATTATTACTTTCAGCGATTTGAATTATATGATATAAATTTCGGAAGTAATTCAATACCATTACTTCCGCTTTTCGAGTAATTGATAGCAGACTTGAAAACCCCTATTCTGTCTCTAATTTCTTCCTTTCGCCTTCCATTTTTAAGCTTTCCACGTATTTGAAGGACCTTACTTGCTCTATTCTCTCTCCATTCAACAAACCCCTCTGTTTTCGTTATCCCCATTATAATATTCAAAGAAATTTGCTGATTTTCAAACATTTAAGGCATATTTGTGCCACGAATCCTGTGAAGAAAATGGTACAGTGATTGAATCGGCACTAGGATGGGCTGGAAAATGCCATATAATTCGGGCAAATGGCACACAATTACGGAGAAATTTAAACGAACAAGTTTCGATAGAAAATGTGCGAGATATGTGGAATACTGTAGTCAATATGGATGGTGCTAAACATTATGAGACTATTCAGGAAGTAACAGGGGAGTTGATGAATAATTTGAACCCTGAGGAATCAAATAGTGGTGAACAAGAAGACAAATATGAATTTGAAGCGAAAGATTTAATATTATACGCTTTGGGAGGTACATATTTATAATTTCTTGTAAGACTATGATAAATTTTATTTTGTTTAGTTGGTTCATCAACAACTTACGAAGAAGATCTAAAATATCTGTACGAAAACCACGAAGATTTCGCTCCAATTCCATCATTTTTCGTGCTCCCAGCGTTAATATCTGTTATGTCCGGAGATATGAACGTAGTCCCCGGAAAAACTATAAATTTAATGCAAGCACTCCACGGTGAACAATATTTAGAAATCTGCGGTAATCTCCCGACTGAAGGTGTATTAGTGAGTAGCAAACGAGTTTCCGAAGTTCTGGATAAAGGATCTGGTGCTGTAATCGTCATAGATGGTAAATTAAAATATTTTTTTAAGATTGGAATGTTTAAAAGTTGTTTTTAGTGGAAACTGTAAATACTGATGGAGAAATCGTGGCGAAAAATCAAGTGGTTACTTTCGCGGTCGGTGCAGGTGGTTTTGGTGGTCCTAGAACCGGCCAACACATTATTCCGTGTGTTCAAAAACCAAATAGGGCTCCAGATGCTGTGGCTATCCAGAAAACGTCGATTGACCAAGCGGTACTTTACAGGTAAGCAAATTTGTAAATATTACGAGGACTCAAATATATTTTTCTCAAAATTATTTGAAAATATGTTGTTTTAAATGGATAATTTCACATTTTCAAACTGTAGGGTGATATCTTACTGACAAAAAAAAAAAAAAAAAACATTTATAATCGGGCATTTATTCTGATTTTTTAGGCTAATAGGGGTTTCCAAGGCTACAGCTTTTTTAAAAATATTCATGTTCATCAATATTAAGGTGAATATACGAGCCCTAATCCATATTAATAGGCCTAGTCGCTAAAATTTTATTTCATTTAGTGCATCATATGTAATACATACAAATAATAACTAACGTTATTATCGGTATTTTTTTTTAATATTATAGATATTTTGTTCGTTCTTGTGCTACATAGATAGCAAGATTTATTTTCTGAAATATTTTGTTGCTTTAATATCAAACGAAATAATTCATAGCTTTACTAACAATACAAGAAAAACAAATAAAGTTTGAAAAGAATTGACGTTTTTTGTTTGTCAGAGTTTAGCATTATAATATCTTTACTTTAAATAAAAAATAAAACTTCCTCCATTATTATTAGAAATAATACTATTTAAATTATGATTAATTAATTTAACAAATAGTCCAACTAATATGGATTATGGTTCGTAATCGTTAATTTTATCATTTTTATTACCCTAATAGCAGAATGAAACTTTAATTCGTTTAAATCAATTTAAATTAAGCGCTTAAAATTCAGTAATGGCCATGTTTATGACGTGCTGGTCACTGGCATGACATGAAACAACGCTCTAGTAATGTAGATTCTTGATGTAGATGACGTCACACGCGCCGTCAATTTTCTCGGGCCTCATCTAATATTTTTATGAACAGATGAACATATTAAAAAATGAAAAAAAAAAATTGGGAACCCGTATTATTTGTTGGTAAGGTTACCAGGGAACAGAAATCCGATCCAGGGGGTCTATTCTAATTCATAGCCACATGTGCTATCCGCTATCCGCTATATAAGTTCCACTACTAGCCAACAGATGGGGGTGCCCATCCCGCTATCTTAAAGTCACTAGATATATAAAGTACCGCAATTGGCCGCCATATTGTGTCGAGCTTCGGCGCCAAATTTAAAATGGATTATCTTGAAACGAGTGCGTTATTACAAAAAAAATAATCGGCAGTGAAATAAATCTATGAAGGCAACTAATTAATATTGATTTTATGTTCATAATTTTTATAATATGCATACATATAAGTACAAAACATAACTGATCAAAATTATAAAGAAAATAAAAAATAAGTACAATTAAGGTTAATTTTCTTCAGGTCGTTTGACATGATGACAGCATTGACGCTAAAATCCCCAGATATAGTGACTTTTATAGGCACAGCCAACTACAACTAGACCCTGATTGGCCTGATTCCACCATATTGTGTCTAAAAAACGTTCTTCTCTCTCTAACACATTGGTACAATGAATTGCGGTACTTTATATATCTAGTGACTTTACGCTATCTGACTTGAATCCATCTGTTGGATAGTAGTGGAACTTATTAATATTGCCAGATGTCAAGTTGACAAGTAGTTCGACTTTTCAATTTTGTGATCAAATACTTGTGTTCGTGTGTTATATCAATAATATTTGATTAATATCTATATATTGTAAGTACCTATTTAAATTATAATAATTATTTATAATTCTAACAAATAGCACATGTGGCTATCCGACTTAAATCCATCTGTTGGCTAGTAGTGGAACTTATACAGCGGATAGCACATGTGGCTATCCGACTTGAATCCATCTATTGGCTAGCAGTGGAACTTATATAGCGGATAGCACATGTGGCTATGAATTTAGAATAGACCTCCAGATTAATCCATCAATGGCTCAAATAGGTGGATCCAGAATTTGGAAATAAGTAGTTTTAAATAGATACATTTAAAATTTTCAAACCGCCCAGAAAATATTTTCAAACTTGTGAAGCGATTGCTCCAATTTTTGATACTAATAAAATAATTATTTGTTGGTAAGGTTGTCTGGAGACAGAAATCCGATCCATATTGACCCATCAATGGCTCAAATAGGTGGATTTAGCCGTCCGATCTTGCATGGTTTATGTTCTTTCGGATTTTCGGTTCGCCATGTTTTAAAGACTTTTGCAGGGGACGATCCCAGCCTTTTCAAAGCTGTTAAAGTATGTTTTATCATATTGTTATTAAAAATAAGTGATAAATATTAAATAATATTTATAATAGGTGCGGTTTTCTAAGCCTGTTTTGCCAGGACAAACTTTAAAAGTTGAGATGTGGCGAGAAAATAATCGTATTCATTTCGAGACATCTGTAACTGAAACTAATACAGTTGTTATATCTGGTAAGTGTTTTTTTGAATTGAAACTTCTTTACGGGGATTGAAAACTAAAAAATCGCGTTACGGAAGTTGAAACACTTTGAAGCAAATGAAAATGGGGAGCGAGAGAAGTAAAATTTTTTCATGGAGGATGGAAACTAAAAAATCGCGTTATGGAAGTTGAAACACTCTGGCAAACTGCACTAATTTTTTGTTCGTTGGGTGTGACACTTGGCGCATGCGCTTTGAATTTCTGAAATTGTCTATATAAAATAAGTTGGGGAGTAAGCTAGCGTGTTTGTGCTAGTGATGGGCAAAACGGAAAATATTTAATAATAATTTATTGATTAATAAAAACAAAAGACGAATTTAATTAAATTATTCAGAAAGTTTCACATCAGCTGTGCGGTCTAAGGACACAATGTTTTATTATCATTGTATTACAAGGTTCAACAGTCAAGGAGATTTTTATGTTTGTAAATTATTCTTTGCGCTATAAAATTCAAATGCTTTTCAAATAGTGTGCACATTTGTGTCGCTAGTGTTGATCAATAATTGCTAGTCATTGCGATAAACGAATTTTTAATTGTTTTCCAATACTTATAACAATAATCATTATTGTATTTCTGTGTTATTAGTAAGTTGACCTCTCATAGTGTATGTTAACACAAACATTTATTCATTCATTTGTATAAAAACTTATAATCATCGTCCTAACCTTACTTTTAAATAAATTTTGCTGTATTTTACTTGATAGGCGCGTACGTGGATTTAAAGTCAGTTAATATGCAGCCAAAAATAGGAAATGTATCTGCCGCAAACCTTCAAAGTGATGCTATTTTCGGCGTTATTGTCGATAGAGTCAAAGCAGACCCAGGAAGAGCTAAGGCTGTAAACGCTGTTTTCTTGTACAATATTACTAAAGACGGCAAACAAGCGAAACAATGGAGTAAGTAACTTTATATTTATACCCAACAGATGTTTTGAGTTACATAATCTTTCTAAAAATAGTTTATTGCAAAAAGTTTAACACTTAAACTAGTTTAAATGTCATGATCTTTCAGCCATGGATTTAAAGAGTGCCGAAGTTTATGAAGGCGCACCAAAGAGCGGAAAACCAAACACAACTTTAACAATTGATGATGATGACTTTGTCCAAATGGCTTTAGGGAAATTAAATCCACAGCAAGCTTTCATGAAAGGAAAACTAAAAGTAGCTGGTAACATAATGCTCGCGCAAAAATTGGCCCCATTATTGAAAACTGAAGCCAAATTATAAATCAAACTGAGGTAATTTTCGGTTTTTGTTGCATTTTATCGTCAGGTGTTAAGGATTTTATACAATTTTATATTGGTTATGTAATTTTCATTTTAATACATGGTGTTATCAATAAAGTACGTCATCATTTTAGTGATAACGATAAAATATGTATAGTATTATTTATTTCTTCCTGATAACATCCTTAAACATTATATGTAAATATAGTTTTAATTTTGCATTTATTTCAATGAAAAAAATGAGTCATTATTGTAATAATAACATTTAAATACTTCCTCAAATATTTAAATTATATTTTTGCATGATGGGTTAAGAAAATTATTTCTTGGAATTTTGATTCACGATTTTTTTTATTAATACTTAAATTATATTTTTTTCATAAACTATTTCAAAGGTGTTAATTTCACTTCCTTCTTAAACTGTACAGTTCGTTAATAATTGATGTCACTTAAATTGATCTTTTTTAATACAAAAATATATAAACTTTTGTAATCAATAATTGGAATTGCGATTTAAAAAATAATAAATTTTTTCGTACAATTCATACAAATTTTTATTGCCCCTGCTAGCCTGTCATTCAACATATCTCACTTTCGTACAAACGCACTGGATTTCTATCTGGCGTGGCATCATAAATTGAAACAGGTGTTATTTAGTTTACTTTCACTGTTTATTTATTTATATTATGTACTTGAAAGGCTTGAAAGTATAGTACGAATTTAGAATAGAAGGGACATGTGACGTAGATGTTAAGGGCATTAAAATTTCGAATATTTTAAAAATAATATTATTTTCAAATTTTAATATAAATGATAAATTTTCTGATTTGTTACCATGGTGGAAGACCCCTATTATGAATGTCAATGAGTTGAAAATACTAAAAGCCGTGGTGATATCAGTGTTGTATAGTATTTGAAATATAAGTAATTGAAATAAGTATTTGAATTAGATAAAATATTTTAAGTAATTATTTGAAATACTTGAAAATAGCAGTATTTTCTATTTTTAGTTTAAATACTTTTCACGAGTATTTTATATTTTAAAAAATTAAAATACTATTATTTGTATGAAATACTATTTTTCAATATTTGAAATACATTTTTTTATTTAAAATACACAAGTATTTGAAATAAATTTTTGTATGAAATAGAAACCCTCCGTCATGTGTTGTCTCGTAGTAACATAACATGGAATAATTCTCTAATTTTTTCTTAAATAGACACTTGCCTATGTTAATGTAGAAGTTTATTTTTAATATTAATAAAAATATGCGAATAAGTTGAATACGAAAAACATTTTTACAATACCCTCACGTATCGTCTTTATTTTCAAATAATTGAAAGTAAAAGTATTTGAAATATTTGAAAGTATTTGAAATATTGGTATATTTGAAATATTAAAAAAATAATTGTATTTTATCAAACATGTGAAATACTTTTGTTTAGTATTTTGTATTTTCTATTTGAAATACATTTTTGCAAGTATTTTATACAACACTGGGTGATATAGGTATTTATTTGTATTAGAGCAAAGGAATTTATTGTTTAAATAATGAGTAGTAGGTAAATGTTTTTTCAAAATGTTTGTACAGTAATATTTGTATGAATGAGTTAAGAAAATTATTTCTTATAATTTTGATTCGTACATAAGATTAAATTAAAATTAAATAATAGTAGTCCCTATATAAAGAACAAAAGAACTATTTTATTAGCAGTAATCAAAGTATTTCTTTCCGCTAGCATATAAATTGAAATTATATTTTTCGTTCGCATACAGTTTAAAGTGTTTAAAACAACTCGAAAACTAGTTTACATACAATTTGAAATATTTCTTTTCCGTTCGCATACAATCTGAAGTAGGTATGTATTTCTTTTCCGTTTGCAACTAGAAAATTAGGTGCGTAAATTTACCTGTACAGTACAATTTTTTTTTATATATTTTTATTATTTTTAACGTACCATAGCGTTTCATTTTTTGCCCCAAGTTGCGATCAAAAATGTACTTTTTTCACGTTTTTGTTGTGTAAAAATACATATTTTATAAACCCATTTTAATGAAAAAAGTACATTTTTAACGGACGTAAAAACTGGTTATTTACGCAACATAGGATTTGACGTCAAACTTTCTTATTCGTTAAATAAGACTTTTTACTTTAGTTGCATACAATTTTTTTACATCTACAATAAAAGCATGTAAAAAGTGCCATAACGTATCTTTTTTTACTCGTTTGCATTTAAAAAAAGTGTACCATTTTTCAACGCTTTTATTTTGTAAAAAAATAAATACTTTATGAACTTATTTTATGAAAAAAGTGCACTTTTTTAACGGACGTAACAAATTAAATTTGAATACTTGTACAGTCCGATATTTTTTTAAAATTAAATGTTTTTCTTTTTCATACGATTTGAAGTATTTCTCTTTTTGTATACAAATACTCGTCACGAGTGATGGCGAGCACTGTAAATCTCCTCAGAAGCGAGATGCTTTATTAAAATTTAAATAATTTTGCAGTGCACATTTTATTATTTAAGTATGTATTTATTTTCCGTTCGTATAAAATTTAAAGAATTTCTTTTCAGTTTACATTCAAAACAACTCGAAAACTAGTCGCATAAATTAGACCGAATTAAATAATTAACATTCAGGTTTTGTGGTATGTGAAAGCGAGTGTGCATTCCCGCACAGCATATGTAGACTGAAACTCAACGTAAAACATTTAAAAAAGGAAAGCGCACGTCATCCGTGAACTATTGAACTTTATCTACGAGAAATATTAAACCACCGTGCCCTTTCAATTAGCTGATGTAACGATAATTAACGAGATTAAAAAAACGAATCTCGGTACAGGAAGTTGCCGATTAAACCATACATCTAAAAGAACAAATGAATAACTTTCCCCACTCATCTGTTGGTCAGTGTTAGTCAGTGGCGTCGAGTATCTGACCGCATACTTTCGGCATTACGTTAGAAGTTACGATTGGAATGTCTGCTACCTGTTGGGATTTCGTGGTTTGAGGGGTGAAGAGATACATGAAACACCTGAAGGCCGATCGTCAACTGTTAACTCAGTGCGCGATTCGCGTTTGTTAAAACAGCAGCTACGCGCCAAGCAGCGTTTTAATTTTGTTTATCTGCGGTTACAATGCAAACAGAATGTGGAATATACACCATCAACGGAAATTTCTATACAGTAAGTATCGGAAGGAAATAAAATTTTACAATCATTTGACGCAAAATAAAATAAAATCCCCATGTCATCATATGTGTTGTGACAACTTCGTACGCTCATTTGTTGTATAAATTTAGTGTCAGTGCTTATATCCGTCTGTTAATTGTTGTTAGTTAAGAGTTAAAGTACCCCTATCTCGCTATTAAATACAATTTGACCGTCGCCCGTTGCCTGTCGGTGATCGTGATGTTAGCGGTGTTTTTTTGAGCGTTTGTGAGGGTTTTGTGTTTTTGTGACACGAGACAAGGGCCATGTGTTCAGCGTTACAGCAGACGATCACGCAACATGTGGGGTTGCACATAAAAGAGACATCACAGATGGTAATATTTTGGGGATGATAAACATATTTCGAGGATATTTATTGTAGTTTTTATTGTTAGAAAATGTTGTTCTATTTAATTAGAATTAATTGGTTCATATCAAACAATTAAAAAAGAAAATAATCAGTTTTTATTATTGTCCGTAGGTACTAATTATTAATAATAATTAATAATAAATTAACGAAATATTTTTGTATAGAAAAACAAATAAACATATAATTTGATTAATTATGGGAAAATGGAACTGATAAATAATACATTATTATGAAATGATATTAATGATTATTAATGTAATCAAAAACAAATTATTAAACTATTAATAGTATCACATATTTTATTCAAATATACAAAAACAGGAAAATAATAATAATAATTATTATTAATTTATACGGATACCCTAGGGGAAAACCCGGTGTACTAATTCGATATTAATTATTATTCATATATAATATTATTTACATATAATACAGAAATAATTGTTAAACATCTTTGAATAATTCAATCAAACATTTATGATATTGCCCTCATTTAAATGATTACAATGAATGATTCATTTGAAATTCTGAGTTATAAATATTAACATAAATGAATCTGAAAGCTTTTTATTGATTGTTAAAAACACGTATCCTAATTGAATTCTAAGTATATTGGAGGTGCGTGATTTAGTGACTAATATTTTAATAATTTTCCTATGATGGTATTACGTACCTTCAATTTATTTATAGTATTTTTATCATGTGGTTGGAAAAATAATTTGTTAACAAGCCCGGTATGGTAATTCTTTCACATTTTGTAATGTAATTATTTTTAAACTATTGGACTTGAAAAATAAATATTTTTTGCCGATTGACATTAAAAGTGCATTTTTTTAAAGCTATTCTCGCCGTCAGATAAATATGGACTGATGCTCAACTTTTTTCCTTCTCCGCACCCCGTCCCTTGCCATTCAGTGTAGCCGCTTCTTTATAACTTTTCAACATTGCCCCTGAATTACCGGTCCGTACTTATTTAATATCAACTATAACAGTCTTTAAATGTCACTTTTGCTCCCTAGGCAGTAAAAATATTTTTACTGCCTCTGAATTGGCAGCAGTGTAGAAATTACTAGTTCATACTTATTTGACTGCAACTACAACAGTCTTTAAAATGTCACTTTTCATGCTTATTGCTATTTACGTAGCAACAAAATTTGATGGCAATAACCACAATAACTTTCAAAACAGGTATTAAAAATAATCACTAAATTAATAGTAATTCTAAAATTGGCAAAAAAATAATGTTCAACAACGCACCAAATACAGATTTACAGCGTTTTGAAACTGCAGTCTCTGGTGTAAATCTGGTATTTTAGTGCCCAGTTAAATAAATAACTATTTTTGAAAGACTAGGGGCAAAATGTAAAACATTAAAATGTAAATAAAGCTTGTCTATATAAAGAAAACAAATTTTGTTTGTATGGGGGCGATATAGTAAACATTCTTTCCGTTCATGAAATATGCATGTTCTCAACAATGCATATGTAGGTATGATATGATTGAGAATACCATTCTTTACCAATGATTACCATTTCGAATGCATTTAAAGTGCCTAACGCCAACCAGCACATGTACTTGTACAATTACTTGGCCAGTCGCTCCCACGCGTATACCATCAATTGTTCCGTAGCGGCCGGGTTGTTTGTCATAGGGCACGTCCCAAAGCCAGAATGAGAATGTCACTTTGTTTATTCCATCATATCTTGAAGAGATTACTATCTTTCTCCTATTTAAACTCCGACAATCAACTAAAAAACTAGTGATAAAGTAAGTGATTTACGAGCATTTTGTGAATTTCGTTTTCAGGAGCAACAAACTGCAGAAAAGACCCTTGCAGTGGGGCCCAATATGCCGAGCCCACAAAGCCCCGACAAGAAAAGAAACATTTTTCTGTTTCCCAAAACCAGAAAAGGAAAACTCGCCTTAATTGTCGATGCAATTATATTCCTAATTGGTAAGTGTTAAATAGTATCATGTCATTAGTAAGCGTTATAAAATGAGTAATATCTAGTTATGAATTATGAAAACTTTCATGACTAAGCTCTGTTTATTTCGAAATCATGTTTTTAGTTAAATACTACTATCAGCGTTTTATCAGTAAATTAAATATGTTTAAGCAAACATTTTACACATGTAAAGCCTGAAAAAAGTGAAGTGTTTGTCATAGATTAATATTTTAAATAAAATTACACGATTCATTGTCCCGACGTAAATAATTACGTCTACGCTACTGGTTTGCCCACGTCAAATATGACAGGTGGTTAAAGTAAAGTAGTAGTTGATTCCATCTGTTTGGTGGTTCAAGTCGTTATTTTTTACAGATTATTTTATAAATGAAACTCAGATATTTATAGTTTTATTTTATTTATATTTTTTATTTATAATGAAAGTTATTTATAAACCACGTTTCTCAATTTGTAAGTTATAAAGAGTTAATATAAAACACTTGTTTTAATTATTTGTTCATTGTTTTAGTGGTAGTTCTCCTAATTCTGATAGAGTATGGTATATTCCCCTACCGACAAAGTGGTTTCTATTGCAATGATCCCAAAATTTCACACAAGTTCACAGGAGACACAATCTCTATGGGAATGCTGATATCAGCTGTAATATTACTACCTCTATTACTTGTAAGTACACAGATAAACCTTTTATTTGCCTCATTAATATCAATATCTTTAAAGATTTCAGTAGTAGAACGTCGATCTTATAATCACTCAATATTCGAAACAATAGGACAAGTATGGTACTGGTACAAAGAATTCTTCTTAGGCCTTACAGTAGTTGTCCTTATAACAGAGTTTGCGAAAATTATAATTGGGGAACCAAGGCCGCATTTTTTGGATACTTGTAAACCAGATACAGCATTCAACTGCACGACTGGGTAAGTGAAAAATATGCAGTATTTTGACGATATTTTATTGTAATTTTTGAACAGGGAATTTATTCCGAGCTATCGATGTACAAATACAGATGAAAGGATTTGGTATGTTGCTGATTCTAGTAGATCGTTTCCGAGTGGACATACATCATTGTCCATTTACACTGGATTGTTTTGCATTGTAAGTTTTATATTTTCATATTTCATTCAGAGTAATTGTGTCCTAATTCTGGTTTTCGTAATAAGTTTTTTGTTCCGTACCCAAAAATGGGTGGGGGATATAAATTTAACACTACAATTTTGGATTCCATAATTTTTTTTATGTATATAGATACTCAAAATTTGGCAAAAAATTAAATATACAGACTGTGCCATGAATTTTTAAAATGTTGAGGCCGCGATAACAATATGATGATGGCGATATAAGGTATGGGCATTTATATTAGGTGACACGTTCAGGATACGATACCACTTTTTGTTTTTATGTGGTTACTGTCATGGTCTGTGGAGTATCATCATCATTTTGTATATTCTGTCCTTGATGAGGTCTCAATGGAAAAGTTGCCTTCATACTAATCTGTCTCGCGTCTCAATTCTGTCCGCCCTTAATTTCACTTTATATTTCAAATTTTCTTCGTCCTCTCCCATTTCTCTTGTGAATTTTCCCTTCAATTATAATTTTCTGAATTCCATCCCGTTTTAAAATCTGTCAAATCCAGTTAGCTTTCTTATTTCTTTCAAAACTTTTCTTTTCCAGTTCTTCTCAATACCTCCTCGTTTCTCACTCGTGTATACAGGGAATTTATTTTAACATGCAACATATGGCGAATCACTTCCATGGTTACTTACTATTGTCAAAAAATGACAGCAATGTAATATTTGTCCATTTTAAAATGCAACAAACAAAATTTGTAGTTTTGTATTATCAAAACTAATTTCCTATAAATTAGCCTACATACGATTAACAAATAATCAAAACATGAATGTTGTACATCTTAAAAAAACTTTAGCTTACAAAAATTCATAACATTCATGTAATAAATGTTAAAAAATACCCCCAATCACTCTGAGGCAATATTCTAGTCGGTCGTAATAAGAATTGACATCATTTGTGATGTGTTTTGGAGGTATCTCCTGTGCTGCAATACTATTTATAATGTTACATTTTAAAATGGACAAATTTTACATTGCTGTCATTTTTTGACAATAGTAAGTAACCATGGAAGTGATGAACTATAATGCTCATTTTAAAATAAATTCTCTGAATTTCACGATTGTATCAAGTAAAAAGCTATTATTTAATAATGGTCGCATATTTCTCAGTCCTAGCTCATGTTGATTACCTTCTTCAGTGACATTTAAAAACGAAAACGGACGGCAGGTCGCAACAAAATATACATGAATGCAAACGCAACCTTTCACTCATTCTTGCATATAAAATGGCATACAAATACTACGTTACATAAAAATACAAGTTTCATAAGACATGATTTCAGCGCACTTGTTTTTGTGTCTTATGAAACTTTTATTTATACTATTTTTTCTATTTTGTTTCTTTTGCGAATAAATATTTGTTATTTCATTTTCTAATTTATGAACATTGATTAGGAATATTTAATTTTTTATTTGATTGTTGGTAACAGTGATTGTCATTTACTTATATTATTACTTCATTTCAATAGTAATGCCCATATTCATAAATACTCGTAAAGTTTTAAAACGGGTCGTTATAATTTTTAACAAATAGAATCAAACTTGACAAATAAAATTTCGATTTTTCTTTCAATGTCGACTGTTTTTATTGGATAAAAATCATAACGAACCGTTTAAAGTTTTTACGAGTGTTTATGAATACGGGCATAAGTCTTCTAATTAGTACCAACCTAACAGAAATTACCTTTGAGTTCTTTAAAGAAATACTTTATGTACATATTAAACAACCAAAATAGAAAAAATGTATTTTCAATAGGCCGAAGACAGACATGTGACTCGAGCGACCTTGAAGTGCTTGAAATCAGCTGATTTGTGTGCACTTTGATAGAAACAATGTTTGACTTTTAATTTTGAACTGTCAAGTTATTATTTTTAACTTCTTATGTTTTACAGACTATAAAATAAGTCAAAAAATTGGTGTTATCTAAGTGTGTTCTCATCAAAGTGACACGTGCTTACAAATCAGCTGATTCTTAGCACTTCAAGGTCGCTTCAGTCACGTGCATGCTCGCGGCCTATGGAAAAAGTGATACTTGTTAAAACTAATTCGATAATCACATGGCTGGTTTCACAAACTTGAAATAAATCTCCAAATTTTCGTTATCAAATATTCGGTAGAAGATTAGAGTAAGATAATTTAAATTAGAATTAGTAATTATGATCAATTACATTAGTTTCAATTGGCAGATTATCTACAAAGAGAAATCTGATTTAATATTTAATTTTATGATTGATGAAAAAAACTGATGTCACATAAGCCAGCTTTAAATATTAATTTGTGATAAGAGTTACGACACTATTATTCTAAATAGTACTTTTATGATTCCAGTAAAGCAATGAAATATTTTATAAGGTGAAATGAAAAGGCTTAAATGGTCCATGTATGTTGTAAATTTTATTGTAGGACGTTTCGGGCTTAAGGCAAGCCCATCTTCAGCTAACCTAATTAGATCAATGTGCCTAATACAATTTTAAGATTTTGTAAAATGTAATCAGAATTATTGTATATTCACCGTTAGCTGAAGATGGGTTTATTTTTCTCCCGAAATGTCCTACAATAAAATTTACGACATACGTGGACCATTTAAGCGTTTTCATGTCACCTCAACGATTGGTCCTTCCATTCCTTCAACAATCTAAATATTTTTAGTGGTACGCGCAAAAATGTCTGCTGAATCTTCCTTGCAAACTTCTAAAACCGTTCATCCAGACGATGTTACTGGCTACAGCTACAGTATGTTCGCTCTCCAGAATATCAGACAATAGACATCACTGGTGGGATGTCCTTTCTGGAGCAGTCTTGGGTTCAGTTTGCGCAATATACACCGTAGCTGTATTTTGTAAAAACTTCAAACCGCCTTTTCTTACAAAACCACGCCCGTCTCACAGTACCTGCACTTTATTAACCGATACAACGAACAAGCACGCGACTAGCGTAGTATTATAGTTAGTAATTTATATAGTAGGTCGTTTTCGGACGAATAATTCCAGAAAACCATTGTTGGTTGTATTTGTGATAAATATTTGTATTTAATTTATAGATTAGGATATAGAATACAATATAAAAGACAGAAAGTATTATTTATTTTAAGAGTATTATAACATGATACGTTATATTTTTATATACGTATTTCAAGGAGTGTACAGAACATGTTATTTTAGTAATATATTCACATTGTATTCTAAGTAAGTTTTGTCTTAGAGAGTAATATTTATTGATCGTCGACAATAATGAAAGTAAATGTTATACATTTTGTAAAATAAAAAAAATAAATATATTACAAATTATTTGTGTTACGATTAGGACTGTGCGATGTTACAAATTTGAAATCAATTTTCGATCTTTTGACAATATCGATTTGTCGCGATTGATCTATAAATCGCAAAAGATCGATTTTTCTGAATACTGAAAAATCGATTTTAATAAAAAATCAAAATATCGATCTTTATTGATAAAAAATTTCTGCTATGTATACGCTCATTAAATCACGAAACAAAACTCACGAATTAACATCTAAGTCGATGTCACACTATCTTTCATTTGAACGGTGGCGAATGAGAAAGAATTCACGTAAGAAAATAACAGATGGCGTTTGAGAGCCGACCGTTTTTACATGCATTAAATAAATAATTTAAATTCGTCAAAATTAAACTTTGTCAATAATAAAAATGTTTTTATTCAATTTTGACGTGTTAAACTGCCATTATTAACTCCATAGCAACAATTATAAGTAACACTTTTTTCACAAGTGAATTAAATTTTTTTAAATCACTCTCACATTATTTTAATTCACTCTGCAACCAAATAGTGCATCAGACACGAAATTAACACTTACCATAGTATTTATCAGACATTATCAGCCATTTTCATTATTTTTCACGGCACAAATGACAGACAATAAATCTTTTTAAATAGATGATTTGACATCTATCATCGACAATTGTCATGCACAGTCTACTAACTGATTAGTTTTTTGTTTTTTCAAAATTAAAGATTATAATGCTTTTTATTAATATTTCGTCAAAATTGAATAAAATGTTGTACAAACCACGTGAGCTAAGAATGTTTATTCACTCGAAGAAATGAACTCACTCGCCCTTTTTCTTCTCATGAATAAACATTACCTTAGCTCACTTGGTGTATAAATCAAAACATGGTTTTATCGATTTGGTTATTGACACGAAACAAGTGACATATTTTTTGCTTTTGTGAACCAGGTTAGCATTTTGATCAGGGCAGAATTTATACCCTTATGTAAAGCAACGCTATTTTCTTACGTGAAATAATAGTATATTTTATACATGAAGGTTATGAAGAGTATCATTATTGACTGAGCGAAAGATCATAATCCTGAGGAATTATAACGCTCTTCATAACCGTGGTGTAATATGATTTTTTTCTCTACTAGCACATACCTAATTATAAGAATTAGTTATGAAATTTATTCCATTATTTTGGGAACTGACTAAGCAATATGACATCTGGTGTCAAAAATAATGGAATGAAAGCGATAACATTATTATTGACCTTGGTCAATAATTGATCTCTAGGTATAGAAAAATAATTTAACGGAATAATAATGATAAGATAGTAGTGTCGTTTCCAATCATTATCGGCAAATTTCATGTGTAAGAGCACTGTAAAAAACTCAATTTTATTGTATATATTCAGTTAAAATTTCATTTTTCACGCAACACTTCTTGCTGTTGAATTTAAGAGTTTTTCATGGAACTTTAAATTAGCATATTTTTTAAAAACCGATCTTGTAGAATTTAGGAGATAAATATATTTTAGAAAGATTGATTTTCCGAAATCCGGATAAATTATTTTTTGATTGATCAATCTGTGAAAAAAAATTTTCAATCGATCGATCTTTTCAAAAAAGATCAATCCTATTTTATTTTTAATAGGTCGATCAATCGATCTTTTTCGCAGCTCTAGTTACGATGATATATGCCCTGCGTCATATTTGCAAAAAATGTATATTTCATTCTTATCAAAACATTAAAAATAATTATATGGTCGTTGATTTTATTTTCAAGAATATTTAAGTAATAAAAATTTAAATACATTTATTTGTCTTCAAACTTAGCAAAAGTAAAAATGTCTGAGTTAGAAGCTACAGAACAAAAAGTACAAAATTGTCTAAATTTTAAGAAATTTTCCCGTTGTTTTGATTTGCTCATAATAATTATACGTAAGTTATAAACTAATTAATAAATTTGCCCTAAATTTTTAATTTTACAGTAATAACTTTGTGCGTTTTTGTTCATACTGCATTACCGCACTGGGAAAATGGTTTTTATTGTAATGATCCAAGTATTTCTCATAAATTCATTGGTGATACTATAAATACATCTCTTCTTATATCAACGGTGATATTAGGACCTTTATTTGTAGTAAGATGGTTTATAAGAATATATTAATTTGTTTTTGAAGATATGTATTGTAGAAATGGCCAAACCGAAATATTCTGTAAGAGAAAAATGTTGTTTAATATTTCTTTGGTATAGGAAATATTTATTAGGTTTTCTATTTTGTTGTTTAACAATTCTTTTGACAAAAATGATGTTTGGAGAACCTCGACCACATTTTTTAGACACCTGCAGACCTGATGTTATGTTTAATTGTACAACAGGGTAAATATATACAAAATAGTAAAATATGTAAGTAAATGAATGTTTTTAGGGAATATATAACAAAATATAAATGTACAAATAATGTAAGTCAGCAAAAATTAAGTGACTCTATCAGGTCGTTTCCAAGTGGACATGCATTTGCATCTTTTTACGCAGCTGTTTTTTGTATTGTAAATATCAAAAAGTTGTTGTAATTTTATGTTATGCAGTTCTTTTTTCAGAGATATACGCAACGGCGATTAACAAATTTGAACTGTAGTCTAATCAAGCCAGTTCTTCACATACTTTTTTTATCTGTAGCTTCGTGTTATTCCTTATCAAGAATTTCGGATAAAAGACATTTTTGGTGGGATGTGTTAGTTGGCATATTAATGGGTGTTGCTAACGCAATTTATGTTGTTAAAGAAATTTGTAAAGATTTTAAAAGGGGTGAAAAAACCCGTTTATCGTGCAGTGTTTAATTATTGTTCATTATTTCGGAAAGATATAAATAAAATAATTAATGTTGGGTATTTTTTGTGTTATTTATCTTTTGAATAATTAAAATAATTTTATCTACGATAGTGCGTAAAATTGATGTTTATTTGCCAGTTTTAAGTTTGTAATACGGTCACGGGTTGCCGAACAACGAGTAGTTAAAATTTTTAAACACGTTAAATTTGCAAAATCAGAGTTATAATTTTGTTATCATGGCATATTTATCATCTAATATTGTGATCCTAATTCATAAATAATTTTTATAAAACTTTATTGGGTTATTAGATTCTATCGTAGATAAAATATTGTACGATACACATATGCAAAGCATCTTTATCTTTAGTCACTCCCGGATCTTAAACCCTCGCTGCGCTCGTGTTTTCATCTCACTCATTCTTTTCTAGACTAGGTTTATGTACTTGTACCGTAAATAACTATTGTGTGATGCCTAAAGATAATTGTTAATAGCTTTGTTTTTCTGTAGAAATATTTTATTAAAATTAGTAATTAGTACAAAAATATATACGACAAGGCAACCATCGCAACATACATCGCATTTGGTTGCATCAGATCTTTAGCTGATCCTGCATTTTTATTATCTCATTCAGAGAAAATCCCCGACTTTGCATGCTTTGCATTCATCATATTACGCGTAGCAGACTTTTTATATATTAAATTAAGTGTATTGATGTAATTGCGCTAGTTATAGACCAAATCACGGACTATTTTTTATTTGTTGTGCAATGTTAGTGCTGTCAAATATGGCTGATTGACATTTCTTAGGCGGAATGTTTAATTTAATGGATTTGTTAACTGTGGTAATGTTTTTTACTAATCAATGGCTATATTTGAGAATCGAGTCGCCAAGAAAGTTTTGCTAGATGATACAGAAGCGGTAACATGTGTCATAGAGAATTATCATAATATAAATGGTCATACAGTAGGTTAAAGATATGTTTGTGCTTTTAACATCGAGTTAATGGGTTAATTTTACAGGAATATATTGTTAGAGTGCAACGAGGACCATTTCGAGATAAATCGTGGCATGTTTATAAAAGGTACAATGATTTCTTATCGTTATATTCCAGCCTACAATCTTCGGGGTTGTCTCTGCCGTTTCCACCGAAAAAGTTCATTGGGAAAATGGACAGAGAGTTTATTTCAGAACGACAACAAGCCTTGCAAGTACATAAACCATTATTTTTAAGTATAATCCTTGTTTTAATGTATAAACATTTATAGAAATATTTAAACGCTGTGCTAATGAATCCAATACTCGCGTCTTCGTTGACAACAAAAAAATTTGTTGATCCAGATAGCTACAGCACTCCATTTCACGGTAAATTATATCCGTAATTCCTGTTGTTATTCAATTAAATTAATCATTCTTTTGTGTATTAATTCATAAAATTTTTAGAATTGGCTTTACAGTATGTTTCGCTAGCTCTTCGAGGCGAAGTTGGTTGGGAAGTGGTCGGACCTCAGCCAGAAATTGGCTGGAGGCTCCGTAAACATTATTTCCAAGTTAAACACAAAGCCAATCCTAAGGAAGATCTGTTAGCTAGCTGGGTTGACTATGGGCCCGATAAGTATTTAGAAGATAAGGATATGCATGCTGTTTTTAAAAGTTTGGGGCAAATACAGGTAGAATGATGATTTTTTTTTTGGGTTTTATGTGTAATTTGTACAATTTGTAGCATCCATACATACATTCCATAGAGCTATGTCTTTGTACAGAAGTTGGAGGTTTGGTAATTCGCAAAGCTAACAAAAATGGCTGTTTGCGAGATATTTTGTGTAGCGCTAAACCTCGCCAATCATTTCTTAAAAAGTATGGCAATCCTAAAGGCCATACTCACTTATCTGTCGAACAGATTGCCCTATACGGCAAACAAATTCTTGAAGCTTTAAAATTTCTGCACGATAAGGGATTACCTTACGGTAAGACAAATTATTTTCTTGAACGAATGGAATAATAGTCCAGCAAAAGATGTTTTTACCCTACAAAATGGGTAGAAAGGATAAACGATAACTCGGTTTGAAAATTTGAAATCAGCATAAAATTCTTCTTCATGTCATGTATTACATGATTTTTGCCAATGAGCGGTTCACAAGTTACTAACAATTTGAACTTACATGAAATTCCTCTACAATTTTATCTGCTGCAAATCGGTATAGGTCTCATTTTTTAATCTGAAATTTCGACACGTATTAATTACGTAATATTGTTTATCTTTAACCGTGTCGAAATTTTAGATGAAAAAATGATAACTAAGCCAATTTATATGTTTAAAATTTTAAGGGAATTTCATGTAAGTTCGCGTTTTAGTAATACGTGAATCGCTCATCGGCAAAAATCGTGTAATACATAACATGAAAGAAAATTTCATCTTGAATTCAAATTATTTTCAAACCGCGTTACCGTATCTTGAACCTGGTCAGAGTGGTGGATGAATTTGTAGGATAGCAATGACAAAAATTATTTTAAAATCATCGGTAATTTACTTCTTTCGATGCCACGACGAATGTAAATTGTTATAAATTGTAAAACCTATTATACTAAGGGCCGTTTTCATAATCAGGTTCACTTTAAGACTTCATCTTTATTGTAAAGTAATGCTACAGTGCTCTCAAAGTGCTAAGGTTTTATTATGAAAACGAAAACTACTTAAATTTTATTTAAAGTGTTAAATTGAAGATAAAGTTTATTATGGAAACAGCCCCTAGACTGCTATCTTTTCAAATGGTTTCAATATTTAATTGTAAAATATCTAATGGATATTTTGTGATATTTTCAAATTTAAGGCTCTTTAAAGAATAATATCTTTTAAAATTTAGTACTTAGAAAAGTCATATAAAAAAGTGTTAAAGTGAAAATAAAGTTTATTATGAAAACGGCCCTATTACTTACCTAACATTGTTTATTTTTGAGTAATTTACATTTCTTTCATAAATTATTATTCTGGTTAAATATTTTTTTACATAACTCTTTGAGAGTTCATCCTAAATAAAAAATGTAAGAACCTTTTTGTACAAGAAAATACGAGCTTTAGTTTTGTATTCTTGTAAAATGTTGACATGGGCCACTATTTTCGAGAAAATGGCCCAAAAAAAAACTTTTCGCACCTTTGATTTAAGATGGTGGCTCCAAGGTCAAAAACTGGAATTTTGCATCTCCATTGATTGGACTATAATAAAATAATGTTTGGGCTTTTAGGGCATTTACACCCAGGCAACTTGATATTAGAAAATGACCGTGTGAGATTATTGGACATAGAGAATGGTGTGCTAGGAGTTCCTTCTTTCTACAGGCCTTATTTTGTACAACATAAACGAATACACTCTCTGCAAATGATAGACGTATATAGCTTTGGTCATACGTTATTTGAAATGGCGTTTGGATCTCCATTACACGAATCAGTCTGCGAAAATATTCCAGCAGATTGTCCTCCTTTACTCAGTAAGTCATTTCTATCAAATTTATTTCATAAAAATCACGCTTATAATTTCTAGAATCTATTTTCGAGTCTATTTTGTCCGCCGAAGCCTGCAAAGGCGGTCTGCCTACAATCGAAGCGCTTCTAACTCATCCATTTTTCTTAAACGTAACTTTAACTCACGGGCCTGAAGAAAAAGGCCATTTAAAAATCCCTTGCAGTGCAAAGGAACAATTACGTATTGCACAAACTCATTTAGAAGAACGGTTGAAAGATGAACAGAAAATGGTGCGGAGTCAAAAACGATTGGTAAAGGTGCAAGAAATGATGAGCTCTGAAGAAGAGAAGAAGAAACGAAAACACAAAGCAGTAAGTTAATTTTAATCGTTTTTTTTTTGCGAAATTTGTAATATTGTGTTTAGAAACAGGAGCATAAACAACAACAGAAAGACCTGCAGCAACAACAGCAAAAGGATCTGCAGCAACAACAGCAAAAGCAACAGTTGACCGTGCAAAACGGTTCTGAAAGATCTGAGAGTGTAAACAGTACGAGTACTGCTACGTCTATTGGAACAGTAACTCCTCCGTCTACAACAGGTAAAAATTGTTTAACCTCTATAATTAAATTTCTGTCTCTTCTTCAACAGTTAAAATTACGGCTTGTTTGTTGCTAAATTTTATTTCTAAAGTAGAGAGGATTCGCCGGTTCTGTGCCCTTCACAATGGATGCATTGCACAAAGTAGAGAGATAGTAAAAAATGAGATGTTTTCAAAGCGCAGTTGTTTTTCTGCGCATAGAGATGATAAAATGAAATAGTTGCCAGTTTTAAATTCAAAAAGCTTGGTATGAAATCAGATTCCTTAAAATGTTTACAACAGACAAATGCGAATTACTTTACTTCTGTATTAATTTTTAATGAAATTAACAACTTTTTTCTCATTTCTGGGTTCTTCGGAAATCAATGATACGATAATAATTGGGATGACGCATTACAAGAAGCTACGGAACAATATTTTCGAAATAATTTGTGTTTCTTAACACATTTTACTTCTATTTATTCCATAGTTTTGAGATATTTTTTGAACTTACAACATTTCAACAACGCTTCACAAACTAAGCACAAGCACATTCATTACATGACAGATAATCCATTGTTGCCAGTTGCGTTTATTATTAAATTTAACTATTGTTTAAAACTTAATTTTGACACAAAATTCATTTTCCTTTATTGGATATATCATATTTAAATTCAAAATTGCAATAATTTATTTGTTTTGACATTATTAGAATAATTTTTAATTAATACAATCTGATTTAATTATATATCAATTATGTGGCAACAGAGCATCATCTCTACAAAGCTTTGTAAAAATATCGCTAGATGACAGACTTAATATGACGTCAGAGAGCATTTACTGTGCAATGCATCCATTATGAAGGAGCGTTTTACGGCTGATCCTTATTAACTTTGCGCATAGAGGACAGTTTGCTCAAACAGGCTAGAGCTAGAATCTTATGTCCAGTTTATGGATGGAAAGAGAAAGAAATGGAGGGTTATACAGAGGTATATTTTCATGCAGCATCTATTGATATTTTCTTTGAACTACACTTGTGACTGTTCATTCCATTACAAATCGCTGTCATGGTTACAGTTGAGTTGCAAGATGGTGCCAAATACAAAGAGGGTGTATGATCTTTGCAATAGTGACTCCTACTATAAATATATAGAATACATAACAAATGTGAAATTCTTTAAGCTTCCACGGCCATCCGAAAACATTGAATTATATAAAACTCAAATGTCAAAACACAAGTTACAGAAGACAGAACTTTAAAAATGGCGATAGTTTTTTGTAATCGGATCTTCCATCTCAACTTCTACATCGTTGCACTCTTTTTTGCGTGTGACGTCAAATTCATAACCCTCCATTAAATGATAAACACATTCGCTGTGGATTTTTTATGTCTAGTTCAGACACTTTAAATAGGGCACCTGCACGTGACGTTTCAACATGGCGGCCACCAGCTGATCTTGGTCAACCAAACCTTCAGTTTACATTGTGTCTTATGGAGAAATATCGTGCCGTAGGCTTTTATTGTGTTTTTATGGCACTTATTGTTTTATTTGGGAAAAACTGATTAGAGTGTGTAAAAGTGAGTATATGAGGGGTGTTTTCCGTAAAAAATAAGTCAGGACATTCTTACTATTTAATGAGTTCCAGGTTATTAAATTAAAACTAACCTAATCCTATTTTTTTGTGTATACTTTTATTGCATATAAAATAATTTAAACATAATCGGATAGGAACATATTGTATGAATGCTTACATATATGTAATTTTCTTTAATAATAAATTAGATAGGTAATCAATTATTGATTTCATATTGATTTTTAAAAGGCATTTATAATCCTCGTCAAAAAAATGTCAATGTATAAGGATCCACATTATGTATCCATTTAAATTTATCGATTTAACGTACTTTGGCTTCCAAAGATTAATTTTTGACGTATAAACTCATTTATATACAATAAAAATAGACAATATGACAATAAGAAAAATGAACTCGAAGATAAATATATATAATTCAAATTTAATTTTCTTTATAAATTAAAAAAATGTAATAATTCAATTTATTTTAATTTCAATATTCATGTTTTCATTCAACAATACACATTAAAAAAAAACTTATACAAACTCAAATGAATGTAATACAACCTGATGCTACATGTTACTTATTTCAATTTAATATTTTTAAAAATATATTTATAAATACGACTGCTTTGTTTTACTAGTAAATAATTCATGCACTTATCTTTAATTATGGCTAATTACATTTTAAAATAGCATGTATAAATTTAGGAAAAACTGAATTTCTTGTACAGAAAACACATTCGCTGCATAAGACGCAATGTTAAACTGAAGCTTGGTTGCCCGAGATCAGCTGATCATCCGCCATGTTGTGACGTAGGTGCAGGTGCCCTATTTTGCGTCACGGCGAGCTATTTGATCGATCATCTGCGGTCCACATTTTATTGCGCTTTCACTTTAACGACGCACCGTCTCGACGACCCTACTCCTTCTGCGACATTATGCCTTTAAGGCTTACGTTTTAGAGGCCTTTAGTCATTACTCGCGCGATATTGCCTTCACACTTAGCCGTTACGCCATTGTCTTATGTACCTTCGTTTTTGGCTGTCCCGAGGGCTTATCTCTCATCTATTTGTAGACTCTGTATGAGTGACTGGCGCCCTTCCTTTTACCATCCTTATTTCAGCAACGTTGGACCACCCCGTCTCCACTGTTTAGCTGGCTGGAGTCCAAACCTCACTCGGGAATTCACCCTCATGACCTAAGTTTAGTTTTTATAACCCCAAATGCTAGGGTAACTTTTTTTAAACTTGGTTATAATTAGTCAGCCAAGTAAATTGATGTAAATTCCAAATGCATTATTTTTGATTGTAGTGTAAAATTTAGTTAACTAATGGGAGCGTTTAGTAAGGAACTATTGGCGCTGTAGTTCCTGACACATTTATTCCCTCCAGATTTTTTGTTATCATTCAACTGTGAATCTGACATTTGTATATTATATTATCAAACAAATTGCCTTATTGTTGCGTAAAGGAATGCAGAAATAAAATAGGGCATTCATTTCCGAAAACAGAAAACTTAAAAAATGCTTGTTTACATTTCACTTCACACACGGTATGCTTTATACTGCGCAAACAAGAACATGCGAATTAAAGGTTCGTTCACCAATCGAAATTAGTTTTAGTTTTATATTTATATTTAAAACAATTTAACAGTAAATTATTAGAGTACTCACTTCACGTTTTGTGAATGGTTTCATAATATAACATGGTGTCAATGTTCTTAAAATAAAAATATAAAACATAAAATTAAAACTAATTTCAATTTATGAATGTGCCATAAAGGAAACATTTTTTTTGTCATAACGGTGTATACACTAGGCACGTTTTTTTATTCAACAGAAAATTAAGCGCTGAATTCCATCAAATTTTAAAATGACGTCATCAATGGATTTCAGATGTAACTGATGAAACAGCACAAAGGGTCATTTTACGAACTCTCTATTGAAAATGCACTTGAAAATTAAAAATGGCAGAATTATTTTTGTCAGAAATTTGTTTCAAAATTTAGTCCAATACAATTATAGAAGAAAAAATACCATTTAAGTTTATTATACTTCATTTCACATAAGAAAATAGTAGATTGGCGCTTGAGAGCCGACCGTTTTTACATGTATTAAAAAATAATTTAAATTCGTGAAACTAAAATTTGTTAATAACAAATATTTTTATATGTAAAAATGTAGGAAACCTGAATATTAAAAATTACAACAAATCATGGTTAAACATTACTTAACTCTGTAGATTTAATTTAATAACTGACAACTGGCAGGTGATATTTTTTTTTGTTTTTGTGAATTTGATTTGCATTCTGACCAATATCAAAGAGGAGAATTTATATTTCTATCTAAACCAACGCTATTTTCTTCGACATGAAATTGCAATCCATTGTGTTCTAACTGTAACATTTCCATTACAATGTATGTATTTGGAACAGTTTCGCGAATTAAACACTCTTGTACTGCAATTATTTATAATCCGCAATAAAATTTAACCTTAAAAACATAAATGACATTTACCCCCACCACGAATACAGCGAAAGTTTGAAAATCCATCGACTCTTCAGTTCGATGGATATGATGAGTACGCGAATGTTTCATTGCTGAATTTAAAAACTTGATACATATTCAATCTAAAATTCATCAAATAATTTAAGAACTCGCTGATGGATATGCGCATTAAGCGCATTATACATCAATGAATAAAAAAACATGCCTACTGTTAACCTTCACAAAATTATGTGAACAATTGTGCTGCCACCTGCAAAAGTTTGGCGTGAACGCTCCCATTGAATAAAATAAAGTTTAAATTTCATCTGTTTGAGCAAAATGTTCCCTATTCGCGGGGTTAATAAGGATCAGCCGCTGAACGCTCCACATTTGTGGAAGGCGCAGAATAGCCGAATCATCTTTACTTTCTAATTAGTGCTTTTATGTTTTATAGGCCTGAAAACAAACTAAGGATCAGGGTAGATGAATTTTTTATTTGCACGTTATCTAAATTTTGTTTGCGCTTTATTAAACACACGCATTTATTATTGTTTGCTAAATATTGTCGTATTTGTCGTCTACAAAAATAATAGTGTCCCAAAAAAGACACTATTATTTACCGCAGGCGTTATGTTATAGTATCTTTCTCTTTAAAGGTTCTAATATTCCTTCGCCTCCACCTCCACCGCCCCCAATGGCCCCAATGCCTCCGATGCCGCCCCCGTTTCCAGAAGCGAACGGTCTTACCAGTCACAATTCGACTGAGAAGGAAAGGGCTGCCTTATTGGGGTCGATTTGTAATTTCAATAAAGCAAATTTACGCAAAACACCTGTAGGCGTTTCGAACTAGTTTTAAATTTTACTCAACCGAAGCTAAAGTAAGTAATTTTATTATTTTTAATAACGAATTTTAGCTGTTTTGTATAGTATAATATACATTAAATATTTATTTGTTATATTGTTGCTATTGTTACATTATTTTAGTAAGAGAGTATATTTAATCCATTAGTGGATCTATTCAATATATCTAATAGCAGATATGCACTGTTTTATCCTTCTCCATTTGCCGTGGTGTTTGGTGACTAATTTTGTCTTCTGATTATTTAAACTTGCTCACTACCAAAGTATTGTGTACAAAATTCTTGTGAATAATAATATGATGTGTTGTTATTTTTGTTAAACAAATATGAACTTTTTCCTATTAAAATACACACACATATTTGACAACCTTTAAATGTGAACACTTTATCATTGCAAAACAGCTTCCAAAAGGATGAAAAAGTGTCCATATTTTTCGGATAAATTAAATAAAAATACCTATTTTGTATTAATGTTGGTTAAATGTCGCACATTTATATTTTCTGCACGATGTATGTTATGTATGTATAAAATTGAAATATGGGTCCATAATATTGTACTAACAAATATTTTTTGTTTAAATGTGTGTGTAATGCAATTAGAATGTTCTCTAAATTAGTTCCAAAGGGAAATAGGCTATTCCACGGTATGTTTTTTTTTTTTTTTTTTTTGTTTTTTGGAGTACCACATGTGAAAATCCGTGTTAAAAAACAAGAAAGTCACCTGAACACATCAGACACACCCGAATAAGTATATTCTTAGTTGAGGCGGAGCTTCACAAAGTAAGATTTCATACTTGGATCCTATTTGACACGCGCGTACATGTACGTTATCATAATGCAAAACACCCCGTATTTTTTTGAGGGAGTAACGTATAATAAAAAAAACTGTTATATTTCATATGTTTAATAACTACATATTTTTGATTACGGCGGAATAGCCTATTAAAATTACTATGCGGACTTCCCTATATACATTAAGCATCAATATATCGTAACCTTGAGTAACACCATTTGTGATGCCTCCAAATTATTATTAGGTGCTTCGATTTCAAATTTAATAGCCTGTAAAATATGTGCCAATCAGAATTTTGTATTTTTCTGAAGAAATGGAGTTGTGCGCTAGTCATGTAATTGTAAGACGATAGATACCAGGGCATCAAACCCTCGAAAAACTGGGTTCGGTTCAGGTTAATTTGTTTTTTGAAGAATGGTTACTCCTGTACTAAAATATGAAGCGAAAATTCAAATACATTGTTCCTGTACTAGAACTATCAACAATAGACATACCTGCATTTTAAAAAAATAGTTAGTGAAATCAATTAATACTAGAGTTTGATTTTAATGGCAAAATGAGAAATGCACTGAATTTTGGTTTTCCCATTAAAATCAAAATCCAGTATTAATAGATTTCAATAATTATTTTCTTTTAATGCAGGTTAATATCGGAATTATGTTTGTGTCGTGTTGAATTTTTTAAAATGTTAATAGTTCTAGTACAGCCAGGAACAATTTATTTGAATTTTTGCTTCATATTTTAGTAAGGAAGAACCATTCCTCTTAACGTTTTTTTTTTAAATAACAATCTTTTTATAGAAATAATTTAAAATACTAGTCCGAATTTATAAAGCAACGCAGGACAACACGAACATTCAACACAGTCGCAGAAGGCGTCGATAATCGGCTGTAAGTACATGATTACGTTTCGAACTGAAATGAATCCGAACCCGAATTTTAATACCCGGTTCAGTTCCGACTCGGGTTCAATTGAAACATATACGAGGTTTAGTTCTGGGTTTGCTAAAATGTTACGGTTTGGTTCGATGCCCTGATATATATACTAATCGAATGGTCGCACAGAAATGGTTTGCATGCAGTCTTGCTGTTTTATTCTTTCCAGAATAAACATTTTGTAATGGAAATGTATTCATTAATAAACTATCAAACATGTACAATTTATTCCGTATTTACCATCCTTTAGGCCCGATTTTTCCATCTGTAGATAGTGTCAGTTAACTACCAGATAAAAGAAAAATTTCACATCATATAATTGATTTGTGTACAATTTTGTCATTTTACGCTCATATTGGTGCGATATTTTCATTTTATCTGACAGATATGTTAACTGACACTTTATCTCAGGTTTGCCAGATTTAAAAGTGTTCTTGTAGTTGTAGGAGAACTAATGTACAAAAATTATAACAGATTTGGTGGTTATATAAGACATATTTTAATTTCAGACGTTTTATTAAAGTATTATAATTTTATAGTATAACACAATAATAATAATAATAGAACGAATTACAAAATAATGGTTAGTTATTGCACTTTTTGTGGCTTAGAGCTTTTTTCAATAAATATTTTTCCCTCTTAACAGAATCATAAATTTCTTTACAATTCATTTCAAAATTTAGTTTTTGTCTGATCTTGTTGTCTATTAAATTGTTGAAAATATAGAATGTGTCTTGTTTATAGGATATTAAAAAATTCAACAAAATATAGGTTTGGCAACTCTTATCAAAAAATGGAAATATCGGACCTTAGTTCTTAGACAATGAAACTACTAATACCTCAATTTTATTAATTTATTAACATAATATATGGTACAATTAATTTACTACATAATATTGCAAATTGGTTTAATCGTGGCCCTTGTAGTCTTGAATATGGCCCATAACCCACATTGGAATAGCCAAAAAACCAACAACCATCACAACCCCAAATGCTGCCTTTTCCGGGAAGGAAACTCTGGTGGTTGGTGGTGTGCAAATGCAAGAACCATGGGCGAAGGAAGTGTTTCTTACTTGCATTTGCCTTGCGACTCGTGGGAGAATTCTTGAGGTCAGCATTCTGCAATATTAAAGTAAAGAATTAACAAATATTTACAATTTAAAGAAAATTTTCTTTACTTGATGGGCGATTAGGTAACCGAGCCGTCAAATAGTCAGATTATGAAACAAAGATGGCGGAACTGGTCGCAATGTACCAACTTAAAAGCGCGAAATCTGAGATGAATTATAAATAAATTTTGTTTTATGCCTTGTATTTATTTCAATAATTACATTGTTTTATTTACAAATTTAAAGAATTATATATTTCATAGCAACAAAGTCGACGTCAAAATTAAAATGTTAAAAATTTCTCCCACTCTTAAATTCGACGTAGAACTACATCCGGTTACGGTTATTATTTATAGGTTTACATCCGTTTTCAAAATTTTCAGTTACCGGCGGCCTTGAAGATAGTGCATTGGTATATAAAAACTTATAATCTTATCTCAGTCTTGCAAAAATGGCAGAGAAAATTAAAGAAGTTCGAGACAGTTTAGATAAAGCATTAAGGGATGAGTCCAAACCGTGGGCTACAACTTTTGCAATGGTAGAAGCAAAAACAGGTGTTGACAGGTTATATATTTTCCTAGGTAAGTTTTTTTATAAGTGGACCATGCCCTGGGATTTGGAAATATATCAAATAATTAACTCATCTTCTGTTTTTACTCATATTTTTTTCATGAATAAAATGATGCAAATTATTGATTTTTTTGTCCTTGTGCGAGATAATTGTCATGATTTGCATTATTTTTCTCATCCTATTAATTTTTATTTATAGGATGTATAGGAATTGCTGCCCTGTACTTGATTTTCGGTTGCGGCGCTCAACTTTTGTGTAACGTTATCGGTTTTATCTACCCAGCTTATTGCTCAATTAAAGCGATTGAATCAAAGAACAAGGATGATGATACAAAGTGGTTAACATATTGGGTTGTTTTTGCTGTTTTCTCTTTGGTAGAATTCTTTGCTGACCTTATTGTTGGTTGGTTCCCATTGTACTGGTTGTCAAAGGTATATTTATAGTTTTTCTGATAAGATAATGGAATGATAAGTGTTGTTTTTTAGTGTTTCTTCTTTATGTGGTTGATGATGCCTGGCGAATTAAACGGTTCTGTTATTTTATATCACAGACTCGTTCGTCCGTATTTTTTAAAACATGAAAATGTGATTGATGCCGCAGTTAACAGCGGTAAGAAGCAACAATAAAATAAATTTTATTTTGTTAATTTCTTGTTTTTTCAGCTTCGAAACTTGTTAAAAACCAATAATTTTTTACTCGCCGATAAGGTTTTAAAGGTATTTTATTAAATTGTGGTGTCGTACTAGTAAAGTGTTTAAATGTTATGGTTCGCATATTTTAAAATTAAGCTGTGCACATTTATGCCAAGAGTGATTTGTTAAAAGACAAATAGAGATTCTTATATTGCTGTTCATGCAAATGTTAGAATATGTACATATTCTATTTTTGTACAAAATTTATATGCATAGCAATATGTGAATGTCAATTTTATATTTTGCTACACTGAATGGTTATTATTATGGATATTGAAATAATTAAGTTACTGTTTATTATTTATCTACTCAATTTGTTATTTACATTTTAATAAATAGAACCTTATGCTGTAGATTGAGCGATGTTTTCTTTTATTTCCGAACTTTCTTTTGTTTCTGATGCTTTTCTGTTTCTCCATGCAGTCATATAAGTTGTTGGGTGAATTGGTAATAAACCAGAAAGCCCTAAAAGTACTTCTACTGGTTGAGATATTAAGGCACCTCTCCCTATCCAAAATCTGATCCTTTCCATGTTCAAAGATACCAATTTTTCATTGTTTTGATTTGGATATGGATCGTATGTTCCTACTTGCTCTATAACTGGTTGGTATTGCTCTTTCTTCCTCTAAAATTTGCAACAATAAGATGTTTACTCCAACATGTATTAATATTATACTTCTTGTATGACGATGTGGTAAAAAGGACGGTTCGTGCATCCATGTCTTACAAATCTTATAACTTTGCAAGAGTGTAAAGCAAATTTACCAATACCACTTGCAGGCGTTAACATTTTAGTTCCCAAAATTTAATTGCTGCTAAAATAAAGGTTATGATATTTAAAATATAACCTCAATATTATGTGGGGGAGTTTGCGCACTTTGTAGTAAAAGTCCGCCCTCATTTATTTTTCCCGCCATTACATTGAAATAAACTTTAAATATTTTTTATTAATTTTATATAAAAATACAACTATAAATAAGTATTAAATGAAATAAAATTAGTAATTTTATTTTTATCTTTGAGAAATAATTTGTTAATAATTTAGATCAAGTAGTTTTGCAAAAAAATTCCGAATTGTTCTTGTAAATCAAATATGTCAAATTTGGTAAGATCTTCGCAATAATTTAAAAGTATGTGCAATAATGATTATTTTACATGTTTTAGATTATGTTACCAATTTTATTTTTGCGTAGTTCAATATAACACGAAGATATTTTAAGTTATTTGAAGAATTAGTGTTAAGTTCTGTTATTTACGGATCTTTTTGTGAAGATTCTACGAACGTTAAGTTATATTTTGTGTTTATTATTTTGATTGTGGCGCCAAAAAATCCCAGGCCATTTTGAGGTACCGATAGTGTGTCACGTGATTAGACTAGATTGCGTTTTGAGCGTACCCGAACAGGTATGGTTATTATCGTCGTTATTTTGCCTTTTTAATACGTTTTCAAAGTTTTTATTGTGTGGATAATATGTTCAAAGCCTGGTAAAGTACGAGACTTCATCAATATTCTGTTTGTAAGTTACCAAGTGCATAAAAAGTGATTTCAACATAGTTATTATTTTGTGGATGTCAATAGACCGTCTTACAAGGCTTTGAAATGGCGTCCATCTCCACATGGTAGCAGATTTTTTTTAAATTTCTCTTTATATTTTGAATCAAAAAAAGTGTTTTATTGATACGTGCCATCATAATCTACAAGATTGGAGTGTTGGAGTACGAGTGTAATGTTTTATTTCTATATAAATTTCTTGTTTGGGTTCAGTTCTTTTGTACCGGATAATTTTGCATTGTTGCCAAGTGTTGTGTAGTTTTACGTATTTTGTTTTGTCTTAATCATAATTTTCGAGGAAAATAAGCCTGCTGGAGCAACAATTTTTTCATCAAAAGTTGTGTATAACCTTTTAACCTTTACAGTGTCGTTTATTAGTGTTTGTGTTTTAAGTATTATCCTAGGTAATCTTATATGATTTTAAATCATTATCTTTTTATAAACATTGCTGATAATGTTAGTGTTAGGAAATGAATATTGACTCATTTAAGTAGAATGTGTATACATACTTAACGTATGATTATTTGCAGCTGCCTACGTATCATAATACACGGTTGTTATGTCTGGTGTTTTAGGACTGTACATACTGCTGTAAATATTGTAAAGATGAGCTCTTCGAACCGTGCCACCTCAAAAGGTGGTAAAAGTACGAAAGCAGACACTACCACAAAAACACAAAAATCAGAAAAAAATGACACACAAAAGTTAGAAAAAAACAAATCAGGTAAGTTCACAGTGACCTACTTAACAGGAAAAACAAATGATGTAATATCGAACATAGGGAAAGGATCTGGAGACAAGAATCAATCGCAACAGAATTCAGACTCCATACGTAATGCAAAATACAAAGACTTGCGTACAGAAGATCCCAGTATGAAAGAAAAAGTGTATGCTGTGATAGAGTTAACACAGCGGTCAGAAGAAGATGTGTGTTTTGCATTACACGAGTGTGGCAATGACACCAACCAAGCAGTGAATATGTTGTTAGAAAGCGCCGATCAGGAGTGGGTAACGTCAGTGAAAAAGAAGAAAAACCGCCAGGCTTCCAGCACCAGCAAAACAGAAGGAAACACAGAGGGCGGGACAGACGAGTGGCAGGAGACAACCCCCGTGCAGAGTGGCAACGAGAGGGAGAAATCTCGCACCAGGGGAGGAGGTCCACCTCGCATGCGAGGACGAGGCTGTAAGTACCTTCCCTACGTTTTGGCATGCTTCCAGCACTAATATATCATTCTCAGGGCGAGGCAGAGAGAGCAGGGAAAACGAAAAGAACCTGGAGGGCGACGGCGGACGACGCGGCGGCCGCATGTCCAACGGTCCTGCTCGGGGCGGCGGCTCAGGACGCGGCGGCCGCGGTGGTGGCCGTCTAGGCTCCCGCACCTTCCAGTCCCGGGATGGGGGCGGGCCACGCAACAACCGATCCGGCCCGCCGATGGACACCTGGAATTCCAACACCGTGAACCAGCCCGCCGAACCAGAAAACTGGGATAACGACTTCCCCTCGCCGATCGACGACTGGTACAACGAAGAATACACCGGTTCGTTAGCCGACACGAAGGTCTTCACACCTAGTACAATGGTGGACAATCCCACAGAAGCTGCTGCAGCCGTTGAGAAGACAGCAGCGTCCGTGGCTGCCTCGGGAGTAACACAGGTGAATGAAGTGCTGGATGTTCCTTCAGCGTCGCAACCGCCAACGGTAAACACCGCCCCGCCGCCCATTGTAGGTGGCAGCCTCACAGCCGCACAGTCACAGTACCTGAGCCAGCTAACGCAACAGAACGTCGACGCAAAGCCTTCGGTGCCCCCGGTGCAACAGGCGCAGCAACCCACCGCTGCTGCTGGTTACACCGCTAGCCCTGGCCCAGCCGCTAGCACATACAACAGCACCAACTACTCCGCCAGTTACGGATCGATGCCAGAACATTCAAGCGTGCAGCAGACCCTTCCGACGCGGACGAAGACGCAGCGAGCGAGGGTTCCTCCACCGTCCAAAATCCCTTCGAGCGCCGTCGAGATGCCGGGGGATTTAAACTCTGTAGGTTACCTCGACGTGCAGTTCGGTGCGCTTGACTTCATGGATGGCAACTCGTTTGACTCCGTACCGGACAAGTTCTCCACAACGAATAGTGCAGTTATTGAGAATTCCTCGTCGGTGGATCTGTCCGTGAGTCAGGCGTCTAATTTGGATGGCTACAATTCGTCTCCGCCGAAGCCCGCGCAGCAACAACAAACCAGTATTAGTTCCGCGCTGTCGCAGAACCAGATGCTTGCGAACGCGGACAGCATTCCTCAGGCGACGGATATGGGAAGTTACGCTCAGTCCAGAAGTGCGGCGACGGGATCTGTTCCACCTCCTGTTACTGCGTCAGCTTTGGATATTGCAAAGGCGGCTGATGTGGGGCATACGTACTCGCAACCGCAGCCCAATTCTTATCAGACTTACCAGACGCAAAAATCAAACAACTCCGTCTACCAGAGCCAGAACTACAACTCCAACAACTACCAGGCCAGTTCACAGGTACGAAAACTTTTAAAAAGAATATTTTATTTATTAATCAATTGTAAATTTTAAATCGTTTAATATTTCTTTTCTAAATATAAAAATATGTAAATAAAAAATTGGAAAAAATGCAAATTTCAATTAAAATATTTAAAAAATACATCCGGGGTCATTGATCTTTAAATTAAAACGCTCTGAAGTTTTTATATGGTATAATATTACTAGCAATGAAACTTGTCGTTTGACTTATTTTATATATAAAAACAGTGCTATTTTCAATTTCAATTTTTTCATAATTGCAGATCGATTTGATGAAAAATAAAAATACGGGTCTATTATTTTTCATTCTTCTATCAATTAAAGTTAAAATTGAAAAGTCTTCTCTAACGGAAAACATAGAGGCCAATTTCGTTTCAAATTCAAATCATAAGACAAAGTAATGAAAAGAAATCACATCTATAATAGTTATTTACGTATTGAGGGTCGAAAGAAAAGGTTTACGCCTGCGGATGACGCGTCGGGCTTTTATTCGTTCAAGGCTGTAAACTTCTTTCGGCCTGAGGTATGTACAATGTTTTACGTACAACTGCAATCAAATAAAATGTTTTAAAATTATTTTTTAAATACATGCAAAGCTTGTTGCTATGCAAAAATATTACGTGGCCAGTTTAAACTTATTTTGTCGTTATATTATAAATAATTAAAGAAATACTTCTAAAAATTCATATAATTAAATAAAGGTTAGTATCACTACCGGGCGTTTTGTTCAATTTCCCGCCCTGGTAACTAAGAAGTAAAAAAAAAAAAATTTTTTTAATGTGTAATAGTTATTTACATTCGAGTGCGTGTAAATTGTATTTTACAGCATGACAGCTTTGTTTAAGGCACGAGCCCTTAAGGCGAGTACCTTATTAGCTGGAGCGCTGTAAAATACTTCACGCACGAGAATTGTATCAAATTTTTTGGCTGACGATAATGAAAATCACTTTTTTCAATGAGATAGGTTATACTTCGAAAAGGGTTAGTTTAAAATACTGGGGTTAAGTCAATTTCCAAATTTGATTTTACTTGCCTTCATTAGAGTACTTCTTCTAGCGAAAATTTATTTGTAATAATAGACGTTGTCTATGACTGATGATATATTTATTTACTAATGTTTTCTTCGTAATAAATAATAGGTAGGTATCGAAATTTGACATTGTCGGTAACGGCGGATTTTTACAATAATGACAGATGTCGCTGCCGTGATTTTGGTTTACATAAATTAATTTTAAATATAGGAAATGTTAAAGTAAAAAAATAACTTAAGTAGGTAGTACTTTTTTACATGAACTTTATTATAGTAAAGATTATTTCTTTTCTAAATACCCATAAACGTCCAGTGTATTTTGATTATTTTACGGCATAGTTAGACAAGTTACAAAAGCGTAAAATGTAGGTTACACTTGCTGTGTATACAATTGTAAAGTTCCCATTACACTTCAGGAGGGCAAAAAATAATTTAAAGCTCAGCTTCCATTCGCTAGTCGTACTACAGCATATTTAATACTTTTTATGATCTCTCGGCAGGTAGCATCAACATCGTCCTACGTCTCAAGTCAACCGACGAACAGCTACGTGAACAGCAACTCAGCGAATTACACGCCGAGTAACGCGTCTGTAAACAGCTACCAAAACACGTCGTATTCTAGCAACGCGTCGTATCAATCAGGAACAACGCCCGCGTATCCGAGCATCACGCAAGCGTCTGCAACTTATCCTGCAGCTGCGACGCAGAGCTCCTACCAGCCCAGCACGCAGTCCGTTTACGGAGCTACGTCGGGGTTGACTAACAGCACGAACTACAATGTGACTAGTAGTCAGTATAATAGCTACAATACGTCGAGTACTAGCACACATAACCATAAAATAGCAACGGGTAAGAAGTTTAAATTCTTTATAAAAAAAAAAAAAATATCTGATGTGGCCAACACAATACGGCCCGCTATTTAATTTTTATTAATTTAAATGCATCCTTACATATTTATTAATGCTGTAAACTATATTAAGTTCCTTTGCATGTAACTATTGCTTTATTTACTATTTTCTTTTTAATGTTACTATAACGCAATAAATGGATGAATGCGATTGGTTAAGCAACTGTATTCGGCAAACTCTGGTGCTGAGCGCTGTGTCGTGCTGAACGCGACCATTAGTTTTTTGTAGTGACATTTATCTGTCAGTTGTATACATTTGAAATATGGACTGTGTAACAAACGAATTATGTTTATCTTTAAAACATAGGTTCCGGGATTTATAAAAAGATTGTTTTTTAAATTTATCTGTTAAATATAAAGAAAAAGTATTAATGTATACCTGTAGAAAATTCAATTCTTTTATTTTCATAATGATATAAAATTCGAAAAAATGACATTTAATGTTATTTCTTGACGAAAAACCATTTCTGTTTATCCGATTTACACCAAAATCTAATGGTTTCTTTCCATATTATCTTTATATGTATGTCACTCATTTATTCTTTTCCAAATTCTCGCTACTTTTAAACTTTCTACTATCGCCTTTTTGAAACATGAATTCATTTTCAATAAATGCAGAAAATAACAATAAAACAACAGAAGTAAACCAAATAACATTAGTTTAAATTTATGATGCCACGACAAATTTCGAACTCATATTTCCAAGTATTGACCACAAGTGTTATTTTAATATATTTATATAAGTGCTGAAAAAGATCAATTTATGTGACTTTAATTAATGAAGTCCACTGGTTGAGAACAAAATAATCTCTATATCTACGTCACAGAATATTAAAAAAAATATTACGACTTAACGGATAACAATAAAGACTTTCTAAAATTACATTTCACTTTCATTTTCATAAAAAAAAATATATAAAAAAATATAGTGGAGGACCCCATTGTAATACGTTTACTTTAAATCGCAGTTTGATATTTCTCCTGGTTTGAAAATATCTATATTTCAAATTGTTTCTAAACAACCGTTGGAATTTATTGTTTTTAGCTGTTTCAATGTTGTATTTCTACTTTTTAACCTTTAAGTAGTCGCAATAAGTTTAGTTTTATATATCTTTTATTATTATTTTTTTCAGTTTTGTCTTTTAATCATTCTCCAGTTTGTGTTTTATTATATCTGTAGACTTATTTTTAATGTTTTTCAAAAAATAATTTTGGTTTTATAGCCATGCGAGTACGAACGACGCGACTTTTTATACTTAGGTTAAGCGTAAAATTCTTAATATTGAAAAGTCAAATATTTCTTTTCGGCTCGAAATATTTGCGTTTGAAGTTATTTCTTTTCGGTTCGAAAAATCTGAAATTATTTCTTTAATAATCGTTAGACTTCATTGTTTTTAGCTATTTCAAAGTTGTAATTTTAATTTTAAAGCTTGAAATTTTTAATGAAAAATCGCAGTTCAAAATTCAAAATATTCGCGTTTGAATTTATTTATAAAAACTGTTAGATTTCATTGTTTTAGCTAGTGCAAAGTTATACACGAGCCCAAACTCATAATAGTTTGGCCGGTTTTTTTTTTCCAACAAATTATATAATCTACACAAATAGTTGGAAATTTGTACAAAATTCTTTCGGTTACTTTGAATATTGACTTAATTCTTTAAAAAACTGGGCCAAATGACGGGTGATAATAATTTGACCAGCATTTTAAAGGTCACCTTCTTTCCTGACTTAGCTTCTTCCGAACCTCTTTATTTTTGGCACAATGAAAAACAACTTGGTTAAAAATCAATGCGTACAGTAAAACTTACCTTGCAAGACATATGGGGCAATACCACGATTTAAAATATACTGGTTATGCCACTTGTCATGTTTTTCATTGTTTCTGATGGTCCGCTTGATACGTGTTTCCTTGAATAATCCGCTAGATGCGCTATGTGAGAACGACCCTACAGCAAACTATTTTTACATAAAATATAAAAAATGAAATGCATAATGAATTTATTTTTAATATAAATTTATATATATATAATGGAAACCTGAATCAATATATTGTTAGAGTTTAAAATTGGAAAAACTAAATAAATTGATAGAACCGTACGCTTCCAGATTTCCATTCGGTAATAATATCTTCTTCTCGAAAATGTTTTAGACAAACAACATCATTCAATCTTAATTCGCGATCATCTCTACTAATTGCACATTGCCATTTTTTAAAAGTGATATATCGAGTGGAGCAGCAAACAGAGATTCTTTTTCAGTGGATTTCTTGAAACCGGTTTCACATCCAGAAATGAAACATTTTCTACTTAATTTTCTTTTCATTTTGCATTAATTGCAATATCTTTCAACAAAATATTTATATTACATTACATATAATATGAATATGTACTTCAAAACCTGTTTTATTTACCTTTCTATAAGATATAACATGTAATATTTTCAAAATGACATGCAAATGACAGGTGTCAGTTGGGTCGTTCTCACGTTGCGCCTCTAGCGGAAAAAACGAGGAAACACGTATCGCTTTGGACCCTCGTTGTGTGCAGAGTGGCATAACCAGTATATTTTAAATCGTGGGCAATACTCATATAAAAATTTGCAGGGCTTAAGGATACAATACCTAAAAGAATTTAATGGCGCAAAATTTGAATAACATATTTAGTTTTTGTAAGTTTAAAATCTATATTTTAAACTAGTCGAAAGAAATTTGTAGAATTTTTTCACCATTTGCGTAGATTTTGGAATTCGTTTATTGAAAATATAAACCGGCCGAAATATTATGGGTTTTGCGCTCGTATCTTATGAAATTCATAATTTTGAAATCGCTTTTAAATATTGTTTCCGGTCCAAAATATTTGCGTTCGAATTTATTTTTAAAAATCGTTAGATTTCATTGTTTTTAGCGGTTTTAAAGTCGTATTTTAAATTTTATTCTGGTTCTTAATATCCACGTTTAATTTTTTTCTTTTCGGTTCGGAAGGTAAGGACCAAACTTACGACACTTCCACAACGTCTACCCCCGCGGTGACGTCCACCACGTCCACGAACGTATCAGCGTCGCCGGCTTTGGGGTTGACGAACAGCCAGACATCGTCGGTGTCCGCGGGCAGTAAAGTGACGACTTCTTCAGCAGCCAAGAGCGGCGTTGTGACTAACATTCCTCCAGGCGTTGCGCCGATGATGGGCACGCAATATATTATGGGTCAGGCTGGAATGCCCTTCTACCAGCAGCCCATGTATTCGTATGAAGATTTGCAGTTGTTGCAGCAGAGGGTGCCGCCTCATATCGTAAGAGAAAGATTTTAAATATTTTTTAAGTATTTTGTGTAGTTTGCAGTACGTTTTAGATTAGACACATTGTCGCCAAATGATTTGAGATAGACGACTTTTTACCATTTTTTTGAAGATACGCATGTTTTTAACCGTTGTAAAGAATGCGCCACAATTAATTTTTTTGGCACGAAAAAATAGATGCTAATTAAAATTAATACACTATAAATATTGAGAGCCGGTTATTACGATCCATGTTCATATGATAATTTTGAGATTAAATCTTCGTTCAAATCGTTTATTAAAACCAACGATTACTAAAGTTTTAGCAGCTCAAAACAGTTTTCAGGAATTTTGTAAATGGGTCATTAATGCCCGGTTTCTCCACAGCAACTAAATTTGTTGATTATTAGTGCTACTTAATTGTAAGTAGGCCTTATATCCCAATTGCGTTGCACCAGCAAATTCACTTGCGAACTTAACTTATGTCACAAATTACATTGGCAACAGCGTAAAGTTGTTCTATGATTGGTCAATTTGAAATTTAGCGATTCAAAATAAAATACCGGCTGTCAAACGTCAAAGCTCTAAATGTGTTTAACAGGGTTTATATTTGTATTCAGTCAACAATATTCGATATGGATTTACAGGATTTCCCTAATTTTGACGCCGTTAACGTCGTGGATAGCTTGATGGAAGTCGATATTGTCGAAAATGGTAGGACTCCGCGACAAATAAGTAACAGAATTGATTTGTTCCAAATATATTATTTATTTTTAATATTTTTATGTGGACCACCGCCAGTCCTATAAACTGAAGCCTTTTTCTTTGATGTCGTCTTCCTTACGACAGTCTACATATTTGCACACATTTTATTGCCAATGCTGCGGCAATTAATTTCCAGGTGTTATCTTTTTGTATATTGGACATGGACACCTCATGATTTTTTTATTTTCAATATTCTCTTTAAATCTTTGTTTCTACAATCTCACAGACCAATTTTCTTCCTCTTTGCTATAATTTAATCGTTTCTTCTTTATATCATTTAATTTTCACACCGTAATAGACCAAAACGAAACAAATTTACTGCGACTTACCGATATGTCAACTGACATATGACACATAACCACATAAGTCACCGATTTTTTCGACTTACATTTAAGTGCTACTTACGTCTCACATTTTGACATTTTTGCGTGGTGCAACAGTTTAAGGTGGAACTTAGGAATAAGCAACGACTTAAGTCGTAAGTTGCTCTGGAGAAACCGGGCATTAATAATTTTGGATTCAATTTTCGTTGAAGGTACGATTTGACAATTTTACTGAACGCGTGTTTTTGATTATTGAAAAATCATCCAGAAAATATAATTGGTTTTGGGTAACAAATAAACAAACAATGATTGATATTAATTTTTTAATTATGTCTGTTCATCATGAAACAATCGAAAATGGAGCATATACAAGTAAAGATTCTCATTGATTGATTGTGAAATAAAAAAGAAATCTATCATTTCGTGACAATGTTCCCTTGTTGCCTGCGAATGTGATACATTAGTGAGAACGCGTAAACCTGATATGTCCAGGGCGCGTACTATGACATGGGCTACCAGACGCCAACGACGCTTGCCACCGCTAGAGAAGGCAGCATCGCCAGCGGCGCGTACTCCATGTCGGACAGTCGGTTCACGCGCGACAACAACGCGTCCCCAGTGCCTTCCACGCTGTCCCAGCAGACTAGCACGCAGAGCCATCAGGCCCAGCCCATGAGTGTCACGTTACCGCCAGGTAAGGAAGAAATTGATACTGTTTACGATATAATATTACAGAGTAGAATTAAATATTGGCGTGGTCGTCAAGGTTTTCTCCTTGGTTCGAAATATCTGCGTTTGAAATTATTTATTTTCGGTTCGCAAAATCTCAGTTTCAAATTATTAAATATTTTTTACGCTTTGAAATATTTTATTTATTTTGAATGTCTCTTTGTCTATATATTTGGTTTATTGTTGCGAAATGATATTTAATCTTTATTTTTATTTGACGTATTTATGTCAAAGTTCGATTAAAACGTATTTTGATTAATCACCAAAATTAATACCGCTATAAAAATTCATGATAAATATTGTATCTATAAATGCGTACGAAATTTGCAATGAAAAATTGTTAAGTAACTTTTTACGTAAATATTTAAGTAATATATTATGGAAATAAACGTTATTAGCTCATTATAAATATTATGTATATTTTTATAGACACACGTGTATTTAGTTAACGGCATTCTATGACTCGTAGTCCGCAATTAGATATTCGTGCACTTTATTAAAGAGTTGAGTTTTAAGAAGGAATATTTCAATTATTATAATTTTTTTGCATAATGCTTCATTCTCTTTCATATGACGTGTGCAGTTGAGCTATGTCGAATATGATTTTCTTTAGGCTGCGAATATTTGATTGACAAATAATCTAATCTAAACATCCTTTTCACGTGAACCATGGATTTCAGTTCGGCTAAAATAAACAATCAAAATTCAAGCAACCTTTCTCTGAAATTTTGTATTTTATATACATAGGTACTACATTATTTTCGAGTATTTACGATTTATCTATTTTACCACCCGTGAGCTTTTTGTACGATTTACTATCTTTGTTATCGAAGCAACCAAATATTCGCCCCCTATTCTTGCAACTCAGTCGATAATTAGGCAATACAATATGACATCATAAAAAAAGGGCAGGTGTGATTTTAACTTCATTTTTTAATATTTTTTTAAAATTATTTAATTATATATTTCATAATAGATATCGAGAAATTTTGATACAATTAATTCATAAAATTTAACCATAATTTTTCCATGGCCCCATTATTGACGAAAATATATGAATTCAATTTATTCCTGACAGCTGCCCCGTGTTAAATTCATTTATTATGGATTTATGGATTGATTTACAGTAATCGATTGATAATAATTTTTGACAAATAGATCGTCTGTCAGTTTCATTTTATATTAAGTGTATACTATAATTATTTGGCTAAATTTATTATCGATCGATAAAAGTTATCAATGAAGTTGCAGAATAGGGATGATTGGTCAATAAATAAAACCTACTGCCTTGATAACTCTACCAATAAACTTTTAAATAAATTCAATCGTGCAAAACGAGTGTTTCACTGAGGGTGAAAGTGCGCCAAATTCAGCACTCTTCTTTAACTAATGAACCTTATCTAAATATAACAATTCGCCCTATTCTGTAACTCAATCGATAATAGTTATCGATCGATAATAATTTTTGACAAATAGAAACAAATGTATCATCTGCCAGTTTAATTTTTTATTCAGTGTCTACTATAATTATTGGCTATAAGCTCATTCACAGCTCCGAAAATAATAAAATGGGCCCATAAACCATTTTTTTTTATTTTTATTTTAAATAATAGTTCGTTTAATTTTAAAGCAATTCATGGTATCAAAAAGTCATAATTGTTTTTTGTATAACTGTATTTGATTTTTAAATCCATGGCTATCTCTATAAATGAGAAATATTTTTATAATTTCAAATTCAATTTTACAAGTTACCAAACGTGCAAAATTAAATCTGTGTTGTGATTTAGGGGTAGAATATAATTACTATCTACAACTTTTATTTGAAACATTTTTGTCTAAAAGTAATTGGGGACTTTTGCGCAAAGAAAAACTGTTTTCCCATGTTAAACGCCTATGGCCAGTTTTTTAAGTAACACAGTCTAAAAATGACATTTGAATGACAGCGGGAATAAGTCGCGCCCTCATCAGCGGTTTTGGAACTAGAGTTTTTGGCCAGATTTTTAAACAAAATTTGAATTGTTTTCCGGCCTTGTATTTAATAGCGTAGGCTACGGCTGATGTTAATTTACATTATTACGTTTTATTTTCAAAGCTGTGAACACCAACCATAAAATCTTATTTATTATTTTATTAATATATTTTTTATTTTTCCATCTTTAAATGAACCTTATCACTAGACTAAAGAAGAGTACTACCCAGTATCTTAATTTGATGTTACAGTGTGTTCAAATAAAGTCCTAACTCGGAATGAACAAAAAAAAAACGTATGTCAATTTTGGAGTATTTAATTGCTTGTCAATTTGACACGGGATGTCAAAAATGTTATCTAAAGAAAAGAAAGCTTTTATTCTAGATCCTTATTTTAGAAATAGAAATAAATTAGAAAACGGTGAATGGTAATATTCTATAACCTTCTTTATCTTTAAAAAATTATTAAAATATCTTTCAGAACTCATATTAATAATGAGCCTGTTTCACATTTTTCAAAAACTATTCTAAATGAAAGTCTATGCAATGATTTTCTTAGTAATAATTTTTATTTTAATAATTTCTTGTTATTTGTGGAAATAATTAAATAAAAAGATTGGCGTCCTGAAAAACTACCCCCCAGTCCTGTGACGTAGAAATACATACATTTCCATCACCTACGTTCTACGTTTAGTCATATTATTTATATAAATAAACGTAGGCTTATAGTTTGTCACATGTTAATAAAAAATATTTTAATTTGACATTTGACGCTGACATTGCTCATTGTAAATAAATGAATAATAATTACACTCAAAATAAGTCGGACATTTTACCGAAGGTCGATAGCTGGATGGTGGCTGAATTTATAACAGAGAACGATTGTTTTACTGCTACCGAAATAAGGGGTGTTAAAGATTTGAGACAAAATAAAATATAAAAACTGAATGCACTATATAAATTGATAATATATTTTACTTTAAGGTTCTGGTCATGATTCTTACATTGAATCTGCTGTAGGATATGTAGATCTATGTCGAGAAAAAATAACTGTATAGTAGATGTAAAGTTTGCCCTGAACATAAAGTAAAGCAATAAAAATATACTGTTATCTTCAAGGTGGATGAAAGTTGAAATGATCTTCACAAACAAGAAGACACGATTTTTCTGACAAATTATCAGCTCTTCGACCTATTGCTTCTAGCTTCAATTTTCTTTTCTTCGCATCTTTTGGCAAATTTATAAGCTCTATAGTAGCTTTATTCCTAACAGTATTTTTGTAAGAAGGCACAATACAATGTCGTAAATTACTCATTTTATTTTGAACGTTTTATTACCTACATATTATACAACTTGAACCAATCTAAAAATTTGAAACTTGTTTGACAAGTTTGACAATACACTTGACACCTTAGAACCGCTGAAGATGTATGTACTCTGACGTCACATTCTGTTTCAGATCACGTGACTTATTCAAAATTTTATCCAAATTTCAAAAATTAATTGTAAAATATCTAAAGGATATTTCGTGATATTTTCAAATTTGAGGCTCTTTAAAGAACAATATCTTTTAAAATTTAATACTTAGAAGTCATATAAAAATTCTTGCAACAGCCCTATTGGAATAATACCACCTTGTTTTTAGTTTAAGTTCTGTATTTTTTTTTTATTTGTAGTATTATTCTTTATCTTTTCTCTATAAAATTACATTTCACGATAAATTTTGACAACTTGACTTTTGAATTGAATCATAGCCTTCTCCGAATTAGGTTTTTTTCTGAACACACTGCATTTTCTTCAAGTTTTAATTTATTTACTAATACACAACTCATAAAATCCGCATGTTGCTTTTTCTTAGGTTACGCATACTTCTACAACGCAGCCGGTATGATGCCAGGCAGTTTCCAATACGGAACCCCCGCCATCTACCCGCAAATGCCCGCTGCGACAAACGCCCACGGCTCCACGAACTTGAGCCAATACCCCAAGCCCAGTAATTACGGCTCAGGGTACGGTTCTGGGTACGACGCGTTATCACAGAGCCAGGACTACGCTAAAAGTGGCTACGTAAGTGGCACACAGACTCAGAGCAAGGCCGCGGGGGTGGGTGCGAATGCTGTAACCACTGGGTCGAGCGTTGCGACGGACCTGTCGGTCATGTATGGGAAGAGCCATGCTGCTCTAGGAAAAGTCAATGTAAGTACGATTATATTTTTGTTAGGCGTTTTCGTAAAGTCAGTCGGAGCTATCCGACAGATCTGTTTAATGCGTTACAGATATATCAGATCCATCCGATTATCGAAGCTTTTAAGTTCGCGTCAGATCTGTATATGATTTTGACGTTTAAATCTGAGGTTAAAGAAGTTTTGTTAAAATGGATAAGAAAATAGTGCTTGTTTCTGTAGTTGTACATAATTTTATATACGACGACTCAAGTGAGATTGAAAGGCCACTTGAATAGTTTAGGTTATTACGATCAGAAATTGTTTCATGTGGTCATTTATTTGTTGGAAATAACTCATAGACTTCACAAATTGCGAACTGTCATATTTTCTTCAGAACTTGATATAGTGCTGCATTGTTTATAATCAGTAACATTTAAATAAATACATTTTCTGAAACATATGTTTACAGTTTTAAATTTAAGCGCAATCTGTACTAACCCAGCCCATGGAGCAGGGTTGAAAATTTTTGATTGGATCGGTCGGTCGTAGTGAGTTTACGAACGCGTCAGATCAACCCGATTGACTTTACGAACGCTTTAGATTGCATCGGATCAATCCGATTGACTTCACGAAAGCGCCTGTTATATCTGAAACTTTGATGGGAAGGATTTCTGTTATTACACATTTTATTTTCATAAATTGATTAGATTTAAGATTATTTTAAAACGTATTACTTACATTATTTAGAAAACATTTCCAGGAAAACCATTATTATATTATTTATTAGTTACATTATTACCAATAATTTGAATTGATAAGAAATAAATGAAAAAAATAAAAATAAAATACCAAATCATGTTATCAAAGTATTTTCACATTATTTACAAACATTTTCAGGAAATTTACTATTATATTACAATTAAATTCTTGGTGTTACAAATAATAAAATTTTACAGTTCGTACTCTACATGTTAATTTATAAGTATATTAAAATAATAATTCTTTATGAATTTATAAAATTGGTTGTAAAAAATACAAGGTGGTGGCGGTTAAGAGTCTACAGTTCATTTTATAGCAAAAACTTTAAAGTTCATAGTTATACAGAATTAAAATGTACAAATAAAACTGTTTTTACATTATTTATTATATAAATAACGAAGACAGATTTGTGAAAAAATCATGAATCTTACTGGGATTTGAACCCAGGGCCTTCCGATATCTAGTCGGACACTCTATCAACTGAGCTAAGAGATCTTCTTGAAATCCCTGAATTTTTCACACGTTGCAACAAGCGTTACAGACGAGAACATCACCGCGACAACATCTGTAATAGTGTAATGGTACTATATTATTTTTGCGTCGTGTGTAAAATTCAGGGATTTCAAGAGGATCTCATAGCTCGATTGGTAGAATGTCCGAATAGATAGCGGAAGGCCCTGGGTTCAAATCCCAGTGAGATTCATGAATTTTTTACAAATCTGTCTTCGTTATTTATGCAATTTAATTTGAACTCTCAGCACATGTTCGTGGTAACCAAGTTATAGAAATTTACTGTTGAAAAACATCTAAACAGTAGTTTACATTTACATTATTTATTATGTTTTTGGTTTTTTCACAATTTTAAAATGAAATTTCAAAATTTCGGTTTATTAGTAGCAATAGCCATGGTACTTGTTTTCTTTTCTTCTGATTTTTATAAAACGTCAAACGTAAATTTGACTTATGGCTTTACAACTAGTGTAATCTAGGCAACAGCCGTATCAATAGTTGTTTATTGCATAGCCCATTTCAATATTATAACATTATTTTTAGTTATTAACATCAGTAGGCCGATATGAGGCAATAACGGAAGCGGCTGAGGTTTATAATCAGCCGAGTTCATTATTTGTATATCGGCCGTGTGGCGTTCAAGATTTTTCGTAATAACATAAAATTTAAACATTCAGGAATAATAAAATAATAATAAAATTTTTCTATTTCTATCATACTGAACAACTTTTTTGTTGATTTGTGAATTCTCCGTGACAACTGTCCATCAAGATGCTGTTAATTTCTAGGAACACTTGAACCTTAATGGGAGTGTTCACGCCAAACTTTTGCAGGTGGCAGCACAACTGTTCACTTCATTTTGTGAAAGTTGACAGTGTATACTTTGTTATGACAAAAAATGTTTGCTTCATGGGACATTCACAAATCGAAATTAATTTAGTTTTATGATTTATATTTTTATTTTAAGAACATTGACATTGATCTTATGAAACCATTCACAAAACGTGTAGTGAATTCTCTCATAACGTACTGTTAAATATAAATAACATAAATCTAAAATTAATTTCGATTGGTGAATGAACCTTTAATTCGCATGTTTGCGTTTGCGCAGTATAAAGCATACCGCGTGTGAAGTGAAATGTAAACAAGCATTTTTAAGTTTTCTGTTTTTAGAAATGAATGCCCTATTTTATTTCTGCATTCCTTTACACAGTAATAAAGCATTTTGTTTGGTTATATAATATACAAATATCAGATTGACAGTTGAATGATAACAAAAAATCTGGAGGGGATAAATGTGTCAGGAACTACAGCGCCATTAGTTCCTTTTGTAGGCGACTGTTATAATAAATAACGATCGGCGTTCGTTATTTTTATCTTTTCACTTTTGTCGAACCCGACAAAAACTGGGTTCGGTTTAGGTTCAAGTTAATTTGTTTTTTGAGAAATGGTTTCAGGTGCAGTTCTGGTTCAAGCATTAATAAAATTTGCTGTTTTGTTCGGGGTTCAGGTTCGGTTCGACTTAATGAAAATTGAATTAAAGTTTTTTTGAATGACAAACAAAAATAACAAAATGAAAGCCGCAACTTACGCAAGACAAGAAACGAACATAAATTTCAAGAAAAGTCAACATAGGCACCAACGCAGACACCTAACGCGTCTATTATCGGCTGTATTACAATTACGCCTACGTTTGGAACTTAAAATGAACCTGACGCGGAGCTGAACCCTGAACCCGTATTTTAATATCCGGTTCGGTTACAACTCGGGTTCAATTAAAAATTATATCTGAGGTTCAGTTCTGGGTTTGGGTTCGGTAAAATGTTACGGTTAGGTTTCGGTTTTGGTTCGGTTCAGGTTCGGGTTCGATGCCCTGATAGTAAAAGTATGGTATTACGAAAAAATTTTAATACCATTTTTCTTTTCGAAATAATTGTTATACAACCCTATACAATATTTGTATTGCTGAAATCAGAAAAAAAATCTATTTAATGGACTAAGAAAATATAATTTTGTGCTATCGTTTGAGAACCACTGGTTGAATATTCAGTTTGTTATTACTGATAAATTAGCCTCTTATTCTTGTTATTTTTTTTTGTATATAATTTTTCTATAGTCATTAGTTCGCCCAAAAAAACTATTTGTTTTAAAGGAAATCTGTAATTCCTGTATAATAAAATGAAAAACTCCTTAAAATATAATATTTATTTTGTGTGTGTTATGTTTGCAGTCGTACGAAAAACAAGGCTTCCATTCAGGCACTCCGCCCCCGTTCAACCTCGCGGGGAACCAGAGCGCCGGGATCGCCCCCAGCGGCACGTACGGGCCGCAGATGTACATCCCCACCATGCCGCAGCAGCATCATCACAGCACTACGCTCATGCACCAGCCGTTGCACCAGGTTAGAGACCTTGATCACACAAACATGTCCAACTGGTTGCTATAACATATACATACCTATATTATGCATGTTGCACGTACTCTCTATCTCCTCTATCAATATCAAAACAAACATATACTTTGTATCCAAACCAACCAACGCAGAATGTCCCCACAATATTAACGCTTTATTATCCGACACGATAAAGTAAAACCATAGAGAAATAGGCCTTCATTTATTTGGCGGAGTAATATTTTTTCAAAAATTGTAAATCAAATTCTTTGTGCGATTTCCAAAATATTTAAAGTAATTTTATTATTAATTAGTACAGTGGTAAGTACATTTATTTTTGTGTTAAATGAAACAATTTTTTTACGTTTGTTAAAAAAGTACATATTTTTTATTAAAATGGATTTATAAAGTATGTTTTTTTAACACAATAACAAATCTATTTTGTAACTCGGTGGTTAATTTTTAACAGCTGGTTAAAAAATTTACCGAATCAAGTAGATTGACATAATAACAAAAAATTGGATTTTTTTCTTGTCAAATCTAAATTTATTGGATAAATAATTTAACCAACCGTTAAAAATTAACCACTGATGGCCGGTTTCATAATAAATATAAAGTCACTTTACTTTTAAAGTTTGAGCTAAAAGTGAAAAAAGCGTTTCATAATTTCACTTTAAATTAAAGTTGTCAGTTTAATTATCTTTTAAAACGCTATTTAAACCGACAGCTTTAACTTAAAGTGAAATTATGAAACGCTTTTTTCACTTTTAGATTAAACTTTAAAAGTAAAGTGACTATATTAATTATGAAATTGGCTGTTAGTAACAGAATAGGCCTCTAAAAGTGTGAAAAAAGTACAATTCTTTTAACGCAAACGGGTGAAAAGATGAAACGCTATAGCACTTTATTTCACACTTTTATTGCAGACGTAAAAATTAGTTATTTATGCAACAAGAGTAAAAAGTATAATCTTATTATAGAAAATTTCACAAAAAGTGCCTTATTTAATAAGGCACTTTTTACCCGAGTTGCATTCAAATTTTTTTACGTCTACAATAAAAGTGTGAAAAAAAGTGCCGCAACGTTTTATTATTTCACACGTATTCGTTAAAAAAGTGCACTTTTTCACACTTATTGTGCTAAAAAAGGCATTTTATAAATTCATTTTAATGAAAAAAAATGTACTTTTTTAACAGACGTTAAAAAAAGTTATTTATGCAAGAAGAATAAAAAGTATAGTCTTATTTCACGAAAAAAAAGTCTGACGGAACGAGCCGGAGGCGAGTTCGTCAAATCCTATGAGTGAAATAAAACACTTTCTACACCAGTTGCAATAAAAGTGTGAAAAAAAGTGCCATAACATTTCATTATTTCACTCCTTTTCACATTTTTCATAATTTCATTGTGTTAAAAAAAGACATGCTTTATAAACTCATTTTAATAGATGTAAAAAAAAATTGTATGCAACTAGAGTAAAAAGTGTTTTATTTTACGAATAGGAAAGTTTGACCGAACGAGCCTAGGCGAGTTCGTCAAATCCTATTACTGAAAAAAGGCTATACTTTTTACTTATGTTGCATCTGTTAATTTTATTATTATTTAAAATAGTACGTGTGCTATTTCACATAATTCAAAATGCTTTATAATTTTTGATATAATTTACTGATTTATAAAAATTTATTTTTGGGAAAATTCGGCGTAGTTTGATTTGATTTCTATGCTTCATTGTTGAATAAAGAAGGCCTGTTCTCTAATGTCAGTGTGTCCAATACTTAAAAGCACTTTAACAACATTCTTATCAGTTAATTTATTGTAGTATTTTCTAGGATTAAACTCCTAACCTATGAGGGTAGATTCTGTAAGGTGTTTTTTATATTTTTATAAAGAGTGATTGTTGGTTGCAAAGAATATATTTGTGTTTCTCAAGTGCTGTGCAGTAGACAATGTATAGAAAATATTTGGCTCTCAACTTTGCTTCAAAAATTATTGTACATTATGTGTAATATTTATTTAGTTGTACAGTCAATAAAAGTTAGGATACTAGAAATTATTTTTCTGTTTAAACCTCCCCAATTTTATTGTTTCTTCAATCCATGGCTCACCATTTCAAGGGGAAGATTAGCTGTTTTACTTTAGTGCATCTTCCATAAAATTCGGTATAAAAGATGATAGTTATTAGTCCGAAATTCTAATGAAATTTTAGCAAAAAAGTAATGTTAATATTTTGCAATTTCATTCTCGAAGTCTCGATTTAAATTCCATAAAAATTTTGTTAGAAAAATATTTTCAAACACAACAAATTTATTAAAACAAATTTCAAGACAATAATTTTATTAAAGTTTAGGAGTAAAATCCAAACTTAACTATCAACTGATATGCCAACCCAATGTGCGTCACAAATTTTTATTTTGTAAACTTTACGATGTCATCTAGTCGAAAATCGTAAAATATGGACCTATTTTTAGACATTTTTCAATAGAAAAGTTATTTATAAGGTCGCTAAACTTCCCCATGTCGTGAAAAAAATTCTTTCGTGCATGATTTTGGTGAACTGGCATGGTTTGGAAACCGGTAGGTCTCGGTGAGGCATGGTAGTTTCTTTTTGGTTTGACTCAGGTTTTGTTTTGCTTGTTTTGTAGATGGATATACGCCACCAAGCACGACGCATGGTAAGTTTTTATTTTCTTGTTGGCTGCTTGTGATCTTTTTCTGTGTTCCTTTCTTTCTTTGTAGCGTAGCATGGGCTTGACTCTTCCTAAAAGTTTGTGGAATATGTCCTAACGAAGTGAAATAGTTATGCTTTACTGATTTTCGTGCCATATTATTCAGAGATTATTTGTTCTTCATATATCATTCATGTTTTGTAAGCTAAGCGTCAAATGCGTAAATTTGTATGACTAATGTATGTTTATTAATAAAGCTTGCAATAAGTTACACTTACAAATTTGTTCTATTATAAAACAGTACAATACGTTTATTAAAATCGCTACATATGCCCAGTTGCACCGTTGACACTTAAATTTTAAGCAATGCTTCAAAAAAATACAAATCGAAATTTTGAAAGCAATATTTGACGCTTCTTTTCGATACGATATTGTCAATTTAAGGAACACTTAAAATGGAAGCGTCAGCGGTGTAACTGGGCATTAGAATAATAGTGTCTTGACTATTTTACAATTTTTTACACAATATTAGAATTAAATACATCCATATATGGCCGGTTTTATAAACGACAGATAAATTTACTTCCAAAGTAAATAAAATTGATTCCTTCAAATGACAGTCGAATTTTTGACAGTAATGTCATAAAATGAATAAAACTGATTCGAATTTGTTAGTTTTAATAAATTTACTATGGAAGTAAATTTATTCTGCTTTTTATAAAACTGGGGGATATAAAGTATGAAAAAAAAATTTTAAGCAGAATAAAATGAAATCAGAACACTTTTATTCTGGCAAACAAAATATTAAGCTTTAGTAAGTACATATGATTAAATAAGATTTATTTTAATATAGCATAAAGTACAACAAAAAATAGCTGGGACAGTACAGAAATTAAGTTGGTACTTATAGAAATTTTCTTAAATTTTGTACTTAATGTAGAGGATATTGGGTTTGTTCCTTTCAATGAAATGGTATTCGGGAAGAGAATGTATAAAATTAAATTACTAAATAAGAGAAACTTATTTTTTTCTTTACTGCTGTGCTCAATACGCATGCGTCTAGTTTATTTTAATTTTGAATCAACCTTTTATTTAACCGTGCATGTCAGAATGCTTAATAAAGTGTATAACTACATTCCAAAACAAGAAAATATTCATAATCTATTTTTACAAGAGACCAAAATCAATTCATGGACAATAAACATCAGATAAGAAATAAATGAATAATTTGCGTGATGTGATTATCTTATGGGGATGGTACTGCTACTTGATATTTATTTCTACTGCCAGTGAAATAAACACATTGGCCTGTATTACGAGCGCACTTTTATAATAAAAGTGCTTTTATGGAGCGCACTTTTGCTTTATATTCTTATGAGGAGTGTGCTCCATAAAAGCGATTTTATTATAAAAGTTCGCTTTACTCAAAGTTTTGACGTAGCTGCAGTACAGTTAAGCCTGGTATTTTTATCTCCGGTTAAGCAGTCTGATAATTTAACTGTCAGTTAAAGGAAAAACAAAGCATCGATATTATAGCCTAAATTGTAAAAATTGCACATGTGTCGATTTTTTGATGCCACATTGTTCTTATAACGGACAGTTTACTTAACAGGCAGTTTAACCAGAGATGAAATATCGGGCCTTAGTCTGCAGCCGTAAAAATTTGAAATGTTGTTCATTTAGTAGTTGGTTTCAACTATTTCAACTGCGCATGGCCACTAAATATCAGGATAAACGATGGTCAACAGCAAATGTTTAATATATGCTTCTGCGCATGTGTCAAAACTTATTGTCGCTAGTGCTACTATAAAATCCACTCACGGAGCATCTGCAGACTTTTGCGAAACGAACATATATCTACTGACATTTCAGTAACTGCTAGATCAAAATAACATTAAAGTACTACACGGCGGTAATCCATAAATGAGAACTATGGTCCATTTACGATGACGAGAGAATTTGGAAGTAATTCGCGAACAGAATTCCAAATTCTCGCTACCGTGAATGGATAATAGCGAAACGAACAAACCTATTCAAGAATCCTGCTATTTGAAAAGTCTTGTGAATGTCTGTATTGTCCTAATTGTGAGTTATTGAGATAAAATGATTATTGAATTGTTGTGGATTGTGTGTTTAGGATTCGGGCAACAGCACCGGTCAGCGCTCACAAACATCGTCTCAGGCGAAGACAGCCGCTAAACAAAGCTACCCGAACTCGTACTGGAACCCCGCCTAAACCGATTCTGCCAAACGGCGCTCTGCTCTGCCTTCCACGCAGTGTAAACCACTTTACTTATAATAATTACTTGATTTTCACAAGAGATAAATCTCTATTTCAGTTATAAAGTCATTTGAGTGTAATGTAATTCTTTTATAAGGACTGTAAATTTTTGTTTACACTCTTGCTTGGTTGTATATTTATTGTTGTATGTAATAAACTTATGATTTAATCGGTGTCATTTTATTTGCGAGTTTTAATTATGCAACCAATGCAAGATGGAGTTATTAATAAGTTTAGAAAGATCTATCTAAGATTAGTGTTGATGTGATACTGTGCTATTATCGATAATTTATGGCTTTATTATTTATTTGTTAGTTACTTTTGATTTGAAGGCAGGGTAAGAACAGCGCCTTTCCCCTAGGATGTTCGAGTTTGTGAAGACTGCAGACGTAGACCACTTGTCAGGGTTCTTAAGAGTTGCGCATTTATGTGTGGAATAGTTACATACAAAAATACAAATGATAATGTGTTATCATGTGCAGTAGTTCCATCTTTACTAGTATTTCGTATCTAGGTAAATCAACGGTTTGTCACTGACTTACGTGGAATTTTAACCTTTGCTTGACTTTTATATAAGAGACACGTTTTGTTTATAAACTATCAGTGATGAACCATTCTGATATATTATTATAGACTATTTGAGAAATTAAACTATCTTTGTGTACCTACGCTGTGTATAAAACAAATTTTTGTCACTTGTGTAGAGACGTCGATAATGTATATGTGTAGTTTAGTTTTGTTTTTTGTATTTGCTCTATAATTAATTATAAACACAGACGATCCTAACACATATTTACATTTGTGTGCTGCATTTTCCGTAGGCCGTTTTCATGCAATACATTTTTACCCCGTTGCCTAGCAGTATAAATGAGCTATGTACCTACACAGGTTATGGGCCCACTCGTTACTCTTTTCATTTAACCAAGCATGGCTTGATATCTGTCTGATGTACAGAAATCCTGTCATATATTTTTTTTTGTTAAACTAAGCTAAATGTTCATGCTAGTTTGAACTAGAATTGTCAATCGTCAATCTGACAGATGAAGACCAAGACATGATTGGCCAAATCAAAGGATCACGTGTGTGCCCGTGACCATAAAGCTCATTATTTAATAGTTCAGTAAACGGTCATTTTCCATCGCAAAACTAAATATAATTTCATAATTCTGCGATGGAAAATGATTTTGTTGTAATTAAATACAACCAGAGTCAATTATAACTCGGGAATTGCATTTCTTTATTAATTTCGTAGTTTTCACTTTTGGTAATATGCTGTTAGGTAAAATTTTCGGGTGTAAGTAAAATAAAATAGTTATTTTATTATTATAACTTAGCGTGTATTCATTCTTCGCAGGTGACACTAAGACTTGTGATATGGTACGTATAATTCGATAATAAATATAATTTATCAATTATTTGAAGTTTTATCATAATTTAATCCGGTCTGACACTTTAATTGAGTAGCAGAATCAATCATTCTTCAACAATAAATTGCATTTTGATGTTTGATTTCTAAATTACTATATTAATATAGAATTTTGGTATATTTACAAATTATATATTTGGTTAATAATAATTGAAACTGATACCTATATAAACTTTGTAAAAATGAGCACGTTATCATTTCAAAATGTATCTTATTTTCGCTATGCTTGTTATACAAGTTGCATCTTTAAAAACATCTATAAACAATAACGATAAAGTAATAGAAAATATAACTAAACAATATTTTGATGATAAAAATTGTTTAACTATTATACAATTAACTAAATACAAATTAGAGTTATACTCGCAGTATAATATACCAACTATAGTTAGATCAGTTAATGTAACTAAATATAAACCCAATTTTAATTTAACTAAAAGACCTAGGAGAGACAAATTTGATAAGAAAAGAATCATACAAAGTTTGTGTTCAGAAAACACGCATGCATATTTAATTATAGTCAAATTTTTGAATGATTTGTTCAATTATATTTTTATGGAAACTATAACTCCTTTTTGGAGTCCGCAGGCTTCTATTTTCATATATTTTACTGAAGATACATGTCAGAATACAACAATAATCTTTGAAAATTTATGGAGAATTTACAAAACACCTCATGTTGTCATAAGCGGTTATAAATGTAGCATTTTATTTTATAATCCATATAAGAAAAACGAAGATTCGTACGGTAAATTGTATAATTTTACCAAACAACAAGTATTGGACGATATAAATTTGATAAAAAATGATATGAACACCTTTGATGGTTACCCATTAAAAACTATCATGTTCAAATCAGCATATTCAGTGCCAGTAAGTGCCACAGAATATGTAGGAATCGACGTAAATCTAGCTACAACCATAGCTGACTACAACAATATGACTACGAAGATAATTCCTCTAATGGACAACGAGCTATATGGTTTCCTCCTACCGAATGGTTCATATACTGGCGGAATTGGTGCCCTTTTAACCGGTGAAGTAGATTATTTAAGTGTAGACTATTTTATAAAAGATTATTTGACATTGGATATTGAGTTTAGTACGAGTATAAGTACTGATAATCTTTGCGTAATTATGAAGAAAGCAGAAAAAATACCAGACTGGCAATTGTTGTATTATTGTTTGGACAATGCAACTTGGTTGTGTATAATTGCAACTTATTTTGTCATATCTTTCTCGTGGATCATAATTCAGTATATTTTGACTAAATTTCGGGAAGATGCAGTACTTTATCCGTTTATTTTCACCGATACATTTCGTTTGATGATAACGTCATCTTTATACCGAATGCCAACTATACTTTCTGAAAGAGTATTTCTCGCATTTTGCCTGATGGCTTTTGTGACACTGGTTGGAGCATTTCAAGGATCTTTATTTGGTGTTTATTCTACCTTAATGTTTTATAAAGACATAAATACTTTGGAAGAACTATCCAAAACTGATACTGAGATAAAATCAAAGTTTAAGTTCTTCATTGACGATGTTTTCAGCGATGTAAGCTACCCTATGATTGCAAAACTAAAGAGCATGATTTCATTTTATGATGATCCAGTTTCAATAACTTTGAGGGTAGCCACAGAACATAATTTTGCTACTTTGGTGCGGCAAAGTGAAGTTCAAGTTGACAACAGTACAACCACCTTTTTGGATGAAAATGGTGTGAATTTAATCCATATGGTTAAAGAATGTCCTAGGACTTATAGTTTGGCTAATATTTTGCCAGTTAATTCGCAAATTGCTCCTGTTATTAATAAATACCTATTGAGAATTGCTCAATCCGGGTTGGTTGTCAAATGGTATGAAGAAATGGCATATAATGTTTCTGCTTCGAGAAGAAATGACCCGAATTTGTCAGACGCTATGAAAGTTTTTTCGTTGAAAGATATGCAGATTGCTTTTTTCGAGTTAGTTATAGGTATGATAATATCTAGTTTTATATTTATTATTGAAGTTTGTATGAAAAAAATAAAGAAATAATTGTTTAATTTCTGTATTTATAGTGTAATATGTTATAATAAATAATTTCAAACAGAAATACAATAACAGATAGAGTTATACAAGTTACATATACAGCAAGTAAAGGACAGAATCTCTTAAGAGATAAACTTCTAAATTTTTTATTAACAGCTTCCCGACTTCTAGGTATCAGTGATTTCTTGTACGGCGAAGTGACGTCACTTGTCCATTTTTTGAAAAGCCCTCCTAAAAAAAAACAAATTAACAAATAATTGTTGTTGCAACAAAACAACAAACCACTAATAATTAAATTGAGATAATAGTTAATGGCAGCCCTAAAAGGGGCCCCTTTTTGTAAAGCCCACGCATGTCCAGTACTTCTAAGGCCTCTACGACCAATGCGCAACCATTTTATGGTATCGTGTTCCGGTTCCTCACAAGTTGCCCGTATTTCAAATTGTATGGTTGAAGCTTCATCCAACATTGCTGTATGGTCGTGAAGCATTGCATTAAATACATCACAAGTATCCGCTTCGTATCCTATTTTACTAAAAACATATTAAATAGTATTCAATAAGTCAAATTTTGTATAATATACTTTAAAGCTTCAGTGTACAAACTATCATTAACCATCAACAAATCTCTGATGATATCTGCGAATTGCTGGTTAGCTACAAATCTGTATCCTGATTGCAGGAGTTCAGACATATCATCTGGTTCTAAACTTGCAGGATTTACAACAGTGGACAAAACAGTGCTTCGGTAGACGGTGTTAACAATGAGGCAAAGCAACCACCACATACCAAGAGTGAAGGCTACTGTTGAGCGTCCCCGGAAAACCAAAGAAATTTTGGGGTTAGCTTGCTCCAAACAGCCTCGGAAAATTATCTACAATGAGAAAGAAAGTTATTTATTTCAAAATAGTTTTTGATAATGTTAACATATGAAAAATATATGCCGCTGTGCTTATGCAATTCACAATATGCAAATGTAATGTAAAAAATACCCAAAAAATGGGTGGAAGTATAAACGGGTTAATTTTACACAAGTACCCTGGTTCGATCCCGACCGATGCCAAAATTATTTCAAATTTTAAATGGCACAAAAGTGACTCCTGCAGTGCACTCTTCGCGCTAGCAATAAGTGCCCGTGGCCATGAGGTAACGCCGTGTAAATGCCAGCAACATGAATCGTAAGTGACTTATTATAACATTTTCGTAATACTATACTGTTATATGATAAAACAGGACTAAAAACAAAAGTGAAAAGATAAAAATTATATAAAAATAAAATCCAAATTAAATGCCTGCTAAGCGTGCATTTTTTTAAAATTTCTGTTGTCTAAAACTGGATGACCGTCACCGTCGCCCACTTAATAATCGTTTAATTGGCTATCGCCCAGTTGACGTTACCCAGTGTAACTCGCCCAGTTGTCCGTCGCCTAGTTGTTGCGTAACTACATATATTTACACATATTTTGGTATTGTTAAAAATATTATTATTCTCAACGCCTGTAATGAGTGCCCGTGAGGTGACGCCTGATAAGCGCCTTCACGGTACAAATATGTCATCATCATTACCATATCTGTGATAAAGCAGATTGCACACCCAGAAATGGGTAATATGCCGTGATGATATATTTATTTTATTTAAAAATCTTTTACTTACAAAAGTGCAGTCAGAATATGAAATATTCTTGTCTTTGCTGAATTCTTTAATTCTTATTGCAACATACAACAATATAGAAATTAAAAATAATGATATAATATATAAAATCCAAACTGATACAGCATTAAATGGTTCAATAAACTTGATGAACACTTCTTTTATGTTAATACTGAAGACATACAAAAATATAAACTCTTCTGAATTGTATTGATTTGTAAATTGTACCAAAGGTACTCGGTCCACTGTCATAGAAATACCACCGAAGGCGATATCGGCTTTATTAGCCGAAATTTGCTGTATCATGTAAAAAAACGATGCTTCATTAGGCATCACTTGAACTTGGAATGTAAAATTCATTTTTTTGCTAATACTTTTTAACATTTTGCTTTCTATCCCTTCGATTTCATAACATATTGTTTTAGTTTTATTGTTTTTAGTAACATCTGTACTATTTTTGCAAATTATATATGGAAAATATGGAATGAAAATTATGTAAAACTTATGTCCATGTAAATTATGGAATTTATCTGGTAAAAACCTTTCTTTTGGTGTTAGTATATCAGAATTATCTGTCCTTTCTATGAATTTATATTTCATTGAGTATTCTCCACAATAGTAACAGATATCATATAATGTTACTCCATATTGCTGAATTATTTCTAGTAGTATTGTCTTTCCAGCTAGTTTTATAAATTCTATTCCATTTTTATCGACCGTTTTCAAAACTGTTCCATTTCCATAAGCTACAAATATCACTACATCATTCGAATTTATTTTTTTGGGCACTGCTAATATTTTCCATAACTGTGCACGTGTTGTAAAAAGAAAATTCACGATTTTTGACACATGTGGTCGTTCAAAATTTTCACCAATGGATAACTTATCGTGATTATATATTAAGTAACTTGTTAAATGAGTATCTTTGTTGTAAGATGTATTGTATCGAAAATAGTTCATAACTGTTTCAACATATTGTGCTGTTCGATTTTCTGTATGGAATATTATTTCAAAATGTTTGTATTTTAAAAATAGTTTGTAGAATATTTTTGATATTTTTTGTTCAAAAAAATAGTCGCTCACAAATAAAGACATATTTTGATTTTTTATTTCTGTCGCACATAACAAAATTGTAAAAATTATAATATGTTTCATTGTAACTTTACAACTCAATGTGGGTTACTGGAAAACACATTTGATTAATTTGTTTGCTTCTCATTATTTTTTTGTAGTTCATGTTGGATTTGCAATAATTTATGATGGCTGACAGTATCTAATCTTTTTTCCATTCAATTTTAATTTGTATTTGAATAGTTTATTAAGGTCTGCATTAATAATAGCAAATTGATTTATATTTCAGTTAAAATGTTGTTTTATTTCAGTAAACGATTTATCTTTACAAACAGTAAATAAATATCAAACATGAAATATAAATTTAGTTACAAAATTCCTGTGTTACATAAACAAATATTTACTGTGATAAAAAAAAAATGATAGTATCAGTGTCGGATTAAGGGGTTCGAGGTGTTACATATTTTTACTCACAACTGCATCAAATCAAAATTGTTTGTTAGTTACTAGGGCGAAAAGTTGAACATTACACCCGCCGGGCTGTTTGCCAGTTTTACCGCCCGCCGGGATGTAAAAAAGCCAAAACGTCCGGTAATGATACTTGATACTAACCTTTATTTAATTACATATATGAATTTTAGAAGTATTTCTTTAATTATTTATAATATAACGACAAACTAATGTTAAGCTGGCCACGTAATATTTTTTTATAGCAACAAGCTTTGCATGTATTTAAAAAATAAGTTAAAAACATTTCATTTGATTGCAGTTGTGCGTAAAACGTTAGGCCGATAGAAGATTACACCTTTGGATGAATAAAAGACCCTCGGCTACGCGTCGGGCTTCAAAACTCATCCGCAGGCGTAAACCTTTTCTTTTGGCCCTACGTAAATAACTATTGTAGACCTACTAAAATAATACGAGGGCCTTTTTCAACTTCCGGTAAGATGGCAAAAAACAACAGTGATGAAAAAGTTTAATAAAGACAAAAGTTAATTACCAATTACTATACTTCATTTCACGTAAGAAAATAGTGTTGGTTTAGAGAGGAATATAAATTCTGCTCTTTGATTGGTCAGAATGCTTAGTTCACAAAAGCGAAAAAAAAATATCACTTGTCAGCTGTCAATTATCAATTACAATCGATGGAATTAAGTGATATTTAACCATGTTTTGAAGTAATTTTTGATATTTAGGACCCGTACATTTTAAGGATAAAAATATTTTTGTTATTGACAAAGTTTGGTTTCACTAATGTAAATTATATATTTAATGCATGTAAAGACGATCGGCTCTCAAGCGCCATTTGCTATTTTCTTACGTGAAATGAAGTACAGGTGATAAACTATCGATAATAATTATCGTTGTATCGAGTATCGATGTTGTAGATATTATCAGGCACTGTAGAATTATCAACAGTCTGTAAAAACTATCGATATACCTACTATAAAAAATGTGTAACTATTCGTTAATTTATGTTAAACAGTATTCGCAAAATAATCAAAGAATCTTTTCGAAAGGGGTACTTATAATATCGGACACGGACAAGGTAAAATGGGCGAGGGCAACTACACGATGGTTAACTGGGTGATGGATAACTATTTGATTTAATATATTAATAATTATTATTTGATTTAATTTTATTCTGTACTTCTTTAAGACTTTATTATATTTCAGGTTTGTTTTCTAAATGTATTTATTTCTGAAATTATGTATCCTGCTTCTCCTTGTGATCGGATTTCATTTTTTTTTTTCTTACATATTTACAGTTTTCGATAGTTTTTATAAATAAACCTATATGCGCCAACCCGGCACCCGGCACTGGTCCTAGCTCTTATTGAGTGATATTTTTTATAAAACTTCCAAAATCAACAGGAAACAGGAAATTGAAACAGTGATGCGAACATGTAGACTGCCACGCCGGCAGCACGGCAGAACAGGGAACATAATTTTATAAATCGATGCTGTGTAAGTGCTGCCTCTCGCTGAATTTGTGGTGGCTTGTAGAATTAAGATTGACGTCATTATTTTTAACGTAGAATCTATTTTTGATGAATGATATTCATTACTCAATGAATACTGACAAAATAAATATCAAAGAACAATTTTTTTATTTTTTATATAATGAATATAAATTTATTTAAATATTTTTATTGTCAGATGTCCGAAAATATTTTTATACAATCGTGTAATCCTTAAATATTTACATATGTTTTTTAATTTTTTTCTTGTAATTCTGTACCTTAAAATATTTAACTTTGTAGATAGATTTTGTGGTACGTTTCTTCATTTTCGATTTATTATGTTTTTAAAAATAATTTTTATCCTTCTGATGTATCAAATTTCATTTACATTTAACTATATAAGTGTTGCTATAACAATTAATGCCGCTCAGCTGAGCCTCAGTGGTCTGGGGTGCGGACTTCAAATCCGTAGTCGGTTTACGCCGAAGTGGTTCGATTCCACCTGTTGAGCGATTTTGTTTCAATTTATAACAAAACAGGAAGTGTATTCCATTTAAAGCAAAGGACAGCGTTGGAATTTGATGCCGGGAAGACGTAATTATTTGTTTTATTTATTTGGAAAATTTGTCGCAGGATATGCAAATGCAAATATAATCGTATTATATAATATTATTCTAGTTCAATGATATTATTGTTATTTTATTTAATCATTATGAGTATGCTACAATATATAAATAATTTATTATTAAAATATTTTGTTATAACAAGCCATTTTATTATATTTATTAGGAGTATTATTTTAAAAACAGTATTGAAGATCGAGGACAGAATAGATTGTGAGTATATTTTTTAATAATTTATTTCACAAAAATGAAAACAAATTTTGCAAAAATAAATTTACAAAATTTTGTAAAAATGTTTCAAATTTATAAATTTGTTGTTACATAGTCAAAATAGTAACTTATTGTTGAATAATATTATTTTGTTTATCGCTATTATAAAATTTGTAATACAACAAATTTATTAATAATATTTTCATGAATATATGCCCCAAGTATATTTATGTAACATTCTAGAAAAAAATTATTAGAGTTACTAACAATATCTATTATAAATAACATAATCTTTTTCTTTCTTCTACTGACAGTTTACCGCTGCAGTAGTAAGTATATATACTACGTTCCACCAATTACTACAATGTTTCGCCAATCCCTGCTAGTGGGGCTACACACGGGGTCTTTGTGACTCATTTGCCCTGGGGAAGGTCCTCGGATCGTGGGGTAGAAAGTACCGGTAGCGTGAGCCACTGAAGCACGGGTGCAGCTGGTCTAGGATGGGAGGTTTCGATCCGCAGACGGTATGCCCGGTCTTTATCTCAGCACAGATATGCAGGTGGTCCCGCAAGGGATAACTCAACGGGGCCTAGTCTGGTGAAACATTTTTGGTTGATGATTTTACCCATTTAGTAGGGTCTTTTTAAATTAATACTTAATATATTTTGACAAAGATTTTTATTTTCTTTCGTTGAATGTAGATTTGAAGGGGTCTTTCTCTTTCACTATTAAAAAAATCTGATGTGACCAACACAAAACCTCCCGCTATTTAATTTTTATTAATTTAAATACATACCTACCTACGTATTTACTAACGCTGCAAAACTGTTTCATTGCAGAAAATATTGCATTATTTACTATTTTCTTTTTAAAATGTCACTATTATTAATTTGAAGTGATAAGTTTTCTGACAGTGATATTTACTGTCAGTTACATTCATTTGAAAAATGAACTGTGTAACAAAGGAATAGTTTTTATCTTAGGCTTCGCGACTAATAAAAAAAAATTATTTTTAAATTTATCTGTAAAATATATAGAAAAAGTATTAATGTATTCCTGTAGAAAATTCAATAATCTTTAATTTTCATAAGACATAAAATTCGAAAAAATGGCATTTAATGGTATTTTTTGAAGAAAAACCATTATGAGCTTCAAGTAAAGTACCATTTCCGTTCATCCGATTTACACTAAAATCTAATGGCTTCTATTCCTATTAGAATAGGGTAAAAATACAAGGTTTCAGAATTTTCTGAATGGTAGTATTTGAGTTAGAGTGCAAACAAAATTCGTATACATACACACATACACACACACACACACACACACACACATACACACATACAGACATCATCGTGAAAATATTAAAAATGGATTCTAGGGACCTTAAAACGTGGTCATTTACTAAAATCTCGATATTAGATTTTTAGCACGATCCCTATACCTCCCTTACCAAGGGTAGCGGGAGGTAAAAATATGGACAAATTTTATCAAGAGGGCCTCTTCGATATTTATATGATAAATAACATTAATATATCAAATTTATATGTAAGTAGTTCACAACGATATGCACATTGTAGCTTAAGGACAAAATTGTATTTATTTATATGTTACAGCTAAAGACGTTAATTCGTAAATAACCGATAAATAACGTTAATACACACACAAATTAACCGATTTACGTTAGTAACTGGTTTTTATTATACAGGGTATTTTTATACCTCTGCACGAAACTTTAATGACATATATAATTTGATATTTATTTATTTATTTATTTATTTATTTATTTATATCAATCCAACAGGATACGAGATCCCAATTATAGGATTGATTACAGAAAAATACAATTATAATAAGTGTCACAAGTAGAAATGAAAACAATCAATATATACATTTATAAAGAAATTTACACTGCAAAGTTAGCCGAAACAGATCTCTTAAATTTAGTTATCGAGTCATTAAATATGTCTAATTCAATTACACATTCTGAACAACTTATATTATTAAATGTGGAACATAGTTGACGAATCGGAGATTTAGATTCGTAATTAGTTCTAACAAATTTTAATTTAAAAAGATTATTAGTTCTAGATGATGTTCTAGGTACATTAAACGGAATGTTAGCAAGACAAATTGGATCATCTATACTCCCATTTAAAAGTTTGTACAAGTACATGGTGCATTGAATCTTGCGCCTGGATGATAGACTAAGCAAATTAAATTGTGTTAGTAGATCATTGTAATTATAATATACTGATTATAGAAGAAAAATTTTTTTTGGAAATTCGAAAAGTAAGGGTAGTTCATTCCTAGCGAAGATTTTTAGTGCCACTGGTTTAATAGTATATTTAATTATTTATAATTTTGTTACTAATGAAATAGAAGTATAAACACTGCTTACAAATAATCATTTATTAATTAAGTATTATGTCTAATACCTTTTGCGTAATGATTTTTAAACATTTTTTTTTTTATTTGAGTACCTAGTTTGATTTCGTATAAGGTATTGAGAAGGTAAGGTGTTGTGGGACAAATTTGAGAAAAATGTATAGCAACAGTGAATTAGTGGATGTTATTAGTTTATGAAGAAGCGGCACAATAAATTCATTGTATGGCTGCAGGAGGAAATAATTTTGAACAATTTTTGTAACAATGACTTGTTGCACTTTATTCTGATATGAAATTAAAAAATTGATATCCTCAATTTTTTTTCCTTGACCTACCAAAACAATCAAAACATTCACTTGTTCCTGAAATTATGTAATACCTTTAATTTGATTAGTTTGGTTCATTACTAACATAGTTATAAATATTTAAATGTACTATCAAACCAGTGGCACTAAAAATGTTCGCAACGAATACATTGCCCTTATTTTTGCGAATTTAAAAAAAAATCTTTTTGTTCTATAATCAGTATATCAAATTATACATGTTATTGAAGTTTCGTGCAGACGTGTAGAAACATCCTGTATAATGATTTTCTTGTGTTCAATTTTTTACACTTGACCGGTAGTATTTACTCTTAAACAGGGGTCATTAAGCGTTGACTAAAGTAACAAATTCATTTGTTTTTCAATCACCCAAATGAATTTCTAAATGGTAGTCATGGTTATTAATCACCCTGACTACCATTTAGAAATACATTGGAATGATTAAAAAACAACCGAATTTGTTACTTTTTAAGAGGAAATACTACCCGATCATGTTTTAATAGTTTATTTGATGTTTTAAAATATGGCTAGCTGTCTAATAGTTTTATAAATTGTTTTATATTTATTCTTGAAAATGCAGACCTGCCGTACAGTTTACGCACGTTTGTTCCGCGGTTCCGTGCTGGTCAGGGATCGGCCGTTTGTTCAGCAAAAAACAAAAGACGCATAATGTTCCAAGATGGCGACCGATATTAGTGTCACATTTCATTTTCTGTGCAAAAATTCAGAAATACGTATTTAAAAGTAATAATAGAGGTAAAATATAAATTAAATTTTCTGATTTAAATATTGTAGCATGTTTTATGATATTTTTCTTGTGTAGATGTCGACAGATGGAGCTGATTACGATGGATTTCGATTTCTAAAGGTGACAGGTGACATTTGGTTAAAGACAAGATAGCTACATGTGGTAAGTTTGTTTTTTTGTATTAATGCCCATTTGCACCGCTGTCACTTAAATTTTAAGAAAGGCTTAAACAAAAAAAACTTCAAATCGAAATTTTGAGAGCAATATCACTTTCACATTTGACTTTTCGTTTCGATTAATTTAAGGAACACATAGAATTCAAGCGTTAGCAGTGCAACCGGGCATAAATGGTATAAAAATTTTAATTTTGTCTAATCTACTATGTCAAGTAAAGTAACAGAGTATCACGTATATATCAATAATGTTTTGAGATAAAAAAATCCCATTGATAATTACGTCATTTATCTGTAGAGTATACAACGAAAAAAATGGACGTGACATACAACATATACGATGACCGTGACGCATTATAAAACTCTTTGCTGTTTTATAATTAAGTTCGACAAAGACCTTTGTCGATTGTTGTTATTTAATGCAAAGATATTTAGTTACATCACGTTTATGAATAATGCGATAAAAACTTTTAAATTATTCACAATGTCAAGTATCGCAAATTTAGAAATTATTTACAGTATGATTCAATAGAGCGCGAATCCGCAAAATTTAATAGAGTCTCTAACAGAAATTATTAATAAATAAGAATATCATCACAGTCTATTATCAATTTCTCAGTGTGACAATTTGTTTTTATTCGCAATAATTTGACATCTTTGACAGTTTTTAAGTCAATTTGACAGCTTAAGTATCCCAGTGTGTAATTGGTTTAACTGTTTTGACATTATTTAAGTTACCAGAAATTAATTTGACATGTTTGACAATTTTTAAATCTCTCAAAAATTAGTTTGAAAGCAATCCAAAATAATATTGATTGGGGTATTTTAGAAAGTAGAAGGAAAGAATTGTGAAGTATATTTTTGTTGATGGAACCGTGTTCCATATTCCCAATAATTCTGTCGTGACATTTAAAACCACAACCGCGAAAGCATGTGTTGTACCAATTTAATTTTTGGGTGTGTCAATTTCGTGTAGATCCTTGAGGAACCAAATTGTCTTGTCTTCCTTCTTGTTTGAGGCAGGTCACTGTCGTTTCCTAAGGTCATAGTGACCTCTGCGAGGGTTTGAGACCACGTGTGAGTGAACTGTGACCCTCATAATTATCTAGGTCGCAACGACCTTCTACTTCTGAGACATCAAGCCTTGCCATGCCTTAATTGCCTTCGCCATTCGTTTGTTATTCTAGACCGGGTAATGCGATTTTATCGCACATTAAGAATAACATTTTTGCAAGAAAGGCAATGTTATTTTATATATTTATGAAAAGAAAACAAAACATTGACTACATGCTCGAGTATTGGTCCTATGATTATTAGAGTACCTATTTAGAATATATCCTGAATTAAATTTCGCACTTTATGAGAGTAGATTAAAAAGTTTGCTGCCCAGCACAGAGAGGGCAGGACATCACACTTTTTTGAGAGGTTATATGAACAATCCAGTGCCAAGTTTTATATTAATGTACTGCTTTCTGATTTAATTGAATTTTTTAAAAATACATATACCTAATAGAACCAGGTGAAGTGATGAAATACCTGCACAAAAAGGGCTTAACACCAAAACAAATTTGCGAAGAGATAGAAAATATTTTGAGAACATTTGTCCTTCATATACAATTGTAAAAAAGTGATGAGCTGAATTTAAACATGGAAGAGAAAGCATTCAAGATAATCTTCGCAGTGGAAGGCCTGCAACTCTCACCAGTGAAGAAAACACCAATTTGATTCTCGATATGGCTAATCAAGGTTTGAAAAATAGCAGAGGCTATGACTGCTATGAGCATCTCGTATGGACAGTTTCAAAACATTCAAATCAGTAAGTTTAGGTATATATTATGACAAACATTTCTACGAGGTTAGACATGGATTTACCGCTATTATCCTTAATCAAAGCAACAGTCGAAATAGTGGAAGCATAGGGGTTCACCGCCTTCCAGAAAAGTAATTGTTTTGTCTTCCGCTGGCAAAATCTTATTTTCTGTTTTTTAGGACGCGAAGGTAAATAGTGATGGTGGATGGTATAATGGTCAATCCATTACAGGACAATACTATTCGAACTTTTTACATCAACATCGCGAAGAAATAAAATAAATTTGGAATGCTAACGATAGGTCGGTTCCATTAGGATAACGCTCCAGTGCACACATCATTAGTTGCGATAATTCATCTTATTTCCGAAAATCAAAAACGATTTTCGTCCATTGAAGAAGTTGTAACAGCCAAATGGAATATTTCCCAAACCAGAACGAAATATTTTCTAAGATCGGGCTAATTATATTGGTATAGTCAGAAAAAATGACTGTTGGGTCCAGCAATAAAACTATAAATATCGTAATTATGACAAAGCGGCATATCGCTTACTGTTTGCTTTATAATATTGGATAAAACAGGCCAATATTTGCGCCGCTCTTTTGGGATGAAGACATACATCGCCTGGTATTTCTACCTACCCTGAGTGCTCTGTATAGTACAATTATCTTGCTATTCCTTTAACACAAATGCCTTTTTTGTTTTAAATAATTTTTGGAACTACTGTTTTCATTTTCATATGAAATTATTTCAAACAAAAATAGCATTTATGTTAAAGGAACAGTAAGATTATTTTACTATGCAGTGCATGTCTTAATTTCATCAGAGCGGCGCAAATAATGACCCGTTGAACCCAATGTTATATTGCAAGAAGGGAGCGATTTGTTGATTTGTCATAATTACAGTATTTATAGTTTTATTGCTGGAATTAGGTGTTTGACATTGGGATAGACTGCTAGATAAAATTTATTTTAAAATAATTCACGATGCAGTCACTCAGGTTTTATTTTTTCTGTCTGAACCGTAACAGATATCACAAATTAAACAGAGAGAGAAAAGTTTACTATTGAATGTATCTTTCTGAAAAAAATAATGTTATATTATCGGCGTAACCATTAAAAAGTTACGGTCTAATCAATGTTGGGACACCTAAGTTTCATACACTAGTGGTTCACTAATAATAACAAGTATCATCTTAAAAGATGACTTATAACCATATGAACTGTCGTACCAAATTTCATTCAAATCGTATAAAGCGTTCTGTTATTATAAGCAAAATTAATTATTTTTTTTGAAGAACTTTGAAGCAGAATTCTGGGTAACTGGTACACTTTCCGGTAAAAGCAAGTTTAGTTAAATCGTCTTATTTTAGCCTCAGGAATCTGTGGTTAAGCCATGTCCCCCTATTTGAGAGACACCCTGTATACATCGCTAGGCCGAGTGTAGAGACTTAAAACCTTAATAGGGGACTACATTGAAAAATAATGTAAAAAAATCCACCTTTGTAAGTGTCCTAATATTTCTCCGAAACTAGATTAGTAGATTATCCAGATTAGAAATGTGATCTGTAAAATTCCAAAACTTGATCCAGTTCTCGACTCACTTTATAAATTGGTGACTCAAATCCTCGATGTTGACGTTGCTGTTGGAAACAAAATTGGTGGACGAAAAAAGACATATCAAATGACAGTGAATGTCGTTTTGCGATTACATTTGTCAAATATGAAGGGAATGTTTATTTCGTAAGTATAGCTAATTTTTTTTTTGAGTATCAAACTAGGTACCTATCTGTCTATCACTAGTTCTAATTTTCTCGGTAGATGTCTCATGCTTAATTTGAGTTTTAATGGATCTGTAGATCTGTAGTTCCTTGATTTTGAAATTATATTTTCGAACATAAGCAACTATACTCGCCGTCAAATGTTTATGGACTAATGTTCAACATTTATCTCTTCCCGCATCCTGTCCCTTGCCCAGCGGTGTTGCCGCTTGTAACTTGACATGACCGAACGCAAATGTCAAATAATACATTTAAAACTAATTAAAATTTTTAATACATCGTAAATGAAATAAAGAAAGAAAATATTATAACAAATAAGTAAGGTAAGACAGTAATACGTAATATAAAATATAAAAATTATCTTTGTGGAAAATTTATGTTTATATTTTGACTAAAGTTCCCACACATTAAGCTAAGGTCGCGTTTGCATTAAAATACGTTAACCGGTGAAATCTAAATAAAATGTAAGAATAATTGATTATTAGGTGATCAGTAGATCTGCCAACACAATATGCTTCTGCAAACAACCCCAAAGTTTTCTAGTTATTTAATAAATTATAATTTTTTTCAGGATGTAACGCCAATTTTTCGAAAAAATTGTGTACATTAGCTATAATTGTTTTTACCTGTCCATTTAAATCTTGTTTTCCTAAACGTTTTTTATAAGAACCAGAACTATTTAATTCATGAGTTTCACTCATTTTCTTTTCAAAAGTCTAAATATAATGCTATTTATAGCATTGGGAATAAAAAGCGCACGCAAGTACTAACGAAAATGTCAAAATATAAAGTGACATTGACAGATTACAGATATTTGTACAGGTAGACACTTAAAAAAAAAAATTTGCCATCACTGTAGAAATCTCCAGTCCATAATTATTTGACGGCAAGTATAGGATGCTACAGATTTCCCAGATTATTCTGAAATTTAGGAAACGTGTTAGTTCCACTGATATTAGATCACAATCTGAATTAGAGTTTTGGTTTCTAAACATGCCTAACATGCCAAATATCCAAATCTCGTGGAGTACTGAGATGAACTCGGTTATCCGCCGAAAGAAAGATGTTTGTATATTGGAGTAAGTGTGTTCAAAAGGGCGGAGTTTACAACCAACCAATTAGAAATTAAGGAGTTAAAACTTTTTTATAGTAGCAATGGATAAACAAAAAAATAAATTAATAAACTATGATGATATGCGAAATAATGGTAGTAGTAGGCCTTGCTAAACAAGTTGTAAACAAATGTACCTATTGTTATTTGCATATAACAATGGCCCGTTGCCTAGGTGATTTCCTGGTGCTCGGAAGGTTATTGTCAATCGGTTACGGTTACGCTTGAGTTACAGGAACGCAATGCGTGCAGTGCGTTTCTCCTATTTATTATTACCAATGTCAAGTATAAGGCAGCATTCACAGCGGCATTTTTGCGTGAAACGTGAAAATCAAACGGTGAAAGTTCTGTGAAAAGAGAAATGGATAGCGCAAATCAGTGCTTGTCAAAAATAAAAATGTGTTTTCATATTGCTTATGATAATTTTGTATCCGTTTTAATGCTTAAACTATGTATTATTTACATATTGTTTATATTTATTTTATTGTCAATAAATCAAGTTAGAATACAAAAATTACGGTAATATTAAATAATAACCATTGTCATACTCAGAAACTGGTGGAAGGTACGCTTTCAATTACTTCACTCATTCATCATACTTTAAGTAACATATTTTGTAATGAAACTTCCATTGCGTTTTGTTTTGCGAGTTTCTTTTTTAAATGCCAGGTTGTCGAAATTTTTTTAGAAGAAAATTATCCTATTAGATATCGCAGCGATCGTTGTGATGCATTCGATTTTTGAAATAACGATTCTGTAAATGTTAAAGAAAAGTTTAATTACAAAATTTATGTGACTCTCGGCTTTTTTACCTCTCGCTAAGAGATGGATTCATGCTAAAAATCGCATATCCAGATTTTAGTGAATAAGCGCGTTTTAAGGTTACTAGAATCCGATTTGTGTGTGTGTGTGTGTGTGTGTGTGTGTGTGTGCGTGTGTGTGTGTGTGTTTGTGTGAGTGTGTGTGTGTTTGTGTGTGTGTGTGTGTGTGTGTGTGTGTGTGTGTGTGTGTGTGTGTTCGTGTGTGTGTGTGTATGTGTGTGTGTTGGAGGGGCGGTTTCTCAAATTTTATAAAACCAAAGACCAATTTAACTACGTATTGTCTAATCTAACATTAATGGGAAGAGCTGAAAAGGTTTTGGTAACAATTGGACAACCGAAAGTAGTAGTTTGTTAAAAAAATTCTAAATATTATTTTTTACAAATATTAAAGAACATAAAATTATCTATCCATTACATTGAACATTTTTTTTATATCTTTTTTAAATTTAGAGATAGATAAATATATAAATATATAAAATAATCCATTGTATAATCAAAGAGTCCATGAATCCAGTTGAAAAATTAAAATGTTTGTAATTGACATAAATATCAGCGTCAAAAATCCAGAGATATTACTGAAGGCTCTTATTTTATCATTAATAAAATATTTAAAATTATAGATATAGCTTCTGCACGTTAAAGTGACAGTTCTTGAATGCGGAAAACCTAAAATTCGTACTTGGACAAGTCGAGATGTAATAGTAATTATAATATGCTATTGTTATAAACAAGGAAAAGACTTGTTCATAGAATGAATTGAAAAATAAAGAATAGATATAATTAGAATTTTTTATGTGTACCAGAAATGTCAAATACAATACTAATACGAAAATGGTGAGAGGTATTGTGCTGGACACAACAGATTTTTTTCTTCTGTCCAGGGGGTACCTTTCTTCTTCAGAGGTTTTTTTCTGAAAATCACTGACTTTCTTTAGAAAATATATGAAACATACAAAATTTTATATTATGTGATTGATCTATTGACATTTTGATCTTCAATCTGACAAATAAACATTGGCTAAATAAAAAAATCTGTTGTGGCCAGCACAAGACCTTCCGTCAATTCCATGTATTTTGTGCAAATTCCATACCAAAAGGTCCTTGGAACAGATTCTATATAATATCATGTAAAATCGAACACGAAAACATACTATTTTTTACAAATTCCATACCAAAAGTTCATTTGAAAAGGTTCTAAAAATCCAATAAAATTATAACATAAACTACAGTAATGTCCTTCCATCTTCTCTTTGGCCTTACTCTGCATGTCACTTGCGAGTAACAATATGACATACCAATTTTAGATCCTATACTTTCCATATTTGGTTTTACACTTGCAACTGACATCTGTCAATTAATTTTTTTTTGAATAATTATGTCAGCTGTTTCCATGATAAATAGCAATGCTGACTAATTTTTGAAAATTAATTTCTTTATAATGTTTTAAATTTACATCTATTGAATATGAAGGAAAATGTATAATCAAACCGTATAGAGAAGAGTATTTTCTTTAATATATATAATAACAAAATGTCAAAAAATAATATTTAACTGCGTTTTTTTAAGAAAAACTCTTGAAAACTTCAAATAAGGGTACTTCCGTTGGATCAATTATAACCAAAATCTAATCAACTCTTCATATGGATGTACAGAAGAGGAATAAATAAAATAAATATAAATATATCATCACGGCATATTACCCATTTCTGGGTGTGCCAGTATCTACAACACATGTAGACATCGGTAATGATGACGATATAAGAAAGAATTATAATTTTTACCTCTCGCTAAGAGAGGTATTGGATTCATGCTAAAATTCGCATATCCAGATTTTATTGAATAAGCACGATTTAAGGTCCCTACAATCCGATTATAACATTTTTAAAATGATGTCTGTGTGTGTGTGTGTGTGGATGTGTGTATGTGTGTGTGTGTGTGTGTGTGTGTGTATGTATGTATGTATGTCTGGATGTTGTAGTCACGATTCCTCTAAAACTATAAGACTTAAAAAAGATTTAACTTCAGTTTCCTCAATCTGACATTCCTGGGAAGAGCTGAAAAGGTTTTGGTAACAATTGAACAACCGGAAGTAGTAGTTTCTTAGAAAAAATCTTCTAAATATAATTTTTTGGGAGTTTTTTTTATTAAATATTGAAGAACATACAATTCTCCATCTAATACACTTAAAAATTTTATTATATCTTGTATAGATTTAGAGATAAAGACTCTATAATTTATAGAGTAAACTAATCGCAGAGGCCAAGGCACTAAGGAAACCAGTTGACAAATTCCAATGTTTATAACATGACACATGTCATTGTCAAATATCAACAGTTTTAGTGACATTCTGATAGCTTTTTCTGGGAAGTATATTTAACTTTTCTTATTGTTTTATTAATTAAATATTTGAAATTATAGGTAAAAATGTGGTATATGCAATCTGGTTAATGAATTGGAACAATCTTTGGCATGCTTTGACATTTAGAAACTTCCTCATACAATGAAAAATAGATATAATTAGAATTATGTGTGTGCAGAAGACAAGTTAAATATAATAAAAAACAATATTTCGGTAATGTTCTGTAAGATTTTGTTATAAAACGACGGTTCGAAAGCGAAGTGCAATACAATACTTATATAGCCTAATATGGAAATGGCGAGAGGTCTTGTGCTGGCCACAACAGATTTTTAGAATTGTAGTATTGGAGTTATCGTCGGAGAAAAATTTGTCACACACGGACACACATACACACACGCACACACGGACACACACACACACATACATACATACATACAGACATCATCTTAAAAATAGTAAATTTGTATTGTAGGGATCCTAAAACGTGCTTATTCATTAAAAACTCACCACCGAATTTTTTGACCAAAGACAATACCTTCCTTACCTTAAGGTGACGGAAGGTAAAAAATGGCCACGATCCATGAACAAGCCCGTGATCTATGGATATATTAGAAATCTTTCCTATAGCTAGCACCTAGTTTATGTTGCTTGTTATGCGAAAGTGTGCTTCTCTTTGCTTTAGCATCGTGAGCTCTGCTCTATCATACCTACGAGTAATAGCTGACACATTTATACTCGTATGTTGATAAACATATGTATTAAAATATCTATTTTATTCCAAATTTTTGGTATTAACGTAAAATTTATTCAATTAAAAAAAAGTTTTAATTACAAAATAGTTATTTATAATAATGAGTAAAAAGTATAGTCGTATTTGACTCACTCGCCTGCGAGTCTTGCAGTCAAACTTTCCTATTTATACTCTTATATTAATAAACATAATGTATTAAAATATCTACTTTATTCCAAATTTTTGGTATTAACGTAAAAGTTATTCAATTAAAAAAAAAATGTTTTAATTACAAACTTTTCATTAATAGTTATTTATAATCCTGAGTAAAAAGTGCAGTCAAACTTTCCTATTCGTGAAATAAGATACTTTTTACTCTACTTGCATGCAAAAATCAGCTCCGAAAATAAAAATAAATTTTTAGATTTTGCGTTCATAATGAAGTCATTACGATACGCAATTACGTATCGTAATGGCCTTCATTTCGATACGCATTTTTTTGTTTTAGAAGGTTGGTACTAGATGACATTTACTTAACCCTTTTTTACGTAATTTATTTTTAGTTAATTGATAATTGATAATTTTTTGGGAAGTAAATTATGTACACTCGCCTGAGCTATATTCCGTATCTCAGGCGGAGTGCAATTAATTTTATCTTCCATAATTACAATTCACTTAAATTCACAGAACACTACAAATACTTAAATTTAACCTTCAAATGTTCAAATAAATAATAATTGAATGTGGTCAGTTCAGTGATACCAACTACAACATTTCACTTGCAAATTTCCTTAAATTGACTCGGTTTAATATTAGCAGTTTTTTACAATATTTTAGTATGTAGAAGGCGCAAAATCTAAAAAATAGTATAAAGAACTCATTTTATAAGACTTTTTTTCGCACTTGTCAATTACAAAACTCGCCAAGGCTCGTTTTCTAAACTTTGACGCATGCGAAAAAAACATGTCTTATAAAACTTGTTCTTTAATATACTATTATATGTAAAAATGAAAATAATGATATGAACAATAAATTCTTATGAAAGTGTTCACAGTTCTCGAAAATAAAATTAAACATAAGACATAAACACAAGAATTTGCAAATGTTAAATATTTTATACAAAAATAAGCACATACATAACAATAGTCATTTGAGTTGTCAATTTACTTTCTGGCAAAAAGGAGTTCAATTTTATGAAGCTGTCTTAAGACAAAAGTTCGCATGTATGATTGCGTACAATGCTTACGCAGCGTACAGGTATGAAGATATTATTGCTTGTTAATTATGAATATATTAAAAGGCAGTTGATGTTAATTTACGTTTTATTTTCGAAACATAAAGTCTTATTTATAATTTTATTTATATTTCTTATTTTCATAGCTATGAATGAGCCTTTAGGTAGCTATTGCATAGTTGTTTTACAACCGTAAATTATCACTTTTATTTTGGTACCTGTCAAAGAATACTTTATAGTCGCATTTACTTCACGACCGCTTTTACTTTACGGCCGCATTTAATTTATGAACTCATTTGACAAACGTTTATTGAAATAGCAAATAAATTTAGTGTTGTTTTGTCCATGTATTTTAAGCAGAGTATTGGAAAAATATTTACCGCTATCGCTATACATAGCTCATTTTTTCTCAACAAATTAATTATTGTAGTTTTTACCTCCCGCTACCCTATGTAAGGGAGGTATAGGGATCGTGCTAAAAATCGCTTATAAAGATTTTAGTGAATAAGCACGTTTTGATGTCCCCAGAATCCGATTTTAACATTTGTACAATGATGTCTGTTGTCTACCGTGAGTATTTTTTAACGTGAAACATTGGGTTTGTCATATTTATGGTTACTTGACATTTGATTGACAGCAATGTATTTGCCCGTGCCATTTAAAATGAAACATAGGGAACGAATTTGACATTTGATAAGACGTCAACAGAGGTTAATTTTGTTTAAATAATTATATCTGCATTCTAATTTAAAATTAGTTGTAAAAAAAATATAGTGTGCACCTTTTGCCCGAGTGGTTTTCTGACTCGGTTAAATTTCTTACAATATTTAAATATAATACTTCTGTCAAATTAATTCCCCATGTATCATTTTCATCGACCTTTAAACTAATAGATGCAGCGTACGAGCAAAACATTTGTCCCGCTATAACGGTGCAGACACAGTATCTCTATCCTTCAACAGTACGGAAGTTAAGAAAACGCTGGAAAATAAATTTGATTTGTCCCTAACTTGTTATACGTAGTGCGTAATCGCTAAGAGTAGAGATTTAATTTTTTTTGTACATAATTAGATTCATTATATATTTTTAATACAATATATTACATAAATGACACAGATGTACCACGTACGTACTGCTGACTGCATGAAATACTCCGTTTCCCCATTATTTTGTCGCATACACACCTCGCAACACATACACGTATATATTGACATAAATAATTGTAAATGTTCTCCAAAAAAGCAAATAATAGACAGTTACGAAACGTCAAATGTAGATTTGACAACTATTTAGTGATAGAGAGCGATGTATAGAGGTTTACATATGGCTGAAAAAGATGTATAATGAGTACGAACGTATGCGCAGTATACTTTAACTGAGAACTTCCGTATTGTTGAAGGACGGAATATATATTTCTATCCTTTTATGTTGGAACATTATTCTAACAATAAAAGAATAGGAGACACTTGGTCCATTAGTTTAAAGGTCGATGATCATTTTAAATGAGACAAATACATTGCTGTCAATCAAATGTCAAATCATAACTTATAGGGAAATTCAAAGGTTATCTTTCATATTGACAAGATGACAAGATGTCATTAGATGTTAATATTGTTTAAATAATTATACCTGTTTTCTAAAAATTAAATTTAGATGTAGAAAAAATACTGTGTGCACCTTGTGCCCGAAATACGTTTAGTACTCTCGAGTGGTTTTCTGACTCCGCTAAATTTCTTACAATATTTAAATATAATACTTCTGTCAGATTCGTTCCCTATGTTTCATTTTAAATGGAACGGGCAAATACATTGCTGTCAATCAAATATGAAGTCGTAACCATGGATATGACAAACTCAATGTTTCACGTTAAAAAATACGGTATAGGTATGTGTGTGTGTGTGTGTGTGTGTGTGTGTGTCTGTCTGTGTGGATCGTGTGGACACAATTATTCAAATACTATCAATCAGAATACCCATTCTATACTAATGTGGGAAGAGCTCATTAGTTTTTAGTGCACATCGGATAACCGGAAGTATCATTTATAGAAGCTTTTAACAGTTATTCTTGTAAAAAAATCAATGAATATAATTTTTTAGCAACTTTTACTAATTAAAATTGAATATAATGGTACAATCTTCAATTCTACGATAATAACATTTAGTAAATAACTCTAAATAACTTTAAATATGAATATATAATATAATTTATTTTCATATATCATCTTGCCTATGCGTCAAACAAAAACATAATTTTAATAACAATTTTGACATATTTAAACAAATGTCGCTGTCAGGAAGCAATTACATTAAAATTAATAATGAAACCGCGTTAAAGAGAATGTAGTAATATACAGGGTGTTAAAAATTTTTTTAAAGAATGTACTTACAAAAATATTGTATTGTCATTGGTCATTGGAACTACATAAGTGTGCAAAGTTTCATGTTGATGGAAATGGTTCAATGTTGGATTACATTATTTGACGTTACAGTTAGTAACAAACAAGTGAAGTTACATAAAAGCTTGTAAAATGCTGTATAATGCTACAAAATACGTAAAAAATATTTTTTTTGCTTCCATTTTCTTAGGAACATTTCCATGTTACAAATGATGCAATTAGTTGCAGTTATGACAAATATTTGAAAATATTAAATATTCATTAATTAAATCAATGCATTATGAATAATACTGTTCTATTTATTCAATGAAACACATTTTATAAAAAAAGTTTATTGTTGCACAATAATTGTAACAACATATTT